>JBBDGP010001448.1:1547500-2147500 GCA_037952835.1 Lithobates septentrionalis
CTACATCCCCCTGTCACATCGCCCCTTCCTGTAATTACAGCTTGTGCTCCACCTGATAGAAAACAGATGTGAGAGGAAAACTTCTCTGTATCATGGAAAGTGCAGAGTCATGAATGATGGCATTTAACTGTGCCCACCCCCACCCCATAAACTACTACACCGTGACATGCACAGCCAGAGTACAGGCATTGCAAAATGCATAAGTACCCACAGGGATAGGGTCAAATGACTTGAACCTAAACTGTTAATGTGCCCCCTGCCTGACTACAACTAACTACTACTGGCAGCAACGTCCTGTATTTTTGGGAAAATCCTGTTCTCCCATTCCAGTCTCCTAAACGTGCAATCCCTATATAATGAACATGATCAGCTCAGGAATCTTCTATACAGAAACCACTTATTTTCAAGAACAATTTTATTATCATTAATAATAAAAGCGGAACGCAAATAGAGATATAACAACAACACTTTAATACAGTTATGTAAATATGCCATGTAAAAGTATTTTATTTACACTGTAGCTAGTGTATAACTACCTAGGTGAGACTTTATTTTAGCCTTTTGTAATCCATTGAACTGTACAGGAATTCTCAGCATGAGAGAGGAAGGGGCCACAATTGAGCCCAATCCATGTTGTAAAGCGCTGCGCAAACTGTTGGCGCTATATAAACCCTGTATAATAATAATCTGATGTTTTGCATACACATGTGCTGATACAGAACATGCTGACAGAAGGGAAGAGCAGAGAAATGACCTCATCAGTCTGTTGCTGCTTTTTCACTGTCCAATCAAAGACTACTGCCCCGTACACACGGTCGGACATTGATCGGACATTCCGACAACAAAATCCTAGGATTTTTTCCGACGGATGTTGGCTCAAACTTGTCTTGCATACACACGGTCACACAAAGTTGTCGGAAAATCCGATCATTCTGAACGCGGTGACGTAAAACACGTACGTCGGGACTATAAACGGGGCAGTGGCCAATAGCTTTCATCTCTTTATTTATTCTGAGCATACGTGGCACTTTGTGCGTCGGATTTGTGTACACACGATCGGAATTTCCGACAACGGATTTTGTTGTCGGAAAATTTTATAGCAAGCTCTCAAACTTTGTGTGTCGGAAATTCCTATGGAAAATGTGTGATGGAGCCCACACACGGTCGGAATTTCACACAACAAGGTCCTATCACACATTTTCCGTCGGAAAATCCGTCCGTGTGTACGGGGCATAAGGGGATGGTGGTGACCATGCTGTGTTGCTTGAATGTAGCACAGAAAAGTCAGATCAACAAACTGGCTATGCAGTCTGGAAGGGTTGTGTAAAGGATTTCTTTTTTTTTTTTAACAGTGTACAAAAACTAACCAACACGTAGAACAAAAAAAGTGCATATGAACACACACAAAGAAGTACTAAATAAAAAATGGGTAAAGCCGTGCTTAGGATAGGCCTGCACTAAGTAAAAAGGTTGCTGCCTCCCCTAACAGAGCTCTCCCAAAGGGTGCCCCAATAGAAATAGTTAAAAGAAATGTGGGGTGATTGGCGCTACCTAAAAATCCCAGATGTACGTCAGAGGGGGATAAGTCCAAGAAATAATATTATAGGAACCTTATGTAAAACAATTAGGCCCATACAGTATCTGGGTGGGGCTAAGACTCAATATTGCACACCCTTAGCCCCACCCAGATACTGTATGGGCCTAGTTGTTTTACATAAGGTTCCTATAATATTATTTCTTGGACTTATCCCCCTCTGACGTACATCTTGGATTTTTAGGTAGCGCCAATCACCCCACATTTCTTTTAACCACACACAAAGAAGTGCACAGGGTACGTTATCGGTCACCTTTCAAAGAAAAAGAACCTCCCTGACCCCCCTGGTGTGCAAGACTCCTGATGGGGGCAGGGCACTCTGGTCCACCTATGCAAAAGGCCTGGCGGACCCCTCTCCTTGTGGCTAGCCATAGCCAACCACCAAGTACTAGGTAAGAGACTCTCCTGAAAAGAGACCCCCAGGCCAGAGGAGGGGGGGGGGGGGGAGACCCTTAGACTTCAGGGCAGGCCTGAAAACCTGCACTCCATCGTCCTTAGTGAGTGAAAAAGACATATATGAAGTGTAAAGGATGGAAGAAATAGAAATAACATCTTACAGGGATTTTCAAATGCCCCCTACCCCCCATATCTACACAAAATATGTTTTTTTTTGTTGTTGCTGCCTTTTTTCCTGTTGGAGAATTTTCCCTTCACTTCCTGTCTCTTTGTCACCAGGATAGAAAGTGTCCCCAGTGGAAACAATGACAGAAATACAATAATCACAAACGTTGGTTGGAGTTGGGATTTTATGTTTTATTGTTTAGTCCTACAGACTTGCATAGGAAAGAAGCAAAATCAAACAATGAACACAAATGTTATCAAGCCACCCTAGATCTGGGCCTTTCTGTGGATCTGGGCCTCTGTGCACATCCCAATTATGTCATAGGTAAAGTTCTACACACTACTAAGAGCACCATGACATTTATACACACAGCCTATATTTAGAACACACTCTATACTATGACATGTACGGTATTTATACAGTCCAATTCCTGAACACACACTATACCATGACATGCATGCATACATCCCAAGTCTAGAACACACTCTATACCAGCCTTCCTTTTTAACATGGGGAAACCTTTGAAATAACTTTCAGGTCTCAGGGAACCCCTTCGAAATATTATTATATCTATAGTTCAAAGTACATTAGCTAGGTGGCCAGTGAGAAGCATGGTTCTTCCATTGGTGGACAGTGAGAGAAATGCTCCCCTTACAGATAATTAAAATGAGAATTGGTGTCAGTGATTACTTATCTGAATGGCAGACATTGCTCACTGCTCAAGGAACTCCTAGAAACCTCTGGAGGAACCCCAGGGTTCCATGGAACCCTGGTTGAGAAAGGTTGCTCAATAATTGTACATGTATGCATACAGCCCAAATCCAGAACACATTCTGTACCATAACATGGCTAGTACCATAACTATGACATGTAGGCATATACTCCAGGTCTAGAGCACACTATACTATCACATGTATGCATACACCTCAAGTCTACAGCACACTTTATACCATGACATGTATGCATACAGTCCAAATCTAGAACACAGTCTATGCCAGTGATGGTGAACCTTGGCACCTCAGATGTTTTGGAACTACATTTCCCATGATACTCATGCACTCTGCAGTGTAGCTGAGCATCATGGGAAATGTAGTTCCAAAACATCTGGGGTGCCAAGATTCACCATCACTGCTCTATACCATAGCAGGTATGCATACATCCCAGATCTAGAGCACTCTATACCATGACATACATGCATACAGTCCAAATCTATAACACACTCTATACTATGACATGTATGCACACACCCCAGGTCTAGAGCACTGTTTACCATGACATGTATGCATACAGCCCAAAACTAGAATACACTCTGTACTTTCACATGTATGCATACAGCTCAAGTCTAGAACACTCCATGATGCATGAATACAGTTCTGGTCTAGCAAATATTCCTCTACAGCTGTAGTCTCCAAACTGTGGACTGTGAGCCAGATGTGGCCTTTTGCATGCCAATCTATGGCCCTTAAAGGCACTATTCCTCCCACTTATATAAGGTGCTGTTCCTTGCACTGGCCACAACAATGAGGTACAATTTCTTCCACTGACACCAACAGTGGGGAACTATTCCTCCCACTGACACCAATGATGGGGAACTATTCCTCCCACTAATTCCAATAACGTGGCACTATTCCTCCCACTTATTCCAATGATGAGGTACTAACCCTCACACTAATTCCAATGATGGGGCACTATTCTTCCCACTAATTCCAATGATGAGGCACTATTCTTTCAAATAATTCCAATGATGAGGCACTATTCCTCCCACTATTTCCAATGATGAGGCACTATTCTTCCACTAATTCCAATGATGAGGCACTATTCCTCTCACTAATTCGAATGATGGAGCACTATTCCTCCCACTAATTCCAATGATGAGGCACTATTCTTCCCACTAATTCCAATGATGAGGCACTATTCCTCCCACTAATTCAAATGATGGGGCACTATTCCTCTCACTAATTCCAATGATGAGGCACTATTCCTCCCACTAATTCCAATGATGGGGCACTATTCCTCTCACTAATTCCAATGATGAGGCACTATTCCTCCCACTAATTCGAATGATGGGGCACTGTTCCTCCCACTAATTCCAATGATGAGGCACTATTCCTCCCACTAATTCCAATGATAGGGCACTATTTATCCCACTAATTCCAATGATGAGGCACTATTCCTCCCACTAATCCCAATGATGGGACACTGTTCTTCCTACTAATTCCAATGATGAGGCACTATTCCACCTCCTACTGACCACAGGCACTATGCCATTTTTTTACTCCCACTGACTACCAAGCCCGAGGCATTATTTACTCCCACCGATGCTGGGGCATCTTTCTACTCCCACTGCCCCCCCCCCCCTACAGTCTGAAGGACAGTAAACTGGCCCTTTGTTTATAAAGCTTGGAGACCCTCCTATAAGTCTGACTTCCATCACAAATACAAAAATATGGGCTATATCCTTCATTTTAGAATAGTATACACACAACATGTACTGCCACAGTATGTACTAAGGTAGATTGGTAGTAGTCATGTCTGTAGCGTGACGTATAGAGGAGCTCAGGTCCTGTACAGATGCAGTTAACACTGGGGAGCTCTACCTCCTCCTCCTTCCTGGAGTAGCCAGAGGCAGGAAGTTGACCAGTGATGTGTGTTATTGTATCTAAAAACAGCTGTTTCTTCTCAGTAGACACAGAGGGCCTGACCTCTCCCAATCCAACATCTCACTATACAGTGTGTGGAGGAATGTGTGTGAAGACATGTCTTATACTGCTCTGTGCAGAAGACAGCAGGGCTACAATTCAAGTGTGGATGACTGCTTACCCATAAAAAGGTCATTCCCGTACCACCCAATTGTGTTTTAAAAAAAAATGTTTGAACAGCTTTAAAGGAACCCTTTTTTATGGGTGGTGACATGTTTTTAAAAGAAAAACTTTCCTGAAAGAAACTTTAAAGCCAAACTCCAGGAATTACATTTTTTGCAAACTTGTGGGTAGCTCCAGGGTGATGCCGTGGGCAGAAAATGCACGACGTCCAAGTGCAGTAACAGAAACACACAATACACTATATTGTCAAAGTATTGGGACGCCTGCCTTTACACCACATGAACTTTAATGGCATCCCAGTCTTAGTCCATAGGGTTCAATATTGGGTTGGTCCACCCTTTGCAGCTATAACAGCTTCAACTCTTCTGGGAAGGCTGTCCACAAGGTTTAGGAGTGTGTCTATGGGAATGTTTGACCATTCTTCCAGAAGCGCATTTGTGAGGTCAGGTACTGATGTGGATGAGAAGACCTGGCTCGCAGTCTCCGCTCTAATTCATTCCAAAGGTGTTCTATCGGTTGAGGTCAGGACTCTGAACAGGCCAGTCAAGTTCCTCCACCCCAAACTCACTCATCCATGTCTTTATGGACCTTGCTTTGTGCACTGGTCCAAATCATTTGGTGGAGGGGGGATTATGGTGTAAACCTTGTGGACAGCATTCCCAGAAGAGTTGAAGCTGTTTTAGCTGCAAAAGGTGGGCCAACTCAAAATTGAACCCTACATATGAAGACTGAGATGCCATTAAAGTTCATGTGCGTGTAAATGCAGGCGCCCCAATACGTTTGACAATATAGTGTATATTGTAACAGTATTCATGAAATACACAGCAAGCCTGGCTGGAAGGCAACCTGACCGGGAACACTCATAAGTTGTAACAGCGATAAGAGAGTAGATTGAAAACTCAGAGGTGCCAACAGCATCCCCACACTCATAAGTCGTAACAGAGATGAGACAGTAGATTGAAGACTGAGGAGCAGAATGCGGCCTGGCCAGTCTTTACCCAAATAGGAAGGCTTCCAGGAAGAATGGTGTGTCCCTGTTCTTTCCCTACTCTTCTGGAACCTATCCCTGATGCTAAGCGCTGTCCCTGACAGATGGGTGACCTGTTCCTGGCCACTTCCAAAATGCATTCCAAACCCGGAAGCTAAGGTCTTAAATAGATTCTGCCTGACCCAAGATGGCCACCAAAGTCACTTAGGGTGCCAACATCCAATCGGATAGCTGCCTCCCTGTGACCGAGGACACCACAGAGGAACTAGGTTCCTCTCAACCCCCTTCCCCGTCTGCGTTGGCACTGCAGACAGCACCACCAGCAGTGGAACAACTATACTGCACTTGCCTACAAACCTATATTGGGCCAGCTAGGCTCAATGCAAGTATCCAATATTCGGGGGCCACTGGGGATGCTGACAATCACTGTAGTAGACGGAACTACATAAAATAATAGCTATGACCTTCCAGGTGCGCCTCCTGTGACTTCTCCTTTGCATATTTTGCCACTCACTCGACACTTATGCCCCGTACACACGGTCGGATTTTCCGATGGAAAATGTCCGATCGGAGCGTGTTGTCGGAAATTCCGACCGTGTGTGGGCTCCATCGGACATTTACCATCGGATTTTCCGACACACAAAGTTTGAGAGCAGGCTATAAAATTTTCCAACAACAAAATCCGTTGTCGGAATTTCCGATCATGTGTACACAAATACGACGGACAAAGTGCCACGCATGCTCAGAATAAATAAAGAGATGAAAGCTATTGGCCACTGCCCCGTTTATAGTCCCGACGTACGTGTTTTACGTCACCGCGTTCAGAATGATCGGATTTTCCGACAACTTTGTGTGACCGTGTGTATGCAAGACAAGTTTGAGCCAACATCCGTCGGAAAAAATCCTAGGATTTTGTTGTCGGAATGTCCGAACAAAGTCCGACCGTGTGTACGGGGCATTAGAGAGCGCCTTATATTTTTTTTCAATAAATACAGGACTTTCTCTAATTAGATGAGGTGGAGAAAAGGGGCAGATGACATCACAATCTTGCCCTCATTCAGTCAGAGAACACCTTTTATTCATTGTAAAACATACAAGGCGTTCTCTGAATGACGACAGTGTCAAGCGAGTGACCTCCTGTGGCCATTGTGCAGGGGGGAAGCTGCAGAAGCAGCACCCAGAAGATCGCTGCTATCACTGTATGTATTGTGGACTACTACAGTAACTTTCAGCACCCCAGTGGCCCTCTGGATATCAGATATGAATACTAATGCCCCGTACACACAATAGGATTTTTCTACGGAAAATGTGTGATAGGACCTTGTTGTCGGAAATTCTGACCGTGTGTAGGCTCCATCACACATTTTCCATCGGAATTTCCGTCACAAAAAAATTTGAGAGCTGGTTCTCAAATTTTCCAACAACAAAATCCGTTGTCGGAAATTCCGATCGTGTGTACACAATTCCGACGCATAAAGTGCCACGCATGCTCGGAATCAAGCAGAAGAGCCGCACTGGCTATTGAACTTCATTTTTATTGGCTTGTCGTACGTGTTGTACGTCACCATGTTCTTGACGTTCGGAATTTCTGACCAACTTTGTGTGACCGTGTGTATGCAAGACAAGTTTGAGCCAACATCCGTCAGAGAAAAAACATGGATTTTGTTGTCGGAAAATCCGATCGTGTGTACAGGGCATTACAGTGAGCCAAGCTAGACCAATGTTTGCAAAAAATATAATTCCGGGAGTTCTTCATTAAGACTGCTATTCCTGACTTCTCCTTCTGTAAATACTTCTGAATATATGACCTTCAGTCAAAAAAGAAGAATAAGTGTGCAGATAAGGACTTCTGAGTTTCACAATTTGCACATTTGTTCTTGGTCAGTGACTGAGGGTTATCGCTATAGCCATACAGCTAATAATTCCAGGAGAAAGTCAGCAATGGTAGCTTCCATATTTCCTCTTCATAGAAGATGAACACTTTAAAGTGCAAGTTCACCTCTTCAGAAAAATGGGTACACTGTAGTCATAAAGGGATGGACACGGTCAGCAACAATACTCAGGTGGGCCGTGGGGTTTAAACCATGCTCAATTGGTATTAAGGGGCCCAAAGTGTGCCAAGAAAATATCCCCCCCACCATTACACCACCAGCCTGAACCATTGATACAAGACACGATGGATCCATACTTTCATGTTGTTTACGCCAAATTTTGACCTACCACCTGAATGTCGCAGCTGAAATCGAGACTCATCAGACCAGACAATGTTTTCCAATCTTCTATTGTCCAATTTTGGTGATCCTGTGTGAATTGTAGCCTCAGTTTCCTGTTCTTAGCTGACTGGAGTGGCACCCAGTGTGGTCTGCTGCTACTGTAGCCCATCTACTTCAAGGTTCTATGTGTTGTGTGTTCAGAGATGGTATTCTGCATACCTTGGTTGTAACGAGTGGTTATTTATTATTATTATTATTATTATACAGGATTTATATAGCGCCAACAGTTTTCTCAGCGCTTAATAAAATAAAGGCAGACATTACAGTTACATTACAATTTGGTACAAGAGGAATCAGAGGGCCCTGCTCATTAGAGCTTACAATCTAAAAAGGGAGGGTCAGTTAATACAAAAGCTAATAGCTGTGGGGGATGAGCTGATGGAGGAAGTAAAACAGTGTATTAGTTAGAAGTAAGATAGGCTTCTTTAAAGAGAAGGGTTTTCAGGGATCTTCTAAAGATGGATAGATTAGGGGACAGTCGGACAGATTGGGGTAGGGAGTTCCAAAGGATGGGAGAAGCTCTGGAGAAATCCTGGAGGCGAGCATGGGAGCAGGTAGAGGGAGCTAGAGAGCTGGAGGTCTTGGGAGGACCACAGAGAACGGCTTGGTATTTCGGGACTAGGTTAGTGATGTAGCTGGGGGCAGAGTTATGGATGGATTTGTAAATTATTGTTAGTACTTTGAATTTTATTCGTTGGGTGAGTGGAAGCCAGTGGAGAGATTGACATAGAGGGGTGGAGGACACTGAATGGTATTTGAGTTACTGTTGCCTTTCTATAATCTCAAACCAGTCTGCCCATTCTCCTATGACCTTTGACCTCAACAAGGCATCCACACAACCGCCACTCACTGGATATTTTCTCTTTTTCTCTTTTTCGGACCATTCTCTGTAAACCCTAGAGATGGTTGTGTGTGAAAATCCCAGTAGATCAGCAGTTTTCGAAATACTCAGATTAGCCCGTCTGGCACCAACAACCATGCCATGTTCAAAGCCATGTAATTCCCTTTTCTTCCCCATTCTGATGCTCGGTTTGAACTTCAGCAAGTTGTCTTCACCACATCTAGATGCCTAAATGCATTACTGTCATGTGGTTGGCTGATTATCAATTTGTGTTACCAAGTAATTGAACAGGTGTACCTAATAAAGTGGCCGGTGAGTGTATATTCCCTGCCCTCAAGGAGCTTACAATCTAAGGTCCCTAACTCACATTCATTGATATACTAGGGCCAATTTTTTGACAGGAGCCAAGTAACCTACCAGCATGTCTTTGGGGTGTGGGAGGAAACTAGAGTACCCGGAGGAAACCTACGCAGGCACAGGGAGAACATGTTCACAATGGACTGGGAACACGAACAGATAAACCGCAGATTGTAACAGAGCAGATCTCAGCTAAACTGACAGCGTCGGTCTTGCGGGGCGGAATTCTGCCTGGCCGGTCCGTAACCCAAGCGGGGAGTTTTCCAGGAAAAGTGGTGGATCCCTAGGCTTTCCCTACTCATCCGGAATATTTCCCTGCCGCTATGACTATCCCTGACAGATGGGTGACCTGTCCCTACACTACTCACATGCTAAATGCTCTGGCCCAAGATGGCCACCAGAGTCACATGGGCTGTCAGTATCCAGCCGGATCGCTGCCCCAATGACCCAGGAATCCATAGAAGAACCATGTTCCTCTTGACATCTTCTCTTTTTGCATTGCCGCTGTTGTTGAGTGTTACCTGCAGTGGAGAAAAAGGACTGCACCTACCTACGATCCTACACCCTCCCCACAGGACAGGTGATAAGCTGCTCCTAACAATCTAGCTGGTGCAATGGTCCCAGGCATGTACTGGCCATCGGGACTTTCGGGAGATTCCCGGTGGGCCGATGGCTCAGTGGGCCAGTCAGGTGCGGTCCTGGAGCTGCTCCTCTCTGACAGTGAGTGATCGCAATTTCACTCCTGTCAGGAGGAACAGCTTCCGTCATATGCTGGAGAGAGCATTAGGCTTTCTGCTCCCTCCAGCCTGCAGGGGGAGATAGACCAACGGTAGACTTTCCTTCCTCTCTCCCCTATCACTTGTTATCACATGACTGGAGAGAGGAAAGAGAAGCTGCCTTCAAAACTGTGAGTACATGGGGGAGGGGGAGGACACACTGATGTGAAGGGGGCTGCTGATGGGGGCTCTCTGATGTGAAGGGCTTCTGATGGGGACACACTTATGTGAAGGGAGCTGCTGGTGGGGACTCTCTGATGGGGACTCTGATGTGAAGTGGGCTGCTGGTGGGGACTCTGATGTGAAGTGGGCTGCTGGTGGGGACTCTGATGTAAAGGGGGCTGCTGGTGGGGACTCAGATGTGAAGAGGTTGCTGGTGGGGACTCTGATGTGAAGTGGGCTGCTGGTGGGGACTCTAATGTGAAGTGGGCTGCTGGTGGGGACTCTGATGTGAAGTGGGCTGCTGGTGGGGACTCTGATGTGAAGTGGGCTGCTGGTGGGGACTCTGATGTGAAGGGGGCTGCTGGTGGGGACACACTGATGTGAAGGGGGCTGCTGGTGGGGACTCTCTGATAGGGACTCTGATGTGAAGGGGGCTGCTGGTGGGGACTCTGATGTGAAGGGGGCCTCTGATGGGGACACACTGATGTGAAGGGGGCTTCTGATGGGGACACACTGATGTGAAGGGGGCTGCTGGTGGGGACTCTGATGTGAAGGGGGCTACTGGTGGGTACTCTAATGTGAAGGGGGCTGCTGGTGGGGACTCTAATGTGAAGGGGGCTGCTGGTGGGGACTCTGATGGGAAAGGGCTTCTGATGGGGACACACTGATGCGAAGGGGGCTTCTGATGGGGACACACTGATGTGAAGGGGGCTTCTGATGGGGACTCTCTGTGAAGGGAGCTGCTGATTGGGACTCTCTGTGAAGGGAGCTGCTGATTGGGACTCTCTGATGTAAGGGGGGTGCTGTTGGGGACACTCTCATGTAAGGGGGACGCTGTTGGGGACACTCTGATGTAAGGGGGACGCTGTTGGGGACACTCAAAATTAAAGTGGGCCGGTCATGAGGAAGTCCAGGGCCAAATTTTTGTCCCAGTCCAGCCCTGAATGGTCCAGGTATTTGAAATCCCAGTTCATCTTCCCCCTTGTTCCTTAGGGTTCTTGGGATGGGTCAGAGTGGTTATGATTGGTGCTACCACCTGACCAATCAGAATTGATCTGATCCATAAAGAAAGAAGGGGAAGAAGAGTGAGCTTTCAAATGACTGAACTGCTGCACTGGCTGAATCGAGGTAAGTGCAGTGAAGACCTTGGCGGGGGAATGTAGGGTTTTTATTTTTTGAAAATGGGACTATTTCTTTCCCAGGGAAAGGGTGGCTAGAGATAAATCTGTAGGTAAGTGGAATCCCCTTTAATCAGTTGCCGACCGCTGCACACCAATATACGTCGGCACAATGGCAGTGGTGGGCGAATGGATGTACCTGTATGTCCCCTTTAAGGGCCGAGGATAGCAGGCGCGTGCCCGCCGCGTACAGCGTGACCGTTCCCGCGGGACTGGCGAACTCAATGTTCGCTGGTCTCCCGGCGATCGTATCACGGAGCCTCAGAATAGGGAAGTGCCTATATAAGCAAGGCACTTCCCCATTCTGGCTTGTGTCATGACAGAGACCACTGCTCTCTGTCATCGAGAGCAGTGATCGCTGTCATGTGACTAGTAGCCCATCCCCCCCACAGTTAGAATCACTCCCTAGGACACACTTAACCCCTTCATCGCCCCCTAGTGGTTAACCCCTTCACTGCCAGTGTCATTTACACAGTAATCAATGCATTTTTATAGCACTGATCGTTGTATAAATGACAATGGTCCCAAAATAGTGTCAAAAGTGTCTGATGTGTCCGCCATAATGTCACAGTCCCAATAAAAATCGCAGATCGCTGCCATTACTAATAAAAAAAAAATAATAATAAAAATGCCATAAAACTATCCCCTTTTTTGTAGACGCTATAACTTTTGCGCAAACCAATCAATATACGCTTATATTGTGATTTTTTTTTAACCAAAAATATTTAGAAGAATACATATCGGCCTAAACTGAGGGAAAAAAAAATTTTATATATATTTTTGGGGGATGTTTTTTGGGGGATATTTATTATAGCAAAATATTGCGTTTTTTTCAAAATGGTCACTCTTTTTTTGTTTATAGCGCAAAAAATAAAAACCACAGAGGTGATCAAATACCACCAAAAGAAAGCTCTATTTGTGGGGAAAAAAAGGACTTAAATTTTGTTTGGGTGCAATGTCGCACGACTGCGCAATTGTCAGTTAAAGCGACGCAGTGCCGAATCGCAAAAAGTGCTCTGGTCAGGAAAGGGGTAAAATCTTCCGGGGCTGAAGCGGTTAAAGTAGAATGCTGGGCACATACATTTTCATTTAAATATATTTCCCAGTAGCCACAAAGGATATAAATCCACTTTGCTCCAAGTACCTTTGCAAACCCAGTTATTACCTTGTAACTGTAGCAGTACCATCATCAATGTGCTGTACATAGCCTGTGCTCAGAGCAGAGCTGTAGGAGGGACCCAGCACTCACTACAAGATACCTGCAGAAAGCTACAGGAGGGGGCAGAGACCAGACCAGTCACCCTGCACAAGGAGAGAGAGCTGCAGTGACCGGTCTTTAGAACAGGAAGCTCCTGCACAAAGGCAAAAATTCACACTGGATTCCTGCACAAGGTTTAAGTAATGCCTTTTGTATTTAGACAATATTTGCTTTTCCAAGAGTTCAGCTTTAACCACTTTCCTACTGGGCATTTTTACCCCCTTCCTGCCCAGGCCAACTTTCAGCTTTCAGCACTGTCGCACTTTGAATGACAATTGTGCGGTCATGCAACACTGTACTAAACTAAATTGTTATAATTTTTTTCACACAAATAGAGATTTCTTTTAGTGGTATTTGACCACCACTGGGGTTTTTATTTTTTGCTAAACAAACAAAAAAAGGCTGACAATTTTGAAAAAAAGAAAAAACATTTTTATAGTTTTTTATAAAATCTTGCAAACAGGTAATTTTTCTCCTTCACTGATGTGTGCTGATGAGGTGGCACTGTTGAGGCTGCACTGATGGGCAATGATGAGGTGGCATTGATGAGGCGGCACTGATGGGCACTGATGAGGTGGCACTGATGAGGCTGCACTGATGGTCACTGATGAGGTGACATTGATGAGGCGGCACTGATGGGCACTGATGAGGTGGCACTGATGAGGCTGCACTGATGGTCACTGATGAGGTGGCACTGATGAGGCTGCACCGATGGTCACTGATGAGGTGGCACTGATGGTCACTGATGAGGTGGCACTGATGAGGCTGCACTGATGGTCACTGATGAGGTGGCACTGATGAGGCTGCACTGATGGTCACTGATGAGGTGGCACTGATGAGGCTGCACTGATGGTCACTGATGAGGTGGCACTGATGAGGCTGCACTGATGGTCACTGATGAGGTGGCACTGATGAGGCTGCACTGATGGTCACTGATGAGGTGGCACTGATGAGGCTGCACCGATGGTCACTGATGAGGTGGCACTGATGGTCACTGATGAGGTGGCACTGATGAGGCTGCACTGATGGTCACTGATGAGGTGGCACTGATGAGGCTGCACCGATGGTCACTGATGAGGTGGCACTGATGGTCACTGATGAGGTGGCACTGATGAGGCTGCACTGATGGTCACTGATGAGGTGGCACTGATGAGGCTGCACCGATGGTCACTGATGAGGTGGCACTGATGAGGCTGCACTGATGGTCACTGATGAGGTGGCACTGATGAGGCAGCACTGATAGGCTGCACTGATAGGTGGCACTTACGGGCACTGATAGGTGGCAATGATAGGCTGCACTGATAGGCGGTACTGATGACTGATGGTCAATGGTAGGCAGCACTGGTGGGCACTTATTGGCAGCACCGTGGGCACTGTTAGGACTGCACTGGTAATCAGGACACTGATAATCAGTGTCCTGATTATTAGTGTGCATGTCCCTTTTAGAGAAGATAGGCATATAAGATAGCTTCTATGTACATCCGTGATCAGCTGTGATTGGACTGATCACGTGGTAAAGAGCCGCTGATTGGCTCTTTACCTCAATCTGTGATCAGCAGTATTCTTGTGATCACAGAGCGCTCCACCCGCGCCCTGCACGGGAGGACGTCATATGATGGCCTCCCAGAACTAGCCGTCTGCGCTATATATATATTAGATAAAGCCTGAAACGTTGGGTCCTGATCGGGTGTTTATTATGCTCTGTGTCCTAATTATGGAAATTTCCCCTCTCTTCCTGTCAGGACAGGAAATGATAGGTATTCTCTTCAATGGGAACATAGACATAAACAAAAACACAGTTTTATTAACGTATGGAAAGCTTCGAACTTTTGACAGCGTTTTTTTCCTGTCCCATGACAACCACTCTCTAAGGGCGTCAGAGGGAGAGGAAGTGAGAGAAAATCTCCCCAATGGGGTCACCGACAGAAGTAAAAACCTGATGAAATTCTACCTCTTACACAATCTTCGAATCTTTAAAAAAATGAGGCTTTAGTCTTTTCATCCTGAATAGTAACGAGTGATGTTCAGTTGGCGTATCAGCGTTTTGCAGAGTCACACCGTTTCCTGGAGGGCGCTGACAGAGATCAGCTGTGGGTTCATTACAAGCTGAGGGCTGTATCAGCAGATGCTATCCAGTCTTCAGAGGGGCTGTGGAGCCGGGTGATAAAGGTGGGGGCAGGATGCTCCTCAGTGCTGAGGCCGATATGGCCTGGCATATCCCTTCTGGGGTTTATTTTTAGAGCCCGCAGCTGCTTTAATCTTTTGAACAGTGATATCTGTCAGCGGGCAGTGCAGGGTTGGAGTGTCAGGGAGGAAGAAGATGAAGGCTCCCTTTACTTAGTATGGGAAAGAGAACAATTCAGATCTGGGGAGAATGCCAAACCTGCGAGCCTCGTCTGTCACGTATAGATTGTAATGCATCCGACGAGACGTCCACATGATGAAATCACACAATTGCAACAAGACTAGGGATGAGTGAAATGGAAACTTTTTCTTGAAATTTTAGGCAAAATCTGCAAATTTCAGTAAAATGCATTGATGTCAAAAGTGAAGTAAAGTGTATGTAGGGACTCGTTCATACTAGCAGTTGGGGGCGGTAAAACCCTGTAATTGAGCCACAGTTTTGCCACCCCCAACTGTTCCCCCCTTTAGCTGCAGAGGCAACACCCAAGAGTGTACACCTACAGTGGCCACAAAAAAGTGGCCACAGCAAAAATGTTATCCTATCATTTTCGGGTGTCATCTTTAGGTTCCCTAAGATGACACCCGTGACACTATGAGCACATCTTAAAGGAAGAGGAGAGCGTATCAGATCGAGGTCTGATCCCTTCTTTGCGTTCCATCGTATTACCCTTATGCCTAAATATGGCATCCGAATGGGAACGAGGCCTGGTCGAGGTCTGGCTCTCTTCTGCGTTCCGACTACTTTTAACGTCCAATATGGCGCCCGAGTCAAAACGAGGCTTGGATGTGGACGTATGCTATTTAAGTGATGGTTCAGCACATCGCCCGTGCCCCAGGAAGATGCAAGGTATTGCGAAACATGTAGGGCGGTGCGTTGTGCTGACATCATCACGCCACATGTGACCCCGGTAAGGGACTGCACATACAGATTGCCACTCTATAATTTGTGACTCAATCGTATATTATCCATGCCCCTGGGAGTTTTCCATATATTTCTCACTTTGGAACTCAATACACACTGGCTGTGTGCACCAATCCTTCTATGTTATGTTATGTGGACTATGTTTCTTTGCACTTTGTGATTGCTTTTCACTTTTTATTTCACTGTATAGGGAGTGCATTCAAATATTTATTGTATGAAATCTCCACATTATCACTTTTTTTAAGGGCAACTTTATTTATTTACTGGACTACCACCCCCTAATCACCCACTAAATTCTGTACAGGAATTTATATGAATCAGACTGTTCTGCACCAACTGTGTGTATTGCACGCAGTTGTGGCACACTAGTATGGGGTCCAATTGGTTTTAAGCAGGCGGTGAGGTGGGGCAATACAGCACCACCTCAATGCCTGTCAACACCTCTGTAAGCAATCCAACTGATCACTTCTAAGCAGGCGGATGTCAAATGTTTATGGTTTATTAAAAGGTTCCATTGTTTTTCAGTTGATGCCTATGGTTAGATTTCCTTGTTATACTATTGCACTGTTTAAGTTGTGCTTGCCCTGCTGAGGTGGTACTCCCAGGGAGCTAAGGGTTAACACCGCTGGCTAGGTTTTCCTGAGCTTTTTGGGGAAGTACCATCCACGGTCCTCTGATGGGCCAAACACATAAAAAGAGAAGGAACCACCTCGCGGGGGCGCTGTAGTAAGTAATATGGTCAGAGGTATGGTTCTAGGTCTCCCCATTCAAGGAACAGAAAGCTAAAAGGGATCTGAGCTACTACTTGCACTTAACCACCCCCTGTGGGAGCGCAGTTGGGGTTTCAGGGGTATGGAGTGAGCTTGACTAAAGGACTCTAAGGACTTCCTCACTCCTACCTCATGGGGCAATCAAGGTCACCAGTGGACTAACTAAGGAGCATTTAGAAGATTCTGTACAGGAATGTGTATTGAAGACTTCTTTGTAGAACTATTAATCTGTATTATTTAAACTACTTCAGTAAAATAATGTTTATTGTTATTTAACTTCACCTCGTCTGAAGTTACTTGAGGACAATCTGAAAGGAGTGCAGTGCATGTATGGCATACCACAAGAACAAGGCTTATTAGGGGGACAAGATGAGATAGAGAAAATGCAGTACCAATGTCTAACGTGCAGTATAGCCATTTGGAGGAGGCTTTGTTGCCATTGTCAAAGACTACAGTACTAGTGTCAAGTGCATAAGCAGCCAGCCCGTCGGGAAGCGGTGTGACTTGGCAAAGATGATGGAAGGCCCTGATAGTGACAGAGCTTGTGTGCTTAGGCTTCTTCCCTGGAGATCAGGATCCCAATACTGGATCCAACATCACGTCACGCAGCGTCCTATGGACCCAAACTGAAAGTCACAGAAGCTGGAGTGAGGCCTCGGGAAATAATAAGCACAGGATATGTACAAGAGTCAAGCTTCCTTGTATTCAAGTGTTAGATATGGATGTCACTGGGAGTAAGGTGACTGGTTACTGTGCTGTTGGAATTCGGGACAAGCTCAGCGGTACCGGCTCAGAAATGCTACACAACCAAAGCAAGAGAAGAGTTATAAGTGTAACGAGTAACTGTTATCCATAGTGTACAGAGTGTAATGAGTTAAAGAACTGTGTCGCAAACTACAAGGAGTTGAATATGTTTTCTATGGAGAAGCATCTCTATTAAGATGGAGTGCTGCCTTAAAGAGGAGTTTCAGCCTGTAAAGAAACAAAAATTAAAAGTCAGCAGCTACAAATACTGTAGCTGCTAACTTTTAATATAAGGACACTTACCTGTTCAGAGATCCCACGATGTCGGCACCCCAAGCCGATTTGTCCATTAGCTTCGGGTGCAGGCACCGGCTTTGCAAGATAAGGGAAACCGGCAGTGAAGCCCTCAGGCTTCAAAGCCAGTTTCCTGCTGCGCATGCATGAGTAGCATTGAGCTTTCTGAATGGTCCTGTCGCCTTTTGGGACACACACAGGTCGCAGAAGGCAGCGGGCAGAAGGAGGAGGGGCCGGACATGACGTAGATCGCCATGTGTGGCGATCTTACCATGAAGGGGAAGCTGGTACCTGTCAAACCAGGTACTCGCTCCCCCCTCCCACCCGAAAAGTGCCAAATGTGGGGGCGGGGGGGTGAACAAGCAAAGCTTCTGCTTTTGGTGTATCTCCGCTTTAATGCCAGCCTCACATTAAAAGGCAGCCTCAGATCACTTTTGGGATCACTAATGAGCACTCTCTCCAGGTTCCTACATGGGTGCAGTAAGCCCCATCCACATGCTTTTAAGTCCACCTGGCATGCAATTGGATATGTCAAATCGCATGCCAAATCGGTGGCTATTGCCGGCAATGGCACCGTCCGAATCAGTGTAGCACAGTGATTCCCAAAAGCAGTTCCTGTACTACTTTTGGTGACTTTGGGGGTGATTTGAATACAAATCTGTGCATGAACCCGCACAGATGTCTGTCAAAACCCCCAAAGTCGGACTGCATTGCCGTGTTTGAAATCGTGCGAGTTCAGCTGTACTTGCACAATTTCTAACCCACAGCAGTGTGAACCTGGGCTTAGAGAAGCAGCAGTCCCTGCTGCACATGTGAATGGGCTCTTAAAGTTGATTTCAAGCTTAACTAACTATTCTTAAAAAATGCTCCTCCCCCCCCTACCTATCCAGTCTACACTGTGTAAAAAAGATGTTTGCACTTACGATTTTTAGTCCAGTCCGGTCTGGTCACATGATCCACAACTCCGGATCCCCTGTGTCAGGGAGTAGCTGCTGCAGGGGAGAGGAGGGAGTGTCGACAATGGGTGCCTGAATTACAGCAGCGGGGGTGTATTTTTAAAGCACCTGATTAGAGCCATAGGCTCTTATGGGCTTCAAAAAGGTGGACTCGTTGCGCAGAGCATTGCGCTATGAGCCCACCCAGGTGTTACAACAGCGAATGAATATTCGCTGTTGTAACACTGATCCTCAATCCTGCCAATCAGAAGCAGGTCTGAGACGCATTTTCTGATTGGCCGAAAAGAGAAGGGGAAATAGGGAGGAAACGGAAGCCAGAGCCAGGAGGGAGGAAACTGAGGGAGAGCCGGAAGCGCTGATTACATGTGGTGAGTCAGTGCACCAGACAGGCCGACCAATGGGGGGGGTGGATGTACTGTTTACCGCCCTCCCAAAAAAAAAAAATCATTGGCTTTATGTATATATTTTGTACATTCACATGAGTCCCTGACCTCAAGGAGCATACAATCTAAGGTCCCTAAGGCAGGCCATACATGATGCAAATTTCTTTCCTGCACCACAGGTTGGAGGGGAATCAGCAAATGTCTTCTCCCGGCAGGGGCGGGGCGGGCGAGGGAAGCTATCCCCATTGGGAGAAGACAGTGATTATCGCTGCTTACGAGAATCTCAAGCAAATCTGGCAGGCTGGTTGTACCCAAGTTGATCAATCAATCAACTTGGTACATTCAGCCTGCCCATTAATGGTTCAAATCTCGGCCGATTCTTGCTGAACTGGGAGAGATTTGTATGGCCGGTCTAACTCACATTCATGCACACATACTAGGGCCAATTTAAAGAGGAGCAAATTAACCTATCAGCATGTCTTTGGCGTGTGGGAGGAAACCAGAGTACCCGGAGGAAACCCATACTTTTTTTAATTACTTTCAAACACCGTTCATTATGTCATCAAATGTAGTCATGAGAATGTTCGTAAAAATATTAGTATGCATATTCGAAAGCCTACTAGCGTATGAGCTTCATAACGCTAAACTTCTCTTACATGATCCCTTTCGGTCTGTTAAGGGTCCATGCACACTAGGAGCAGAAAAAATGCCAGTACTTCTGCCAAAAAAGTGGCAAAAAAATGCTCATATTGCACAAGAGTTTAGGAGAGTTTATGGCTCATTTTACAATGTACATTTGAAAATGCGAATGATCCTATATGCTGCGTTCAGGGGCATTTATCGTTTTTTTTCTGCCTGAAAGCTCCTCTCAAAAATGTGAACCAGAAGGGTTTTTTCTGCCTTGAAATACTGAGCTTAAAGGCTAAGTTCACTTTTGTTCATCTTTTTTTTCACAATTCCAGTTCCCCACTATACCAATGTAGCATTATTGTATTTATTTTGCAAAAATAAAACAGCTTTCCATTTATTCTACACAGGCTTACCTCACTCTCTTCATAGCTGTTTAAACACACTGCTTGATTACTTCTGCCTTACTTCCTGGTCAGACTTTAGGTGACACAGGAAGGAGTTGACCATCTGAGGGTAGATGATGCAGGGTGTGTGCTAATGAGATCAGCTGGTCAACTCCTTCCTGTGTCATGACCTAAAGTCTGACCAGGAAGTAAGGCAGAAGTAATCAAGCAGTGTGTTTAAACAGCTATGAAGAGAGTGAGGTAAGACTGTGCAGAATTAATGGAAAGCTGTTTTATTTTTGCAAAATAAGTACATTAATGCTATAGGGGAGCTGGAATTTAGAAAAAAAATGTCCTAATGTGCATGGAATATGATTGAGCTGCTTCTACAGGCAAGAGAAAATTGCAGAAGTCCTGCAGAAGCAGTGTTTTTTAAGCCCATGGACCCTAAATATACCATTGAAAACACTAATAAGTGCAAAAAACACCTGAGGTTCCAGCTAGAATTCTTGTGAGCTGATAACTTCCTGTGCTCCTGCCTGTGCTGGCTGTTATTAGTTGTATTGTTCCCAGTTCTCCCTGTGTCCTTGGATAGGAAGTGTGTTACTGGCAGGATCACCACGTGAAAATAAATCGGAAAAAGTCTGACAAAAAGGAAACTAATACAGCCACAACTAATGACTGCATTTTCTTTTTCAGACTATTTTCTCTTAACTGGTAAGCTATAATACATTAAATTTTTGTTCTTTGGTTTAAAGTGGTTGTAAAGGCAGAAGGTTTTTTTTTTATCTTAATGCATTCTAATCTCTCCTCCACTCTATCCAAAACTAAAAGAAAACAGTTATACATTAAAGGGGTTGTAAAGGTTCCCGTTTTTTTACCTTAACCACTTAAGCCCTGGACCATTTGGCTGGCCAAAGACCAGAGCACTTTTTGCGAGTCGGCACTGCGCGCTTTAACTGACAATTGCGCGGTCGTGCGACGTGGCTCCCAAACAAAATTGACGTCCTTTTTCTCCCACAAATAGAGCTTTCTTTTGGGGGTATTTGATCACCTCTGCGGTTTTAATTTTTTGCGCTATAAACAAAAAATAGCGTAAATTTTGAAAAAAAGCATTGTTTTTTACTTTTTGCTATAATAAATATCCCCAAAAAAATATATAAAAAACCATTTTTTTCCTTAGTTTAGGCGGATATGTATTCTTCTACATATTTTTGGTATAAAAAAAAATCGCAATAAGCGTTTATTGATTGGTTTGTGCAAAAAGGAGGATTTGGATTTTGTGGGAATTTCAGAGACCTGGTTCAACAGCTCTCATGATTGGCTGGCAAACATTCAAGGGTATACCCTATACCGCAAAGATAGAGAGGGTAAAAAAGGGGGAGGGGTATGCCTATATATCAAGAATAATGTACAAGTGAATGTGAGAGATGACATCACTGAGGGGGCTAGGGAGGAGGTGGAATCTTTATGGGTAGAGCTCCAAAGGGATGAAGCTAAGGGGAAAATAATACTGGGAGTATGCTATAGGCCCCCTAACCTGAGGGAGGAAGTGGAGACGGATCTCCTATCACAAATTGGATTAGCAGCAAGGATGGGAAGTGTTATCATAATGGGGGATTTTAATTATCCAGACATAGACTGGGCGGAGGGAACCGCGCATTCATTTAAGGCTCGCCAGTTCCTTAATGTCTTGCAGGACAATTTTATGGGTCAGATGGTAGACGCACCAACTAGAAATAAAACATTACTAGATCTACTGATTACCAACAATACAGACCTGATAACAGATGTGGAAATACGGGGCAATTTAGGTAACAGCGATCACAGGTCAATTAGTTTCAGTATAAATCACACAAATAGGAGACATGAAGGGAACACAAAGACACTGAATTTCAAAAGAGCCAACTTCCCTAAACTACAAACCTTGCTAAAAGGCATAAATTGGGATAAAATATTAGGAACAAAGAATACAGAGGAGAGATGGGTTTGCTTTAAGAGCATATTAAATAAGGGCATTAGCCAATGTATCCCATTGGGTAATAAATTTAAAAGAGCGAACAAACATCCTGGATGGCTTAACTCCAATGTAAAAATGCATATAAAAGCAAAGGAGAAGGCCTTCAAAAAATACAAGGTTGAGGGATCATCCACAGCATTCAGAATTTATAAAGAATGCAATAAGAAATGTAAGGGTGCAATTAGGATGGCTAAGATAGAACATGAAAGACACATAGCGGAGGAGAGCAAAAAAAATCCCAAGAAATTCTTTAAGTATGTAAACAGTAAAAAAGGGAGGACAGACCATATTGGCCCCATAAAGAATGAGGAAGGACATCTGGTTACAAAGGATGGGGAGATGGCAGAGGTATTGAATTTATTCTTCTCCTCAGTCTTCACGAGTGAATCGGGGGGCTTCAGTAACCAAAACTGCAGTGTTTATCCTCATGACACAACACAGGAAGCACCTACATGGTTAACAGAGGACGGAATTAAAATTAGACTTGAGAAACTTAACATTAATAAATCACCGGGACCAGATAGCTTGCATCCGAGGGTGCTTAGGGAACTCAGTCAGGTGATTGCCAGACCGTTGTTCCTAATTTTTACAGACAGTCTATTGACTGGAATGGTACCAGCTGATTGGAGAAAAGCCAATGTAGCACCAATATTTAAAAAGGGCCCAAAAAACATCCCTGGGAATTACAGACCAGTTAGCCTAACATCAATAGTATGTAAACTCTTGGAGGGGATGATAAGGGACTATATACAAGATTTTAGTAATAAGAATGATATCATTAGCAGTAATCAGCATGGATTCATGAAGAATCGTTCTTGCCAAACCAATCTATTAACCTTCTATGAGGAGGTGAGTTGCCATCTAGATAAAGGAAGGCCCGTAGACGTGGTGTATCTGGATTTTGCAAAAGCATTTGACACAGTTCCCCATAAACGTTTACTGTACAAAATAAGGTGCGTTGGCATGGACCATAGGGTGAGTACATGGATTGAAAACTGGCTACAAGGGCGTGTTCAGAGGGTGGTGATAAATGGGGAGTACTCAGAATGGTCAGGGGTGGGTAGTGGGGTCCCCCAGGGTTCTGTGCTGGGACCAATCCTATTTAATTTGTTCATAAATGACCTGGAGGATGGGATAAACAGTTCCATCTCTGTATTTGCAGACGATACTAAGCTAAGCAGGGCAATAACTTCTCCGCAGGATGTGGAAATCTTGCAAAAAGACCTGAACAAATGAATGGGGTGGGCGACTACATGGCAAATGAGGTTCAATGTAGAAAAATGTAAAATAATGCATTTGGGTGTCAAAAATATGAATGCAATCTATACATTGGGGGGAGAACCTCTGGGGGAATCTAGGATGGAAAAGGACTTGGGGGTCCTAGTGGATGATAGTCTCAGCAACGGCATGCAATGCCAAGCTGCTGCTAATAAAGCAAACAGAATATTGGCATGCATTAAAAGGGGGATCAACTGCAGAGATAAAACGATAATTCTCCCGCTCTACAAGACTCTGGTCCGCCCGCACCTGGAGTATGCTGTCCAGTTCTGGGCACCAGTCCTCAGGAGGGACGTACTGGAAATGGAGCGAGTACAAAGAAGGGCAACAAAGCTAATAAAGGGTCTGGAGGATCTTAGTTATGAGGAAAGGTTGCGAGCACTGAACTTATTCTCTCTGGAGAAGAGACGCTTGAGAGGGGATATGATTTCAATTTACAAATACTGTACTGGTGACCCCACAATAGGGATAAAACTTTTTCGCAGAAGAGAGTTTAATAAGACTCGTGGCCACTCATTACAATTAGAAGAAAAGAGGTTTAACCTTAAACTACGTAGATGGTTCTTTACTGTAAGAGCGGCAAGGATGTGGAATTCCCTTCCACAGGCAGTGGTCTCAGCGGGGAGCATTGATAGCTTCAAGAAACTATTAGATAATCACCTGAATGACCGCAATATACAGGGATATGTAATGTAATACTGACACATAATCACACACATAGGTTGGACTTGATGGACTTGTGTCTTTTTTCAACCTCACCTACTATGTAACTATGTAACTATATTTACAAAATAGGGGATAGTTTTATGGCATTTTTATTTATTTATTTTTATTAGTAATGGCGGTAATCAGTGATTTTTATCATGACTGCGACATGATGGCGGACAGATCAGACACTTTTGGCGCGATTTTGAGACCATTCACATTTATACAGCGATCAGTGCAATTAAAAATGCATTGATTACTGTGTAAATGTGACTGGCAGTGAAGGGGTTAACCACTAGGTGGCGCTGTAGGGGTTAAGTGTGTCCTAGGGAGTGATTCTAACTGTGGCGGGGAGGGGCTGTGTGTGACACATCACTGATCACCGCTCCTGATTACAGGGAGCTGTGATCAATGACAGTGTCACTAGGCAGAACGGGGAGATGCTTGTTTACATTAGCATTTCCCTGTTCTTCCTCTCCGTGAGACGATCGTGGGTATCCCCGCTGACATCGGGTCCGCGGGACCCGCAATCACGCTCACGGAGCTCCCGGGCACGCGCGCGCCCGCAAGCCGCTTCTCTTAAAGGGCAACATACAGGTACGTGATTCTGCCTGTATGTGCCCTTCTGCCGCAGTATATCTGCGTGAGGCGATCGGGAAGCGGTTAATGCATCCTATGCATTAAGGTGAAAAAACATTTGATGCTGACTGGCCCCCCAGCCCCCCCCCCCCCCCCGTTTACTTACCTGAGCCCTCGAAAGTCCCAAGTCAAGAACGCGCTGGATTTCGGCCCGATCTTCTGGGCTCTTCATTGGATAGATTAATAGCAGCGCAGCCATTGGCTCACGCTGCTGTCAATCAAATCCAAATGACGTGGCCGCCGGGGGGGAGCGGGACTGAGACATACACTCTGTGTCTATGAACGCAGAGTGTATGAGACGGGAGCGCGCCCGCAAGGTAACCCCCTCGGGAGAGTGCTTCTCGAGGAGGTTATCTGTTGCGGGGAGGAGCCGAGACAGCTGCCGTGGGACCCCAGAACAGGAGGATCGGGGCCATTCTGTGCAAAACGAGCTGCACAGTGGAGGTAAGTATGACATGTTTGTTATTTTAAAAAAATAAAAAATGAACCTTTACAACCACTTTAAATCTAAACAATTTTTCGCAGACATGTGAAGGAGGAAAGAAGAATGTCACCATGTACACCTCACTTTCTGGATCAGGTCTGATGATCCCACTCAGTTTAGGGTCATCAGACTTCGTTGTTGTCACAGTGACTATCGATGGTACATCTGAGAACAGTCAGATATATTGTACATTGCATATCTTTTGCACAGCTTCTGCCCTAAACAGAAATGTAATCAATGTAATTAGGAGAACTTTTATTTTCCTGATTCAGTTTTGTCCAAGTAAGAGATGTTGAGGCTGGTCACTGGCCACATGCAGGAATAAAAATTCAAACCTCTCCACATGTTTGCTGACTAAGGCATAGGGACAATGTAACATGATTTCTGGATTTATATGGCCCTTGTTGATCAACATTTTGTTCAACTGATTTCACATTTATTGCGTCAGGTAAGTGGATCAATGACACATGCGTTCAGAACATCCAAGAAAATATCCTTTTATTGTAACTGGAAATCCCTCAGCACTGACGTGAGAGCTCTCCTCACTGCGTAGTCACTGTTTGCCTGTGACTGGATCAGCGATGACGTCACTGACAGGAAGCAGAAGATTATAACTGGCAGGAAATCTGTTGTGTACCCGCTCATACGTGCCGCTCTTTATCTGAGCTTTCTATAGAAAAATGATTAATCCAAATATTAACATTAATATACACAGATTGGCGTCTTGTGGGACAAGAACTATTGGTCATGTTTTGCAATGGATAACATTGTAACCACAACAGAGGTCTTTTATCGATCAGTTTAAAATTAAAGTGAACCTAGAATCAGATATATTTTTACAGTTAAGTTCAGCATGCTAAGTATTGTGTAATTGTAACGCCCCCTCTCACAGTACTACCCCTGAACATGCCTCCGAGTGCACCATCTTTCTCTAGGCATCATCCAGGGTCAACGTTTATTTCTTGACCTGGGATAATAGATCAAAGATGACATTATTATGTAAATCTTGGTGGCTGTTGGTGTTCACAGTATCTGACACAGGTCAGCCACTGCTGCAGTCTCTCACTATGTGAATGGCTACAATGTTACAGTGTTGAAGACTGATCCATCTAGATTTCATCCTGGACACGCCACAGAAACTGCTCTCCTGAAACTAACAAACAATCTACTAATGGCCGAAACCAATGGACACTATTCTGTACTTCTACTCCTGGACCTTTCTGCTGCCTTTGATAGGGTTGACCACTCTCTCCTCTTCAAAAAACTCCACATCTTTGGTCTCCTACTCCTGGACCTGTCTGCTGCCTTTGATACGGTTGACCACCCTCTCCTCTTCAACATCTTTGGTCTCCATGACCGTACCCTTTCTCTGGTTCTCGTCCTACTTATCCAACCACACCTTTAGAGTTACTTATAATTCTACGCCCTCCTCTCCCTTTCTGTTGGGGTCCCCCAAGGTTCTGTTCTTGGACCTCTCCTATTTTCAATCTACACCTCCTCCCTGGGTCAGCTGATCTCTACGCTCCATCTCTATGCTGACGCCACCCAAATCTATCTCTCTTCCCCTCAGCTCACTCCCTCAGTCTCCTCACGGATCACTAATATACTAACAGATATATCAGCCTGGATGTCACACCACTTCCTCGAACTCAGTCTATCCAAAACCAAACTTATCATTTTTCCTCCCCCACGTGCCCCTTCACCTAATCTCTCTGTCAACATCGATGGCACAACTATCAACCCATCCCCGCATGCCAAGGTTCTAGGTGTAATTCTGGACTCTGATCTATACTTTAAGCCCCACATTCAATCACTGTCCAAATCTTGCTGCCTCAACCTCCGCAACATCTCCAGAATACGCCCCTTTCTAACCAATGTCACCACCAAGCTTCTAATCCACTCCCTGGTCATCTCTTGCCTTGACTACTGCAACTCCCTCCTCATTAGATTACATTTATGTAGGCTATCCCTCCTTCAATCCATTATAAATGCTGCTGCCAGACTTATCCACCTTACCAAGCGCTGAGTGTCTGCTACTCCTCTCTGTCAATCCCTCCACTGGCTCCCGCTCACCCAACTAATTAAATTCAAAATACTAACAACAACTTACAAAGCCATCCACAACTCGGCCCCCAGATACATCACTAGCCTGTATAAAGGGAGATAGTCGTGCTACTAAATAAGATTAAAGCCTGAAAAAACCCTAAATGAATAATATGATTCATAAACCAAAAAAAAATGAAATAAAAATATACACAAATGAATAAACCTAAAATGAAACAAGTTATGATAATATATATATATATGACAGTATAGATATGTGCGCAAAAAGTCCATGTGAAAAAATCACATAATATACACAAACATATATGCCTTGTATTTGAATTCTATACCCCTGTTGTTGTCATTCAGAAACTACATAAAGGTATGTAAAGACTCCATAAAAGATGTAAAGATGTAACGTGACCCTTTCCATAGGAGGAGGACGTCTTCAATATACCTAGCCCACAAGACCAGTCCTGGTCTGCGGTTGGCAAAGATGACGTCTTCCTCCCATTTACCCATAAATAGGTTGACGAGGCTGGGGGCAAATTTTGCCCCCATAGCCACACCCCTATTCTGGAGGTAAAACTTAAAATTAAACCAAAAGTTGTGTGTGGTTGCAAACTTCAAAAGTTCCATGACAAACTTCCTTTGTTTAATGGGTAAACCCAAATCTCTGTTAAGCAAGTGTTCTACTGAAGAGATTCCCCAATGATGGGGTATTATCGTATATAGCGACGTAACGTCTGCAGTGACCGGCCAATAACCCCCCCAACTGGGCTCATTATCAGTAATATGGCCGCCATATGAGAGTGAGGCTTGGTTGCTTCCCCGTGAGTATTTATGGTAATGGCTCAGTGCGTCGCCCATGCCCCTGGAAGACGTCACGCATGACGAAACATGTTGGGTGGAGCTACGTGCTGACGTCATCTCGTTCCACGTGAACCCGGAAGTACGGGTGTTCATTCATATTTTTATTGCCGGAAAATTTTAAAGTTTTATACAACATTGGAATTTTTTTTTAACAAATAAATGAACTGTGTTTAAACTATAACACACTATTGGAGGCTTTTTATTCTCCTATACACTACGCTCCCATCTGGGAGATTGTGTCTCTGAGCACAGTGGACAGAAGGCCCTTTCTGAAGTGAGGAGGACGCCTGGATCGCAGTGGGATTGGCATCCCAGACTCATCTCAGACCCCGCAGAGGGCTATATCTGCAGGCGCTGGTGACCTCGAGAGTTTTTACTTCTTCCGGTGTATACTCCAAGGAAGTGTTCATCCCAAGTTCCCTTCGGTGGTGGTGGAAAATCTGGAACATCTTCCTATCTTCTCTGTAATCCTTTTTCATTTCTGGATTGGATTCACTGATTACCCTACATGGACTTTGCACATATATGTTTGTGTATATTATGTGATTTTCATTTGGATTATTTCACTTGGACTTTTTGCGCACGTATCTATATTGTCATATACACATATATATTATCTCAACTTGTTTCATTTTAGGTTTATTCATTTGTGTATATTTTTATTTATTTGTTTTTGGTTTATGAATCATATGATTATTCATTTAAGGTTTTTTCAGACTTTAATCTTATTTAGTAGCGCAACTACTTCCTATTATACACCTTGTTTTCATGAGTTTTTCGCATGTTTGTGTTGCCGCTTCTTTTTCACAACTAGTTTAAAATTCTTTTTTCATTAGCACGGTATATACCCCACTTGATTACATCACTAGCCTTGTCTCTAAATACCAACCTATTCGTTCACTTCTTTCCTCCCAAAACCTCCTGCTCTATAGCTCCCTTGTCACCTCCTCCCATACCCCCCTCAGGACTTTTCTAGAGCCTATCCCATCCTATGGAACTCCCTACCCCAATCTGTCCAATTATCTCCTACTCTGTTAGCTTTCAGACGATCCCTGAAAACCCTTCTCTTCAGAGAAGCCTATCCTGCCCACACCTAAGAACTGTAATTTATTTTTCTCCATCAGCTCACCCCCCACGGTTATTAACTTTTGTTTCACTTGACCCTCCCTTCTAGATTGTAAGCTCTTATGAGCAGGGCCCTCTGATTCCTTCTGTATTGAATTATTGTCTGCCTTTATGTTGTAAAGCGCTGTGCAAACTGTTGGCACTATATAAATCCTGTATAATATTAATAATAATATTAATCGCTGGGAGAGAGGAAACTGAGGAAATGCTTCCTCTTGCTTGCAGCAAACTGATTACATCATTCCAGCCTAGGCAAAGCCACTGGACTGGATCCCCTGAACAGGCTTGTAATGATAGAAGGTACAGTTAGTTTGAAAATTATACTATTACTATATTTTCTGACTTGTCAGGAATGTATCATTGCACACTTGCAAAGTTAACATCTGTATAATGCAAACTGATCGTTTTTTTTTTCTAGGAGCCCCAGCTGACCTCATTATTTTGCTCATTCAACTAGCCGAATAAATTCAGTCTTAACTGCATAACTGAGCCCTGAAGTTTATATTCCTCCTAACTACGGGGCTCTGTTATTTGATCCTGTTTTGCACTCTAGGAGTTGGCAGGGCGGCTAAAGTGTCAGATTCAGACTAAAGTAAAGCTAAATAAGGGCATATAAATCCTAAACCTGCACAGTTAATTTAAGGTTGAATATTCAGATTCTTGGATTATTGTAACCAGTTGCAATTTATAAAGTTTAATGGCTGTTTTTAGGGCTCCATGCACACTAGCGTTTTTTTTTTTTTTTTAGCTCCTAGAAGCCTTATTAGCATTCTTTCTGCTCCTAGAAGCTAATGTTATCCTATGTGTCCATGCACACTATTTTAGGCTATTAGCATTTTTTTAAATTCAGCATCTAGGAGCAAAAAAACAACAACTTTTTGTAGAGTTTTTTGGGAGGGTTTTCTCATCAGAAAAAAACGCTAAACGCTTCTAAAAGCTACTAAAATGTTACTAGAAGTTGCTGTTATCAGTATTTTTCATCCAGCATTTTTTTCTAGCATTTTTTGAGCTTAATAACTCTAGTGTGCATGGAGCTTTAGGATATGAGGAGGCTTTTCCTGTCCAGAAGAGCCATCCTGTATACTGGTATGTCCTTCCTGACAGCATGCCAAATATTGTCAGGAGATGGTACAGCACAGTGCAGGATCATGTTCTCCTGAGATATGGGATGCCAGGATCTCGCCAGGTGCAGGTTGCTTTCACTGTCACCTAGGCCCCACGGGTGGAAATCTGGGGTAGGGTAAGTATATTTAATAGCTTTTCACTGTAAAGCTGCTATTTGTGAGGAGCCCGAGATTTTCAGGAGGAGGTCAAGTTGGTGCCATCACTGTCAAGTTGGTGGCACAGGTTGAAATTGGGAGTAAGGTAAGTATATTTAATATTTTTTTTTTTTACAGTAAAGCTGCTATCCATGAGGGGCCCTGGTGTTTTCAGCAGATCACATTTTTACTGCAAGGTTCCCTTTAACTATTTGACATTGCATTGGGGTTATGGCATGCAGTCAGTTTAGATCAGGGGTCTTCAAACTATCTATATAGATATTTATATCTTATATTTAATATAATGTTTTTATCCTAAATTTATGGAGATATATCTCTCTTACCCTTCCTAATATACATTGGTATCTAAGGGTTGCGCCCACACTAAGGATGGCGCTTTGTAACTCCCTTTGCGGGACTCAGAGCGAGGCTTGGTGTGTCTATTTATGGTGGTTGTTCAGCACGCTGCCCGTTCCCCATTGAAAACGTCATTCTATGACGAAACACGTCTGGGAGGTAGGTACGCCCCATTGAGGAGGACGGGAGAATTTTATGTTGCCGGCCGGCTTCGCTTTTAGCATACAATGATCATTTGTTTGTAAGTTTTATGCTTTATATCATTAAATAATGTAAACGCTATCACACTATTGGGATTTTCTATTATATTTTTGGGACTGGTTTCATTTATACCATGGGAGTTATGGAACCTCCGGTTCAATGCTACGGGTTATATCCATCCATCCATTAGCCCCATCATATCCAGCTGGCGTTCGATCTGTTCGTTAGGATACCTGCTTTTTGATTTTACAATTTGGTAAGGAGGCCCTCTGTGTGGAGTTGGTGCACTATATCTATATCTTCACCGGTTGATGTTCTTACATCCGTTGGGATTTCTTTGTACTTATAATCTGCCATCTGGTGAGGAGTCTCTCTGTGTGGTGTTGGTGATTAGAGTTTTCTTTACTGGTTTTTATGCACTTTTTTTGTTTTACAAATGTGAGTGTCACTCTATTTTTCATGTACCATTCCTTGTGTGTCAGTATTACGCTATGTTATATATTTTTTTCTGGGATGCTATCAACGCCAACCTGTGATTAAGTTGTATATCGATCTATCTTGCTGGGACTGGTCCGTGTCAAGACCTTGGCAGGGTTAAAGCCACCTGTTTATTTGGCTTACGTTTTGGTAAGCATGCCAATTATCAGTTGGGGATATACTCCGTATGTCAAGTCACTGAGTGCTAATTTCTGAACTATTTGAATATTATATTTTTTTGGACTTTTATTAGCACATCACCCAATTTTGTGTTTTTTGGGGTGTTCCAATCACCTTCTTATTTTCTTAATTTTCACATATTTTTATTGAATATTCACTCTTTTAGGTATAATGTATTAGCGCAGCTTTCCCGTTTCCTATATTGTTTTGTGTTATCCCACAATAAGCTGCTGCTTTATCTTATTTAATCTGTCCTAGCGCAGTTTTTTTCTTTTCTATTGTCTTCAAACTACGGCCTTCCAGTTGTTCAGGAACTACAGTTCCCATCATGCCTAGTCATGTCAGAGTTTTACAATGCCTCATGGGATGTGTAGTTCCTCAACAGCCGGAGGGCCATAGTTTGAAGATCCATGGTTTAGATGAAGACTTCTTAACTGATGTCCCCTTTATTATAAACTGTTTTTTTAAACCTTTGTAATAAACACACACAGATCTTTTCCAAGTACCAATTTTATTTATGAACTTTAAATCATTTATTTTTAAATAAGAAAGTCAAACTATATTAAAAAAAAAAAAAAATTGATGAAGACAAAAATTTGCCTTAAGCTGGCCATACACCATACAATTTTCCTGTTCAATTTTCTTTAGATTTACCTTCAACTATGTAGTACAAGGGCCTGCCTGATTGCATCCAAATTGAAAGTGTTTAGGTTTGACCTCCTATTATATGGTTTTGGTAAATCTAAAGGAAAGTTGAACAGGAAAATTGAATAGTGTATGGCCAGCCTTAGAGAAAGAATCTGCCTTCCAAACCACTGCAATTAGTCAATTTATGTCAGGTGATTACAGCTCACCCTGAATTATTGTCCACCACTGCAAGTGATGGTCTATCTTGTGTTTGTTTTCCCTGAGTAGGCACCATTTCCATTCCAATCCGAAGATGCAGAATGGCTGAAAACGTTTATTGGAATCATTGAGTATTGCAATTTACAGAAGATGTCCATTAATAAATTATTTCTACTAATTGTACATCCCCTCTCCAGAAATTCTGTCTCCCAGCATTCCAAATAATCTGCCTGCTTCACAGACTGTCATTGACTCGTGTAAGAGTCAGCAGGTTTTCTGCGCAGAGGCTGTCTGACTCTAATAAGCGAGTCACAGCAATGTTGTAAGGACAGATTGGCCAGCATCTAAACTGACAGCAGCTATGACATGGCTCCAGCCTTAGAGGAGCAGAACTAGACTTTTCATGATGGTTACTAAGCACCTGTAAGCTTATGTCTGCTATTCTTACTAAAGAGTGCCTTTTCAAAAGCAAGTTTTTTTTTGTTGTAAAAGTTCTACCTTTTAGTCAGCAAAGGCAACATAAGCCTTGAACCCTAACTCTGGCTACATTAACTGCTCCTCCAGAACCCAACTGGTCTTGTGAGATCTTTCGAAGGGGAAGATCAGCCAGAAAGTGTCTCTACATTAATTTCAATACGCCATTCAGCAGGCAGGCATTGCATAAGCAATGGTCATTTAACTAGCCAATGTCTGTCAAATACCAGAACAGATGTTTCTGCAGTCGAGGTAAGTATTTTATGTATTCTGCTATTTATACTGGCTTTGACGGTCCAGGGTTGGCTGGTTAAAAATAGAGCAGTCTCATTTGGGTCGATTTAATGTGCCTGTGGATATCTGTGTATGCTATGGAATCAAATGCATTATTGTAATCTTTAAAATGAAGACGAGCGAGATAGCAAATGTGGTAGTGGATATAGGTACAGCAGCAACTGGTGGGTTATGATGCCACAATACAGGGACAACCTGCATATCAACTCATCCTACCTGATTTGAGGCACTCTTGGAATTATGTCTCATTCATAATGCATAGCATATAATACATAGCAGTCTGTTATCTTGTGTTGCCTAAGACAAGACCAATAATAGGGCGACGTTTTCCAAAGGAGTGGAAGTGCCTTGACATGTCTCTGAGCTGTATAAACTCAAAGCTCTGCTCAAATGTACTGAGCAACCTCTGTCACTCCTTAGTTCATTTCCTTGGTAATGACTGAGATGTCATCTAGGCTTCATGCTCATCACTCTACCAAGCTGGCACAGCCAGCAGAAGAAAGTCATAGCCATAGTGGATGAGGAAACATTCTTGGATTTTCTTTGCTTGTCCGTGGTTTGCTTGGTATGCTTACTAGGCTTGTATATTCCAGTTTGACTTTGGTGTTTCCCAATGACATACAATGTTACGAAAAACAATTTGACTGTAGTTTGTATAGCAAAGGGAGTAGAAGGGCAAGGCTCTTCGGGAGTGTTGAATTTTGTGGGAAAATGGTGAGTTACTGTATACTGGTGATGTTGCCGAGCAGCTATTTGTACTTAGCAGGAATACTGTCTGCTGAACTTTGAACCCAAGCACACTGAAAGCACAAGAGAGGAAAGTTTCTTTTGACCTAAGCCCTCAGATTTGAGTGCAAGGGCAAGTGCTGACCACAGGTCTCTCTGTTTATTGTTGGCAAAGTCCAGTACCGTGTTGTTTCCTTAACCTCTGACCTCCAACGTGATATCTCAGCTGCACTGACAAGATCGGACCACCATGTTTGACAGTTTCTCCACTTTTGGCGTTCGGCCAACATAGTAGATAATAGGGAGTGGGTCCAAGACTTCTGGTACACAGCATGGTGAGATAGAGGCACCTGGATTGTTCTGGTTATAGAGAGACAGGACCTGAAACAAATGAAAATTGGGCTTTATTATAAATTGTCAAAACTATTGCTTGTTCATGCGCTGGGAAAGCTTTCTCTTGTTGCTACATAAAAATACGGACATTGGATGTTTCAATATATTGAGTCACTGACCCGGGGCAAGTAACTAGATACTGCTCAATGACAGTGCCGTAGGAGGGACAGTCTCCATGGGGGCTATTTACGAAAACTTGAGTGTGCAAAATCTGGTGCGGCTCTGCATAGAAACCAATCAGCTTCCATGTTTTATTGCCAAAGCTTAACTGAACAAGCTGAAGTTAAAAGCTGAATGGCTACCATGCACAGCTGCACCAGATTCTGGGTGCAACATTTTTAGTAAATCTCCCCCCGTGTCTCTTATAGCTCCCTTATAGCTGTGTAGCCCTTAGGTAGGAGAGACACACTCCATGGCGTTGATTTACTCAAGCTGGAGCATGCAAAATCTGGTGCAGCGCTTCACAGAAACCAATCAACTTCCAGGTTTATATTTGTCAAAGCTTAATTGAACAAGCTGAAGTTAGAAGCTGATTGGCCACCATGCACAGCTGCACCAGATTTTGCACTCTCCTGTTTTAACCCCCCATGTCTCATATCCCCCTTCTGTCTGGTTCACCTTTCAGTGGAATTAACAAGCTCATTTTCTTTTTGTGTCACCCTGCAGCTGGAGTCATTACTCCATGTCCCATAGCCCCCCAGTGCAGCGGCAGGGACAAGCTCCTTATTCAATAGAAATGCACAGGTGCAAGTTGCAGTGCCCCCAACAAACCAGTCATCTTGTGCTGGACTGATTTTTGGAAAGTAAAATTAAGTGTTTTTTTTTTTTTTATGGATTACTGTACATATTTTGGTGCTTTTGGCCCTTGCGTTGTTCATTATTTGTGACCTGGTGTCTTTTATCCAGTAGATCCAGATTTATAAAGGTGGTTCGTGTGTCACATCCCTGATTATGAAGAATAGTGTGTAGAAATAGTATGGGATTTTTTAGGCACCCAAAAAACAATTGAGATCAATTAAATCGAAATGCGTTGGAGTTTACTGCTATTTGTAACAGTTTGGGGTGACGTTGGTATATTGTATCAGACCATATTGGTCATTTTATATCTATATGTGTTTTTAAAAGTACAATTTTGTCAATGTTATATACCCGTATATACTCGAATATAAGCCGAGTTTTTCAGCACATTTTTTAGGCTGAACCCCCCCTCTCAGCTTATACTCGAGTGAGGGTCCCGAGTGAGGATTCAGCCTCACTGTGCCCATCTGCAACCTCACTGTGCCCATCTGCAGCCGTACCTTTGATAACTAAAACAGCGGGTGTCTCTCGCTGTGTCATGCAGTCTGTTCGGCAGCAGTCCACTGTAGCAAAGCCCCGCCTCCTCCTCATCTGTAATAGACGGAACACTGATACAATGTTGGGAAACTGAATCAGTGTTCCATCTATCACGGACGAGGAGGAGGCGGGGCTTTGTTACAGTGGACTGCTGCCGAACAAACTGCATGACACAGCGAGAGACACCCGCTGTTCTCGTTATCAAAGGTACAGCTGCAGATGGGCACAGAGATGCTGCAGATGGGCACAGTGAGGCTGCAAATGGGCACAGTGAGGCTGCAGGTGAGCACAGTGAGGCTTCAGATGGTGACAGTGAGGCTGCAGGTGGGCACAGTGAGGCTTCAGATGGTGACAGTGAGGCTGCAGATGGGCACAGTGAGGCTGCAGGTGGGCACAGTGAGGCTGCAGATGGGCACAGTGAGGCTGCAGGTGAGCACAGTGAGGCTGCAGATGGGCACTGATGATACAGGTGGGCACAGTGAGGCTGCAGATGGGCACAGTGAGGCTGCAAATGGGCATAGTGAGGCTGCAGGTGGGCATTGTTTACCCAGTAGCTGCTGCATTTCCCACCCTAGGCTTATACTCAAGTTACGTTTTCAAGTTATGTTTAGATACGTTTTCCCAGTTTTTTGTGGTAAAATTAGGTGCCTCGGCTTATAGTCAGGTCAGCTTATACTCGAGTTTTTGGGTGCCTAAAAAATCCCATCCTCTTTCTACACACTATTCTTTTTCTTTTAAAAACATAGAAACAGAAAAGTGATGGCAGAAAAAGACTGAGTAGTCCATCAAGTCTGCCCATTTATTTTTGGGGGTTTTGTTTTTTTTCATATTTTTTTTATCTGAGTATAGATCTATGTTTGTCTCAAGCATGCTTGAGGCCATTTACTGTTGAATGTCTCACTACCTCAGCTGGAAGTCTATTCCAAGCATCAACTACCCTTTCAGTAAAATAATACTTTCTAAGATTAGCTTTAAACTTTCCTCCAGTTAGTTTGAGGTCATGTCCCCGCGTTCTTGATTTTGGCTTTATTTTGGAAAAATTGCCCTCTTGAACCTTATTTACCTTTTAACATTCTCTTTGTTGGAAGGGCCTTATATACTCAGTTGCCACCATACTCCAGTGCTTACCTTGCTGTACTGTTTGTCCATGCTCCAAATAAATGGACAATTTCCTAAACAATAATTGGCTTCATATCCTTTAGGTTCGTGAATCCATTTCCAGCCAAGGTCCTTTCGGAAGTTAATATAAAGAGGTTTTACACAACAGTTCTTCCCACTGTTCCTGTAACGGAAACACAAAGTTTTCTAATTATCCACCAACTTTCAGAATGTCGGCACTTGTATAAGAGCTTCAGCTGGTGTTGGTGTATTGTGATAAGTTAAGGTAACCTGAGGTACCATAAAGTCTTCTCTGCACCGCATACCGTATATGCTTAATAGGTTTGGCTATTACATGGGAATTTTTATTTATATATTTATTTTCTATTTATAAATTCTTTATTTCAAAAATATATTTTCCAATACAATCAAGCTGATCTCATCAAAAAGGACAGTCTATTACTTTATATTATTACATGTATATAAAAAATCCAGTTCAATTAATACTATTTATTTAATCCTCCTACCCTTAGTATTTATCCAGGGATTGTTTTTCTATAATCTCTACACAATAAGATACCCTCATTTGCCTTTTTTTTTTTTACTTCTACAGTTCCATCAAAAAGAATATTATGTACGGAAAGAGTAAATCAGTAAATCTTTCCATCTCTCCCAATATATGTATATCTTGGATCCATTCTTTTGGCCTTGGTATCTGTCATTCTTTCCAGTTCCTTGGTATCAACATCCTAGCTACATTTACAATGTGAGATAAAAGTTCTTATATTTGCCAAAATCATGGCTTTAATGTAACCGAAACTACACTGTATTCTTCAGGCTCGGAACTTTAATTATTTTGCTCATTAAAAGCAAAAAAAATAAATCTGTTCAGAGGGAATTCTCAAAGTATATGGAAGAGGGAACCTTGATTCTCCATATTATCCAGCATTTTGTATGGGACAGCTGATACACTCTCTGTCACTTACCTATTAAAATTAGTGTGATACAATTTTAATCACTTAATCTCCAGAAGATTTACCCCCCTTCATGACCAGGTCACTTTTTTTAACTGACAATTGTGTCGTCGTGGGTTACTGTACCCAAATAAAATTTATGTCCTTTTTTTCCTACAAATAGAGCTTTCTTTTGGTGGTATTTAATCACCTCTGCGTTTTTTATTATTTGCGCTATAAACAAATAAAGATCGACAATTTTGAAAAAAAACAAAAACAAATATTTTTTACTCTCTGCTATAAAACATCCAATAATAAAAAAAATGTCTTCGTAAATTTAGGCAATATGTATTCTTCTACATATTTTTGGTAAAAAAAATCCCAAAAAGCATATATTGATTGGTTTGTGCAAAAGTTATACCGTCTACAAACTATAGGATATAATTGTTTATTTTTTTTCATTTTTCATTTTTTTACTAGTAATGGTGGTGATCAGTGACTTATAGCGGGACTGCGATATTGCGGTGGACAATTAGATGCTAACTGACACTTTTTGGGAACTGGTGACACTCATACAATGATCAGTGCTAAAAATTTGCACTGTCACTTTACTAACAACAGTGGCTGGGAAGGGATTAACATCAGGGGTGATCAAAGGGTTAACTGTGTGCCTAGCCAGAATTTGTGCACTGTGTGGGAGATGCAGGGAAGGCATGGATCCATGTCCTTGCTTTGCAGGTACACAGGATCAGTGCCTTCCCTACTGACAGAACGGCAATCTGCCTTGTTTACGGCCTTTCTGCCTGTGTACCGAACGATCGCCAGGTGTTGGCAGACATTGAGTCCGCGGTACCTGCCGCTGGGCTCCTGCTGTGTGAGATCACAGCAGGAGCGAGTCACCGGTGGCGTGTGCTTGCATGCATGCCACCGGCGACTCGCTCCTGCTGTGATCTCACACAGCAGGAGCCCAGCGGTGGGTACCAAGGACTCGATGTCTGCCAACACACGCCCTACCCGGAATATATATATGATCGAGCACACAGGTACCGCCCTGTAGCAGTAAAATTGTTAAATAGCAAGCACCCTCCATGTATGTACCTTGTATGTACCTGTGAAAAACTTTGCTACATCCCCCAAAACCCAGAGCGCCCTGAAATGCAAATAGAAATATTGCTTTTTAAAATCAAGGGCCCCTCTCTTGCCTATGTTCATTCCTATTATGCATGGCTACATACTATATACGTGACATAATATATATATATATTGTAAATTGGATACTAACGTGCGGCAGTATTCCTCATCCACTGCTCTCCTGCGGCGGGTGCTGGGATTCTGCTCCATTCGCCCCACTGGGGTGTACGTGATTAGGAGGTAGGGAGGAAATTCATTCCGTGATAACTCTTGCATGTCTCCTCGTTTCAGTGAGAAACCTGAAAAACAAAGCAGAACATCTGTAATTTGCTCAGTCTACTATTGAACATAGTGCACTTCTTTTACCACAAGATACAACAGAATGCAAAATCGTGAGCAATTCTTGGAACCCGATGTTCAGTCCATCATGCTGAGTTATCAGCATAATGTTATAATTATTAAAGTAGAACAAAAGCCAAAACTTGTTTTTTTTTTATTTTGAATAGTGTAATGGGGTGTTATAACCGACATCAGTTTTTTTTTAATATCTGTGTTTCATTGGGGAGAGTTTCCTTTATTTCCGGTGCCATAGCCATAACAGGAAGTTATAGGAAAACCCTACAAAGATTGGGGAATAATTGGTTGTCACCAGAAGAGTGTCCCTATCTGGAAGATTTCCCCTCTATTCCTGTTTGTTTGATAGCCATAGGCACAGGATGTGCCAGGGCACACCCTTATCACCCCTTGTGGCGCGTATTCCCCCTGTTTAGACCCCTCATATTTCACCAAATAAAAAGATGTTTCTCCTTTTTTCTCTCCTAAAAAATAAAAATAATAAAAAATAAAACAAATTGTAAAAAATAATACAAAATAAAATAATAAAAATAAAAACTACTGACACTGTCCACTGCCCTTATGACACCATCTACTGCTCTACTGGCACTTTTTCTGCTCTACTGACACCGTCAGTATATATACACATGCACACACACGTATATATGTTTGAGCATTGGGGTGCACATCGTAATTCAATAGGCTTTGCACACCTATAGTGATAACTGAACATTTGGGATTTTTTTTTACTTACTCTCTCAGTGATATTGGTAACCAGGACAAATAGAGGGTGAATCTGAGTAACAGGGACACAGACAACAATACCCTGTTTCCCCGAAAATAAGACCTAGGGTAATGGCTGCAATATAAGCCCTACCCCCCAAATAAGCCCTAGTTAAAGTCCTTGTAGGTCTTATTTTCAGGGTAGGGCTTATTTTCGGGGAAACATGGTAGGGCTTATTTGGGGGGTAGGGCTTATATTGCAGCCATCACCGACAATCACGCTAGGTCTTTATTTCGGGGAAACAGGGTAGAAACTTGACATTGGTTCTGATATTTTTCCACTCTATCCTAGACTACCCTTTTCCTTAAAGAAGAAAAGAATGCAGGCGCTCTGAGTGCAGACTGTTAAAATTATATTTGTTAGGCTCTGTTTCCACTAGTGCGACTTTTCATGCGACTTGGGACTGAAAAGTCGCATGACAAATTGTTTCCCATGATTTCCAATGAGTACCGTTCATATCTGTGCGACTTCAAGTCGCAGCGACTTCAAAGTAGTTCCTGCACTACTTTGGTCCCACTTTGATGCGACTTGAGGTCCATAGATACAGGCATTGCTTCAAATCGCGGTAAAAAGTCGCGGCAAAATCGCGCGACTTTGGGGACGCAATAGTGGAAACATAGCCTAAATCACATAGTACAACTCGCATTTTAAAATGTAATGACAGGCCCATCTGCGGTAGTTCGCCCATTTCTCATAGCTTGAGAAAGGAGCGCGCATTCCTCCCACCACCAGGTTGTGCTAGCTCAGAAATGCATTGCGAGCACGGCAGTGACGTAATCCAGACCAGCGCTGCAGTCCTTCTGGACGTTCCACCCCTTCCTTTTCGGCTCTCCTCCATCACACCACCATCTTGCCAGCCACGAGAGTCTACTGAGTGGCCAGGATGGCTGCCCTTGCAGACCAGTGCTATGGATGCATCACCGGACGAACTACCACAGATGGGCCTGTCATTGCATTCTAAAATGCGAGTTGTACTATGTGATTTACAAATATAATTTTAACAGTCTGCACTCAGAGGCGCCTGCATTCTTTTCTTCTTTTACATATCCTGGAGATTACTTCTACTTCCCTGCATAAGGCTGGCCCTGATACAGTGGACTTCCTCTCCCCATTCTCTTGTTTGCTGCATTTGCAGCTGTCAGACAAAAGACTACATAGACTTTTCAGTACAATAGGATCTGTTTCAGATCTTGCGCCACATATGTATATTACCCTTTTCCTTAAACTACCCAGCACCTAATCATTCTCATCATGGGGTTTTAGTTTTTAAAAAAAAGTAACAATTGTGTCCTATGACCCCTCTGGACCCTAACTTTAAAGTGGTAATAAACCCAAAACCAAAAATGTGATATATTTCAGCTTACAAATCCTTAGATATGGTGGCTGCATTCGTTTTCTTTTTTAGGCTTATTTCCCTATGTTTTTACCTGGTGATCTGGCCAGTTACACACCTTCTGTATTAGAGTGCCCCCACTCTGGATGAAGGAGCAACAAAGACACCCTTAGGCTTCACGACTACGGCTAAGTTGACCTGACATGTTGCATTGTAGCCTGCTGCCCAACAAACACGGCAAGCAATGCAATGCACGCAGTTATAGTGAGATTGTTGGCCAAAATGGGGTAAAACAGGTGGTGAGGAGGAGTCGCATCGCTTCCTTATCGCCTGGCAGTAGCCTTTGGAGCAAGATCCAGAAGCGGATTGGGCTTCAGAGGCGAGAAAGATTTAGATGAACATCTGAATCTATCCATAAAAGAATATATATGTATCCTTACCACCAATTTCCATCTTTTCATCTTCCGCGACGCTTGAACAAGAACAAGGCATTTGCAGTCTAAAACTTTGCCTCTCATTTGTGAGAGGTGAAGTAACACCTGAAAATACAAACAGTTTTAGATGTATTAAAGCAGTATTATTCTCATGGGTGCTATACATGAAAACTGTGTTGCCAGTAGACTATGGAGGCAATTTACTAAAACTGGAGAGCGCAAAGTCTGGTGCAGCTCTGCATAGAAACCAATCAGCTTCCAGGATGCCCCTGGAGTCCAGCGGAGTGAAAGCTGGACAAGCTAGCTTTATAAGTCCCCCACAACATCGGCGTCTGACGTCACCGATCGTGAGTGGACAACAAAGGCCCTCACGCACGCGCCCGCCTTGGCATCAAAGGCCTACAGGTTTACAGGTTACCAGTTTAGAGCTACAGAGGAGGTCTAGTGTTGGAATTATTGCTCTCACTCTAACATTCGCAACGATACCTCACATGTGCGGTGCGAATGCTGTTTACATATGCGGACACCACCTACATATGTTTTTCCTTGAGTGTGGGAGTACGAGGGGACAGGGGCGCTTTCATTTTTTTTTTTTTTTTTTATGTAGCACCCTAATGTTTAGGCAGGGTTGCTAGTAAATTTACCTGCCAAGTATAGTTGTCTTGGCCAATTGATAGGAGATCAATTGATTCCACCCTAATTCTGGAATTGCTGCACTTCTCTCTTCTGTCACTAGATGGCTGGGTATCTGGTGGCATTAGATAAGACAAGGGCATAGCAAGGACATATTAGGAATAGATGAAGTGTCTCAGCCAATGGGCAGGGATTTTCTTGGGTCCCTTGGCCTGCTAGGAGAGTCTATTTATTTGGGTGAGGTCAGGTGATTGGGCTTCTGTGCCACCTTGACGGCTGTCTGGGTGGACGTGTGTTGTACTGCCTCGGGCTGCTAGGCCAGAGCCTGAGGCCTATCCCGGGGACATCTGGCTGCTAGGCTGTCTGAGGGCCTATCCAGAAGCAAGAGAGCAGCGCAGGGTTGGGACTGCGGCTTGCAGTCCAACCAAGAGTAACGGTTCTGCCAGCCGGAGAACCTGTCGTGGTCAAAGGTAGAGGGGAAGCAGTTGCCACAGGGTGTGAAGAGAGGACAGCCGATCAGCGGCATCTCCTCACGGGGGACAGCTAGGTATGTAATCAGGGCACTGATCATCAGTGCCCTGATTACAATTAAATGCTCACCAGTGCCAGCAATGATTGCCCACAATTGCCACCAATCTGTGCCCACAAGTGCCAGCAATCAGTGCCTACAAGTGCCAGCAATCAGTGGCCATTAGTGATGCCAGTCAGTGCTGGCTATCTGTGCTGCCCATCAATGCCCATCACTGCTGCCCATCAATGCCCATCACTGCTGCCCATCAATGCTCATCACTGCTGCCCATCAGTGCTGCCCATCGGTGCCGCCTATCCGTGCTGCCTATCTGTACCCACAAGTGCTGCCTATCTGTGCCCACCAGTGCTGTCTATCTGTTGCCACCAGTGCCACCTATCTGTGCCTACCAGTGCCGCCTATCTGTGCCCAGTGCCCACCAGTGCCACCCATCAGTGCCACCTATCAGTGCCGTCCATAAGTGTGGCATATTCGTGCCTCCTCATCAGTGCCACTTAATCAGTGCCCATAAGTGCCACCTCATCAGTGCAGCCTATCAGTGCCGCCTCATCAGCGCCGATCAGTGAAGGAGAAAAATTACTTATTTACAAAATTTACTGACAGAAACTAAGAAAAAATTTTTGTGAAGAAAATGATAACAATTTCACATGGTTACAGTGTAACATGACCGAGCAATTGTCATTCAAAGGGTGACAGCGCTGAAAGCTGAAAAATGGCCTGGGCAGGAAGGGGGTGTAAGTGCCCTGTATTGAGGTGGTTAAGGAGGGGTGGGCTCCCTCCAGGCTCTACTGCACTCTGCCTATTCATTATAATGCATGTGCTTCCACTGTGGAGGCTCTCAAAATTTAGAGTTAGGACTGCAGACAATACTGGGGTGCCTTGACGGGGCTCTGCAGCTTAAGCGTGTGTTTGCAAATGTGTGCAAACCAAACCCCTGTTTTTAACGCATACTGACAGGATAATTTGGTTGGTTGCAGGCTGGTCGGTAAGTTGAGCTGGGAATATCTTTGGTTTTATTTTACATGCGCTGCCCTTCCATGTGCTCCTTGCTGCAAAGGCCAGTTATAGGTGAGGGCAGTGGGCATTTGTTTGCACATATACAATATAAAGTCATTTGTAACCAAAAACATGTTGTCAGGCTGGGTTCACACATGTTGTGCAGGGGGTCCGGTGTGTCCCCATTCACTGTTTAAGGTCTGATTTCAGCCCGAATTTTTGGCTGAATTCGGACCTGAAATGGACCAGAAGATGCACGGGACTCCTGTGCAAATCGCACACCAGAGCTGCTGCGGAGATGTGTGAACCAGCTCTATAGAGAGCCGGTCACAATTTCCTGACATGCGAATTGGATGCGGGGATACCCACACCCAATTTGCAATAGTGTGAACCCATCCTAAAGGAAATAAGGAAGACATTATTCCTTAAATATGTCAGTTAAAAAATGGAAGAGATTTGGATTCTGATTTGCTGAATGATAGTTGAGCTTGTCAAACCTCCCTCTCAATCTTACTTGGCACACTGGCCTTGGTAACAAGACATACATGCACAAAGGAGTGGAGTAGGCTATAGGCTGCCCTTAAAGTGCTTGTAAACCCTTGAGGTTTTCCACCTTAATGCATTCTATGCATTAAGGTGAAAAACCTCCTGTGCTGCAGCTGCCCCCCAGCTCCCCCCTTTTACTTACCTGCACCCGGTCTTTCCAGCGGCAGGGACAAGCATACCAGCTCCAGACGGTGTCTTGGGTTCTGATTGGATACATTGATAGCAGCGCAGCCATTGGCTCCCCCTGCTGTCAATCAAATCCAATGACGCGGGAGTCGGGGGCCGGGGCCGAGTCCTGCTGTCTGTGTCAATAGACGCAGCAGCAGGGCACTGAACCTTTAGTTACCCTTTAAAGTGGAGTTCCACCCAAAAATGGAACTTCCACTTTTTGGATTCCTCCCCCCCTCCGGTGTCACATTTTGCACTTTTCAGGGGGGAGGAGGGAGCAGATACCTGTCTAATACAGGTATTTGCTCCCACTTTCTGGCATAGATCACCGCAGGGCTTGCGGTGACCTATGTCACTTCCGCCCCCTACCCCGTCCTCCCCCGCTGTATTCTGGGAGACACACAGGTCCCAGAACACAGCAGGGACCTGAGAGGACGCACAGCACGACTCGCGCATGCACAGTAGTGAACCAGGAAGTGAAGCCGCACAGCTTCACTTCCTTATTCCCCTTATTCCCCTACCGAGGATGGCGGCGGCAGCAGCCGAGAGCCAAAGGACGGATCGGCTTCGGCTGCCGACATCACGGGCTCCCTGGACAGGTAAGTGTCCATATATTAAAAGTCAGCAGCTGCAGTATTTGTAGCTGCTGGCTTTTAATATTTTTTTTTCAGCGGACCTCCGCTTTAAACAGTTGAAGGTTGGCTCATCGCTAGACACAAATTGTAGGCAGTTGTATGTAATGCCTGCTACTGCACTGACATGTTTGCCCCGCAGGAACTCGTTGCTCATCATAAAGATCAACTGAGCTCCTCTAACATCTAAATTATTTTAAATTTGGCCCATGTGTAATTACACTAAAATTATAATTCTATTACAAAGATTTACTAAATTATTTGCAAATTAAATAAATTCATGTTTTTTTCAATTTTACATATTTTTTTTATCATGTAAAAAAATTAAGGAATAAAACAATTAAAACAAAGAATAACCTCAGCTGCAGAAGGTTTTATCCCCTTCATGACCAGGCCATTTTTTGCTATTCAGCACTGCGTTACTTTAACTGGCAATTGTGCAGTCATGCTACAATGTATGTAAATAGCTATATAGTTGGTAAGGTTGAAGAAAGACACTAGTCCATCCATTTCAGCCTGTGTGTGTTCATTTTTTTTCACACAAATAGAGCTTTCTTTTGGTGGTATTTGATCACCACTGGGTTTTTTTTTTTGCAATATAAACGGAAAAAAAAAGACATAACATTTTGAAAAAAAATGTTTTCTAATTTCTGTTATGAAACACATCCAATAAAATCTAATTTCCTCATAAATTTATACCAAAATGTATTCTGCTACATGTCTTTGGTAAAAAAAAAGTAATTTTGTATCATGTGATTAGCAACAGCTAATCACATGATACAGATGGGCTGTGATTGTGCTTGTCTGTACCATGTGATCACTGTGACAATCACAGAGATCAACACAATAATAAACAAAGGAGGGCATAAATGAAAGCCACCCATTGTGTACAATTGTCATGTGATCTGCTGTGATTGGTCACAGCGATCACATGGTACCAGCAGCGGTCGGTACACTTATCAGTCATCTGCTGTGTCCAGTGAACACAGCAGGTGACAAATCACACCACAGCATGGCCTGTACCAGTGGGACGTCATATGACACCCACCCAGCACAGTGAATGTCCCACCAAGCCGTTATTTGTCTGTAGGTCAGACGGTAGCTAGTTAAGGAACTCCATCATGTGTTCTTGTGCTTCCATGATTGAAATAACTGAAATCCATGAATGAAAGGGACAGACTAGGGATAGGCTGGGGAGGAAAGAGCTGGTCGATGCTGCATGTCATCCAGCCAAGAAATGAGATGTGCTTTATCTGATTTGCTGCAGCTTCTAATGCACACTGTGAGAAGGTCACTGAGTGCATTAATATCAGTGTAAACGATTTCCGTAGAGGAGAGAAGCCAGTACAACTGTGCAAGACTGAATGGAAAGCTGGAGTTCTCCTTGAAGATGGTGATGACAGGGTCTCCCTTTTTTTTTTTTTTTTTACAAGTAATGAATTGCAAAATGCCAATACAGTACATTACTTCTATACAGCTGCTCCTATAGGCAAGGCTTTCACTGACAGATATTGCACATTTCTAAACGCACTACTGCGAACTGGCACATCCATCTACCAAAATGGGCTCATTCTGTGCTATAACCCTTCTCAAAGTAAACTTTACTACCACAGGCTGGTCTTTTTTGAACCCCCTCTCCTGGACCAATGGAAGACAAAACATATGTTGAAATAAATAAAAACAGAGGGCACACTGGCCTAGTGCATTCTCCAACAACAAATTTATTAAAAATAAGATACAAAATAAAACTACTCACAAGTGTAGGTAGTAAAATCGTTCATAAAGCCACTACAGGTGGCTGCAATCTTTCAGCTTGCCAAAGCCTCTAGCTCGAAGAGGTCCTCACCAGGGTCCCTGCTGGCTGACACGTTTCGAAGGATGTCCTTCTTCATCAGAGCCAGGGAGGTGAATCGGCTAAGGCGGAAGGTCATGTCCAAGGAAGAGCAGGAAGGGTCCACTGAGGAGGGACAGTAAAGAGTCTGGCGGTGGAGGAGCCTTCAGATTAAATTTTTGTTTAGGTCTGATAATGAAGGAGATCCTTGGAAACGCATCAACCAGCAGGGGCCCCTGATGAGGTCCTCCTCAAACTAGAGGCTTTGGCTAGCTGAGAGATTGCAGTCACCTGTAGTGGCTTTATGAGCGATTTTACTACCTACACTTGTGAGTAGTTTTATTTTGTATCTTATTTTTAATAAATTTGTTGTAGGATAATGCACGAGGCCAGTGAGCGCTCTGTTTTTATCTTTTTTCCACAGTGTTCTGAGGACAACCTCAGTCCTAGAGGGCAGCAAGGCTTGATAGTAATATCCACTGCTGACTACAGAGATCTTTTTCTGATTTGGACTATCACACCAATGCGCAGGAGAATATTGTTGCTGTTGTACATAACGTATGTTACCTGGGCCAGACAGCCATTGCTTTATGGACTCTGACACATCAAATGAAATCCAGTCATCATCGTTTGTTATCCACACATACATGCTATCAAGAAATCGAGAGGAGATGTTGCTGTCAACCTGAAAGAGAACAGAGAGCCTGATTGTTAAATTGTGTGTAAGGAAAAAACATTATTATAAAGTATGGGAAAACCTAATACAATATATTTTTTAATTGAATTTAGCTTCAGAATATTATTTTTTTTATGTTATGTGCATGGAATCTAAATAATGTGTAAGGGCTTTTTCACAATCGTGCAGGAATTGGCAGTTTTCTGCACTAGAAAAACGCAGATCACTGCACAGAAAAAAATTGCTTACACTTAAACGCAACCCTCAGGTGAGCTACAGTGTGGAAATTTGCACCATGTCTACAGTTTTCTGTCCCCCATCATAACCCAACTGTAGCTCCATTTCTGTCTGCATTTCTACGCACCGCAGCTCAGCTTTGGTGTGTAGAAATGAATGAAATGTCATGTGTTTGAATAAAGTTTAAAAAAAAGTAAACAGTACTCTGCTCACTGCTGGCCAGAGCTGACACTACCTGCATTTTGCCTTTGCATTTTACCATACAGGTAATATGAACCAGCCCTAAGTGTAACACTTCTAGGTATCCATTATTTCTTATAGGGATTACAGTACACCCCCTGACAAAACTTTCATTTCATTTACTCTCCACAAGTACAGAACCATTTTTGTTGCCGGTAACGTCAGTGCCTTTATATGGACACATGCCCATATTTAGTCATTGACTAAATATGGGCATCAGTCTATATACGGGCACGACTATTGATATTATCCTCATTTGTCAATGACTAAATATTGGCATGTGTCTGTAAAAGGGCACTGAGGTCACCAACATGCCCATTTTTTGGCTGAGGGAAGAAGGTTCTGATCCAATATTTTACAATTCATCGCCTCGCCCATTGGCCCCTCCATGCGTCAAAGTCGACCTGTACCTTTAGCAGAGAAACAGCCCGAAAGCATCATGTTTCCACCTCCGTGGCATGCTTGACCATGCTTGACTGTAGGGATGGTGTTCTTAGGGTCAAAGTCAACATTTTTCTTCCTCCAAACATGGTCAAGGAGGCACATGTACAGTCATGCCAATAAACATCTAAATGATTCAGAGAAGTATTGGGAGAAAGTGCTGTGGTCAGATGAGACCAAAATTGTCATTAACTCGACTCGCTATCTTTGGAGGAAGAAATATGCTGACTATGACCCCAAGAACACCATCCCTACAGTCAAGCATGGAGTTGTAAACATTATGCTTTGGGTCTGTTTCTCTGCTAAAGGTACAGGTCGACTTTGCCGCATTAAGGGACCAATGGACGGGGCCATGTATTGTACCTTGAATGAGAACCTTCCTACCTCAGCCAGAACATGGGCATGTTGGTGACCTCAGTGCCCTTTTATGGACACATGCCAATATTTAGTGATTGACAAATGAGGGTAATGTCAATAATAGTGCCCTTATATAGACACATGCTCATATTTAGTCAATTACTGAATATGGGCATGTGTCCATTTAAAGGCACTGACGTTACCCACATCCCAACCTACCTGTTTATGTGTGCTTCTGGGCGGGGGATGACCAAACCTAAAGCTCATTGGATTAAAAAATGGCTGAAAGCTCTGGTACAGATAGAGATGAGTTCAAAGGACGCTCACGCTAATTCCTACTTTACACCAAACTCATCAAACCATGTATTGATCAATCTATCTTTGTGAATCTGATCCTAATAGTTTGGAGTACATTCCTGTCCGTATGGTGTAAGGAATGAAAATTGTTGTTCCAAATTTTCCAACTAAAACTACTAAGACAATTTTCAGAAGCTGAAAGCTAAGTTTGCAGGCGCCACAATCTGAGTATACTTCAACCAATGTTAGGTTGGACAGTTTTGAAGGAAACTTGATTCACTAACTAAGAGCAACATGTCACATTTGTCACTAAAGTTAAGTTATACAGTAATAATGCTAATGACCCCAACGATGTCCCCATAGACTCACCCTGTACAGCTCCACTCTGATCTCTTTACCCTCTGTCAGTTTTGTCGACTTTTTCCGAAATATTCGCAGTTCAGCCTGGTGCAGCATATCTTGAGTTGCCACACTCTCCCTTACTTGGGTCATGTTGAAGGTGAAAAGGAACTCGTTGGGCTTACCTTCTGGAGATTCTGCAGGGATAATCATATGAACAAACTATGTCTGTGCCATTCATGAAAGTATTATGTACATACACACATAGACCCTTGTACGGTAAAGGTCCACTGTTGGCCTATTACAGAGCATGCACTCACACATCTGCTGCTAGCTATGAGTCTCTTGATGAGAGCGGTGATGCTTAAAGCGATATTAAACTCCCCAAAATATTGAATATATTGCATTTTAGCAATTCATAGATGTGGTGGCTGCATTTGTTTTATTTTTTAGGCTTTGTTTCCTTACTTTCACCTGGTGATCCTGCCAGTAAGTCTATTAATTTGAACTTCCTTTAAAAGACCAAGATGTGCAGCAAAAATGGCCTTTAGAGGGTTGAGAACGAAGTAACATGCAGAGCTGTATTCTGAATAGACAAGCTCCCTGCTAATCTCCTGCTAATCTCCTGCTAAGCACCCTCCCCAACACAATTTTTTATCTCATGTTATTTCATGTGTCGGAGAACTTGTCAGAAGTGACTCATGCTGATAACAGAGGAACGAAGCACCAGAGAGAAACGACACTTAGAGCTTTGGCGAGAGATAAGTAAAAACTACAGATATATGTGCTTAGTTCAAATTTTATGAATGGGGTTTACAACCACTTTAAGGGCTCTTGCGCAAAGATGCCTAAAACTTTTTAGACATTCAGACCTTTTTTTTACTGACTCTTTTTACTCTAAATGCAGCCCATTGTTTTTAATGGGCCTGCCCACACACAGGAGTGTAAACTAACTCTGCATCTAGATCAGTAAAAAAATACAAAAATCTATATTGAAGGTCGCAGTTTTTTTTGCGCATATGCCACATCCCTTGATAAAAAAAAGTTGGAAAATGTTTTACACGTATATACATACGCACATTTATGTGCATGTGCACATGTACTATACAGTCCATCCTTGCGTTTTTAAATAGGAACTTTTTGCCAGGAATATCCAATGTTCATGCTTCAGTACCATGTGCAAGAACTCTATCACTAAAGGAGAAAAAAAGAGTTAGGCCGGCCATAGACAGCTTGAATCTCTGCCAGTTCAGCAGGAACCAGCTGAGATTCAAACCATGTATAGGCAGGCTGAATGTACCAAGTTGATCAATTGATCAACTTGGGCACAACCAGGGTCGTAGATAAGGGGGTACCACCAATCCTCCTGTAGGGGGCCTGGGCCAGCAGGGGGGCCCAGGCAGCAGGTTGATTTGGATGTGGGCAGGGAGGGTAATCTGCGTGGCAGGGAAGCAATTAATGGAACCAATCCCCTGTATGGCTCTCTATGCAGCAGCTGAAAGCTGGCTTCTTCTCCTCTCCCTCCCATTGACTTTTTTAGCTGCTGCAGAGAGAGCCATAAAAAGATCTGTTCTAGTAATTCCCCCCCCCCCCCCACGCCACACACCCTCCCTGTGCACCATACGTTTCCCCCTGCTGCCCAGGCCCCCCTGTCTGCCACCTCTTTCTACCCCCTGCAGTGCTGATGGCTTCCATCCTCTCCTTCCCTCCAGAAGCTGCAGGCACACAATAGGAGCCTTCAAGATTGAGAGTGGGGAAAGGGTCCCGTAAATATGTCATATTTAGCAGCCCCTTCCTTTCCTGAATGAACACAATGAGTAATCAGTACCGAGCACTCAATATGTATATTCATAACTGAAGCATTGGCTGTATGGGGCCCCATGTTCCCATGTTAGGTTGTCTGTATAAGACCCCGTGGTTTCTAACAGCAGCTCTGGGCACAACTAACCTGCTGGATTTTGTATGCGATTATCGCTAGCGGCTGGTATAGCCTCTATCGATAATCACTATCTTCTCCTGGCGGGAGGCTTCTCCTGCCCAGCCCCCCCCCCAGGAGGATACAATGGTTTGGCAGGAGGGATTCCCCTATCAACACTAACTGTGGTTTCAGGAAATAAATTTGCACCGTGTATAGGCTGCTTTAGTTGGAGTCCAGCTTTAATTTGTTAATCAAGTCCATCTAAATCTGCTAGTACATCTAACACTAGCCTCTCCCCAGATTGACAATACTACTCCCCAATGGTGTCTCCATTACTCCTCCACCCAGAGGGGAGACACCCTAATACTGGAGGTGTGTTACTGGCCGGATCACCAGGTGAAAGAAAAGGACAAAAAGGTTAAAAAAAAAGAAAACAAATACAGCCACCAAATCTAAAGATTGCTTAGCTATAAAATATAACATTTTTGTTTTGGGGTTTAATACTGCTCTAAGGCTTAATTCACAAAGCTTTAAGACAAGGATTCTTTATTTTAGCTATAGTGCATTCATAAAGTAGTCAAATCCCCTTCACTTTTTTTTATATTTTGTTATGTTGCAGCCTGATACTGTAGTTATTTAAATTCATTTTTTCCTCATTAATCTACACTCGGTACCCCATAATGACAAAGTGAAAACAGAATTTTAAGGATGTATGAAAAATTAAAAACTGAAATATCACATTGGCAGAAGTATTCAGACCCTTTGCAAAAACACTTGACATTTAGCTCAGGTGCCTCCCATTTCTCTTAATGATTGCTGAGATGTTTCTACACATTGATTGGAGTCCATCTGTGATGTGACTAAACCCAGGGTCCTGCATTCACTATATCTGGTCTCCCACAGTACACAGAATATGGAAATGCAATAGTATTAGAAAATATAAACTGCTAAATACCTTTTCTCATCAGCAGTATATAGCAGTCTTGTGACTTCTATCAGTGTCTGGTTAAAGCTTGTAGGAGGAGTTTCCATTCGCCCCTGATTGTCCTATGAGGCTGCATAACCCCCTGACCCTCTGTCTAGACAGTGTTGTTTGGCCCTGTGCTGATCACATGCACTCTCCCAAGAAAAAAAAAAAAAACTCTCTAGCATTACACACCAAACTGAGCATGTGCAGAGTGACCCCAAGGCTCTGTTTTATTAGGAGATGGTTTGGGGACAGTGGAAGAAGGCATGCTTTACTGCATATACAGACTGATTTCTGTGTTGTGGGTTTAGTAACACTTTAAATTGATTGGACATGATTTGGAAAGGCACACACCTCTCTAAAAAAAAGGCCTCATAGCTAACAATGCATACTGTATCAGAGAAAAAGCCATGAAGTCAAAGGAACTGCCTGCAAAGCTTTGAGAATTTTAACCACTTTCTGACCACCCCATAGCAGATTTACTGCTACAGGGCAGCCATTCTATGCAGAATCACATATATATATTATATATATGTGATTCTGAACTTCTGCATAGGGGGCACTTGCTGCTTCTGATGTGATTAGTCACAGCAGAAGCCAATCAGTGTTTGCCGGCCAATGGATGTCCGCTGGCACCCACTGATCGTTGAGGAGAGAGGCTAGATGGAGCTCTGCATATGTAAACAATGCAGAGCTCCGTCCTGACAGTGCGTTTCCCGTGAAAGAAAATCCATCACATCCCTTAGTGAAAGCAGCACACTCTGTACACAAAAACACAGGTTAGGTACAATTTAACCCTTTGATCGCCTAGATATTTAACCCCCTTCCCAGCCAGTGTCATTAGTACAGTGACAGTGCATATTTTTAGCACTGATCACTGCAGTAGGCCCTTTTCACACGGGCGCCTCCGTTTTGTGGAATCCGCTTTCTCAGCGGAGGATCGCTCCACTGAATCCCGCTGAGCAGGCGGATGACAGGTCCATCTCGGCTCACTGTGCAGAGCAGAAGTGGACACAGTCCTGTTCTCCTCTATGGGGAAATAGGGTGAAAATAGCCTGCCAGTCTGTTTTCATCCAATTCTATCCGATCCGCCAGACGGATGGAAAATAGGACCACTATCCTTTGGAGTGTGCGGGCAGGATCAGATCGGACATGTGTCACCTGACATCCGCCACTCTATAGGGGTGAATGAAGAGTCCAATCAGGTCCACCTGAAAAACTGATAGGCGGACCTGATCGGACAGCCCGTGTGAAAGGGGCCTTAGTGTCACTGTTTCTCACAAAGTGTCAAAAGTGTCAGGTGGTATCCGATTGTCCGCTCCAATATCACTATAGTTACGCCATTACTATTTGATAACTAGTGTGACATGCATGGCCATCATTCAGAATGTATACAAACGAGAAGAAAAAGGGGAAGAAGGATATCTGACTGTACAGGCCAGAGAGAGGAGCATAAAGTCAATTGGTAAAAAATTACATATTTTATTTAAATATCAAACATTTTAAAAACATTGATGCCAACGTATCCATCTTCCTCTTAAAACACAAGAGTTACATAAAGCAGTTTCCTGCCTGTGGTTTTAAAGCAAGAGAATGAGCACTAATGTATTGGGTCCTCACGTGCCAACACGTTTCGCCAACTTTGCTTCATCTGGGCTTATAAAGACCACACAGTACTCATCTATGGAGGAAAGTAATATCATTTACAACCATGTTTAGGTAGTTTACCTACCTAAACACTTACCTAAACACCTACCTATAGCAGAAAGTAAAATATATATATATTTTATTCAAAATTGTCAGTCTTTTTTTGTTTATAGCACAAAAAATAAAGAACCCAGCGGTGATCAAATACCACCAAAAGAAAGCTCTATTTGTGGGGAAAAAAGTACATAAATTTCATTTATGTAGAGCATTGCATGACTGTACAATTGTCAGTTAAAGTAACGCAGTGCCGTAACGCAAAAAATGGCCTGTACATGAGAGGGGGGTAAATCTTCCAGAGGTTTGACTGCTAGTACTCCACTTTTAGCACCTTAAGGACGGGTTCATACATGTGCGGCCACAGGTTCATGCCTGGGGTCCAGTGCATTACTATACAGCGGTTCAGGTGTGCGATTCAGGTCGGAATTTTAGCCTGAATTCGTAAATGAACCGGACCCAATGATGCACCAGACCCTTTTTCAATCCAGACCGTGGCTACCCCGGACATATGTGAACTGGCTCCCTTGAGAGCCAGTCACACTTGCCTGTCATGCGAATTTCCCGCATCCAATTCACATATGTGTGAACCCAGCCTAAAAGACAGGAGGGCCAAGTATTTTATTCTTCCAAGTCCCTTATTATTGGGGCCTTTTCAGACATGCAATTTGTAGCTAATGACTTAATCTATAGTCGCTAGGAAGTGATTTGGTGCTGCTTTCGGTTAAGCAAATGCTTCATCATTTAGGTTGTTGTACTTTACTATAAATCACTCTCTGTCAGTGACCTGTAGCTAAGGCGTAGAGGTAAATGCAGTGGTGAGCTGGTCAGTAAGATGAAATGTTTCACCAACTCAGCTGTAGAACGACGGCTGCAAATTGCTGTAAATTAGCAAGTTAGCAATTCCATAGAAAAAACTCTGATTTCCTTTAAAAAAAAAAAAAAGAAGAGGAAAAAAAGAGGATCACTGCAAATAAATTGGCCACCTGATATGGCCCCCATGCTCCACCATCTCTTGGCTTATTAAAATAACAGAAACTAAATTTAATCAACACCATAATGATTATAAAAAAAAAAAATAACAGATGAACAGGGACTCTATACAAGATTTTAGTAATAAGAATGATATCATTAGCAGTAATCAGCATGGATTCATGAAGAATCGTTCTTGCCAAACCAATCTATTAACCTTCTATGAGGAGGTGAGTTGCTATCTAGATAAAGTGGAAAAAAGGTGTAGAAATTGCGCCAACTCTTGTGAAGCAGCCAACACAGCAATTTGACCGTTGCAAGTAGGAATAAAGATAAAAAAGTGTGGCGCTAGTGAACGGTGATATAGAGATTACTAGTCAGGTAGTAGTAATCATTAAAGAGAACAGATAACAATTACAGTGTGGATTTGTGAAACCAAAAGCAATTGTTTGTTTTCGGGGGACATCCAAAAGGGTGTATAGAAAATAAATAAAGTAATGATGGAAAGCTTGGGTGTGTGGGGGAGTGGATTCGGTTGCTTCTGCTATGGAGCCTATGGAGGCGAAACGCGTCGGGTTCCTATGATTACACCCCACCACTATCCACTGCGCTATTTTATACCATTTTTATGCTGTTTGATGCAAATTTTACTCTGAGCCGAGTTTTTACCGCCCTCATTTGAAAATTTTTGGAAGTATACTCCCCAATAAAGTGCTGCAACGCTTTTTACCATTAAGGATTCACACTATGTGGAAGCTTTTTTCTTTTTCCTTTCTTTGCCTATTGGCTCACGTGGCTGGCTTTTGAGGAAACGGTCATTCGGCGACCGCAACCGAATCCTGGGGGCCCTGGATCCCATCCTGGCACGCCATCCGAGAACGTCTGACGAGATTCCGCACCAGTCTTCACACAGATCTCCACTCCATACCGCTTGACGGTACAAGCCCGATTGACTCACCGCCAACGGCCTGTGAGTCCACCAGATCCGGTAAGGGCATTCTTTTGTCTTTTCTTTCTCGATGTTGGGACCATCCACATGAGCCAAGAACCTTCCCGCACTTAAGGATTTGGAATCATCCCATAGGAAGACGGCTTACGTCCAGATATTTGTGGGACTTATCTAGGAGTACTCCATCTGTCCTCCAATTAACATTGTCCATTCATTTATACATATCCCTTTATAGGGACTCTGACGCCCCCTCTTTTGGCTTTAACCCCAATGAACAGTATTTTTGCGTGGAGCTGTATACTTAGCTTATTAAGATACCCTGTATTATTATTTATCTACCCTTCTGCAATGTCACTTTGAAATATGGTTGTGTATGCATGATTGTTTCTTAGCCACCTTACATGCCCCCTCTTTTGGTTTCAACCCCAATGAACAGTATTTTTGCGTGGAGCTGTATACTTAGCATACTAAGATACCTTATGTTATTATTTATCTATCCTTCTGCAATGTCACTTTGAAATATGGTTGTGTATACATGATTGTTTCTTAGCCACCCTACAGGTTGTTATCGAGCATTTCACTCCCCCACACACCCAAGCTTTCCATTATTACTTTATTTATTTTCTATACACCCTTTTGGATGTCCCCCGAAAACAAACAATTGCTTTTGGTTTCACAAATCCACACTGTAATTGTTATCTGTTCTCTTTAATGATTACCATTACCTGACTAGTAATCTCTATATCACCGTTCACTAGCGCCACACTTTTTTATCTTTATCTAGATAAAGGAAGGCCCGTAGACGTGGTGTATCTGGATTTTGCAAAAGCATTTGACACAGTTCCCCATAAACGTTTACTGTACAAAATAAGGTCCGTTGGCATGGACCATAGGGTGAGTACATGGATTGAAAAGTGGCTACAAGGGCAAGTTCAGAGGGTGGTGATAAATGGGGAGTACTTGGAATGGTCAGGGGTGGGTAGTGGGGTCCCCCAGAGTTCTGTGCTGGGACCAATCCTATTTATTTTGTTCATAAACGACCTGGAGGATGGGATAAACAGCTCAATCTCTGTATTTGCAGACGATACTAAGCTAAGCAGGGCAATAACTTCTCCACAGGATGTGGAAACCTTGCAAGAAGATCTGAACAAATTAATGGGGTGGGCGACTACATGGCAAATGAGGTTCAATGTAGAAAAATGTAAAATAATGCATTTGGGTGGCAAAAGTATGAATGCAATCTATACACTGGGGGGAGAACCTCTGGGGGAATCTAGGATGGAAAAGGACCTGGGGGTCCTAGTAGATGATAGGCTCAGCAATGGCATGTTGCTAACAAAGCAAACAGAATATTGGCATCCATTAAAAAAGGGGATCAACTCCAGAGATAAAACGATAATTCTCCCGCTCTACAAGACTCTGGTCTGGCCGCACCTAGAGTATGCTGTCCAGTTCTGGGCACCAGTCCTCAGGAAGGATGTACTGGAAATGGAGCGAGTACAAAGAAGGGCAACAAAGCTAATAAAGGGTCTGGAGGATATTAGTTATGAGGAAAGGTTGCGACCACTGAACTTATTCGCTCTGGAAAAGAGACGCTTGAGAAGGGATATGATTTCAATTTACAAATACCGTACTGGTGACCCCACAATAGGGATAAAACTTTTTTGCGGAAGGGAGTTTAACAAGACTCGTGGCCACTCATTTAAATTAGAAGAAAAGAGGTTTAACCTTAAACTACGTAGAGGGTTCTTTACTGTAAGAGCGGCAAGGATGTGGAATTCCCTTCCACAGGCGGTGGTCTCAGCGAGAAGCATCGATAGTTTCCTAAAACTATTAGATAATCACCTGAACGACCGCAACATCCAGGGATATACAATGTAATACTGACATATAATCACACACATAGGTTGGACTTGATGGGCTTGTGTCTTTTTTCAACCTCACCTACTATGTAACTATGAACACAGCTTATTTCTACAAATACAAGTGCCTAGAGTAAAATAAAATCAGATATGAAAAATGCAGGATAAAAGAGAAAGTTTTACATATTCGTTTATGTCCAGATAAAACTAAATTTAGCTCAGATAGAGTGGAGAGGGGTTAGGACGCCGTCAGATTTTTACTGCTATCTAGGGCTCCATTAGAGACATTTACCCTCACTTCCTGTTGCAGTGTCAATGTGTTCACCAGACAGAAAATTATTTTAAATCTCAAGGGCAGGCTCTTTTCTCAGCTTTTTCTTGTTGGCCGTTTCCCTCCTGTAGATTTTGGATCACGTCCTGTCTGGTTGTTAATGTGACAGAGGCTGAACATGTACTTTAATGATTTTGATATGATTTTTGCAAAAAAAAAAAAAAAACAGATTTTCACTATTTAGGTGCTGCAAAATTATTATTATATTTGTTATGCTCCTTGTTTAACCTGATTTATATAAAGATTGCAATACCTTCTTTGTCCTCCAGGTGCCACTTTTACATTTGCTATCAAAATGAACTTACAGTCAGTAGGATTGATTTACTAAAGGAGCAAATATTGCGAAGTGAATATTCATGGAGCTTTATTGTGGAAACACAAACGGTTTTATTGTCACATGGTTGGTTGATTAAAGTGAACACAGCTTTATGTTGTTCACTAAGCTCAATGAACATTCAATTGAGAGAACTGTCTCTATCTACTACTTTAGTGTATTAACTCAGGTATGTGAGTGATTTTTTTTTTTTTTTTAGCAGTAACGGTAACACACTATATGGCCTATATGATAATACAATATATGGACACTTTATGGCCAAAAGTATATCAAATTATTGACCTCAGGCTACTGTTAATGCTACATCCTACAAAGTCATTTTTGGACAATTGTGCTCTTCCAACCTTCTGGAGGAAGGCCTTTTTCAGCATGTGCACAAAGCCAGCTCCATAAAGACATAGTTTGATGAGTTTGCATTGGGAGAACTTGAGTGTCCTGAACAGACCTTAATACTATGGGACACCTTTGGGATGAATTATAATGCTGATTGTGAGCCAGGTCTTCTAATCCAACATTGAGGTCTGTTCAGAACACTCAAGTTCTCCCAATGCAAACTCATCAAACTTTGTCTTTATGGAGCTGGCTTTGTGCACATGCTGAAAAGGGCCTTCCTCCAAAAATTGGAAGAGCACAATTGTCCAAAAATGACTTTGTAGGATGTAGCATTAACAGTAGCCTGAGGTCAATAATTTGATGTTATACGTTTGGCTGGCCATGCACTGTTTGAATTCTATCTGGTTCCCAATGAACCGGTTAAAATTTTCTTAGTGAGTGGCCCTGTTGGCCCCCTTTCCCACGTGACATTCGTTGATTAAAAGTTGTCAGCAGTACAGCAGCTGCATCCAATCAGATGCAGTCACTGTACAAATAATACTGTAATCCAACATGGGATTCGCCCATTCTTCCAGGGATTCATCCAAGCATGTTCTGTCCTTGGTAAGTGGAAGGGTCCAATAGACTTACAGTATTTACTTAATGCAATCCTATATTTTACCAAAAAACTTGATATTATACTGTTTTTGTGCAATCAGAGTTGTGCAAATATCGTGTGACATCGGCCATGGATGCAAATTGAGTATAGTGTTTTGGATAGTGTGGGGAAGTTGAAAAACCCTGTCATGTATTTATCTCTCCTATGTCCCAGTACCCTCTCTCTTTGTCCCAGTAGCCATTGTGAAGGAGTAAAAAGTGAGAGGATATCCACTATTTTGTTGTCAATAGACCTGGAATAGAGGGAAAGTGTTGTCACTGCAAAATAATTCCATTTCACTTTCTGTCGTGTCTGCAGCCCGGGAAATGAAGAAAAACTTCTCCAATGGGTTACAGGTGGCAAAAACAACCTGATAAATGTTTTAACCCTTCCCATTATCCACAACTAAAATAAAACATTTGACTTTAGATACATGTTAAAGTATAACTAAAAGCAAACCTTTTTTTTCATTTTGGATAGAGTGGAGAAGGATAAGAACATCTGTCAGAATTGTTATGTCTATGTCTCCATTAGGGAGATTCCCCCTTTCTGTTCAAAAGCGAAAGTAAAAGAAAATCCCACATTTTGGATTGTCAATAGAACAGGAGTAGAGGGGAAATCTTCTTATGTGGCTGCTAGTTCTGGTGACCCTTGTGACAACCAGGGAATCCCTCACATTGAAGAGATTTCCTCCTACTTCCTGTTTTGTCTTTAAAAGACTCAATGGGACACAGATGTCAAAAAATGACAGGGGGTAATAATCCTTCCTTACTTTCCAAAATGAAAAAAAATTGCCTTTACTTCTACTTTAAATTCAAAGCTAAATAATATGGCACAGTACACCTCAGATGACGTCCAATGACGAAACGCTCAAGGCTGGACTTCGTCAATGTCATTTCCGGAACCTCCAGTTTTCTAGCTGTGGTCTGTGGAACGCACGCCGTCCAGACCCAGGAAATTGTCTGTGCGCTTATATAATTCAGGGTAATTGGAGCCCGTTCTTTTTAAGGAAAGATTTTTTTACTCTTGGCAAATAAATTTTGATTTTACCGGATTTACGCTATGAGTGCCCGCTTTTATTATTAATTCCATGTGGATATCCTATTGCACAAGCAACGCCACGGAGCAGGAGATCATACTGCTTATTGGGACACCAGGACCGGAGGCATATCTGACTGCATGCTTATTACCCCTGCAGGGGTTTCTGGTGAATGCATAAACCTAAGCAGGGGGGAGCGTGGAAAAGTCACTTCATTCATTTTTGCCACGGAAATTGTGATAAATCGTTATCACTTGGAATTTGCACAAGTCAATTTTGGGAATATGGACTTTTATTGCAGATAGTTTTATATTTCAGAATTAGACTCAATAGTGACTTAATTTATTACATTTTTTCCATATATATATATATATATATATATATATATATATATACACCGGTATATGGAAAACTTTTATATTTTATAAAGTGGCATATATATATATATATATATATATATATATATATATATATATATATTTTTTTTTTTTACACTGCATTTGGTTGTTTATATTTATGACACTTGTTTTAAAAGGAAAAATATATTCACGGATATTTTATATACCGGTGTATATATATAAGAGAAATTATAAATTTTATTTAGTATCACCGGTGTTAGTATACATGTAATTTAAATATCTGTTGTAAGCAGCACCAAATTCCCTTCCCTTGATTATCAATTTTTTGGACTTCATCCAAGGAGTCTTTTTTCAAGGGAGGCTACAGCTTAGCATATACCTATGCGCGGAATTTTAGTTAGATTCCCCCTTTCTGTTCGTACTGTTTAACATTATCACCAAAAGCAAAAATAAAAGAAAATCCCACATTTTGGGTTGTCACCAGAACAGGAGTAGAGGGGAAATCTTCTTTTCTTGCCATTATTTTGATATGAGTGACTTGGACCCTGGGGGAAATTTCCAGTTTTCTTTCTTCGATTTTCTGAAGCTTAGCATACATCAGCTGATAACCTTCTAACTTTCCCCAATCATTACATGGTGAAGCTGAATTCTTAGAACATGATGTCAGGTTGGATTTGTTTGCTGTCCATTATAAACAGAAAGCAGATTATAAAAATACCATTCATTCCATTTAGGTCAGTTACAGAGAAATGGAAAAGCCTGAGATTTATGCAGATTCTACTCATAATGGCATACATACTATATGACCAAAGGACACCTTATCATCACACCATTATGAGCTTGTTGGATATCGCATTCCAAAACCATGGGCATTGGTATAGAGCCGCTCGACTTGTGTGGCTATAAGGTGATTGTAGCTGTATTGGTGCACTTGCAACAGAGACAATTGAGTGCTGTCCGCAATCCTTTTTTAATTTGCACTAATATACAGTATTTCAGGACAGGCTTTCGAGGTATGTCCCCTTCTTTAAGTTCCAATTGATTAGTACTGCTTGAACCTTGAAGAAGGGGACATACCCCGAAGGCTTGTCCTGAAGAATTGCATGTTAGTGCAAATAAAAAAGTATCACGGACAGCACTAAATTGTTTCTGTGGCTATAACAGCCTCCAATTTTTTAGGGAGGCTTTCCACAAGATGTTTCAATTTGTCTATGAGAATTTATGTCTAATCAGGCAAAAGAACATTTGTGAGGTCAGGTACTGATGTTGAATGAGAAGATCTGACTCACAGTCGGCATTCCAACTAATCCCAAAGGTGTTCAGTAGGGTTGAAGTCAGGGCTCTGTGCAGGCCAAACTCATGAAACTATGTTTTTTTGGACCCAAACTCAAAAATTTGAATGAGTGCTTTGGTCATCTATCAAGTGGCATAGGAACATAGGTTGCAGTTGAGACCCTGGTCTCAACTGCAATCAGGTACTGATGTTGAATTTGAAGATCTGGCTCACAATTGGCATTCAAACTACAGTAATTCCAAAGGTGTTCGGTAGGATTGAAATCAGGGCTCTGTGCAGGCTACCCAGGCTCCTCCATGCCAAACTCATCAAACTATGTCTTTATGGATTTGAACTAAAAAATTTGAAGGAGTGCTACGGTCATCTATCTAGTGGCGTAGCAACCTAGGTTGCAGTTGAGACCCTGGTCTCAACTGCAATAAGGTACTGATGTTGGATGAGAAGATCTGGTTCATAATTGGCATTCCAACTAATCCCAAAGGTGTTCAGTAGCGTTGAAATTGGGGGTCTATGCAGGCCACCCAGTCTCCTGCATGCCAAACTCATCAAACTATGTCTTTGTGGATTTGAACCTAAAAAAATTTGAAGGAGTGCTATGGTCATCTATCTAGATGCGTGGGAACAGAGGTTGAGACCCTGGTCTTGGGGGAGCCCATACAGTCATAGCTCCCAACTGACACTCATTCAGAGGCACTGTTCCTTTTTTGTAACCAAATCCCTCTGTCCATATTTCTTCCTCAGTTGTCCCTTTATTGGCCTGATGTATAGAACTCTTTAAGAAAATGTATTATTTAAATATCAAAAAATGTTTTATACTGCATTAACTATTGATCTAACATTTAATTGATTCCACTTGTCATATGAAAAGCCAAAATAAAGGAAAAGTAGTGATTAAAAATAAAACAATTTTGGGTTAAACCGATTATTTTTTGTAAAAATTCTTCTTGAACGAATACACAGTGAATGTGGTTTTTGGCTGGTTAATTCCATTCACTCCAAAATCAAATGTTAAAAGCATATGTATTTTGAAGTACTTTCAAAGGGCATTTGTCATGTCATGGAATGTACCTCTGAGAATTTTCATATGAATATTTGCAAATTTTGAAAATACATTAGTATACAGTAAAACCTTGTTTTGAGAGTAACTTGGTTTGAGAGCATTTTGCAAGACAAGCTAAATTTTTAAATAAATTTTGACTTGATATACAAGCGATGACCTGATATACAAGTAGCGTCATGTCACAACTGTGTATAAAAGAGAAGAGAGGTGCTTCTAAGTGTAGCAATACAGTTACATTTAATGAAGGCACAACATTTAGCAACTCACATAGTTGATGATTAAAACAGGAACATCTAAGTATGCAGGCATCTGGGGTAAGGCTGTCCACATAGACCATCCTCCTCACCGTCATCAACGTCGTCCCTTCCACGCTGCGATCCATGAGCCGTTCTACTGCAGGGTAGTCTTCCTGGTCACGATTGCAGACTCACAGCGATGAGAGCTGGCGGTGAGGAGGATGGTCTATGTGGACATCTTTACCCCGGATGCCTGCACCTTAGATGTGCCTTTAATCATCAACCATGTGAGTTGCTAAATGTTGGACCTGCATTAAATGTAACCATATTGCTACACTTAGAGACGCCTCTTTTGTCTTTTATACTCTGTAGCTCCTGCTGGATTTTGCTTCTAATCCCATTGTGGAGGCTTCCATGTGTGGATGGACATTTTATGGTTACACAATCTATAACATTGCGATAATCTTTTTATATGGACTATAAACTGAAGGACCTATGAATAAATGGTTGTGGAACGAATCTTTTGAGTTTTCATTATTTCTTATGGGGAAATTTGCTTTGATATACAAGTGCTTTGGATTAAAAGCATTTTTCTGGAACGAATTATGCTCGCAATCCAAGGTTTTACTGTGTAGCCAGTATTAGAGTGGTGTGGATTTTCATAGATTTCACAAAAAAGCAAAGCATGACTGACTGTCTTTTATTTAAATGTAGGTTTTGTTACCGAAAGGTCAACTTTAATACAAAAAGTATGTTATAGATTTGTTCAAGCTAAGACATAATTTAATATGGACGTCACTGCTTTGTGGTTTGCTGTTACATAATGGATCATCTTTGGCAAAGATCATCTTGCTCATTAGCAATCGATTGTACAGCGAAGGCAGTTATACGAGCGCAGCAGGCCGAGGTGTGAGCGGGCCTGTGGAAGACAGACGGGGACCTGTGCTGAGTGCAGACGTACAGCTGAAAATGCACAGAGTTGTCAGTGTAACAGAGGCTGCTACACATGTGTGCTCCAGACGGGCCTGTGCTTCACGTGTAGATCAGACGGCAGCTCCTGCGTGTTTACAATACAGCCTGTTGGGGAAGTTTCTGTAACAATCGCTTCATAGTTTAAAGCTCTATGGGATACAGGACACGGGGGCTCAGACAGACGGTCAAATAAATAGTTTACTATTCCCAGCTCTGCTCCCTCAGTAAGCGATTGAAGGCTATTAGCTACACAACCTCTCGTCTGACTGGCTTTCCTCTAAATCACGTTCCGATTATACAGCTCCTGGCTTTACATGAGCTTGTGTAAAATAATCCCCTTGCCCTCTGATTCATTTATGTAGCATCAGACCTGAACGGTGTAGGCCATGATCCTGGTTGGCACATCTGTAGAACTCAATTATAAAAGGTGGATCACTGAAGAGCAGTTATTTCCAGCGCTAACAACGAATGACATGCCTGTTTATTCAGGGCTTTTTTTCAGCGGGAACTAGGGGGAACTAGGGGGAACTCAGTGGGGGGAACTAGGGGGAACTCAGTGCCACCACCTCTGGCTCAGGTCTTCTGCTCCCTGCTCACCACTATCACTTGGTAACACTGAAGTCCAGCTTCTGCTTTTACAAGTGATAGCTTATCTCCCAGTAGCTCCCACAGGTCAGATCTCCTGCGTAGATCCCACTGAGTGCCGGACAGGGACAAGGGTAATACAGAACAGGTGCCCAGGGACCATTGTGACTGGTCCTTTACCGAAGGACACAGTGATCGCAGAGCATGCCCGTTGCGCGCCCCGTCAATAGACACCCTCCCAGAACCAGCCGTCCGCGGTATAGCCGCTATTTGACTATAGCGCAGTTAGCGATTACTTAAAACCCAAGACATTATTCCTGCAATTCAGAAAGACTAGTGCAGGCAGATTTTGAGAAAGTGTCTCTCATGCATTCTAAAAGTGATATGAATGAAGAATGCACCAAATTCATATACCTGTCTAGAACATGTACTTGAATTTAGCTCATGCTGCACCACTTTTAGAATGCACACTTTCACAAAATCTGTCTGAGCTTCTCTGTACATCAGAAGAGAGTTGGTCTTAATTAGCTCCACTTTTATATTTGGCACATTCAATACAACACAATGTAAAAGTGCCGCATTCAATGGAACACAATGTGAAAGTGGTGCATTCAACTTGAAACAATGTAAAAGTGACACGTTTAAGAACTACCTGAATTTAGTGTATGAGTTACAGTCAGAATCAAAAGTGTCACAAATGCTTCATAAATTTGGCACAATACATTAACAAGACAGATGAACACCAGAAAAGTGGCGCAGCAGCTTTACTGAAGAATAAAATGGTGGTAGACACCCTGAAGAATAAAATGGTGGTAGTGCCAATATTTTATGTCAAACAATATTAGAGCAATGTCAGTAAAAAAATACACTAACGTTCATTTTAGGGCACACGAATGCAATATAGAACCCAATTTTTGGTAAACTGTAAAAGATGAGGTTGCACCAAGTAAATAGTTACCCATCATGTCAAACCTTAAAATTGCAGGCACCCGTTGACAATATTGTGTTTCTTTATGTCAAGAATTTTTGTATTCTGATACACAACTAATGTACATTATTTGCAGTCAATGTACTTGTTGAATTTTACTTTTTTACCGAAAACTTTCAATAAAAACTATTGGAAAAGAAAATTGCGTGCACCCGTTAAATGGTGATAAACTTTGTACCATACATTTTCTGTAGACAATTGCTTAAAAGCCCCTTCAGATCATCAGTTTAGAGTTAACTGTGAATAATATTATTATATATGTGCTCCTACTATAGAAGCTCTCAAAATTCATAGAGTTAGGACTGCAAATAATACTGGGGTGCCTTGTCGCGGCCTCTGCAGCTTCCGCATGTATTTGCAAATGTGTGCAAACTAAAACCCTCTTTTTATCGTGATCTGTTAGACAGGACAATTTGGTTTGTTGCAGGCTGGTTGTTAAGTTGAGCTGGGAATTTTTCTTTGTTTTTGTTTGACATGCGTTGCCCTTCCATGTGCTCCTTGCTGTTAAGGCCAGTTATAGGTAGGCACAGTTGTTGTTTGTTTGTACTGTTGGTTATTTGGTGAGGGGGTGCACTGGACATCTTAGCTGCCATTGTGCTATTTGCTGGGTGTCCAGTGCACCCGCTGTGCCTTTAAGTAGGGGTGGGCTCCCTCCAGGCATACCTGCCCTCAATCCATTCATTACTATACTATATGTGCATCTTCTATGGGGGCTCTCAAAATGAATAGAGTTAGGTCTGCAGATAATTCCAGGGGGTTTTGTCGGGGCCTCTGCATCTTGAAAAAAAAAATCTGTGTACAAGTTTGGCAGTGCCAAGATGAATGAACTCCTGTGTGGGAGTGACATCAATGAAAATGGGTGAAGATCGGTATCCAGAAGTCAACTGGCCAGTGGGGGGCTCAAGGATACCGCAGCGTTGGAGAGAAACTAATGAATGGGGGGCGAATGTATTGGGGTAGCTTGGAAGTGATCGGGACACGATCTAACAGCAGATAGTGAAGGGCGGCGAACTTACTGGGGGAGCTTGGAAGTGATCGAGACACCATCTGACAGCAGATAGTATAGGGAGGCATACATCCTGGGGGAGTTTGGAAGTGACTAGGACACCATCTGATAGCAGATAGTGAAGGGTGGCATACGTACCGGGGGAGCTTGGAAGTGATCGGGACACGATCTAACAGCAGATAGTGAAGAGGGGCATACATACCGGGGAGCTTGGAAGTAACCGGGACACCATCTGGCAGCAGATAGTGAAGGGGGGCATATGTGCTGGGGGAGCTTGGAAGTGATCGGGACAAGATCTAACAGCAGATAGTAAAGGGGTGGCGTACGTACCGGGGGAGCTTGGAAGTGATCGGGACATGATCTAACAGCAGATAGTGAAGGGGGGCATATGTACCGGGGGAGCTTGGAAGTGACCAGGACATCATCTGATAGCAGATAGTGAAGGGGGGCATACGTAACAGGGAGCTTGGAAGTGATCGGGACACGATCTAACAGCAGATAGTGAAGGGGGGCATATGTACCGGGGGAGCTTGGAAGTAACCGGGACACTATCTGACAGCAGATAGTGAAGGGGGCATATTTCCTGGGGGAGCGTGGAACTGATCGAGACACCATCTGTCCGCACATAGTGAAGGGGGCATACGTAACAGGGGAGCTTGAAAGTGATCGGGACACGATTTAACAGCAGATAGTGAAGGGGGGCATACGTACTGGGGGAGTTTGAAAGTGACCAGCACACCATCTGATAGCAGATAGTGAAGGGGGCATACCTACCGGGGGAGCTTGGAGGTGATCGGGACACGATCTAACAGCAGATAATGAAGGGGGGCATACATACCGGGGGAGCTTGGAAGTAATGGGGAAACCATCTGACAGCAGATAGTGAAGGGGGGCATATGTACCGGGGGAGCTTGGAAGTGATCGGGACACGATCTAACAGCAGATAGTGAAGGGGGCATACATACCGGGGGAGCTTGGAAGTGATCGGGACACGATCTAACAGCAGATAGTGAAGGGGGCATACATACCGGGGGAGCTTGGAAGTGATCGGGACACGATCTAACAGCAGATAGTGAAGGGGGCAAACATACCGGGGGAGCTTGGAAGTGATCGGGACACCATCTGACAGCTTCTCAGATTCACACACATTTCTGGATGCCGTAGTAGCCAGGGGTGTTTGTAAACCCCCCAAACCTACCCGCCAATGCCAACATATGAAATATGTCTGTAGCAGCGAAATGTTTAAAAATCTTATTAGTGGGGCTGCACTTGTACTGCAAGGGTTAATTGCTTGTTTAGTCTAAAGGAGAAGGCAAGCACTTTTACTTAGTTGCTCCTCCACACCCCCATGCTCTGTCAGTGGAATGCCCCTCGGAGTCATCATGTAAATATATATAGAGACCCATATAACTTGTACTTTATGCAGGATAACACAAGAAGATGGGCCAATAGGTGTTAAACATATCCAAGTCACATGACCTGCATGTCAGCGTAATGATGCATAGAGTATTAATCAATTTGGGAAAATCCCTGGACTTTTCACAGTAGGTAAGAGGTGTAAAGTAGTTATTAAGTAAACAGTCATACAATACATGTTTTGGTAGTTAGAGAACAAAAGCATTACAAAAAACTTCCATTTATTACATCCATATCTGTGATTTATGACACCCTTCATTAGCAGTTGGTGAGTAATCCACATTTATTAATTGCAGGTTTAAAATGAACCTACGAGGATATGAATATAGGATCTGTTGTAACTGACTTGGTTTGGAAAGGTACGACTCATTCTGGTTTTACTAACTAATGAGTCATTGATAAGGAACTAGCATGCAGCCAGTGAAGTCTAAACATCTATCCTATATCCTTGTTCCAGCTTAGTGGCTTGGTGGGTAAGGGCTCATTTGGATGGGCACAGATACCCGTAGTCCATAGTCACAGACTACGGGTTGCTATGGGATGCTATTAAAGTTCATGTGTGTGTAAAGGCAGGTGTCTTAATACTTTTGGTAATATAGTGTATTTAAATAATTTTTTTGTACCCTGGAGTTCAGCTTTAACATCTCCCTTTGAAGGTGCTTCTACTCTATCTCTTATTAATCTAGAAAAAGAGTCATTTTAAAGCAAAGCTCCACTTTTGTTGAGGAATAATCGTCTCTTTGTAGATTCCTCATTACTGCTGTTTAGCAGAAATTACCATGTAAATTCCATTCCCTTCCTCCTTCCTGTGTGCAGAGTAGAAGGGTCTGCCTGAAATACGTATATTATTAGTGCCAGCGGTGTAATGACAGCAAAACTGCCTGAGCCACTTGCAAGAGCAGGAAATGACATTTCTGGGGACGTTCTGTACAATGAATGCCCCCCAGTTGCCATGGTTACAAGGAAGGAAGATCTGATTGTTTTGGCAGTTACAGAAAATCACAGCTGTCTGCAGATTGAAAGGGAAAGGTCATTTTTATTTTTAATACAATTAGATTACAGATAGCTGCTGCAGCAATAATAAATGTCATTTCAATTATTTTACAAAAGTGGAGTTACCCTTTAAGGGTCCTTCAGGTGATCAATCATCGGCATCATGCAGGCAAAGTGCAGCAATTGATTTGGTGAATTTCACATTTACTGATTTATAAATAGGTTCCTAAGAGTCAAAAATGCAGCCTGAATTATTTTCTGACCACTGAAATCGGATTCTATATTAACCTGAGCTGTATATGAATGACAGCTCCATTCATCCATAGACATGTACACAGGACATTTCAATAAAGACAAAACTCAGGTCAATGGGATGTATCAATGATGACTGAGCTGTGAATATAGAGAGAGGGGTGATGCAGTGATACAGTGATGGCGTGTACCTATGGATTAGCAATACATTGATGGTGCATCAATGGATTAGGGATACAGTGGTTGCATATCAATGGATTATGGATACAGTGGTTGTATATCTATGGATTAGTGATACAGTGGTTGTATATCTATGGATTAGTGATACAGTGGTTGTATATCTATGGATTAGTGGTACAGTGGTTGCATATCTATGGATTAGTGGTACAGTGGTTGCATATCTATGGATTCGTGATACAGTGGTTGTATATCTATGGATTAGTGATACAGTGGTTGCATATCTATGGATTAGTGGTAACGTGGTTGCATATCTATGGATTAGTGATACAGTGGTTGTATATCTATGGATTAGTGGTACAGTGGTTGCATATCTATGGATTAGTGGTACAGCTCTTCTCAAGACCTCCTGCTCTCAAGCTCTCTCATCTCCTCCTCCCATGCTCGTCTCCAGGATTTCTCCAGAGCCTCTCCTATCCCCTGGAACTCGCTACATCAATCTGTCCGGCTATCCCCTAGTCTTGCTACCTTCAGGCGATCCCTGAAAACTCATCTCTTCAGGAAAGCCTATCACATCTCCAACTAATCTCCTACCACTTCCATCAGCTCATTCCCCACAGTTACAACCTTAGATTGTAAGCTCTTCTGAGCAGGGCCCTCTTAATCCTCTTGTATTTTATTGTATTATAACTGTATTGTCTCTCTTTTATATTGTAAAGCGCTGCGTAAACTGTTGGCGCTATATAAATCCTGCATAATAATAATAATACAGTAGTTGCATATCTATGGATTAGTGGTACAGTGGTTGCATATCTATGGATTAGTGGTACAGTGAATGCATATCTATGGATTAGTTATACAGTGGTTGCATATCTATGGATTAGTGGTACAGTGGTTGCATATCTATGGATTAGTGGTACAGTGGTTGCATATCCATGGATTAGTTATACAGTGGTTGCATATCTATGGATTAGTGGTACAGTGGCGGTGTAACTATAAATCAGTGGTACCGTAATGGTGTAAATACGGATTAAAGGTATAGTTATAGTGTAGATATAGATTAGTGGTATAGTGATGATGTAACCTTGGAGCAGTGGCACAGTGATGGTGTAACTATAGATTAATGGTACAGTAATGGTGTATCTACGGATTTGTTGTATAGTGATGGTGTTACTATGGATTGGTTGTATTCTGTAGCAATTGTTTAACTATGGGTTTGTGGTTCAATGAAGGAGTAACTGTGTAAAAGGCGAATTTATACATTGGTGGTAGATGGATAGCATAACTTGGGAGAGTAAAATGAAAGATTGATGGTAGAAGGATAGCGTAGCTATGAATCAGTGGTACCGGGAGGTGAAATTATAGATTGGTGGTAGAGGGGTAGTGTAGCAATGGATCTGTGGTATGGGGGTTGGTTGTAGAGGGATATTATAGCTGTGAATGAGTCATACGGGAGTAGATGGTGAAATTATAGATTGGTGGTAGAAGGTGAGCGTAGCTATGAATCAGTGGTACGGGGGGGGGGGGGGGTGAAATTATAGATTGGTGGCAGAGGGCTAGTGTAGCTATGGATCAGTGGTACGGGGGTGGGGGTTAAGTTTTAGATGTGTGTTGTGGAGGGATATTGTAGCTTTGAATGAGTGGTTCAGGGAGGAAAAAAATACAAAAAATGGTGGTAGTAGGCTAGTCTATCTATGGATCAGTGGTACGGGGGGCAATTGGGGTGAAATTATGGACTGGTGGTGGAAGGATAGTGTAGCTATGAATCTGTGGTTCAGGGAGGGTACAATTATGGAATGTTGATAGAGGGGTAATGTGGCTATGGATCAGTGGTACGGGGGAGGGAAAATAATAGCTTTACTATAGAGGGAGGGCGTCATTATCGATCAGTAGTACAGTGAAGTGAATTTAGTTTTACGGTGAGGGTTTAGGAATAAATTAGTAGCACTGTTAGGAAATATTTATGGCTCATTAGTACTCCTGTTGCTAATTATATTCTGAGTTACTGTGAACGAACATGTAACTATAGATTATTGGCAACTACCAATCACTAAATGTAGTAATGGCAGACATCATGTAGGCGTAATGGCTGTCATGGGACTTAGTGAGGGTTGAGTGGCTGATAAGGGACAATAAAATGCTGTTGCTGATAATAAGTCCTTCATGAGAAAGTAATTACATATAATTACTTAAAAGTGGCAGAGCGAGGATGTAATTGCTCCTAACTGGCATGGAGGAGATAATTGCTGATAACTGCCACAGAGGATATGACTTCTAATGACTGGTGATAAGTGGCACACTGAAGCTTCCCTTGGTGATCAGTAACAAATTGTCATTCTCCAACAATTTCTTAGTATAGGTTTGCGTGTGATTGGATGCCATAGGGCAACACAGGCAGTCTGTAGTCCAGACAGTTTAATAAAGACCATATGATAATATTTCAAGGATCAACTAGAAAGATAGCTATTATAGGTTCGTAGCATTGTCGGGAGAACCATACAAACATAAATTTGAGGGGTATCTGGTATTTTATTATTATTAATTTCAGCTAAAGTCAAGGAAATGGGTACTCTATATGTAAACAGAGCAGCACACAAGTTTGAACTAACCATAGCAAAAATACCATACCATACCATAATGATGACAAATATATCAAAGTACATTTATCAAGATCATAATGTTCATCACATCATCAAACTACACAACCCTATATATAACCATGGCACATATATGATGATAACCACTTTATTTATGAGGACAATACAAGATGCTCTATAATGTTGTGAAATTGTGTAAACAATCACCAAACTTGGAAGAACTCCACTACACTGGACCAACTGTAGGTCAGATGAAATCCACTTGTAAGGCTTAATGGTGCTGTTATGTACACTATATTGCCAAAAGTATTGGGACACCTGCCCTTACACGCAACTTTAATGGCATCCCAGTCTTAGTCCATAGAGTTCAATATTGAGATGGTCCACCCTTTGGAGCTATAACAGCTTCAACTCTTCTGGGAAGGCTGTCCACAAGGTTTGGGAGTGTGTCTATGGGAATGTTTGACCATTCTTCCAGAAGCGCATTCGTGAGGTCAAGCCTGACTCGCAATCTCCGCTCTTATTCATCCCAAAGGTGTTCTATCGGGTTGAGGTCAGGACTCTGTGGAGGCCAGTCAAGTTCCTCCACCCCAAACCCACTCATCCATGTTTTTATGGACCTTGCTTTGTGCACTGGTCCAAATCATTTGGTGGAGGGGGGATTATGGTGTGAGGTTGTTTTTCAGGGGTTGGGCTTGGCCCCTTAGTTGCAGTAGAGGGAATTCTTAAGACGTCAGCATACCAAGACATTTTGGACAATTTCATGCTCCCAACTTTGTGGGAACAGTTTGTAGATGGTTCCTTCCTGTTCCAACATGACTGCGCACCAGTGCACAAAGCAGGGTCCATAAAGACATGGATGAGCGAGTTTGGGGTGAAGGAACTTGACTGGCCTTCACAGAGTCCTGACCTCAACCAGATAGAAGACCTTTGGCATGAATTAGAGCGGAGACTGTGAGCCAGGCCTTCTTGTCCAACATTATTGCCTGACCTCACAAATGTGCTTCGGGAAGAATGGTCAAACATTCCCATAGACACACTCCTAAACCTTGTGGACAGCCTTCCCAGAAGAGTTGAAGCTGTTATAGCTGCCAAGGGTGGGCCAATTCAATAAAGAACCCTACGGACTAAGACTGGGATGCTATTAAAGTTCATGTGCATCTAAAGGCAATATAGTGAATTACTATATTACCACCATATTATGATGGATAGTGGCCCTCATTCTTGTGCGGGACACCAAACATGCTTTAAATATTGTACCAAATTGTAGTAGGTAGACTTATCACCTCCCATGGCAAATATATAACGTTACACAAAAATCTCATAGTGTTGAACAAGTCATCAGATGGCAATACTGTATATTTATATGCAAATACTCTTCAGGACACGGTTGATAATCAATCCCATATGGCACAAACAAAGTATAAACAATAGAAAAAAATGGAACACAGCGCCAAAGATCTTTGATGGGAACTGAGATATAGGAAATGCAGTAAATTTAAACTATAGATTGCGGCTACCGTGATTTTTGGCAGGATCAAAAAGTGAAACTAAAAAAGAAAAGGAAGGCAGCTCTGATCAAATATTATTCAATGCAAAAAATAATAGTTCATCAATGCAAAAAATATATAATAGTGACACTCGGTGATATCTTATATGCCGATCAAATGTGAAAATAGCACCCAATGTGATCCACCACCAGTCGTACCAAACTGACTCACCAGGTCAAATGGCTGGTAAGATTATAAACCAGCAACAGGAAGCAGCGCTGATCAAATATTAATCAGTGCAAAAAATAATGGTTCATCAATGCAAAAAATATATAATAGTGACACTCTGTGATATCTTGTATGCCGATCAAATGTGAAAATAGCACCCAATGTGATCCACCACCAGTCGTACCAAACTGACTCACCAGGTCAAATGGCTGGTAAGATTATAAACCAGCAACTGCGCCTTTTTTCAATCAATGCTTAAATCCAAGGTGCTGTTTGCAATGCACAAAGTCCTCTCCAAATCTTGTGCCACGACCCACAAATATATGTAAAAAGGAAGAAGGAGGCTCCAAAAGTGTAATAACGCTTTTTAAAGGATTTATTAAAACAATAATAATAAATTCCACTCACATTTTAAAAGTGTCAGACCTGACACTAGGGATTATATGCATTTATGTATTCCAAATCGCCTCTGGCTGCTGAAGTTTGAATGTGAGCAGCGAGTATGATCGTGGAGAGCGTGTCGATGTCAGCATCCTTGCTCCCCCCACGCGTTTTGTCATAAGATGTTTTCCCGAAGCCGCAGTAACCGTTACCTGCCACTCCGGCAGGACGTTACAAAAGACAATAGTCCATCCAGTTCAACCTGTGAAGGTGTATGTGTATTAGTGTCTATAATGATTTCCTATATTCCTGTATGTTGTGTCCTTTTAGATATATGTCTAAGAGTCTTTTAAAAATATCCATACTCCCCGCAGTCACCATCAATTGTGGAAGAGAGTTCCACACCCTTATAGCCCTAACAGTGAAGAACCCCCTTTAAGGTTAAACCGCTTCTCCTCCAGTCTCCGTGTGTTCCCCAATGTCCTCTACACTCCCTCTAGCATTACACAGACGTATTTGGGTGCCCCAAAGAGAGTGGTAATGTAGCGCGTTAGTGGGTGTGGCCAAATTGCCCTTGCTGACACCATTACCTTTCAGTGAAGCCAAACAGCCGCCTACAGCGGCAACAGATTTGTGTATGACTATCTCGGTTACTTGGGGAACCACAGCCTGGTCCAGGTTATATGTCCAGGTCTCAGGTGGACTGAAACCCTGACACGATTCAAAACCCGTACTGTCCGGCTGAATCCTGGACAGGTGGCACACCCTAGTTGTCTGGCGCCCATGAATCTACTTTGCACTGCACCTACTATGCCTTACGACCCACTCTATGTGGAGGGAGGTCAACAACTCATGGCTCTGGGGTTTCTCATCGGACTGAAGGAGGCCTGGATCCTTGCTACATATATTACAGATGCAGCAGTCTGCTACTCAAAATAGGGAGGCTGACCAGGAAGTCTACCCTAGTTGCTTGTATAATAACTGGAAGAGTACCCTAGCACTTTGACGGCTAGGGAGGCCATTTGGTTGAGACCCTGGGCTGCGTATTGCTTCCTAGAAACAAAAGTGGGGAAGAATGGAGGGGGTTTGAGAAAAATGCCCGTATAAACAGGCTGTGGAAACTGTATACCCTGAGCAAGCTAAAGGTCAACCTGCTCCTACATACTGTGGGCAATATCCAGCCCATGTACTGGGTGAGTCTAATGGGAATGGTTTAATAATTATCAACCAGCTGCTGCACCCGCATGGACTCTGAGGAGAGTGGCAGGGTCTGCATTCCTTTAGACATGATTTCCTATTGGGAGTTTCTTGCAAAAAATGTCATTTTTGTAGCAGTGGATGCCAAAAGTCTGACTTGTGTCTTAGAGCAGACTTCTGGGAAAATCAGTGAGCCAGTCATACAAGGGCATGCCCAGACTCTTAAGTTAAGACATAGAAGGCACGCTTTACGGGTTTTTGGAAAGCATGTTGTACAGAGCCTTGGATGAAGGTATCAGGCGCTCAGGGTTACTTTGGGAGATTCCTCACTGCTCCTCCTCCAGACCATTTCTCTCCCACGGAGCTGCCAAGTCCACCACAACAGTGGATGGGCTGCTACAATGCTTACAGAGACCTCAGATTCAAGAGGGATTGCAGGTTTTCTACCCAATCCTGTTTGAAGTTCACAGGGGAGGTTGGTTAGTGTCCAGTTGCAGATCGGAAGAGGTCGAACCCTTTTGGACCCTCTTTGAGATCTTTAAGACAGAGTCTATTAAACAGTATAACCACATGGCTGGAGGCTGTTGCTTAATCGTCAGGATGCCTATCCTATCCTCACACCTTAGAGGGAAAGCAAAGCCAACTTTCTCCATCCCAACGGTTAGTGTACCTGGGGGTGCTCTGCTAGTTCCTCTGGTTTACGTCTATCAGAGGAAGTGGTGACAGTTGGGAACAGATTTCTGAGGACGGATACTTCCGCTTGTTTGTTGGCTTCTCAGTGCCTTAGTCATTTGGGCACAACGTCATCATGCGCATAGATGATTCCCAGGGTGCATGGGCACCTGCGCAAATTTCAATTAGAATTCTTAGTGCAAGGGAGGAGACAGGATCGAACACAGTTAATAAGTGTTATTCAGTATGAGTAGCGGTCCGCGGTGATGGAAAGACCTTGAGGAAGTCTCGGTCCGTTTGAACCTGTAGACTGGAGAATTGCTACGAATCATGTCTGAAAGACAGCCAGGAAGGTGCACTGCGAGGGACTTTCAGTCAAGGCAAGCAGAGATTCCCAGCCAAGGAGGGTAATCTTGAACGCGCTGGGGGTTCAAACAGCCCTTTTATCACTTTGGCCTTACTACACAGAATCAAGGAGGACCAATCTCCTTGCAGTTTAGCAATGGGGCAGCAGTTGCCTATAATCAGCTCAAGGGTTAAACTCGTAGCAATTTGCTATTGAGAGAGGTGAAACCTATAACGCCTGAGGCGGAAGATCACCAGCAAAATTCCGGAAGCAGTTTACCTTCCAGGGGATTTTTTTTTTTTGAACAAGTACAAGCTTCCCAGAGCACAACGAGTGGGTCTACGTCCCAGGTCTTCTCTGAGCTGATCCACAGGTGGGGCCTACCACAGACAGACCTCCTCCTTTCCCACAGTAATGACAAACTTTGGTCTGACTTTGTTTCTGTACCCCAAGATGCAGGGGGCAGATGCTCTGGTCTCTCCCTGGGACTGCAATATAACCTAAATATTTTTCCCCAACATTTCCCGTAAATGAGATTCCTCTTGAGGCCGTCAAGGGAGAATATAATTGTCATAGCCAGTCCTCCATATTGACCAGGAGGCCCTCAGTTTTCCCTGGCCATTCATTCAGGATACAGAAGACATTTCCCCTCTAAAACATATGCAGACAGGGGCTGCAAGCAGGGACACTAAAGGGGGAGGATGTGCAACTCCGTTGCTCCAGGCCCTTAGGTCTGGTATGGATTATAAAGGGAAACCCCTACGCCGAAAAAACGGAGTGGGGTCCCCCCTAAGATCCATACCAGACCCCGATCCGAGCACGGTGACGTTTTAGGGGGCGTGGTCAACATCACCCGGTAACCATGCCCCCTAAAACGTCACAGTCCCAGCATGCCCAGGGACTGTGACATCATAAGTGGCGGGGTCTCCGCCTATATAAGTCACAACGGAGCCCTCAGAGAGCAGTCCAGCCGGAGAGAGCGTCGTGTCAACATCTGGAGAAGAGAAGAGGGAAGAAGACAAGAAGCCCAGAAGCCCAGAAGTCCGGACCTCCGCTGGCAAGAGAGCGGCCTGAAGACAGCAGAGGAGCCGGCCGAAGAACTGGAACACCGGGAGAAGAGGCCGGAGAGAGCGGAGAAGAACCAACCGGACGCCGGGAGAAGAGGAACCGGAGGGACCCCCGAAGCCGGAAGACCCCCGAAGCCGGAGGAAGACCCCCCCCGAGCTGTTTAATAAATTATTTTAAAAACCTGTGTAGTGTGTTTTATTATTGACACTTTTTCCCTAGGTGAATGGGTAGGGGTACCATACTCCATACTCATTCACATAGGGTGGGGGGCCGGGATCTGGGGGCCCTCTTATTATAGGGGGCTCCCGGATTCTGATAAGCCCCCCGCCCGCAGCCCCCGACAACCAACGGCCAGGGTTGTCGGGAAGAGGCCCTTGTCCTCATCAACATTGGGACAAGGTGCTTTGGGGTGGGGGGGCCCCGCAGTACCCGAGTCACGTTCAAAATGAACAGACTTGTCCATGTGTGGGCAAGTCCGTTCATTCTGAAAGTCCGCCGTAAGTCCGGCGAAAGTCCGTCAGAAATACGGGCTGACTTAGCCCGCCGGAAAGTCCGGTCGTGTGTGGGCAAGTCCGTCCGTTTTAAAGTCCGGCGCACCTGGCGGACAAAGTCCGTTGAAAAGTGTGCCGGACCAAGTATGCCAGAAAGTCCGATCGTGTGTACGCAGCATAACTTTTCAATTTTTTCAAGTTCGGCGGTGCAGCGGTCATCATGATTGACGATTGATCTATACTGTCTTTATTCACTTTTTACACTTTTTTTGGTGAATGGGTAGTTATATTATGTACCCCATACTCATTCATATGGGGGGGCCGGGATCTGGGGGCCTCCAGATTCCCATAAATCCCCCCCACCCGCAGACCCCCACAATCACTGACCAGGGTTGTGGTGAAGAGGCTCTTGTCTCCATCAACATGTGGACAAGATGCTTTGGGGCGGGTGTTGAGGGCATTTGGCCTGGTATGGTTCAGGAGGGGGTGAAGGCGCTCACTTGCCCCCCTTTCCTGGCCTGCCGGGCTGCATGCTCAGGTAAGGGTTTGATATGGATTTTGGGGGGACCCCAGACCCAAAGGACCTGGTATGGATTTCTTCTGAATTTTTCATTGGCAGAATTCTTTTGTTTACATTTCAGCTGCCAGTGGGAAAGCCCACTGACAGCTGATGAGTCATCGGTTGTTAAGGACGTGGCAGCTGGCTTCCGGGCCCGCTCCTTAACAACCAGCTATTCCTCACACAGAATTTGAATCCTTCCGAAAATTCGGAATTCGTTAGAAAACGAAACGAAATTTAACAAATTTCAACCTAATTTGTTACTATTTTATTCGTAGATTTAACATTGTTAGGCACATTACACGCTTTGTGCCTGTTTTGTATGAAAATTGCCCGTTATTATCAAACATTTTTTTTATACCAAAAAATTACGTTATAGCGAACTTATGGTTTGCCCATGCACAATTTACTCAACTGCTGTCTTCTCCAGCCTCAAATTCTAACCTTCCTTTCGCTTTCTTGTGTCTCTATCACCATAAAGTAAAGAGAGGAAGTTATCTTCAAGTTCCCAAGTTGGCTATACACCAGTAGAATTTCGTTTGAAATGTTTTATTTTTGGAACCTTTGATTTGGGGTCAAATTAGCATTCATTTTCAACTGTAGTGAGGAGAAAATTCAAAGGAGCAGGTTGGAATTTTTTTTCAAACAAAATTCCAACTGTGAATGTGATTTTCACTTGGGAAAAAATTGAATACGCGTGTTCTAGGCACAAAGGAAACCTGTTTAATATGGGGGTCTATTCAAGTAACAGGACTAAACAAAATTTTTTAGGGTTTTCTAATGGAGTTAGTTGACTCAATGATGGCAAGATCGAATGCTCTGCTGCACATTTTTTTTAAATTTCTGTACAAACAAAATTCTACAGGTTTATAGCCAGCTTAAAGCAGAAATAAAACCACCAATTTAACAGTTGCAAAAAACAGTTATATTCCTGGCATGCCTGGATTGCTAACTGTCACATTTGCTTGTGTTCTCAACCAAACTGTGAAACCATCAATTGACTGGTGTCATTACTTATCACATTTTCAGCACAATGGCAGCTGCGGATGAAACAGAGGCCAAGATGGCAGCTTCCTTGGCTGAAAAGGAGTTCCCCCCCAAAATAATTAAAAGTCAGCAGCTCTAACTGTAGCTCCTAACTTTTAGCCCAGGTTCAGACTGCTGCGGGAGCTGAACTTGTACGATTTCATACTTGCATGTCAGTCCGACTTCAGGGGGGGGGGGGGGCGATTTCAGAGACAGCTGTGCGGGTTTCTGCACAGATGTCTATTGAAACTGCACCCGAAGTTGCCAAAAGTAGTACAGAAACTACTTTAGGGAATGGGAGCCGCGCCACAAAGTCAGCGTCGCACCGTTTGGGATGGTGCCATTGCTGGCAATAGCCGCTAATTTGGCATGCAATTTGACATGTCAAATCGCAAGCCAAATAGCGTCAATGTGAACCTGAGCTTACCATCAGGGCACTTACCTGTCCAGGCATCCAGCAATGTCCTCACCCAAGTCAATTCTTGAACCAACTCTCGGGTGCTTTCGCCACCATCTTGGCTAAAGAAAACCATCAGTGGAGCCTTGCAGCTTCACAGCTGGTTTTCTACTGCGTATGTACGAATTGAACTGCATTTTGTTAATGGGACGGCTGCGGGGGGAAGGAGGGGGGGAGAACTTCCGGCTTACTTCGCCGTAGCAAACTAAGCCGGAAGTAGGATTGGGTTCCTCTCAAAGCCAGGTACCCACTCCCCCCCCCCCCAAAAGGTGCCAAATGTGGCAGCGGAGAGAGGGGGCAGACAAGCGGAGCTTCCCCTTTTGGGTGGAGCTCCACTTTAAGTCATGACTTGGAGCCTACACAGAGCTTTCTCCTCGGCCCCATGTAACAGCTCTGGATATCTGATTGGCCAATCATCGCATACAAATGCTTTTACATAGAGGGGAAGGGGAGCCAGTCACAGGCTTCCTCATAGTTGGAAATGCTGGGTATTTCCCTTTACTTCAATAGGTGAACAGACTAGAAGGGGAGTAACGGATGATAATAATTTCTTTGGGAAGGGTTATAATAAATTGACCTTATTATTGATTTCATTACCTTGTATGGGCAAAACACACGTTCACTTTACGTTTAACATTACAAGAATAGCTTAAAATGTGCACTGAATAAAATACACTATAGTTTCTCTTTAGAATAAGCAAACAGAAAATAGATAAAACACAGCTGGAGAATAAAGGAAGAGCAGGAAGAGTGACCGGTGACATGCAAGGGGATATTAAAAGCTTTGACAAAAGAGGAAGGGGAGCAGGACAGAGGGATAAGGAAATGGTAACCAAAAATACAGGAAGAGATGCAATGTGGTCACAATATGGTTCCTTTTACCCTTTCATTGCCTCAGCAGTGCTGCTACAACTGGATGTAAGTTAGTATTGAAATGTTTTTCATTATAGCCAGACAGCACTCCTTACTTTAATTAGTTTTCCTCTGACTTCTCTTGTATGCTAGATTTACTTTCCCTATTCATAAACCAACAACAGATCCGCACATACACAACATTCGGTTTTACACAAATATCGCAAAAATAATGTACAAAAAATACTAATGTAAAGCAGCTTAGGGCTCTTTCACATGGGTGGCAATCTCCAGCGCCTTCTGAGAAGTGATTCCCCACTTTTTGGAGGGTGGTAGAGCAATGGCTTTTAGGCGTTTAAGAGGTGATCCTTTTTTCAGTCCCAAGGAGGATATTGTATTGAAATACATGCCACAAAAAACAAACCGTGCATCTGGCTCGCGGTTGCAGAGCAGTCCCATTCATTCTAGTGGTTGAGTTTGACAGGCGTTGGTGCCTATCCAACTCGTCAAGCTGAGGTAGATTTGCCGTGGCCACGGTATGTGTACCAACCCCTCCAACTACCGTGTTAGGCTTTAGGTGGGCAGGTGGGAGCTGGCAAAAATGAGGATCAACCACCTGGTCTAACTGCCCCCTTGCCACCCATGTGAAAAAGGTATGAGGGTGATCATCAGAGTAATGATTAAGCGCACTTGGAGTGTGTGAAATGCGTCTACCAGCTGTCTGTCAACACTTTGGGATGCTCTGAATAAAAGAATTTTGATCAAGTACAGAGTGCAGCCATTTCTTCTTTTGATTATATGCGGAGGTGAGCCGAGGCGGGCACCTGTCCAGATCATCAGGCTTTCAAAACCTCACCTGGAGCAGCGAGTCTTCTTGTTAGGGTGATCATCAGAGCCAGATTTTATCACTGAAGCCTTTAGGCACAGCCTTTGCCACCCAACGCAAAACCCCTCTGCTAGGAGCACTCCCTTTGCATGGAACATTTTCTTGTTTCTAACAGTAAAAAATGTGTAGCTGATATTACACAGAGAAAAGCCGCCTCTTAGTCTCTGCCGCCTATAGGCATAAGCCTACTGTATCTAATACAGACCCAAATCTGGTGTCCAGGGAGGTTGAGAATTCTGTTCATCTTCCTTTAGACTGAACATTGCTGGGACTCTTGGGATGGATTTACTAAAACTGGAGAGTGCAACATCTGGTGCAGCTCTGCATGGAAACCAATCAGCTTCCAGGTTTTTTGTCAACGCTTAATTGAAGAAGCTGAAGTTAGAAGCTGATTGGCTACCACGCACAGCTGCACCAGATTTTGCATTCTCCAGTGTTAGTAAATCAATCCCATTGCAACTTTCCTCCCTGACCAAGCTGTTAATCCAAGGATTTCCAATTGGTTATACAGATTTTCCAAAAAACTGAAAAATAGGTGACTTCAAAATTGAGCATCTCCAAAACTCCTTAATAGGCATTATCAATATTGTGTTCAACACTTTACTGCACAATGGCCCCAGGAAATGCTGGAATCAGTCACATTCCTTGAGAACATGTGGCTGTGAATGGCTATTTAGAGCTGCCAACACTTTAAAATGATTTCTAGGGACATTTAGCTGCTGATTTAGTTTTTCTTTTCAAGCACTGGGTGCCAATGGATCATAGAGCACTTTAGAATACATTTCATAAATCGAATACAAATTCTGCTTGCACAAGGTATATCCTGCTAAATAAAATATTTTTAGTGAACAGGAATGCCAAGTGTGCACTAATACATAATAAGAATATCAGTTTATAGTCCATGTTATACCAGTGATCCTGTTGTTGGTGGCAATTTGTCAGTAACAGGATCACCAAAAGACCATAAAGTACACTCACCTGCTGCTACGGCGTCACTCTCTAGTTTGCTGAACCAAAGAGCAGATGCTTTGTTGCAGTCCCTTCAGTGGCAAATGAGATTTTGCAATATTTTGGACAGAGAGGGAGAAACGTAGTAAGTGCACATAAGTGATCTTTTTGTTGCCATCAGTAACAAGCCCATTAGTGTGACATGGCCCTTAGCCAGATAAAAACAGTGGGGTTGATTTACTAAAATTGGAGAGCACAAAATCTGGTGCAGCTCTATATGGAAACCAATCAGCTTCCATTTTTTTCAGCTGATGTGAACAAGCTGAAGTTAGAAGCTGATTGGCTACCATACACAACTGCACCAGATTTTGCACTCTCCAGTTTTAGTAAATCAACCCCAATGTTCAAGCTGGCCATACGCACAAAAATCGAACAGTTTCTCCAGCTGCGGCTATTGTATCCTGAAATCCGGCACCGGCACTGCCAGCTGTCAAAATACCAAACAGTGGCTGCATCTGATTGGATGTAGGCACTATTCAGGTGACAGTTTTCCACCCAACTCCCTTCTTTTTTCCAATTGAAGGTTGTCAGGTGCCAACAGGGCCACCCACAGAGCGAATTTTGCCTAAAAATCACTCCATGTATAGCCAGCTATATGTTACGGGGAGCCCTGGTAACCAGGGTCATTTCCTGGGAATAAAGCTTTACAATCTAGTACAACCCCAGAAATTGTTGACAGTCAGCAAAAATGCATATCAAAAATTAATAGTTCAGTGCAGTTAAATGCAAAAATCCTGATTTCTGATTTTTTTGCTATAGATAAGCATCATTGTTCTTTTCACTGTCTTATCACGGATCATTTCATGGCTGATATGTGAAAGGAGTTCTAAAGCAAAAATATTCGTGTTGGCTAAAGCGACCAATTAACTTTCAATTTTGCATTCCAGTTTTGAAAATAAAACAAGGGATGTGATTGGTTGTTAAATAAAACAAGACTTTTTTTTTCCCTAAATCACACTTATAATGCATCTGTGATACTATTGTACCATTAATGCTAGGCATATGGGTCACTGAGCAAATCCTACATTTTAAAGATTGTAGAATTTTGCCAATACACTTAACTTATAAAAATGTGTTTCGCTGCGTTGGCATGTACGAGAATGCTCAAACATACAACTTAATCCAAAAAGGATAAACTGTGGGGTTTATTTACTAAAACCAGAGAGTGCAAAATCTGGTGCAGCTGTGCATAGAAACCAATCAGCTCCCAGGATTTTTCATCAAAGCTTAATTGAACAAGCTGAAGTTAGAAGCTAATTGGCCAACATGCACAGCACCCAATTTTGCACTCACCGGTTTTTATAAATAAACCTCTGTATGTTATATTATAGCATCACCATCTTTTTACTAAAAAGGTAGTAGAGTCTCGTGTCCTGCTACCAGCAGATGTAGTGTCAGAATCAGTACAGAAAGGAAGTATGCTTCCAATGAAAACAATTAAAGAAAAAAGTGCAATCAAACAAAATTAGCTAATTAATTGGACCACTGAAGAGCAGTGATGCTGTACAAAGTGTAGCCACCCACAGCAACCAATCTGACTGTATTTTCATTGGTTTAGAACGGCCAAAACGAAAAACAAAGTTTGCCGGTTGGATGCTCTAGACTGTTAAACACGATACACTACTCTTTACTCTATGAAAGTCTTTATTTGCTCTCAGCGTTGTGTTTCTGTGTACGTTTCTAAGAACTGCTGCCCAAGCACTTCTATTAAACAGTTAGAACCTTTCGAGTTTAATTGGGATAAAATGTTCAGAACAGCAATATCTCCATCCTCCCCTCATTTCTCTTCTCATTTTCTCTGTCGTTTTCTACTTTTTGTGTTGGTGATTTTTAATTTAATCAGCATACATTTCTCCTAACAAGCCTGTTATGTACTCTATAGAAATAAAATACATGAGAAAAAAAAAAAAACATAATGAACACCCAAAAATATATTTAAGGAGGTTACGGTTATCTTACCAGTCGTGATAATCTCAATCTTTTCAACCTGTTTGGAGTAATATTCCTCCACGACAGGCTTTTCCTTCTTTATTTTTTCTTTTATCATGTCCACTGTGCTATTGTAAACAGACAGGACCTCGGTGGGAACTGTGATCTCCTCACTCTGTACTTCTGGAGGTTCAGTGAGCTTCAGTTTACTAAGAATTTGCCCTCTAATGGCTTCGATCCTCCTCCTCTTCACCTGTTCCATGTCCACTGCCTTGCACGTAGACATTGACATAGCCACATGGAGAAGGTCCACTATCAAAACCAATGACCACATCCATTGGAGCCCCATGGTCTAAATTTTTTACGACACGGCAAATAGAAGAACCTTCTTGACTTCCAGGCTTTAAGGGTTTCCTTGTTACCTGCCTTGTCCCTCCAATTTTTTTCCCCCACTTGGCCGACTTAAATCAAGACTTGTTTTGAGCTCATCATCTAAATACTTTTAGAGCATCCACTTCCATGTGGAACAGTCCAGTCTCAAAGCTTGGATGATGTACAGCTTGGCCAAAGCATAACTTCACAAAAAAGAGAGGCAAAGTTTTTACTTGAGACTAGTAAAGAGCATCCCACCTGGGTGAGGATGTAGAAGAACTTTAAGCTGCTTTGGTGATGTCTGACACTCCTTAAAGTGTGTGCCAATGCCAGTGCCTTGAATGTAGTTTGCTCCCACTCTCTTCTATGTAATTTGACGGCCTTGTCTCTCAGCTTGCTAGAACATGCTTCTACCGGCCCCCTGTTTCTCTCTCTCTCTCTCTCTCTCTTCTTCCTCCTGTGTGCTGTAACAGGCTGAGTTTTTTTTTTTAATGCTTTTTCTGTAACTTCAAGCTCCACCCAGGATATGATGGTATGATTTTAGGTTTGACACACACAGACACAGAGTAGTTTAAGGAACTGTTGCTCGGTCCTGGGGGTGGTGAGGGCGCACAGTGAAACCTGATAATGTTTTATTAGAAAACAGCCGCAGCAGAATGTACTAACACATGGAATATCTCACATGACCACTGCATGCTACGTTACACAGAGGACTATCATGTAACAATGTGGACCAGATCATGAAAGGGAAAAAAAAAAGTGCAGTTCCTTAAAATTGTCTGTGTGCCAAACTTCAAAGGAAACTTTTGTTAGACGAAATGTTTGTATGAATGGTGCTGGCATAATAAGGAGACTGCATGTTCTGTCACACACCCTGCAAAGCAATGTTATAAAAATTTGGACTTTGGTTTCTAAAGGTTGTTTCCTTCCAGCCTTTTGTACTTTATTACTGGTCAATGAGGCCCCCCATCATAGCTATCGATTTAAGAGAAAAAAATCCATAGTGCTACTTAGGTTGCTGAAGGAGGAATATGCATAAAATAACTCTCCCAGTAGAGATGTGCATGACGGAAACATTTTTTTATTTTATTTTTGGATTAATTTGTTAAAGTCGCAGCAAAGGTAAGGCTTACCTGTAAGTACTGTGAATATCTCCTAAGCTTGCACTCAGTGGCGGCTGGTGGTATATTTTTTTTGGGGGGCGGCAACAAACAATACACCCCCCCGGTCGTTGGTCACCAGCCCCACTTACCCCATCTAGGTTGCGGGCAGCGCTTCCTCCGGGCAGTGGGCGGCAGCTTCACCCTGCTTCTCCTCCTCCTCGGCTTTGGCAGCTTCCCCTGCATCTCCTTCCTCCTCCTCCTCATCGGCGGCCAAAAGGACTGCTTCTCCTATCGGCCAGTTGGGTGACGGATCTTCCTGATTGGCCAGGAAGAGAATCAGGAAGACAATAGCGAATATTCATTCGCTATTGTCACACAACTGGGAGGGCTCGGGGCGCAGTGCTCTGTGCCCTGAGCCCACCCTTTTTTCAAGCCAATTAGAGCCTCAGGCTCTAATCAGGTGCTTCTAAAAAAAAAACAAAAACATTGGAATCCACGTGTCCGGAGCCCTGCATGTAAATTAGGGGCCAGGCGCATGGATTAGGGGGCCGGCACCCCTGCACCCGTATAGATGGGCTACCACTACTTGCACTGTTTAGGAGATATTTAGAGTGCATGCAGTCAGTGACATCACCAACGCATACGCTCTGAAGGTCCGGCATACCGTGCCAGACCTTCAGAGCCCATGCAATAAATGCGTAAGTGCTTGTCAGATGTAGCCTACCAGTGCCTGTTAGATGCAGCCTACCAATTGCCTGTCAGATGCAGCCTCACCAGTGCCTGTCAGATGCAGCCTCACCATTGCCTGTCAGATGCAGCCTACCAATTGCCTGTCAGATGCAGCCTACCAATTGCCTGTCAGATGCAGCCTCACCATTGCCTGTCAGATGCAGCCTACCAATTGCCTGTCAGATGCAGCCTATCATTGCCTGTTAGATGCAGCCTACCAATTGCCTGTCAGATGCAGCCTACCATTGCCTGTCAGATGCAGCCTACCATTGCCTGTCAGATGCAGCCTACCAATTGCCTGTCAGATGCAGCCTCACCAGTGCCTGTCAGATGCAGCCTACTAATTGCCTGTCAGATGCAGCCTCACCAGTGCCTGGATCAGAGCAGCGATCTCCCGCTGTGTCACGGAGCTGGATTTGAATTTCCCGGGCCGGGTGGCCGCAGTAACAAAATGCCTCCTATGATACGTCACACTGATTCAATTTCCCAGCATTGGATCAGTGTGCCGTCTACCACAGGAGGCGAGAGCTTGTTACTGCGGCCACCTGGACAATTCAGCTCCATGACACAGGGAGATCGCCGCTTTGCGTGACGAGGGGGAGGGAAGGGAGGAGGAGGGAGGAGTGGAGGACTCTGGCTGACCTGCCAGGATGACACCCCCGCAATGTGCAGCACCCGGGGTGGACCGCCCCCTTTTCGGTGTCAATATCAGCACATTTTCTTCTTTCAGCCGCATGCCGAAAATAGTTTTCAGCCAATATGTTTCAGAAATTTCGGTGCACCTCTAAATAAAAGAGATTTATGTTTTTTTTTTAAAATGTAAGAATCATGATTACCTAGGTGGATGCTGCATTTGTCCCCTGGTGCCTCTAACATTGAGAACCGAGTGATTAAACTGTCAGTCACTGCTCTCTGCTCTCCCCCCCCCCCCCCAGCTCACTGGAGTGCTGAGCTGTAGAGGGGGCTGGAGCGGCCAGCTGAGGCTTTTAGCGGCTTTCTGAGAGGCTGAGCGGGGTGCTGATCTAGGGTTGTGGGTGGATCTCAACTTCATTGTCGCAAACTAGCCCGAGCCTGGACCAGCTATGTGATGTCAGCCGACAGCGGGCTTCAGTCCACTGTCTGCTGAAAATGGGTCACAGGAGCTTTGGCTTTACTTCTCCTTTAATGAGAAATGTTAAAGTATAAGTAAAGGCAAAACATTTTTTTTTATTCTGGATAGAGTGGATAGGTGTTAGAGCACCTGTCAGTTTTTATTGCGGTCTGTGCCCCTGTTAGGGAGACTCACCCTCTCTATTTGTCCTGTTTACCATTATCATTGAAAGTAAAAGTAAAAATCCTACATTTTGGGTTGTCCCCAGAAAAATATTAGAGGGGAAATCTTCCAATGGAGACACTAGTTTTGGTGACCTGGGGGTCCCCAAGGAATCCCCTTAATTTGCAGTAATTTCCTCTCACTTCCTGTTTGGCTATGGGACAGGAAGTGAAGGGAAATCTTCCCAATGGGACACAAATCTGACAGGGGTTACTACCCTCCCTTACTCTATCCAAAATGGAAAAAAAAAAACTGTTGCCTATAGTTCTACTTTATTGCAAAAATAATCGGCTGATTATCCAAAAGTCAAAGACTACTGCGCCCTCTCCTGAGTAAAATGTTTTATTTCGGATTCGTTAAAATCCGTTACTATTGTGATTCGTAGATTCAGGGGTCTTGGATAGAGCTGGTTCTGGACTAAGGAAGCATTTATGGCGGACATAGTCCTGTTGAGTACGGGGTCCATCACAATTTCACAAGTACTTTCTATGAGAAGTCATACATGCTATTGGTCAGTGGCTCAGGTTGTACAGAAGTCCCTGGATCACAACAGCCTGGAATCTACTGTTTTCAATTAGAGAGGTTGGCAATTGCATCCTCTGAATTTCTTTCAGCATGTTTTCTTTAGCTGCTGAGGGAGTCATATCTTTATCCAGCGATTCATATCTTGCAGCTGGCATCCCTGATCACCACATCTCTATAGCTGTCAGCACCCAGGCTGGTTTTCCCAGGTTCCAAACAGTAGTCTTCTGCACCAGAGATTGGCATTTCAGTGCAGGCTTTGTGAAGATGTGGTGCAGCAGCTCAAGACTGACAGACAGACAGAATTAGATCAGTATGGTATAGAGAGTGGTATGGTATAGAGAGTTGTGTTACCTTTTGGGGTTAGAATAGGGTTTAGGCTAGCATTAGGGACTTAGGGAATTTATTTTAAATGTTAAAGAGAACCTGTCACCTTGTCAGTTTTGGAAAAAGTGACCAGCTCTCTTTAAAACCTCTTTCACACAGGCAGCCAAGAAACTGTAAAAATAGGTGGTTGGGCCACAGTTTTACTGCCCAGCTATAAACTAACATACATCCCAAAAGGGACTTTACACATGCATTACGTTGTGTCAAATTTTACTCGGCTTGCCAAATTGACAGGTGGCATTGCCTGAAAAACTTGCCTGTAACATCTTCAATATCAGTGTGAAAAAACTCAACGCGTTTCAACTCATTAAGAGTCTTCATCAGGAGGTAAGCAGTATATTCTGAAAGAGAGGATGCAAGGAGGAGAGAATTTGCATCCTCTCTTTCTTACCAATGCATCATTGGGTCTTATGTAAGTAACTGTATACTTAGGAGTTTGTAAGTGTTACTTTTCATTTTGGAATTGTCTTCGGTGTATGCTATTGGTATTTATTTGTATTTATATTTCAGAATTTACTGTTTGTCTTCTGCTGAAGACTCTTTATGAGTTGAGCTTTTTCAGGCTGATATTGAAGATATCCTCATTGAGGGAACATGTACATAATGTGGACAAGCATTGATGTATTTGATTGCAATCTTTTATGCATATGGCAAATTTAAAGCTTTGTGAATAAAGAAATTATTTGTTTGGTACCTAAAAAAAGTCCCATTCCACATTCTTTGATTATTTTCTATTAGGGATGAGGTACCATTCATAATGTTGTTAAGTTTTAAGCATCAAGTTCATACCAGCAGTAGTATATTGGCACAAGGTAACCATATGCCAACACAGACGTGCCCCATGGTCGTCAGCTGTGGGGCCTTAGACTGTTCAACACTAGCTACCACTTCTAGAAAAAAATGTTCTCTGATTACTACTACTGAGCGTTTTGGAGTATCCCATGCCCAAACTCCCCTCTCCTGTTGAAGTTCCTCAAGCAATAAAATACCAAATGACATGCCCTAGACTTTTTTATTGGAGCCAGTGTAAATAGACTGTTGCTTGTGCGGATGGGCAGCCTTTGTACTTATTGGGGAAGAACCAGTTAAATGTCATCGGCTCTATGGGGTGGTGCTGCATATAGTATAAGAATTAGTTTGTTAATGTATTAATTCAATGTTTAAAAATAAACTGCAGTAGAATTTGAAAACTATCCTTGGTATGAGGGAAGGCCAATAAAAAGCGATACTACTTACCTTATCCCTCACTCCCGCAAGCTTTATCCTCTGTGACCAGTGCTCCAAAGACCATTTTCTTCAGCACTCTGTTGGTTAGTTGCTCTTTGATGTCATCACGTACAGTGCAGGACCCCCTGTTCCACCTCCCGCTATTCCCACAAGTGGGGTTGCACAAGACAGAGATACAGTGCCTTGCAAAAGTATTCACCCCCTTGGCATTTTCCGTGTTTTGTTGCCTCACAACCTGGAATTAACATGGATTGTTTGAGGATTTGCATCATTTAATTTACAGAACCTGCCCACAACTTTAAAGAGGTTTTTTTTTTTTTTTTATTGTAAAGCAAACAACAAATAGGACAAAATAACAGAAAAAGTCAATGTGCATAACTATTCACCCCCCTAAAGTATTGACTTTGTAGAGCCACCCTTTGCAGCTATCACAGCTCCATGTCGCTTTCGATAAGTCTCTATGAGCTTGCCACATCTTACCACTGGGATTTTTGCCCATTCCTCCGTGCAAAATTGCTCCAGCTCCTTTAAGTTGCATGGTTTGCGCTTGTGAACAGCAATCTTTAAGTCTGACCACAGATTTTCTTTTGGATTGAGGTCTGGGCTTTGCTTAGGCCATTCCAACACATTTACATGTTTCCCCTTAAACCACTCAAGTGTTGCATTAGCAGTGTGTTTGGAGTCATTGTCCTGCAGGAAGGTGAACCTCTGTCCTAGCCTCAAATCACACACAGAGTGGTACAGGTTTTGCTCAAGAATATCCCTGTATTTAGCACCATCAACTCTGACCAGTTTCCCAGCCCCAACTGCTGAAAAACATCCCCACAGCATGATGCTGTCACCACCATGTTTCACTGTGGGGATGGTGTTCTTTGGGTGATGTGATGTTTTGGGTTTGTGCCAGACATAGCGTTTTCTTTGATGGCCAAAAAGTTCAATTTTAGTCTCATCAGACCACAGCACCTTCCTCCATACATTTTGGGAGTCTCCCACATGCCTTTTCGCAAACTCAAAATGTGCCATTTTGTTTTTTGCTGAAAGTAATGGCTTTCTTCTGGCCACTCTGCCATAAAGCCCAACTCTATGGAGCATACGGCTTATTGTCGTCCTATGTACAGATACTCCAGTCTCTGCTGTGGAACTCTGCAGCTCCTCCAGGGTTACCTTAGGTCTCTGTGCTGCCTCTCTGATTAATGCCCTCTTTGCCGGGTCCGTGAGTTTTGGTGTGCGGCCGTCTCTTGACAGGTTTGCTGTTGTGCCATGTTCTTTCCATTTGGTTATGATAGATTAGATGGTGCTCCTAGGGATCATCAAAGATTTGGATACTTTTTTTATAACTTATTCCTGACTTGTGCTTCTCAACAACATTGTCCCTTACTTGTTTGGAGAGTTCCTTGGTCTTTATGGCAGTGTTTGGTTAGTGGTGCCGCGTGCTTAGGTGTTGCAGCCTCTGGGGCCTTTCAAAAAGGTGTGTATATGTAATGACAGATCATGTGACACTTAGATTGCACACAGGTGGACATCATTTCACTAATTATGTGACTTCTGAAGGTAATTGGTTGCACCAGAGATTTTTACGGGCTTCATTACAAAGGGGGTGAATACATACGCACATGCCAATTATCATTTTTTTATTTCTGAAAAATAGTTTTATGTATATATTTTTCTAATTTTACTTCACCAACTTAGACTATTGTGACCTGATCCATCACATATAATTCAGATTAAAAAAAAACATTGAACCAAAGGCTGTAATGTAACAAAATAGGTAAAAAAGCCAAGAGGTGGTGAATACTTTTGCAAGGCACTGTATGTGGCAAGAGGATGCAGTCCCACCCTCCTTTGCTGAGCTTGCTGCCTCTAGTTGTCAGAGACTATATAAACTTATATTAAGCTTTATCAGTCATCAAGACTTTATCTACTTTCTGACTGTCTAAAACAGTTCACTGGGGGATTTTTTTCGTTGGCATGCAGTAGGGTGGGATGCAATACCATTAGGGTGACGGGCAACTTTTCAATTTTACATATTTAAAAACTGTTTATAAGCAAATTTTAATTCTCCTGTGCTGGTCATGTTACATACCAAAAAAACAGCGTGTCGCTTCCATTCTATGACAGCCTTCTGATCATAGGAGCCACAGAGGTCTCTGAAGTATTAGTCTCCATTCCACCCACAGTATTACCATTAGAAGAATAATCTTTTTGGATGGAGGAAAAATTCTCACCAAATATTTTCTTGACCACAAAGCTTCATGTTACAGAATGATGGAAAACAGCACATCTGACCTTATCCTGGGGTCACTGATAAACATAATGAATTATACGGAGAATAACAAGCAAGTTCTCTGTTTTATAGAGAACACTGAACCACTGACATCAGTGCATACCCAGAGGAAATTATGATCCAATGTTCTTAAAGGGTCAGTCCACCCAAAAGTGATATTATGGTTCTAAATGAAGCATGGTAGAATCAGTCAGCCTCTCCTCATCCTCACTATCATTTGAGGAGAGCACATCCTCACAATCCCAGTTTTGGATGTGACAATGGCACGTACCTTGGCTTTACTAACAGGTTATGGCCCTAACTCTTCCTTAAAGTGGATGTAAACCCACCACTCACCAAGTATTACCCAGTGGCACAGTATTAATGTATATATAGATGCAAGCCTCCTGCATGTATCCCTACCTTGCAAATGTCACCCTCTTTAGCAGTAGGAGCCCCGCAAAACTCTGGAATCGGTGGGTGGATCTCTTTGGCGGAGCTTGGTGGGCAGAGTCGTGATGTCACAAAACTCCCTGCCCACCTCTACACTCTCCTACTCTTTCTGCTGGCGCTGGGAGCTAACTGCACCATGAATATACTCCTCAGTCACACTGATCACGCCCTCATGTCAAAACTCAGGAAAGGCACCACATGACATCAGCATGCCCAATCCTAGGAGAAAAAAGAGGAGGGATGTGAAGCTGGACTTGTAAAACACTCTCTGCTCTCATGTTATGCATGAGATAAAGAAATCAGATGTCAGTCACAGCAGTGGGGGATGTGGTGACACAAACTTATCTTTGTGTCATTTTTTAGAGGATTGCTCAGAGCTGGATTAACTCTTTGTGGCAAGACTGGGCACCGATGACTTGACATCCTCTACTGTACCAGGTAGAAGTCTTCATTAAAACATTTTTTTCAGGTTTACATCCACTTTAAGGCATTAAAGAGTAACTCCACTTCTGTTGAGAAAAAAACATTCCCCTCTGGGTGATCTATGTACATTGCAAGGATTATAACAAACTTTGTTGCAGATTCCTAACTTTTGTTTTTCTGAAGTAATCCAGGTGTGTTTGTCTGTGCCTCTGTTCTGAGTAGGTCTAATGGGATTGGTTTCATAATTAACTGTCAGGTGTGGAGCTGCAGGGCACTAATGAGGAAATCTGCTGGGCCTGCATCCCTTTAGACAGGTTCCTATTGAAAGTGTCTCTCAAAAAATGAAATTTTTGTTGCAGGGAATGCTTAAAATCTGACTTGTATCTTAGGCAGACTTCTGGGAAAATTGGTGAGCCGATCACACAAGCAGGAAATGATGTTTCTGGGGAGTGGTCAGTACACACTCTGTGTACAGAAAACTCCAGGTAGCCATATTGCAAAGTATTCTCAGAAAATTACATTGGCTGCAGATTGAAAAGGAAAGATAATTTTACAAAATGATCATTGTCACAATTATATGCGCTATATTATTTTTTCTTTATTTGCTATTTTTTTTCCCCCACGAAAGTGGAGAAAAGAATGTAATTGATTGATTTGGTCATGAGGGCTGCACACCGCTCTTGCAAATCATCAGCCTGACTAACAGTTGAACGAACACACTCGGAAGCAAATGCTAGCTGGTCTCTTAATGCCTTAATTTCTGCCTCTGCCTTCTCCCTCCTTTGTGATTCAGTATAGAGAGCATGAAGAATTACCAACCCACTGTGGACACTGTCCTCTTCTCTGCTTTACTTAAATCCAACCCCTTAAGGCTAAAATCTACAAAATGATCTGAGACTTTTATCACCCCAAGTCTTATTCAAGGGAGAAGCATACTTTGCAAATTCTTAAGCAAAAGGCTCCGACTCATTGTCTATGGCTCAGACAGGTAAGCTGCACACTTCCTTCTAGCCACCAGAAACCTCTGCAGCCTTGCTTTTCCTAAACAGCTTATGCAGCATTTTCACCTAGCACAAGGTACACAACACACCACAGAAAAACAGGTCTGCTTCAGTTGAACTTTAGCGCAATATATCGCGGTACAAGCCCCCAATTGTTTTGCTTGTGTCTATCTAGCAAGGTTACTTTGCAGTATAAGCAAGAAAAGCAACTTCATATTTAAACACTAATGCCGTGTACACACGATCGGACATTGATAGGACATTCTGACAACAAAATCCATCAGATTTTTTCCGACGGATTTTGGGCCAAACTTGTCTTGCATACACATGGCCGCACAAAGTTGTCGGAAAATCCGTTCGTTCTGAACGCGGTGACGTAAAACAGGTATGTCGGGACTATAAACGGTCCAGTAGCCAATAGCTTTCGTCTCTTAATTTATTCTGAGCATGTGTGGCACTTTGTGCGTCGGATTTGTGTACACACGATCAGAATTTAAATGATCGGATTTTGTTGTCGGAAAATTGTATATCCTGCTCTCAAACTTTGTGTGTCGGAAATTCAGATGGAAAAAGTCCGATGGAGCCCACACACGATCGGAATTTCCGACAACACAATCCGATCGCACTTTTTCCATCGGAAAATCTGACCGTGTGTACAGGGCATTACTGTCCGGGCGTTGTACATAAATGACCAGACGGCTCACTCCTGCGAGTGAGCTCATGCCCATGACCGTGCTGTTCCTTCAGAGCGTTGTTCTGTGCCCATGACTCCCGCATGCATGTGTGGCAGTGATGTCATCGTGGCTCAGCCATGCTAGCTGCCGGCGCATGTGAATCCGGAAAGAAGACCGGGTGAAGATGGAAGCCCTATCAGAGGTGGCAACACACCGCTGGAGGGCTTTGTTCTAAGGTAAGTATTTCATAATGTGCTAGTATGTGATGCACACTAGCACATTATGCCATTGCCTTACAGGCCTTGTCACACTTTGAATGACAATTGCGCGGTCATACAACACTGTGCCCAAATTATACTTTTATAATTTTTTCCCCACAAATAGAGCGTTCTTTGGTGGTATTTAATCACTCCTGGGTTTTTAATTTTTTGTTAAAAAAATGAAAAAAGACAGAAAATTCTGAAAAAAACAAAACAGTTTTCTATTTTATTATAAAAAAATAATTCCCCTTCATTGATGTACTCTGATGAGGCTGCACTGATGGGCACTGATAAGGCGGCACTGGTGGACACTGATAGACAGCACTGGTGGACACTGATGAGGCTGCACTGGTGGGCATTGATAGGTGACACTGGTGTGCACTGAGAGGTGGCACTGAGAGGTGGCACTTATGGGCACTGCTGGGCGGCACTGAAGGGCATTAATAGGTGGCACTGAAGGGCACTGATAGGTGGCACTGATAGGGGGCACTGATGGGTGGCAGCGATGGGCACTGGTAGGTGACACTGATAGGCAGCACTGCTAGGTGGCAGGCATTGATGATGAGGCCCTGATGGGCACTTATTGGCACCACTGGTGGGCATTGATAGGTGGCATTGATTGGTGGCACTCATATGCACTGGTGGGCACTGGCAGGTGGCACTGATATGCACTGGTGGGCACTGGCAGATGGCACTTCCAGGCAGCACTGGTGGGCACAGATGATGTGGCTGTGCCTCTTCCTCTTCGGGACCAATGTCCATTTCACAGAAGCCGGTAAATGGCTTTTTTTTCCCCTCAAAAAAACAAAAACGATTACCGATCTTCTGTTTACATCACGTGATCAGCTCCAGTAAATGGCTTTTTTCTCCTAAAAAACCCCCCAATTACCGATCTTCTGTTTACATAACGTGATCAGCTGTCATTGGCTGTCAGCTAATCACGTGGTAAGGGGCCGGGATCGGCAGGGGGCACGCAGGGAGCGTGCAAAGAGGCGAACATCATATGACGGCATCCCGGCAAAGTAGGTCCGCGCTGTAGCCGTCATTCGGCTATAGCGCTGACGCAAAGGAGTTAAAAGCCGCGGTTTACTACCACTTTAATTACACATAGGAACATTTCCAATTTTTCCACTGTGTGATCTTATCGGCATGTTCCAAGTTCCTCTTCACAATTTCTAAAGCTTATGTAAGCCCACGGCCAAAAATATTTATATTCATTTTTTATAGTTTCTGTAATTCTCTTAAAAGAAGCCGTGCATGCTTGTAAATGGCTGGCAGCTTTAATAAGGTGAATTTTCCTTATGTCCCTGTGCATAGGAACATAGTGGAAGACAACGCTGCCTTTCAGTAGAATGTACTCAAGCAAGTGCTGGATGACAGAGTGCCGCTAGTGCTTCTGGGGAACTGGCGACACCGCTCTTTCTATTCATCACCCTCCCAGGTGGTGGAGCCTGACTAGGGGAGCAATACAAATGAATGGAGACTGCAGTGTTAGCACCCACAGAAGCCATAGTCCAAGTGCATGCTCTTTTCCGTTTATATATATATATATTTTTTTGGGAAAAAAGAGATCGTAGATGAAAATAATCTTATCAATGCATGTTATTAATTAAAAAACCTTGCTTCTATGTACAGTTTGTAGTTACATATGTACAAGAGGTCAGCTATTTTTGTTGGCTATATACAGAGGCTTTTTGCTTTCCAGTGATATACAACAAAAATAGAGGCAAATAGACTGGAAAAAGCAAATAGACTGTGCACTCTGCAAGTGCAGCTGCTCTCATTTTCCCCAGAGCTTAGTGAACGTGGTGAAGCTTCACTTTCTAAAGACTACCCAATCAGGTGCAAGGAAAACTTAAAAAAAAAACAGCATTTTTGCTTGCACGTGATTGGATGATGGAAATCAGCAGCACTTTACCAAATTTAGTAAGCTCTGAGGAAAATAAGTTCAGCTGCATGGTATGGTATGAAGTGTAAATTGCAGAGTACACAGGCGTTTCGCAAGACCATGCTCGCTTCATCAGGGGTAGATGCGTGGGTAGTACATCAAAGGCTGGATCAGACTACTAATTGCTTGATACCCAGAGGCGGCAGTAATGAGCGTCCTGCTCGGGAGCTGAGGAGGCAGAGGAAAAACCAACCCAACAGAACACAAACGGGGGGGGCAGACATGGCCGGGATGGGGGAATGTGTCACCAAAGATCTCCCAATATCCATTAATAATGTCAACTTGAATGAAGTGAAACTGCTGCATGTGAATGAAACAGGAGGTGACAAAACAGGTCAAGTCTGTTTGCCTTTAGTAAATCCACCCCTATGAGTCGGCTGACCTATTGAATACATTGCACTTTCTGGGTGCCTGATATCCTATCTCAACTTTAAGGCCCAACTCCTATCCCCATGCTCCCCACCAACATGATATGTTAGGTCTTCTTCCTTTTCAGTCTTCTCCTTGTGGTGGGAAGTCCTGGATAATGCAGAGAGTGGTGCCCAATGGTATCGATAGCTGGTGCTTGCCTCTGGTTCCAAGCATTTGCCTGAGACAAGCGCTAGCAAGAGGAATCCAGTAGGAGGGGGTTGTTGAGCCTCCCATCCCTTTGCATTCCTCTTGCCAGCACTTGTCTCAGGAAAGTGCTTTGAGCTAAAGACAAGTCCCGGATATCAATGCAGTGCCTCCTTGCTAGCTGCATTGCTGGATGGCCATGGAGTAGAGGGGCATCCTGCCGGACCATGTAGCTATTTGAGTAGGAATGGTCTAGAGAAGGACCATTAGTGGTCTGGTCGGCAGAGGTGCACCTGAACATGGGTTTAAGAATGGGTCGGAGACATCTAGTTTAATAAACATTGAATTGCTTTATTTCAGCAGAAAACACATTTCATGACTTTAAATTGCCATTTATTCAGTTCAGGGTAATATACAACTCCACTTAGACAAGATGGCAATGACTGGGAAATACAAAACATTAGTGTATCCTCCTGAACTGAAGAAGTGGAAATTTAAAGCCACAAAACTCATTTTCTGTTGAAATAAAGCAATGCAATGTTGATTAAATGACTCTAACCTATGTTAACGGGCGCCTCTGCCGATTGAACCACCGGCGGGCTTTTTCTAGACCTTTTCTTCTCAACAAGTTCAACACCCACCTGAAAACTCTGTAGAGGATCCAGGATTGGGACCCCTGTGCTATTGAGAGCAACCTCTTATATCTTGCATGGGGACAGGCTTTTTCTCCATCTGTGCCTATGAAAGGTCGCACATCCCTATGTCCCACATGGTGGCCACACCCTCAACAGAAGTAAATTATTTCTCTCTTTTTTTTTTTTCTTCTATCTTCAACCCTGCTAAGCTTATTGCCATATTTGAGCAAACTAACTACACTCTAAGGGCCCTCCTGCCTCCCTCTTTTCTTTTTCCATGCACAACCCAAGCTGCCCTAGGGGCTGATATCCAGTCCTTTGTGGCCAAACCCATCAGCGTCTGTGGACCCAGGGCCGGTAGAAGGATTTTTGACACCCTAGGCGAAACCCAATTTTGCTGCCCCTCTTGGCTCCACCCCTGACTCCACCCCCTTTGCCCTGCCCATGTAAACCCCCACCTTTTTAATGAAGTGCCCATCAAATGCAGCCTACCAGCGCCCATCAAATGCAGCCTCACCAGCGCCCATCAATGCAGCCTACCAGCGCCCTTTAGTTGAAGCCTCACCAGTGCCCATCAAATGCAGCCTACCAGTGCCAATCAATGCAGCCTCACCAGCACCCATCAAATTCAGCCTCACCAGCGCCCATCAAATGCAGCCTCACTAGCACCCACCAAATGCAGCGTACCAGTGCCCATCAATGCAGCCTCACCAGTGCCCTTTAAATGAAACCTCACCAGTGCCCATCAAATGCAGTCTCACCAGCACCCATCAAATGCAGCCTCACCAGTGCCCTTTAAATGAAGCCTCACCAGTGCCCATCAAATGCAGCCTCACCAGCACCCATCAAATGCAGCCTCACCAGTGCCCATCAAATGGAGCCTCACCAGCGCCCATCAATGCAGCCTCACCAGTGCCCATCAAATGCAGCCTACCAGTGCCCATCAATGAACGTTTGCTTGCTTCCATTTATTCCGGAGTCGGGACACAGACACAGTCCTCCACCACTGCTGTGCCTCTGACACTATGTGCCAACGGAGCATGGGCTGCCTGCTGATGGTGAGACTTAGTTGCTTGCTGCAGAGAGAAGAGATTAGGAACACCAGTGGCTGGGCGCCTTAGGCAGCAGTGCACCCTAGGCGGCAGCCTAGTTTGACTAGTGGTAGCACTGGCCTTGTGTGGACCACAACTTCATAGATTACAACCATATAGCTAGTCTTTCCACAGCACATAGGAAGATGGGCCAAATAACTACATGTACTTTGTTCCCCGGGGGATGGAAAACTGTGATAAAAAATTAGACTTGTTCTTTAAGCAATTAAATAGTCATTGGTAAAAGTTCAAGGAAGTGCAGGAACAACCTGTGCCTCCCTAAGCTCCAGTGTCAACTGCTTTGACCTGCCTCCTATGCCATTGGATGCATTAAGCCGGAGTGCACCAGTCAATGAGCGCTTTTGGAAGGATATTAGCCATGGCAGCCCCAATATTTCTGTCCATACAGGGTCCATTCAAGAGTGGACAGGAACACAATCATGACTGTTTCATGGTCCGCTGTATCCCAAATACAATTGTATTGATGTGTATGAGACCATGGAGGGCATGACTGCCTGTTTTGTTCACAGTTATTATTAACTTGTTCAATGTGAAGTTCCCTGTACTAGCGGAGAAACAAGACCCGTAGTGTAATACATAAACTACATAAACTCTCAGACTTAAGCAGCGATAGAGCAACTAATGCAAAACTATGTGTCCTCTACAGCCCTGTAATACAATACACTCTGCAAACACGAGCGCATCTCCTCCACACTCATTAAAAACGTGATGGTATGGGAACCATGTGTAATGAGCCATTTTCTCTTTCCATCAAACTAATTCTGAGTCATGTACGGAGTTACGATGATCTCTGTTCTTAAAGCTGAACTCCAGGCACCTAAATGCATGGATGAAATATATTGGTTTTGTATTTTTGTCCATCCAGTTTAGAAATTTACGCAGCACTCTATGATCTGCTTTCTGATGACGTTTAGGAACACTTATGGCCCATTTACATTTTTTAATTCTGGTGCATCATGTTAATAAGTGTCATGTACATGCGGTGTATTAAGGCAGCCCGTTTAATAATTTTCTCTAAAAAAAAAGATGAGCACCAATTTCTCAGATGCAGTGCTCGATAATCATTGGTTGTATTGTTACCTTTAGGAGTGCTAGAAAGCAGGTGGATTGTTGAGGTGCATTGAGGTACCATGAATGGTACTGCAACGCACCAAGGCACATCAATCGCATTACACCAACTCAGTGGTATAAATGGACCCTGAAAAGTCTTTCCCCCCCCCATGCCCACCCCCACCCCCCCAAACAGCACAACTGATTGCTTCCTTGCGCTGTTGTACAGTGGATTGCAAAAGGCTGATACCACATCTTCACATACTTATGCCCCGTACACACGGTCGGATTTTCCGATGGAAAATGTGTGATAGGACCTTGTTGTCGGAAATTCCGACCGTGTGTAGGCTCCATCACATATTTTCCATCGGATTTTCTGACACACAAAGTTTGAGAGCAGGATATAAAATTTTCCGACAACAAAATCCGTTGTCGAAAATTCCAATCGTGTGTACACAAATCCGACGCACAAAGTGCCACGCATGCTCAGAATAAATAAAGAGATGAAAGCTATTGGCCACTGCCCCTTTATAGTCCCGACGTACGTGTTTTACGTCACCGCGTTCAGAATGATCGGATTTTCCAACAACTTTGTGTGACCGTGTGTATGCAAGACAAGTTTGAGCCAACATCCGTCAGAAAAAATCCTAGGATTTTGTTGTCGGAATGTCCGAACAAAGTCCGACCGTGTGTACGGGGCATTACAATGTTTGCGTAAAAAAAAAAAAGACAAATTAATTTGAAATATTCAAATGGGAGCAACACAGTGGCTAAAAGGTTAGCACTTTCTCCTAGCAGCACTAGGGTCGCTGGTTCGAAGCCTATTATTATTATTTAAGGTACTTATATAGCGCCGTCAATTTGCACCAGAGTACCCGGAGGAAACCCACGCAGGCACAGGGAGAACATGCAAACTCCAGGCAGGTAGTCTTGTGGTTGGGATTTGAACCAGCGACCCTTTTTACTGCTAGGCGAGAGTGCTACCCATAACACCACTGTGCCGCCCATCCCAACATTACCTCCCTGGCGTTTGCATGTTCTCCCTGTGCCTGTGTGGGTTTTCCTCTGGGAACTCCGATTTCCTCCCACACTCCAAAGACACGCTGGTAGGTTAATTGTCTCCTGTCTATATTGGCCCTAGTATGTGTATGTACGAATGTGAGTTAGGAACCTTAGCTTGTAAGCTTCTTGAGGGCATATGTATAATATAAATGTAAATTGCTGTGTAAATTGACAGTGCTATCAAATTACCTGTAATAAATGAATGAAGTTGTGTTAATTAGTGTCTTCTATATCTGCCTAAAGTTCAGCTTTAATAAAAAAAAATGTACAGTAAAACCTTGGATTGCGATCATAATTCGTTCCGGAAAAATGCTCGTAATCCAAAGCACTTATATATCAAAGCAAATTTCCCCATAAGAAATAATGGAAACTCAGATGATTCATTCCACAACCATTTATTCATAAGTCCTTCAGTTTCTAGTCCATATAAAAAGATTATAGAAATGTGACCAGGTTGTGTAACCATAAAATGTCCATCCACAAATGGAAGCCTCCACAAGGGGATTAGAGGCAAAATCCAGCAGGAGCTCCAGAGTATAAAAGAGAAGAGAGGCGCCTCTAAGTGTAGCAATATGGTTACATTCAATGAAGGTACAACATTTAGCAACTCACATGGTTGATGATTAAAAGAGGCACACGGCACAGGCATCCGGGGTAAAGCTGTCCACATAGACCATCCTCTGCACCGCCGGCTTTAACCGATGTCAGTCTGCAATCGCGACCGGGAAGACTACCCTGCAGTAGAGCGATCTGAAAGCGAGGCTTGAACCACTCGCGGAGCGCAGTGTTGAAGGGATGACGTCGATGGCGGTGAGGAGGATGGTCTATGTGGACAGCTTTACCCCAGATGCCTGCATACTTAGATGTGCCTCTTTTAATCATCAACCATATGAGTTGCTAAATGTTATACCTTCAGTAAATGTAACCATATTGCTACACTTAGAGGTGCCTCTCTTCTCTTTTATACTCAGTTGTGACATGATGCTACTTGTATATTAAGACATCGCTTGTTTATCAAGTCAAAATGTATTAAAAAATTTTGCTTGTCTTGCAAAATGCTCTCAAACCAAGTTACTCTCAAACCAAGGTTTTACTGTTTATGCATTGTTTTACATAGCTTGAGTTGCAATGACAAAATACAACCTGTTAATGTTTAATCTTATTTCAATGCGATGGGAGAGCACCACATCCCTCAGATAGTGACATTCTTACACAGTATAGTCTGGAGTCTTGCCTTCCTATACATCAACATCACAGCACAGTTTGCACATAACAGAATGGTGAAGCTCCATATTGCATGGTGGTATCTTTGGTAATTATTTGTCCTGGTGAAGCCTTGCTGACATAAAGCATACTGGCCATAGACAAGAACCAAAGTTTACATTTTGACACATAGGAGCTAGGAACATGGGCATTCCATAACATTAGGCTTTATCTGCCAAAATATCTGCCAAATAAAATTCTGTAGGGTTGAACAAGTTGGAATCACTGTAAGGTCTGTGCACCATGTGGATAAGTTTGCTCACTGAACACATAAAGTGGTTCAAAGGACTTTCTATCGGCGGAGTACACTATTAAAATCCCTCCTGTCCCAGTCCCTTGTGTGACCTCAATGCCCTAATTTCCTTATTACCAAAGATGTCACTAGGGGGTGGTCACTAGGTCACTAGGGGGTGGTACATTAAAAGGGATCCTGCCAGGTAACTCTCTTCAATCACAGACTTCCTCTATTTCGGTGTTTCTCAACCAGGGTGGCGTCTGGTTTCCCCCCCGGGGTGCAGCAAGCACAAGACTCAGTTTTCCCTGGAGTTGCCACGGTGCTGAGAGGCCAGCTGCCAGCACCATAACAACCAATGGCTTTGTGATGGAAGGACTTTGTGATCTGGGGGCTGTGTGTTGAGGACTGTGTGATTGGGAGGTTCTGTAGTTAAGGGGGTTCTGTGGTGATGAGGGAACTCTGATTTGATGGAAAGACCCTGATGTGTTGGGGGGACTCATGTATTAGGGGTCTTTGATGTATAGGGGTTGCTCTGATGTAATGAGGGGCTCTCATGCATGGGGGGGGGTCTGATGTGATGGGTGGCTTATGACATAAAGGGGTTACTCTGATGTGAAGAGGGGGCTCTGATGTGATAGGCAGCCTCTGACATGAAGGGGTGATTTTGACATGACGGGGGCCTCTGATTTAAAGGCAGGACATTGAAGTGATAGGGGACCTCCAATGTGAAAGGGAAGACTTTTGATGTGATGGAAGGGCATCTAAAGTGAAGGGGGGACTCTAATGTGGGGGGGGGGGGCTCTGATATGATGGGAGGACCTCTAATGTGAAGGGGGCTCTGATGTGATAGGCAGCCTCTGACATGAAGGGGTGATTTTGACATGATGGGGGCCTCTGATGTAAAGGCAGGACACTGATGGGATAGGGGACCTCCGATGTGAAAGGGAAGACTCTGATGTGATGGTGGGACAATTGATATGAAAGGGGGACTCTAATGTGGAGGGGGGGAGCTCTAATATGATGGAAGGACCTCTAATGTTAAGGGGGGCTTCTGATGTGAAGTTCATTTCATCAAGGCGGTTGTTTGCATCGTCCCAGGCTCAGGTTTCCCAGTGATAAGTAACATTTACTCTTTTTACATTTTAGACTGGGGTGCCTTGGGATTTTGCATACTTTTAAAGAGTGCCGTGACTAAAAAGAGGTTGAGAAACACTCAATGGGGAGCTTGCTGCTGCTTCACAATTAGTGAACTGGACGGTGGTCCTGTAGACTTTTTTCTCTGATTCAGTTATACATTGGTGGAGCAAGTAATGGCCCTCACCATGGAATCAGCCAGTCGGATTTCAACTATCAATAATGTGACATGCTCAAATTAGAAAAATACATGTCCTGAATAGGGATGAGGTCAGGATTCTCCACTACCATGGGTTCAAGGCGAATCCTGCATATTTTGGGTTTGCTGCCCCGTAAATTCATGGTAAATTTTGCCAGGCTGAATTTTTTTGCAACCACAATGCTCTGTTTGGCGTTTGACGTCAGGTCAGCTGGCTTAGAATGCCCAGTAATGAGGACTTTGTTATGTGCTTCATAAAAAGGTTCCATTTGCCAGGGTCTGCTGGAATAGTTTGGAGAGAACTGATGACAATCTGCTTTGGGAGAGGTAAGCTGGCCATACATGGATCGAAATCCTTCTGGTTCAGCAGGGATCGGTCGAATTTCGATCTATGTATGGGCACCCTGGTTGTACAGTAGTTGATCTATTGATTGACTTCTACACAACCACCCTGTCTGTTTTTTTTGAACGATCAGTGCTGCCAGCTATAGCCAGCAACACTGATCAATGTTTTCTGACAGCAGGGAATGTTCCCTGCTGTGAGAACACAATAGCATTGCAGGAGTGATTCTCCTATCCACCTTGAATGTGTGGATGGGGGAATCAGCACATTTTTTCCCCATTGGTTGAACAAGAAAAATGTATAATGTTTGGCTTGCCTTAGTTGCTATATGATGCTATACTGTGCTATGTTAGCGCTAAATTATTGCAGACTGCAGTAATGTATCACATATTATTGTGTCACTTCTGCCCCCCCCCCCCCCCCCCCCCCTGTTCACAGTTCAAGTGCGTTTCAACGATGAGGAAGGAGGATGATGAGGTTAGCAGACCACCTTTGGGTGTCTTTGGTTGGAGAGAATGAATGTTTTGAGGGAGAGGAAAAGCAAAAACAAGGGAGAATTTTGTCCAGGGGCAACTTGTAGAGGAATGGAGAAGGCAGCTGTCTTAATCCATCCACAGGTAGGGTTGCCACCTTTTCTTCAAGCCAAACCCAAACACTTTAGCAGCCCGGGACACCTTTGGGTGCCCCAATGAGAGTAGTAATGCGGTGAGCATAGCGTGCTGCAGCGAACAGTGGGGGTGGCCAAATTTCTCTTGCTGACATCATCGCCCTGCCCCCCCAGTGATGCCAAACCTGCCCCCAGACAGCCATCCGCAGCTCCTGGGTGGCAACAGATTTGTGTGTGACTATCTTGGTTACTTGGGGAGTCACAGCCCAATCTGAAAATTGTGTCCGGGTTTCAGTCTGCCTGTAACCCAAACACATGATTCAAACCCGGACTATCCGGGTGAATCCCGAACAGGTGGCAACCCTAGGCACAGATAAGGACCACAGATATTGTCAGGATTGGTCCAAGGAGCTCTGTGGTGTGGTTTTTCAATGCATCTTCTGCCAACAGCACATTGTGGTCTGCAACCTCTTTCTGCAGCATAATAGAGATGAACTCCAGGTTCTGTGTGAACTCATGTTCGGACAGAATCTTGCTTGTGAGGAGGTTGTTCAAGCAGCCAAACGAAATGTGTGTTTAGCTGGGATGAAGCTCTGGCTGCAGCGTGATGCTATACATTTAGCAGAGTTATTTCTACAACTGCTTCCTGCCCAAGCTGGTTGTTAGGGAGCTGGCAGCTGCTGGCATCCTAACAACCAGATATGTATTCCCATTCTGCAGGTTATGTGATCTACTTTCTCTACTTCTCTGCTTCAGCAGTCCACTGAAATTCAGCCTCTAAAAATCTACTGCATTTAGTGGTAGCTTGTAACCTGTTGGCTGCATATGAATCATTTCATATTTACTTAAAGTGGTTGGAAACCCAGTGAAGCGACTGGCCTCAGGTGATACATGGAGATGAAACAAATCCTCCTACGTAAGTTTTACCTGTTTCTCTGAAGTCTTCTCTTCATCTGTTCAACGTGCATAATTTATAAAGCTTGTCTGCTTGTCCTTACAAAGCAAAAAAAAAACGACAAATAAAATACATTAAAATTCCCCGTCATACCCTTCACCCTGATGCAGCAATTGTAAAATGCATTATGCACTGCCCTCTGCCAACTTCTAATAGCCCACTGCTAGTAAAAAAAAAACAAAAGTCACTGCTAATCTTGCTTATGCCCCGTACACACGACCGGAATTTCCGTCAGAAAAAACTTGGATGTTTTTTCCGACGGGATTCCACTCAAGCTTGCCTTGTATACACACGGTCACACAAAAGTTCTCTGAACGTTCGACCGTCAAGAACGCGGTGATGTACAACACTACACCGAGCCGAGAAAATGAAGTTCAATGCTTCCGAGCTTGAGTCGAATTGTTTCCAAGCATGCGTGTTTTTTTGCGCGTCGGAATTGCATACAGATGAATGCATTTTCGGATAGGAACTTTTTCCAACCAAAAAATAGAGAACCTGCTCTCAATCTTTTACTGGCTGGAATTCGGCCAGCAAAGGTCTGATGGAGCATACACACACGGTCGCATTTTCCGACCAAAAGCTCTCATCTGTCTTTTGCTGGCCGAATTTCCGATCGTGTGTACGGGGCATTAGAAGACAGGGAAAGGGTTTGGTGTGGTTAGAACAGGCATCCTAACTGGAAATCTGAGTTTGGGTGCCAACCCAGAATGATGCCCTGTGTAGCCGCACCATAGACAATGCCATCTGACACCATCCTTTTGGCTTTGTAGATGTGGCAGCAACTGCATGAAGCTGGGAATGTTGATATCCCCCAAACCAGATGCCAACATGGGACTCAACCTGCCAAAATCCATGAAAAATAAATATCAGTTCTGGATGAAGTTGGCACTTAAATAAACCTTGTAGTGTCTATGATTAAAGGATCTGTACAGCTGGACGAGGTGTGAGAATATTCACAGAAATCCACGTACAGATCCAGCTCTCTGTATTCCCGGGTTCAACTCTTCTGGGTTGGGCAAAAACCAACACGTCAGATCATGTGTCTATAGCAGATTTTATTACAGCTCTAGAAGAAGGGCCCCGCAGGCTGGAATATCCCAGGAGCCTCTCACACCCAGCAATGAAAGGGCAGACCGTATTAACCCTCTCATCTCTGCATAGACTTACATATCCAAGAGCCTCCTATACTGAGCTCAGACCAAAAATGATTAACCCTCTAATGTTTCCACAGGCCAGTAGTGATAAAATAGGCATTATTAACCCTCTCATCCCTATATAGACTAAAGTATCCAGGAGCCTTGTATACTGAACCGAGACCAGACAACACCAACCCTCTCATCTGTGCATGTATTGGAATATTTAGGAGCGCCCTACGATGCAATATTGACCCTTGAATGTCTTAGTAGGCCAGGCTTGGTGGAGCAGAGATTGTCTCCTCGGCTGGCACTGGTTAAGCAGAGCTTAATAACCCTTTATCATAACCACAGCTCAACACAGAGAGAGGAGAGCTCATTAACTATGGTAGCTAACATCACCTAGATTGTCAGCTTTTATGGCCAGGGATCTCCTTTGGTGTCATGTGCCCTGTCTGGAGTTTATAAATCGCCCTCATTTACTACTGTACAGTGCAGTATATTATAATGGAGCTTTATTAAAAAAAAAACTAATATTAACCATTTGCCTACTGGGCGCTTTTACCCCCTTCCTGCCCAGGCCAATTTTCAGCCTTTAGTAGTGGCGCACTTTGAATGAAAATTGCGCGGTCATGCAACACTGTACCCATATGACATTACAAACAGAGCTTTCTTTTGGTGTTATTTAATCACTACTGGGGTTTTTTATTTTTTGCTAAATAAAAGAAAAAAGACAGAACATTTTGAGAAAAAATCAAAACTTTTTCATAGTTTGTTATAAAATTTTGCAAATAGGTAATTTTTGTCCTTCACTAATGTGCGCTGATGAGGCTGCACTGATAGGTGGCACTGATGAGCACTGGTAGGTGGCACTGATGGGTACTGGTAGCCAGCACTGATAGGTGACACTGATGAGGAGGCACTGATTGGCAGCACTGATGAGCACTGACTGGCAGCACTGGTGGGCACTGATTGGCAGCACTAGCGGGCACTAAATGACAGCACTGGTGGGCACTGTTGGGACCTCACTGATAGTCAGGACACTGATAATCAGTGCCCTGATTATCAGTGTAAATGTCCCTTTTACACAAGCCAGCTATCGGCTCTCCTCTCTGAATGCTGTCATCGAAGGAATGCCGATAACCAACTTATGTTTACATCGTGATCAGCTGATTCCAAGGTTTAAAATGCACCAAAGATTTTAACACAGTTGTGCTCATGGGATGGATGGAAGGAAGGTTGGATGGATGGATGGGTGAATGAACAGATAGACAGACTGATAGATGGATGGAAGGATGAGCGGCAGGATGGAGGGACAGACGGATGGATGGATAGATGGAAGGATGAATGGATGGACAAACAGAAAGATGGATGGAACGAAGGATAGATGGATAATACAGTGCCTTGAAAAAGTATTTGTCATGTTACAATTGAAAAACTAAATGTATTTTATTGGGATTGTATGTGATAGACCAACACAAAGTGACACATAATTGTGAGGTGGAAGGAAAATGATAAATGGTTTTAAAAAATGTTTACAAATAAATATGTGAAAAGTGTGGGTGCATTTGTATTCAGCCCCCCTAAGTCAATACTTTGTAGAACCACCTTTCGGTGCAATTACAGCTGCAAGTCTTTTTGGGGATGTCTCTACCAGTTTTGCACATCTAGAGAGTGACACTTTTGCCCATTTTTCTTTGTAAATAGCTCAAGCTCTGCCAGATTGTATGGTAAGCGTCTGTGAACAGCAATTTTCAAGTCTTTCTTCTAAGATTGCCCTGTATTTGGCTCCATCCATCTTCCCATCAACACTGACCAGCTTCCCTGTCCCTGCTGAAGAAAAGCATCTCCACAACATGATGTTGCCACCACCATGTTTCACGGTAGGGATGGTGTGTTCATTTGTGATGTGAAATGTTAGTTTTGTGACACACATAGCATTTTGCTTTTAGGCCAAAAAGTTACATTTTGGTCTCATCTGACCAGAGCACTTTCTTCCACATGTTTGCTACATGGCTTCTCACAAACTGCAAACGGGACTTCTTATGGCTTTCTTCTTGCCAGTCTTCCATAAAGGCCAGATTTGTGGAGTGCACGACTAATAGTTGTCCTGTGGACAGATTCTCCCACCTGAGCTGTAGATCTCTGCAGCCCCTCCAGAGTTACCATGGGGCTCTTGGCTGCTTCTCTGATGAATGCTCTTCTTGCCCGGCCTGTCAGTTTAGGTGGACAGCCAAGTTTTACTGCAGCAGGTTGGCTCCACTGCGCGAAATCACGTTATTGTACGTGATATTGCGAGGTTCGGATAGCAGGCGCGTGCGCGCACCCGCTGCGAGCTCCACGAGTCCAACCGCGGGTCCCGCGGACTCGATGTCCGAGGGGAAATCCACGATCGTCTCACAGAGACAAAAAACGGGGAAATGCTGATGTAAACAAGATGTGAATGGTCCCAAAATAGCGCCAAAAGTGTCCGATGTGTCCGCCATAATGTCGCAGTCACGATAAAAATCGCTGTAAAAAAAAAAAAAAAAAAATTAATAAAAAACTATCCCCTATTTTGTAGAAGCTATAACTTTTGCGCAAACGAATCAATAAATGCTTATTGCGATTTTTTTTTACCAAAAATATGTAGAAGAAAACGTATCGGCCTAAACTGAGGAAAAAAAAATTTTTTTTTATATATTTTTGGGGGGATATTTATTATAGCAAAAAGTAAAACATATTGCTTTTATTTCAAAATTATCACTCTTTTTTTGTTTATAGCGCAAAAAATAAAAACTGCAGAGGTGATCAAATACCACCAAAAGAAAGCTCTATTTGTGGAAAAAAAAAGGACGTCAATTTTGTTTGGGTACAACATCGCACGACCGCGCAATTGTCAGTTAAAGCGACGCAGTGCCGAATCACAAAAAGTGCTCTGATCAGGAAGGGGGTAAGTTCTTCCGGGGCTTAAGCGGTTAAATTAGACACAGGTGGACTCCATTTACTAATTAGGTTACTTCTGAAGGCAATTGGCTCAACTAGATATTAGTTAAAGGTATCGGAGTAAAGGGGGCTGAATACAAATGCACGCCACACTTTTCACAGATTTATTTGTAAAACATTTTGAAAACCATTTATCATTTTCCTTCCACTTCACAATTATGTGCCATTTTGTGTTGGTCTATCACATAAAATCCTAATAAAACACATTAATGTTTTTGGTTGTAACATGACAAAATGTGGATCATTTCAAGGGGTATGAATACTTTTTCAAGGCACTGTATCTCAGCATTTTGGGATTGGTAAAACAGAGACTATTAACCCCTTAATCAGCACAGGCGAGCAGAGAGATCAGAGGTCTCCAAAAGGAGCTTGCCATTGTCTGGTGGGAACTTCATCCTCATACGACCAACCAACCCCTCACTTCTTATGGCAACACATTGATAAACCTAACAATATTAGCAAAAATTATTTCTTTTTCTTTGAAAACATACTTTTTTTAAACATTTTGGTTATTAAATACTTTTACTACCTGTGTGTATAAAAACATCTTGTCAATGTTCTGATGCAGAACAGGCCTTACAGCTGTCAACAGACTTGAGAAAGCAGTGGTTCATATAAACACAAAGGGGCTGATTTACTAAAGGCAAATAGACTGTGCAAGTGCAGGGGCTCCAGAACTTAGTAAATAAGGGGAATCTTCACTTTGCAAAGAATACCCAATCACATGCAAAAGTAACAAAAAAATAGCATTTTTGCTTGTACATGATTGGCTGATGGAAGTTTGCAGAGCTTCCCCTCATTTACTAAGCTCTGGAGCAACTGCACTTGCAAAGTGCTCAGTCTATTTGCCTTTAGTAAATCAATCCCAATGTGAGCATATTCAAGGAATTCAAGGAATACTGTTAAGTGCATTTGCGCAATCCAATGGCATTCATTACAGCGCATCACAACGCATGGTAACGTACCATTGTGTGTTGTAGTGAGCTGCGTTGTGAAAAAATGCTGCATGTATGTTATTTTGTATAATCTTGTCCTTAGGAAGCCTGTTTAAAATGAATGGGTTGCCTTAACACAAAGCATTTAAAAGAAGTTGTAAACCTCAGACATGAAATATGAACAAAGCATATAGTGTTTACTTGCCTCAATTAAGGGCACTAAGTGTCATTTCTGTCTGCTGCTTCCTTCCTCTGTTATCAGCATGAGTCACTTCTTATGCCCTGTACACAGGATTGGACTTTGCAGCAGACTAGGTCCGACGGTCTTCCCGACGGACTTTCGGCGAACTGCCGACGGACTTTCCAAACGAACAAACGCGCGCACACACGCCCGGACTTTCCGGCAGAATAGGTTACAGCGGACTAACGAACGAACGGACTTGCCCACACACGGACTAAAGTCCGTTCATTTTGAACGTGTTGAGGTACGACGGGACTAGAGAAGGAAGTCAATCTCGCCGCTTTTATCGGCGAGATTAACACCTTGCGAGCATAGGAGGCCCTCAGGTTTGGTATGGATTTTAAGGGGACCCCCTACGCTGAAAAAATGGCGTGGGGGTCCCCCCAAAATCCACACCAGACCCTTATCCGAGCATGCAGCCTGGCCGGTCAGGAAAGGAGGTGGGGACGAGCGAGCGCCCCCCTCCTGAACCGTACCAGGCCGCATGCCCTCAACATGGGGGGTGGGTGCTTTGGGGAAGGGGGGCGCCCTGCAGCCCCCCCCCATCCCAAAGCACCTTGTCCCCATGTTGATGAGGACAAGGGCCTCTTCCCGACAACCCTGGCCGTTGGTTGTCGGGGTCTGCGGGCGGTGGGCTTATCGGATCCGGGGGCCCCCTTTAATAAGGGGGCCCCCAGATCCCAGCCCCCCACCCTATGTGAATGAGTATGGGGAACATGGTACCCCTACCCATTCACCTGGGGAAAAAAGTGTCAATAAAAAAACACACTACAAAAGGTTTTAAAGTAATTTATTACGCAGCTTTGGGGGTCTTCTTCCGACTTCTCCGGCCTCTTCTCCCGGTGTCCGGTTCTTCTCCCGCTCTCCGGTTCTTCTCCCGCTCTCCGGTTCTTCTCCCGCTCTCTGGTTCTTCTGGCGGGCTCCTCCGCTATCTTCTGCTCTTTTGCGGCTCTCTTGCTAGCGGTGGCCTGGTCTTTTCCATCATCTTCTTCCCTGTTCTCTTCTTCCGATGTTGACACGACGCTCTCTCCCGCTGTAATGCTGTGTTCACGGTGCGCAACGACTTATATAGGCATTAGGTGTGGTCACCAGGTGATGTCACCCGGTGACCCTGCCCATTATGACGTCACAGTCCCAGCATGCCCAGGGGCTGTGACGTCATAAGGGACGGTGGAAACATTCTCGCGAGCAGGTGCTGTAGCTGCCCTTGCATTGTATTTGATTCCTTCAGACTAGCATACAGATGGATGGGCTTCCCTATAGGAACTGGGTCCGGCAGAGTTCCGAAGGGAAGATTTGAAACATGTTTCAAATCTAACATTAGTGACACGGCAAATTATGAAATCTTGAAATGCAGCGCACATTCTCTTCTTCTTTAATGGGATAATAATGAAGCTGCTTTGCTGGTGATACTGATGGAGTTATTGCAAATGAATTTTCAAAGGCTTTTTTTTCTAGTGATGTCAAGAAAAATATTATTATGTTTTTTTGTTTTTTTTTTTATTTGGGCAAGTTACCACAACACCATTACCTTGTAGTTTTTAAGATCAAAGATACAACTATGTTGGTGTCCCTTGTTAATTTTACATTGTATATTTTTTAAATATAACTGCCTACTCCCAAACTGTCATTTGAAGTAAAACACATAGCCAAGTATTATTCTACACAATTTTTTTATTGTGCATTAAAAAAAGAAAACAAATAAAATTAGACATGCTATCTGCCAATAGAACTTACCAAAAAGTGCATTCTATGCATCCAAAAATACAGAAAATATACCAAATCAAATCATTATTATTCAACCAAAAAAATAATGTTAAAAAAATAACTTCAAGGCCAATAATAAATAACACATTATCTCCTCCGATTCCGCAACATGTCTGGTTGACGAACAGGCGTTCAGAAACTAACTAAAAAGCACGAAATGAAAAGCGCGACTCAACACTCACCAAACTTCTACTAACACGAAATTAGCAGGAGGAGCCCAAAGGGTGGCGCTAAAGAGCTGAAAAACCACAAATTACGTCTAGTATGTCACTACGTTCGTAATTGTTGGCCAACAATTACGAACAAAGATAAGTTTGGACCAACGACCTTCGGACAAAATTCCACGGTTTTGTTGGCTAACAATCCAATCGTATGTACGAGGCTTTACTGTTGCCTTTCTATCATCTTGAACCAGTCTGCCCCGTCTCCTCTGAACTCTGACACCAATAAGGCATTTTCCTCCACACAACCGCCGCTCACTGGATATTTTCTCTTTCTCTGTAAACCCGAGAGATGGTTGTGTGTGAAAATCCCAGTAGATCAGCAGTATTTGAAATACTCAGACCAGCCCGTCTGGCACCAACAACCATGCCACGTTCAAAGTCACTTAAACCCTCTTTCCTCCCCATTCTGATATGCGGTTTGAACTTCAGCAAGTCATCTACAACACGTCTAGATGCCTAAATGCATTGAGTTGCTGCCATGTGACTGGCTGATTAGCAATTTGTGTTACCAAGCAATTGAACAGGTGTACCTAATAAAGTGTCCGGTGTGTGTAGATGTCAGGAGTTCCAACACTTGGCGATTGACTCACCAAGTAGGAAAGCAATGATAAAGGATGACAGCCACGGAGTTTGTATTAAAAAAAACAATCACTCATAATAAATCCTCATATCTCAGTCCTGACAAGTTCTCTTTGATAAACCCATGGGTCAGAAATGATGGATCGGCGTTATTACATTCTAATGTAACCACAAGTCAACAAGAAATGTGCGGAGAGGATTAGAAGATAAGTAAGCCCTTAGGGCCCTTTCCACACCGGCGTTATCTGTCTGTCAGTTGTTCAGACTGAACCACAATGTAAGTCTATGGGAGGGCGATGTAAAGGGACGATCATGCGTTTACATCCACCTACATCCGTGTCCATTCAGGGCTGTTTTTTGTAAACTGAACAAAGCTGCGTCCTTTTCCATTTAGATGGATTTGAATGGATGTGAGCAAATGCTGTCCCTTTTAAGTTCGTTCTTTTTATGTTAATTAGTAGGCAAGAAGAAATTGTTGTTTATACTTTTGTATACTTTTTTGATTTGTTTCTGCAATAACTAAAAAAAAAAAAAATCCAACAAGGGATGTAAGTTCATACCAAATGCAGTCCAATGCGAGTTTTTTTTTGGCATCGAAAACGCATTAATAGTAGGTTACGTAGGTTCAAGTGGCAAAGTTCACACCAGTGCTCGCAGTTCCAGAAAAAAAAAGTAGAACATGCTACATTTTTTCCTGCACCAGACCGTGCTTGAACGCAGTAAAACGCATCAAAAACGCAACAGAATGCATTGGAACACATGAAAAATGCACCGGACCCCAGTACAGTGAAAAAAAAAATCAGGAAAAAAAAAAAGAGAAAAAAAAGCATCAGGAATACATCCAGAAATGCATCAAAAACACGCCAAAAACACGTTTAGAACGTGCATGCAAGAACGCATCCGGAACGGATCTGGAGTGTAAACAGCCCTAAACAGATGTAAACTGAACACGGATGTGCAAACTGGTAACCTGAATCCATATTCATCTTTTTTTTTCTTAAAAAACGTGATGTGAAAGGACCGACTGCATTCACACCTGCGTGTCGCACTTGCAGCGACATTAATCGGTGATGGCCCCTCAAGTGAGGCGTGTTTTGTACACGTGCTTGCCAGAAACTCAGTGAGCTCCAGATTTCCTGTGAACGGTCTGTGCTGCACCATATCAAACAATGTCATCAGCTCGGCCAAGTTCACTTCACTAGACTACAGATCGCCTCCCTGATATATTAGGAAGAATCAAAGACTGGGAGGTGTCCTGTAGTCCTTTCCCACAATGGTAACGTGGCTCCTCCATAGATAAGGCGCCTGTGGGCAGAACGAAAAAAAAAATCTGTGTATTGCCATCTTAAAGTGGTTTTAAAGGCTCAGTGTTTTTTTTTTTTACCTTCATGCATTTGTAGTAGGATGAGACTTGCCAATGTGCTATTAACCACTTACAGACCAGAAGTTTTTCCCCCAGGCCATTTTTTGCGATACGGGTCTGCGTCACTTTAACTGAAAATTGTGCGATCGTGCGACGCTGTACCCAAACAAAATTGACGTCCTTTTTTTCCCACAAATAGAGCTTTCTTTTGGTGGTATTTGATCACCTCTGCGGTTTTTATTTTTTGCGCTGTAAACAAAAAAAGAGCGACAATTTTGAAAAAAAAAAACAATGTTTTAATTTTGACTATGATAAATATCCAAAAAAATAAATATAAAAATACAAATTTCTTCATCAGTTTAGGCCAATATGTATTCTTCTACATATTTTTGGTAAAAAAAAACCACAAAATCGCAATAAGCGTATATTGATTGGTTTTCGCAAAAGTTATAGCGTCTACAAAATAGGGAATAGATTTATGGCATTCTTAATTTTTAAAATTTTTTTACTAGTAATGGTGGTGATCAGCGATTTTTAGCAGGACTGCGACATTGCAGCGGACAGATCGGACACTTTTTTGGGACCATTGACATTTATACTGCGATCAGTGCTATAAACTAGAGCTATGCACTGATTACTGTATAAATGTCACTGGTAGGGAAGGGGTTAACACTAGGGGGCGATCAAGAGGTTAAATGCGTTCCCTGGGAGGTGTTTATAACTGTGGGGGTAGGGGACTGACTGGAGGAGGAGAGAGATTGCTGTTCCTGATAAATAGGAACAGACGATCTCTCTGTACTCCCCTGTCAGAACGGGGATCTGTTTGTTTACATTGACAGATCCTCGTTCTGGTTCGCTGTGGAATGACCGCAAGGCTACATGCATCAGCTCCCCCGCCGTGCAGCAGGCATGCTTGCTATAGCTGTTTAAAGGGCCGACCTGCCCCAGTATAAGCAGCTGGTTGGCAAGTAGTTAAAGGCTCAATGTTTCTTTTTACCTTAATGCATTTGTAGTAGGATGGGACTTGCCAACGTGCTATTAAAAAGGGTGTTGTCAGGTTTCTTTTAACTGCCGCAACAGCATCAAAGAGGAGTTGAGCGAGAGGTGCTGCTCCTCTCTATAATATTTGCATGAACATAAAAGAACCTTTTCTGCGTAGCAGCCCCTCCCAATACTTACCTGAGCCCCATCTTGATCCAGCAATGTGCACAAGAGCCTCGGCTCTCAGGGGACTCTCCCTTCTCTTTGGCTGAGAAAACAGCAGGAGCCATTGGCTCTGGCGGCTGTCAATCATAGCCAGTGAGCCAATAAGGAGAGAGAGGGGGCGGATCCGAGCTGCGGCGCTGTGTCTGAATACATACCTCCCAACATTTTGAGATGGGAATGAGGGACACCTACTAGCAAATGTATGTAGGCATAGGACACGCCCCCTGCCACACCCTCTTAAAGGAGAATTAACCATAAAAAAAGGTTAATGAAATCCACAAGGGCTTTTTTTTACCACTACTATTCCTTTATATTGGCTTTTAAAATGTACAAATGCAGCAATTTAGAAATTAGATGAAAGGTTTAGCACTGGGAAACGCTTTTTGAAAGATAAAAAGTGCATTTTATATACAACTATATGGATCAGACCAAAATGAGGGACAAATGAGGAGGAATGAGGGACATTGCTCCAAATCAGGGACAGTCCCTCCAAATCAGGGACAGTTGGGAGCTATGCTGAATGGACACACAGAGCAGTGGCTCGGGATTGAGCCTGCTCGGGTGCCCCCATAGTAAGCCGCTTGCTCTGGGGGGCACTTGGCAGGTGGGAGGAGCCAGGAGTGCCGGAAAGGAACCTGAGAAGAGGAGGATCTGGGCTGCTCTGTGCAAAACTATTACACAGAGCAGGTAAGTATAACATGTTTGTTATTTTATTTTATTTTTTTAAATTCAGCTTTTGATATTACTTTAAGGTTTGTATGTTTGCTCAGGTATTCCACAGGCAAGGGTAAGGTCTGATGGGCATTTTCTGCACTGCATGTCAAACAAAAAAAAAAAAGAAAAAGAAAAAACCTTTACCAAGAGAATTCTCTGTCTGTCTTTGGAGCATTTCAGATGTGTGTCATGGTAAGGAGGGAAAACACTATAGAGAGGAGCAGCACCTCTCGCTCGACTCCTCTTTGATGCTGCTTGCGGCAGTTAAAAGAAACCTGCCAACACCCTTTTTAATAGCACGTTGCCAAGTCTCATGTTCTACTACAAATCACCTTCATTAAAGAATGTCTGAAGGCAAAACTCTTCTTTCTCGCTTTGGATAAAATAGAAGAGAACTTGAACTTAAACCTTAAAGCATCTTGCCATTTGTGTCTCATCACTAAAAGAAAATTCTCACTTAGGCTTAGTTTACACTTGCTTTTCAGGGGTGGTAATACATAATGGCGGCTGGTGCTCAATTTTCTTGGGGGGCGCCCCCCCCAGTCAGACGTCCACCCCCCCCCCCCCCCCAGAAAGCCAGCCAACCCCCCACCCCAGGCTCTCGCTCGATCAATCGCTGCTCCCCCCTCGTCACTCTATCACAGCATCAAGGCAAAGAGTAATGTGACGCTATCTCAACCAGAATATATAAAATAAAATAAAGTGCAGTGTTCTAAGAAAAATCACTTAATTGCAGTACTAACTACAATCAATGAATCTAAAAGTGTTCAAGCTTCATAGAAGCAACTCAGTGACAGTACTAACTACAGTAGATGCATAATAAAGTGCAATATTCAGAAAAACTTCATTGACATGCAAAAAATACACATTTAGTATCTTTCAAAGTGCAAGAAATCTTCAAAAGTAAAGTGCAGAAATGCTCCAAAGTGATAATAGTGCAATGGTAGTGTCCAATTAAAGAAAATCCAGATAAACAGTTCATAGAAAAAAGTACATGTGCAAAAATCAGAGAAATCGACTTCATCCAAATGTTCCACCATCCGCTGTGCGCCACTCATTTGCCCCAGGATCTCACCTCATAGGAAGACCCCTACAGGTCAAGTCAAGCCTTTGTATTGGTAGAATGATGGATTCTCAACAATCGATCGATTCCCAAAAGTATCCAAAACAATGCCAATAAGAGGCTAAGATTCCAGGCTCATCCAATGCAGTTTACATGCAATAAAGAAGGGGGGCTCCATAATGTAGTAATCCAATGCAGTTTATTTTTAAAAACGAGTAGTAACTTACAGTTTACAAACACTCGGTACAGCTATACAAACAAAGGGACTTCCGATCTCGGCCGCGACCGGAAGTGACGACACCCGGCTCCTCCCTGAAGTGTTTCGTCACTGAACACGTGACTTCATCAAAGGGTAATCACCACATCGTTCGCCTGTTGCTCGCCAGGCCCCCTGCCAGGCCCCCCGCCAGCCCTGCACTTACCCCATCTAGGTCACGGATTCGGAAGCTCCCCCCCCCGCGTCTCTTCCTGAGTCCCGGCGGTCGCTTCGTCTCCCGGCCAATCAGGACTTAAGATTCGCAGCCAATCGGGTCTTAAGACTCCCAGAGAAACAGGAAGACATTAGCAAACATTAATTCACTATTGTCACACAAGTGGGTGGGCTCAGGGCGCAGTGCTCTGCGCCCCATACCCGCCCTTTTAGAAGCCAATCATGTGCTTTAAAAAAAAAGAAAAAACAAATTTAAATCAATGCATCTGGTGCCCTGCATGTAGATTAGGGGCCAGGCGCATGGATTAGGGGGGCGGCACCCCTGCGCCCTGCATGGGCAGCCGCCACTGATGGTGTGGCAAAAAATGATTCCTCCTGTTGCATTGCAACATTTGGTGAGCAGTCCTGCCAGCTGGACACAACTCATGCAAGTGAATGGGGCCTTACTGCAACAGCCCCCCTCCAACAGGTGGTGAGGAGGTGGATCAGGAAGCAAAAAAGGAAGCGCTGCACACCGGGTCCCACCTCCCATACAATGTAGTATAGATAAGGTTTCAGCCCAACTTTTCCTGGACACGTCCGTTGATGCGTTTCACCCTTTGGACAGGGCAAAATGCGTCAGTGGGCATGACTAGGAGGAATCAGGCTGAAGCCATATCTATACTACATTGTATGGGAGCTGGGACCCGATGTGTGACCCTTCCTTTTTTTGCTTTCTGATCCATTTTTGTGAGCTTGGATGAGCTTATTTACTTAGACACTTGTACCTGATCAGTGTTTTGGACTACAGGGGATAGGTTTCATAGTGCCTTGAGTGACGCTCCAAGTTCCGTATGCATGGGTCACAGGTGGTGAGGAGGTAACATGACATTACCTCACTGCCTGTCAAACACCTTATGAAAAGCAGCTAGCTGCCATAACCCGGCATCCTCTTCTTCAGTGAGCGGTCCGCTTTCAGATAAAAGTGGTCTCTGCGGCGGATTCGCCACAGGATCACTTTTATCGGCGGCGGGAGAGGGGCCCCCTGATTGCGTCCTCTTGCTGGCTTGGTATGGAGATGAGTGAGGGGAAGATGGCCCCCAACCGTCTACATATTATTGCAGGGTGGAAGCGACATCAAAACGGGACATTTTTTTTCAAATGACACTTTTAATTTTCTTTATTTTATTTTATTGCATTTTAGTGCATATATGAGATCTGAGGTCTTTTTGACCCCAGATCTTATATTTAAGAGGTCCTGTCATGCTTTTTTCCTATTATAAGGGATGTTTACATTCCTTGTAATAGGAATAAAAGTGACACAATTTTTTTTTTAAAGAACAGTGTAAAAATAAAAAATAAAAGGTAAAGTAATTAAGGAAAACAAATTTTTTTTAAACGCGCCCCGCCCCGCCAAGCTTGCGCGCAGAAGTGAACGCATACGTGAGTAGCGCCCCCATATGAAAACGGTGTTCAAATCACATATGTGAGCTATCACCGCGATCAGTAGAGCGAGAGCAATAATTCTAGCCCTAGACCTCCTCTGTAACTTTAAACACGCAACCTGTAGAATTTTTTAAAACGTCGCCTATGGGGATTTTTAAGGATTTTGAAGCATGACATGTTGGGTATCAATTTACTCAGCGTAACATTATCTTTCACAATATAAAAAAAAATTGGGCTAACTTTAGTGTTGTCTTATTTTTTAATTCAAAAAAGTGTATTTTTTCCAAAACAAGTGCGCTTGTAAGACCGCTGCGCAAATACGGTGTGACAGAAAGTATTGCAACGACCGCCATTTTATTCTTTAGGGTGTTAGAAAAAATATATATATAATGTTTGGGGATTCTAAGTAATTTTCTAGCAAAAAAAACTGTTTTTACCTTGTAAACACCAAATCTCAGAAAGAGGCTCCGTCCTTAAGTGGTTAATAAATTTGCAACGATTTCAAACAAACTTCTTTCACGTTGTCATTATGGGGTATTGTTTGTAGAATTTTGAGGAAAATAATGAATTGGATCCATTTTGGAATAAGGCTGTAAACATAACAAAACGTGGAAAAAGTGAAGCACTGTGAATACTTTCCAGATGCACTGTGTATTCAAAAATATATATATATATATATATATATATATATATATTATACGTTTCTTTGCATATATCATTGTTTGGGCATAATAATTTTAATAGTCTTTTTTTATGTATATGGAAGCTGTGCTTGCAGCACTGGAATTGCGATATCACTTACCATATTTTAAGCGTCACTTTTAACACGTATGAGGTTTTTATTTCACTAGTGTTAAACTGTTGTTTTTAGAAAGCATTGGATATTTTCACATCGCTTTGCTGTATGTGAAGGTTACATTTTGGTATAAAGCAGCGCAACCCTGGTTGATGATTGTACACAGCACCAAGGCCACATGCACACGGACGTTTGCAAACCTAAAAAAAGCAACCATAAAATTCCCAATATTCTGCAGCACGCAAGATGCCGCAGACGGTGTGTGCATACCTCCCAACACACCCCCTTAAAGGAGAATTAACCAAAAAAAGGTTAATTAAATCCACAAGGACTTTTTTTTGCCACTACTATTTCTTTATATTGGCTTTTGAAATGTACAAATGCAGCAATTTAGAATTTGGATGAAAGGTTTAGCACTGGGAAACACTTTTTGAAAGATAAAAAGTACATTTTATATACAACTATATAGATCAGACCAAAATGAGGGACAAATGAGGAGGAAAGAGGGACAGAGGGACATTGCTCCAAATCAGGGACAGTCCCTCGAAATCAGGGACGGTTGGGAGCTATGCGTGTGCAGCCGGCCATAGAAGTGAATTTTTCAAAATGTGGAACTTATGCTTTTTGGTGAAAGACAGATACACAAACATGCAGGTGAACGCCAATGTGCAGACGCATTAGAAGAGTAGAGTACAGGGTGCACATCCATTCACTTCTGCACCCGGCTGTACACCCCACCTGCAGCACCTCAGGCACAGATAAACTCCAGAAATAATATACTGGGTGATCTCGGAGAGCAGGACGCATGCGCGGTTGTATTACAGAGGGGGCTCCCTGAGACATCTGAGAGTAACTATTGAAGAGGTTGTAAAGGCAGAAGGTTTTTTTATCTTAATACATTCTATGCATTAAGATAAAAAGTCTTCTGTGTGGAGCAGCCCCCCTCGGCCCCCCTAACACTTACCTGAGGTCCCTCTGTCCAGCGATATCCACACGTGTCTCAGCCGTCCGAGATCCCCCCTCCTGATTGGCTGAGACACAGCATCGGTGCCATTGGCTGCCGCTGCTATCAGTCAAAGTCAGCTAGCCAATCAGGAGAGACAGGGGGCGGGGCCTACATGTCTGAATGGACACAAGGAGCTGTGACTCAGCTCGGGGGACCCCATAGCAAGCTGCTTACAGTGGGGGCACTGAACAGGAGGGAGGGGCCAGGAGCAGAGAAGAGGGACCCGAGAAGAGGAGGATCCAGGCTGCTCTGTGCAAATCCACTGCAACAGAGCAGGTAAGTATAACATGTTTTGTATTTTTATAGGGGAAAAAAACAAGACTTTAGAATCACTTTAATTATACCTATATATAGTTACATAGTTACATAGTTACATAGTAGGTGAGGTTGAAAAAAGACACAAGTCCATCAAGTCCAACCTATGTGTGTGATTATGTGTCAGTATTACATTACATATCCCTGTATATTGCGGTCATTCAGGTGATTATCTAATAGTTTCTTGAAGCTATCAATGCTCCCCGCTGAGACCACCGCCTGTGGAAGGGAATTCCACATCCTTGCCGCTCTTACAGTAAAGAACCCTCTACGTAGTTTAAGGTTAAACCTCTTTTCTTCTAATTGTAATGAGTGGCCACGAGTCTTATTAAACTCTCTTCTGCGAAAAAGTTTTATCCCTATTGTGGGGTCACCAGTACAGTATTTGTAAATTGAAATCATATCCCCTCTCAAGCGTCTCTTCTCCAGAGAGAATAAGTTCAGTGCTCGCAACCTTTCCTCATAACTAAGATCCTCCAGACCCTTTATTAGCTTTGTTGCCCTTCTTTGTACTCGCTCCATTTCCAGTACGTCCCTCCTGAGGACTGGTGCCCAGAACTGGACAGCATACTCCAGGTGCGGGCGGACCAGAGTCTTGTAGAGCGGGAGAATTATCGTTTTATCTCTGCAGTTGATCCCCCTTTTAATGCATGCCAATATTCTGTTTGCTTTATTAGCAGCAGCTTGGCATTGCATGCCGTTGCTGAGCCTATCATCCACTAGGACCCCCAAGTCCTTTTCCATCCTAGATTCCCCCAGAGGTTCTCCCCCCAGTGTATAGATTGCATTCATATTTTTGACACCCAAATGCATTATTTTACATTTTTCTACATTGAACCTCATTTGCCATGTAGTCGCCCACCCCATTAATTTGTTCAGGTCTTTTTGCAAGATTTCCACATCCTGCGGAGAAGTTATTGCCCTGCTTAGCTTAGTATCGTCTGCAAATACAGAGATTGAACTGTTTATCCCATCCTCCAGGTCATTTATGAACAAATTAAATAGGATTGGTCCCAGCACAGAACCCTGGGGGACCCCACTACCCACCCCTGACCATTCTGAGTACTCCCCATTTATCACCACCCTCTGAACACGCCCTTGTAGCCAGTTTTCAATCCATGTACTCACCCTATGGTCCATGCCAACGCACCTTATTTTGTACAGTAAACGTTTATGGGGAACTGTGTCAAATGCTTTTGCAAAATCCAGATACACCACGTCTACGGGCCTTCCTTTATCTAGATGGCAACTCACCTCCTCATAGAAGGTTAATAGATTGGTTTGGCAAGAACGATTCTTCATGAATCCATGCTGATTACTGCTAATGATATCATTCTTATTACTAAAATCTTGTATATAGTCCCTTATCATCCCCTCCAAGAGTTTACATACTATTGATGTTAGGCTAACTGGTCTGTAATTCCCAGGGATGTGTTTTGGGCCCTTTTTAAATATTGGTGCTACATTGGCTTTTCTCCAATCAGCTGGTACCATTCCAGTCAATAGACTGTCTGTAAAAATTAGGAACAACGGTCTGGCAATCACCTGACTGAGTTCCCTAAGTACCCTCGGATGCAAGCCATCTGGTCCCGGTGATTTATTAATGTTAAGTTTCTCAAGTCTAATTTTAATTCCGTCCTCTGTTAACCATGTAGGTGCTTCCTGTGTTGTGTCATGAGGATAAACACTGCAGTTTTGGTTACTGAAGCCCCCCGATTCACTCGTGAAGACTGAGGAGAAGAATAAATTCAATACCTCTGCCATCTCCCCATCCTTTGTAACCAGATGTCCTTCCTCATTCTTTATGGGGCCAATATGGTCTGTCCTCCCTTTTTTACTGTTTACATACTTAAAGAATTTCTTGGGATTTTTTTTGCTCTCCTCCGCTATGTGTCTTTCATGTTCTATCTTAGCCATCCTAATTGCACCCTTACATTTCTTATTGCATTCTTTATAAATTCTGAATGCTGTGGATGATCCCTCAACCTTGTATTTTTTGAAGGCCTTCTCCTTTGCTTTTATATGCATTTTTACATTGGAGTTAAGCCATCCAGGATGTTTGTTCGCTCTTTTAAATTTATTACCCAATGGGATACATTGGCTAATGCCCTTATTTAATATGCTCTTAAAGCAAACCCATCTCTCCTCTGTATTCTTTGTTCCTAATATTTTATCCCAATTTATGCCTTTTAGCAAGGTTTGTAGTTTAGGGAAGTTGGCTCTTTTGAAATTCAGTGTATTTGTGTTCCCTTCATGTCTCCTATTTGTGTGATTTATACTGAAACTAATTGACCTGTGATCGCTGTTACCTAAATTGCCCCGTATTTCCACATCTGTTATCAGGTCTGTATTGTTGGTAATCAGTAGATCTAGTAATGTTTTATTTCTAGTTGGTGCGTCTACCATCTGACCCATAAAATTGTCCTGCAAGACATTAAGGAACTGGCGAGCCTTAAATGAATGCGCGGTTCCCTCCGCCCAGTCTATGTCTGGATAATTAAAATCCCCCATTATGATAACACTTCCCATCCTTGCTGCTAATCCAATTTGTGATAGGAGATCCGTCTCCACTTCCTCCCTCAGGTTAGGGGGCCTATAGCATACTCCCAGTATTATTTTCCCCTTAGCTTCATCCCTTTGGAGCTCTACCCATAAAGATTCCACCTCCTCCCTAGCCCCCTCAGTGATGTCATCTCTCACATTCACTTGTACATTATTCTTGATATATAGGCATACCCCTCCCCCTTTTTTACCCTCTCTATCCTTGCGGTATAGGGTATACCCTTGAATGTTTGCCAGCCAATCATGAGAGCTGTTGAACCAGGACTCTGAAATTCCCACAAAATCCAAATCCTCCTTGTACAACAGTATCTCTAGTTCACCCATCTTGTCCGCCAGGCTCCTGGCATTGGTGAACATGCCACATAGTTTTGACCGGTCGCATATTGTCCTCGTATTGGGTGTTTCAAGATTGCAACTTGGACTTGCTACTATACTCACCTTGTGTTTTTGTGCTTTGGTTAACCTACCACTAATGCCCCCAATACTACCCTCTGGAATATCTTCCGCGCTGGCTATCACTGTCTCTGGACCCTCCCCCCCATCGCCTAGTTTAAAAACCCCTCTAACTTTTTGGCCATCTTCATTCCCAGCAGATCTGCACCCTCCTCATTTAGGTGCAGTCCGTCCCTTCTATAGTACCGGTTACCGACTGAGAATTCGGCCCAGTCCTCCAGGAACCCAAACCCCTCCTTACTACACCAGCTCTTCAGCCACTTGTTTACTTCCCTAATCTCCCTCTGCCTCTCTGGTGTGGCTCGATGTACCGGTAGTATTCCTGAGAACACTACCTTGGAGGTCCTTTTCCTCAATTTAGCTCCTAAGTCCCTAAAATCGTTCTTTAGGACACTCCATCTGCCTCTGACTTTGTCATTGGTGCCAACGTGCACCATGACAGCCGGGTCTTCCCCAGCCCCTCCCAGTAATCTGTCCACAAGATCCGTGATGTGCCGAACCCGAGCGCCCGGTAGACAACATACTGTTCGGCGCTTCAGGTCTTGGTTACAGATTGCCCCCTCTGTCCTTCTAAGAATTGAGTCCCCTATATAAAAGCTGTGTGGTAAGTGCATAAAGGTGGAGGACTTGTGTACATTTGGTGACGAGGTGGAGGTACCTTTTCTGCACTTGGGGACATTTCTCTTTATTTGTGAATATATGAATTATGGGACATGTATTTTTGCACTAGCACTTTATGATATCACAGTCCGTATTTGTTATATGAGTTATTTGCTAGGAGGATTTCTACCACTTTAGGATTGCTGTATTTTGCACATTTATGTTTTTGCATATATTATGTTTGATCTATTGAGGTACTTTTTTATATTTATGATCTGGAGTAGAGTGATGCACTTTGTCTTTTTAGGACATATTTTATGCCTGCAAATGTCTGTGTGTATGAGTCCTTAATGTAGAACACCAGTCAAAATGTTTCAGATCAGTCTTGGGTAGAGTAGGAACAGGTTTTTCATTGCTGCTGTGTCCCTGTGTCCCCGTCAGGCAGATTTATCCTTACTTCCTGTCTGTGTCCTGCTGGATAGATAGATTTCCCCCAATGAGGAGAAGCACAACAATGAAAAACCCAACAGAGGTTCTACCCCCCCCCCCCCCCTTCCTTCTTGTCTGACATCTCCCATAGCACACACCTTGTAAAGACCGGCTGTTAACTCTTTAGTGTCCACACTGGCTGGATTATCCCGCTCTGCACATGAACACAGCTCATTCTGTAGGCACTATAGGGCAAACGGTCCCTTCTGCTGTTGTACTGCCAGAAAGCTGGAAGTAATGCTGACATCAACAGAATACAGATTTCCACATTTTCTTGCGGTCGGTGCTACTGCCAATGTTCCGTGAATACGACACTGTGTAAAATAACTTACCCTGTGCTGCTTAAAGGGCCAGTACACCTAGAAAAGAGCTACTGTCACTGATAAGGACATACTATTACTATATCATCATAGCTTTCAATCAAGTATGTCCAATGATGTGGTATGTACTGTTGTTTTACCATGTATAGAACAATTTAGGTATTTGCATTAACTGGTTTCAGTTTTTGCTATTTATTTCTTTGACGTTTTTAACTGCTTCAGACCCGGAAGAGTTTACCCCCTTCCTGACCAGAGCACTTTTTGTGATTCGGCACTGCGTCGCTTTAACTGACAATTGCGCGTTTGTGCGACGTTGCACCCAAACAAAATGACGTCCTTTTTCCCCACAAATAGAGCTTTCTTTTGGTGGTATTTGATTATCTCTGCGGTTTTTATTTTTTGCGCTATAAACAAAAAAAGAGCGATTTAAAAAAAAAAGCAATATTTATTACTTTTTGCTATAATAAATACCCCCCAAAAAAATATATTAAAATGTTTTTCCTCAGTTTAGGCCAAAATGTATTCTTCTACATATTTTTGTTAAAAAAAATCACAATAAGCTTATATTGATTGGTTTGCGCAAAAGTTATAGCGTCTACAATATAGGGGATAGTTTTATGGCATTTTTATTATTAATCTTCTTTTGTATTAGTAATGGCGGCGATCTGCGATTTTTATCGGACCACATCGGACACTTTTGACACTATTTTGGGACCATTTCATTTATACAGCGATCAGTGCTATAAAAATGCACTGATTACTGTGTAAATGACACTGGCTGTGAAGGAGTTAACCACTAGGGGGCGATGAAGGGGTTAAGCGTGTCCTAGGGAGTGATTCTAACTGTGGGGGGATGGGCTTCCACTCACATGACAGCGATCACTGCTCCCGATGACAAGGAGCGGTGATCTCTGTCATGTCACTAGGCAGAATGGGGAAATGCCTTGTTTACATAGGCACCTCCCCGTTCTGCGGCTCCGTGACATAATCGTCCTCTGGTCCCGCAGACACGGTCACACTGTACGCGGTTAGCACGCTCCTGCTAGCCCTGGCTCTTAAAGGGGACATACAGGTACGCCCATTTGCCCATCGCTGCCGACGTATATCGTCAATATCAGACAGTCAATATCTCTGATGACCGCCACACCAGTATGCTGGCACTGTACTGCTCTGGTGACAGTATGTGAAAAAAATTTTTTTTAAAAAAAGAGAAAAAAAAATACCCCAAATTTTATTTTTCCTTATTCTCTCGAAAATTGTGACAAACAAATTACAACTTTTAAAAAGTTGCCATGTCTCTTACTAAATACCCTGGACTGTCTACATTCCAAAAAGGAGTCATTTGGGGGGTATTTAACCTTTCCTAACATTTGGCCTCAAGAAATGAGATAGGCTGTCAGTACATCAGGATTGATCAATTTTCAAATATATATACCATAGGTTGTAAACACTACAACAGTAAAAGGAAGGGAAGGCGCAACGATTAACCAAACATTATAGCAACAATCAAAGGTAAATAAATAATCATATGTATGTAATGTTTATATCTCAAAGAATTATGTATATAGATAAAAAGTCCCGGCAATACCTTTTATTTCTTCATTAAATTGGTCTATACATACTGCACTTAGATTGGCGCACCTTTGTCTTTCTTTTATTTGTAAACGCTACAACTACACTGGTTTGAGTTATTCTTACCAAAGAAATGTAGCAGAATACTGTACATTTGGGCATAAATTCATGAAGAAAGCTTATTTGCAAAATTTCAAAAACGTGTATTTTTGCAAACTTTTTTTGTTTTGTTTTAATAGCAAAATAAAAATAAAAAACCCAGTGGTGATCAAATAGCACCAGAAGAAAGCTCTATCTGTTTTAAAAAAAAAACTATAAAAGTTTAATTTGGGTACAGCGTTGCATGACAGCGCAATTGTCATTCAAAGTGCGACAGCGCTGAAAGCTGAAAATTGACTTGGGCAGGAAGGTGGTGAAAGTGTCCGGTATTGAAGTGGTTAAACATGACTTTTTTTTTTATTACCTCTGCAGTCACTATAATTTCTTAGAATTGTCAAAATATGCGGATGACACTTCCTTGTGATATAGAAACCTGAGGGCACTCTGTATGGTGCACAGAATTCCCCAGAAATTCCATTTCCTACCAACTGATGGCTCATAGCTTTTCTCAGTCGTTTGCACTGATGTAGAAGTCACATTTCTGGCATGACAAATGTACCTCCGCAGTGTCATTTTGGTAACATCCTACCTAAGTGCCTGGTAATAATTCTGCATTGCAGTAACACGAGTCTCAGCAAGATGGAGTACCGTATATACTCGAGTATAAGTCGTTCCGAGTATAAGTCGAGGCCCTAATTTAACACAAAAAAAAATGGGAAAAACTTATTGACCCGAGTATAAGATGAGGGTGAGAAATGCACAGCTACTGTAAGTGGAAAAGAGGGTCAACAATGCCCATTTGCAGCATCACTGTGCCCATTTGCATGCCTCACTGTGCCCATTTGCAGCCATAGGTCCCCTGAACTTCAAACTCGGTAGTTAAGGGTTCCTAGATGCCCCCTAGCTGCAGCCGAAATTTGGGGTCTCTGAACCCAAAGGGTCCCGAAATGACATTGCTGCAGATAGAAACAGTTGACCGAATTTGGGGCCCCGTATCTCGGGGCCACTTAGTGCTAAGAATGCCAAATTTGGTGTGCAAACCCAGTGGAACTAGCACCATACAATTTCCAAAGCTGGGGTTTCTAGCACCAAGTTACCCCGAGATACAGGGCCCCAAAAATCAGTTCAGAAAATGTCAAGCACTTTTCTGCAGCAGAGAATGACATTTTCCGAACCAGATTTGGGGCCCCGTATCTCAGGGCCACTTGGTGCTAGGAACCCCAACTTTGGATATGTTGTGGTACCAGTTCCACTGGGTTTGCACACCAAATGTGGGGTACCTAGCACCAAGTGGCCCTGAGATATGGGGCCCCAAAGTCGGTTCAGAAAATGTCAAGCACTTTTCTGCAGGAGAGAATGACATTTTCCGAACCGATTTTGGGGCCCCGTATCTCGGGGCCACTTAGTGCTAGGAACTTCAGCTTTGGATATGTCATGGTACAAGGTCCACTGGGTTTGCATACTAAATTTGGGGTTTCTAGCACTAAGTGGCCCTGAGATACGGGGCCCCAAAATCGGTTCGGAAAATGAAATTTTTTGCTGCAGAAAAGTGCTTGACTCGAGTATAAGTCGAGGGGGGCACTTTCAGCACAAAAAAATGTGCTGAAAAATTCGACTTATACTCGAGTATATACGGTAACTCACCGTACATGCATCGCAGTGCCATTTATGTTGAATGGCATCAAATGGCAACCAAATGCACCGCAACACACTCATGTTGCAGCATACCACAATGCATAGCAGTAAAAAAAAAAAAGATACATCAGGGTGTGTTGGCAGGCTATTCAATTTTTAAAGTGTTGGGGGCGAGCAGTTCAGACCGAACATCGCCCGTTCGCCCAACACCCGAATTTGCGGGTCGCATGGTGGGATGTCCGCCTGCCGAGCTCCCCACAATGCATAGCTCCCAACTGTTCCTGATTTCAAGGGACTGTCCCTGATTTGGAACAATGTCCCTCTGTCTCTCTTTCCTCCTCATTTGTCCCTCATTTTGGTCTGATCCATATATTTGTATATAAAATGCACTTTTTATCTTTCAATAAGTGTTTCCCAGTGCTAAACCTTTCATCTAAATTCGAAATTGCTGCATTTGTAAATGTTAAAAGCCAATATAAAGAAATAGTAGTGGCAAAAAAAAGTCCTTGTGGATTTAATTAACCTTTTTTTGGGTTAATTCTCCTTTAAGGGGGTGTGTCAGGGGGGGCATGTCCCATGTCCCATGCCTACATACGTTTGCAAGTAGGTGTCCCTCATTCCTATCTCAAAATGTTGAGAGGTATGCACAATGCACTTCATGCTGCACAGTGCCTTCTAAGCCCTGATTGACTGAAGCAATGCACATCAAGTGCAAGGCTTTGCCCAATCAGGGTACAATGAATAGCTGGTTGTTAAGGAGCGGGCCGGGAAGCATCCTCAACAACAGATGAGTCATAAGCTGTCAACGGGTTTCCCTGCTGACAGCTGAATAAAAAAAATTGCCGGCAATACAAAAATGTGAAAACAAAAACGGCGTGGGGGGTCCCCCCTCAATCCATACCAGGCCCTTAGGTCTGGTATGGATTTTAAGGGGACCCCCCTGCCAAAATAAAAAAAAAACGGCCTTGGGTCCCCCCCAAAATCCATACCAGACCCTTATTAGAGCATGCAGTCTGGCAGGCCAAGAAAGAAGGAGAGGAGCAAGTCTCTTCCCCTCCCCCAAACCATAGCAGACCACATGCCCTCAACACCCCCAAAGCACCTTGTCCCCATGTTGATGGGGACAAGGGCCTCTTCCCCACAACCCTGGTCTGTGGTTATGGAGGTCTGCGGGCAGGGGGCTTATTGGTATCTGGATCCCACCCCCCCATGTGAATGAGTAGGGGATACCCCTACTCATTCATCAAAAAAGTGTAAAATAAAAACAAATACACAGTTTTTAATAGTTCCTTTATTAAAAATAAAAAACAATGGCGGTGCGGCAGGCATCATGATTGACGATGAATCAGGGGGCATTGTTTTTTGATTTTTAATAAAGGAACTTTTTATTTTTTTTCAGTTTTTAATACTTTTTGTCACTTTTTTTGGTGAATGAGTAGAGCCACAATGTTGAGGGCATATGGCCTGGTATGGTTGTAAGGGGGGGGGTACTCACTCGTAGCCCTCCCCTTTACTGGCCTGCCAGACTGCATGATCAGATCAGGGTCTGGTATAGTTTTTGGGGGGCCCCCATGCCGCTTTTTTTTATTGCCCGCAGTTGCTTGCAGCCGGAAAAATAAATTTAAGTGTCATTTCTTTTTTCTTTATATATGTCAGTTTTGCTGCAGCAGGTTCTATAGATGGTACAATGCGCCACTTTACAGGCAGGCTAAGGGACCCCCCCAAGTACTATATTTAACCACGTAACGACCGGAAGGATTTACCCTCTTAATAAGCAGGCTGTTTTTTGCGATACAGCACTTTGCATCAGTTTAACTGACGGTTGTGCGACGTTGTACCCAAACAAATTGATGTCTTTTTTTCACACAAATAGAGCGACAATTTTGAAAAGAAATATATTTTTTACTTTTTGCTATAATAAATATCAAATTTTTTGGGATATGCAGACACTGCAGATTTTCTCATCACAATGCTGAGACTGCCTCTGGCGGTTATAAAGAAGACTGACCATCCTGTTCAGAAATCAGTTTGAGAAAGGACAAGGCAATCTCACTGTTCTACCCCACTCTTTTATTATTAAACTACATGAGATTGTCTTTTTTTTTTGTGGTATGCTGACATCTAGTGGTAGTATATTGCAGCTTGTTTACTGTGTGATTTTGGTATCTTACTCTGTCCCCCCCTCCTGTTTAGTGCTAGTTAATTGAATCCTAGCTAGACCCTCCCACTTCTTCTATGTTCCCTTAGTCAGTGTTAGTACTTCACAGAGACATGGCTGAAGAAAGTAATTGTCTTCTTAGACTTCTAAAGAACGGAGACACGTCCTCTCTACTGCAATTCATTGAAGTAAAAAAATTGTGTTTGATTCAACTGTGGTGTCTTTTTTTAGGAGTTAAGCTGCCTGTGGATGAAGCCAAGCAAGCAGGTTCCCATTCTGTCTGGACAGACTAGGTCTAAGGAGGAATGTCAATGCATAAAGCAGCATTTGATACAGAACACTCATGCTGAAATCACACAGAACTGAGATCCTGGCACCCAAAGAAAAGACTTTCTTACCAGTTTAAAGCCCAACTTTTGGCATTTTGCTTTTTTAAAGGATAATTCCACTTTCGTGGCAACAAAAATATATATATATACACTACCGTTCAAAAGTTTGGGGTCACCCAAACAATTTTGTGTTTTCCATGAAAAGTCACACTTATTCACCACCATACGTTGTGAAATGAATAGAAAATAGAGTCAAGACATTGACAAGGTTAGAAATAATGATTTGTATTTGAAATAACATTGTTTTTACATCAAACTTTGCTTTCATCAAAGAATCCTCCTTTTGCAGCAATTACAGCATTGCACACCTTTGGCATTCTAGCTGTTAATTTATTGAGGTAAGCTGGAGAAATTGCACCCCACGCTTCTAGAAGCAGCTCCCACAAGTTGGAATGGTTGGATGGGCACTTCTGGCGTACCATACGGTCAAGCTGCTCCCACAACAGCTCAATGGGGTTCAGATCTGGTGACTGTGCTGGCCACTCCATTACCGATAGAATACCAGCTGCCTGCTTCTGCTGTAAATAGTTCTTGCACAATTTGGAGGTGTGTTTAGGGTCATTGTCCGGTTGTAGGATGAAATTGGCTCCAATCAAGCGCTGTCCACTGGGTATGGCATGGCGTTGCAAAATGGAGTGATAGCCTTCCTTATTCAGAATCCCTTTTACCCTGTACAAAGCTCCCACCTTACCAGCACCAAAGCAACCCCAGACCATCACATTACCTCCACCATGCTTAACAGATGGCGTCAGGCATTCTTCCAGCATCTTTTCATTTGTTCTGCGTCTCACAAACGTTCTTCTTTGTGATCCAAACACCTCAAACTTGGATTCATCCGTCCACAACACTTTTTTCCAGTCTTCCTCTGTCCAATGTCTGTGTTCTTTTGCCCATCTTAATCTTTTTCTTTTATTGGCCAGTCTCAGATATGGCTTTTTCTTTGCCACTCTGCCCTGAAGCCCAAAATCCCGCAGCCGCCTCTTCACTGTAGATGTTGACACTGGTGTTTTGCGGGTACTATTTAATGAAGATGCCAGTTGGGGACCTGTGAGGCGTCTGTTTCTCAAACTAGAGACTCTAATGTGCTTATCTTCTTGCTTAGTTGTGCAACGCGGCCTCCCACTTCTTTTTCTACTCTGGTTAGAGCCTGTTTGTGCTGTCCTCTGAAGGGAGTAGTACACACCGTTGTAGGAAATCTTCAATTTCTTTGCAATTTCTCGCATGGAATAGCCTTCATTTCTAAGAACAAGAATAGACTGTCGAGTTTCAGATGAAAGTTCTCTTTTTCTGGCCATTTTGAGCGTTTAATTGACCCCACAAATGTGATGCTCCAGAAACTCAATCTGCTCACAGGAAGGTCAGTTTTGTAGCTTCTGGAAGGAGCTAGACTGTTTTTAGATGTGTGAACATGATTGCACAAGGGTTTGCTAATCATCAATTAGCCTTCTGAGCCAATGAGCAAACACATTGTACCATTAGAACACTGGAGTGATAGTTGCTGGAAATGGGCCTCTATACACCTATGTAGATATTGCACCAAAAACTAGACATTTGCAGTTAGAATAGTCATTTACCACATTAGCAATGTATAGAGTATATTTGTTTAAAGTTAGGACTAGTTTAAAGTTAGCTTCATTTAAAAGTACAGTGCTTTTCCTTCAAAAATAAGGACATTTCAATGTGACCCCAAACTTTTGAACGGTAGTGTATATTACATATATGATTGCCACACAAGCCATAATGTATAATATTATTATTATTATATAGGATTTATATAGTGCCAACAGTTTGCGCATCGCTTTACAACATGAGGGCAGACAGTACAATTATAATACAATTTAATACGATAGAAATTAGAGAGTCCCGATCATTACAGCTTACAATCTAAGATGAATGTAATTAATTTTTTATTGTTAATAATTTTATACTATTTTATATTATTTTAATGTTATAATATTTTGCAATTGAATGTTATTAAAAATTCCCTTTCCTTTTTAATCTGCAGCTCTGTCATTTTCTGTAAGATGCAATGCAATATGGCAACCTGGAGGCCTTCTATACACAGATAGTGTACATTACACCCCCCAGAAATATCATTTCCTGCTTGTGTGATTGGCTCATTGATTTTCCCAGAAGTCTGCAATAAGATACAAGTCAGATTTTAGGCATCACCTGCAACGAAAATGTCATATTTGGTGAGATTCTCCCAAAGGGTTAGTCATATTCAAAGAGATGCAGACCCTGTCACTATCTTCATTAGAGCCCACCCCGCAAGTGCAGCAGCTGATTGATAATTATAAAGTCACATTCACTTTGCACGTTGACACAGACAAACATCTATTCCTTCAGGATAACAAAAGGTAGGAATCTGCAACAAAGTTTGTTAACCACTTGCTGCCCGCCATATAGCAAAATGATGACAACAAAGTGGTTTCAATATCCTCACCGGACATCAAATGACGTAGACAGGATATCAAGCAGCTGCGCGCCCCCGGTCTGACACCCCGCAACACCAATCTAGGTAAAGAGTCTCTGACGGAGACTCTTTACCACGTGATCAGCCGTGTCCAATCACAGCTGATCACAGTGTAAACAGGAAGAGCGGTTGATCGGCTTTTCCTCACTTGCGTCTGTCAGGCACGAATAGAGGAGAGCCGATCGGGGGGTGTGTGTGCTGATTGATTATCAGCGCAGCCCCCCCGAGGATGCCCACTGGACCACCAGGGATGCCACTAGGACCACCAGGGATGTCATCACCAGGTATGCCACCCTAGACCACCAGGGATGCCAATCAGTGCCCACAATGGATGCCAATCAGTGCCCCCAATTTGCATCATTGATTGGCAGGCATTATTTTTTGGCAATGATTGGCATCCATCCGTACCATCAATTAGTGTACATCAGTGCCACCTATCAGTGCCCATCTATGCCCATCTGTGCCACCTATCAGTACCAATCTGTGCCGCTTATCAGTGCCCATCCATGCCACCTTTCATTGCCCATCAGTGCCAACTATGTGTACGCATCAGTGCTGCATATCAGTACCACCTATCAGTGCCCATCAGTGCCGCCTATCAGTGCCCCATCAGTGCCGCATATTAGTGCCCCATCAGTGGCACCTCAGTGTCACCTCATTGGTGCCCATCAGTGCCGCCTTATCAGTGCCCGTCAGTGCAGCCCCATCATTGGCCATCAGTGAAGGAGAAAATGTACTTATTTACAAAGTTTTGTAGCAGAAATAAAAAAAAACATTATTTTTCAAAATTTTCAGTCTTTTTTTATTTGTTTAGCAGAAAATAAAAATCCCAGAAGTGATCAAATACCACCAAAAGAAAGCTCTATTTGTGGGAACAAAATGATAAAAATTTAGTTTGGGTACAGTGTTGTATGACCGCGCAATTGTCATTCAAAGTGCGACAGCGCTGAAAGCTGAAAATTGGTCTGGGCAGGAAGTGCCCTGTATTGAAGTGGTTAACATCCTTTAACAATTAATACATCGGTGACTCAGAGGAAAGGGGTTTTTTTTCTCATCAAAAGAAGAGTTATTCTTTGAATAGTTCCTCAGTAGTGATAACAAAAAAAAATAATCTCTGGCTGTAATAATTCTATTATCCTTCCACAATCATTCATTTTGGCCACTAGATGTCCTCAGTTTAATGATTCAACCTGGAAGACTGAGGACATACTGTGAGTGCAGGGAATGCTGAGATCAGTGCTAGTAATGTTTTCCAGTACAGGGAACAAGAGGTGGATATGTAGAGGTATCTTTCAGCTGGAGGCAGACAGCAGACAGAGGACTTCAGCAGTGTAATGATGCTCTTTCATTGTCAACTGAGCAGGAAGGTGACCCAGGGAGCTGCAAAGCTGCAGTAAAAATAGTACTGTCGTCCTCCTAGCTGTGTAGTATATCAGAAAAGTGCCAATCAGAGGTCCCGTTTTTTTTCAATTTAATATAGTCATGACAATAAAATCTGCAGTTAGAAACAGTGGTGTCATCCTCCTGACTATGTAGTGGCAGGGGGTTGTGAAAAACAATACTGAATTGTTTAGTGGATTTACAGTTCATATACAATATATGTATTTTAAGTGTGCGCTGTTTTAGATCTATATGTGACCTGCTTGATCCCAGTGGTCACCAGGTGTCTAACAATGAGCCATTAATACCAAACTTCTCACAACCATTAAGAATAGTTTAGCCTGGGGTGCTCATTACCTGGAACACCTGGCCATACCTACCTGTGCAGACAGGACCATCCAGCTGTCAGTGTAAGAAATAAACAAAGTTTTCGGCAATGCTCTAAAAGTATATGTAGTCCTGTATATTATAAAATCACATGCTTTGTTCTATTGAAGCAACCAAAGCCGGCTTTCACTTCTGTGTCCTCATAGGTCAGTTATATAAATCTGTCCTCTAGATGGGTTTTATCCTCACTGCCCCATATGCCAGCCATAGATGGAACAATTTTTTTCTGCAGGAAAGTTAAACATTTGATTCCCCCATCAACAGTCAGTGTGGATGGGAAATCCCTTCTGCAGAGCTATCATGTTCTCCTGGCGGAGGAGCGGGGGAAGCCACCCCACAGGGAGAACACAGTGATTATTGCTAGAGGCTAGAAAAAGAAAATTGTTGGATTGTGGGATAGATTTTAAAGCAACAACACCACTAGTGTAGAATAAAAAATCATTTATTTATACATATAAAATTAGATCACTCACACATGTGATGATCAGTTAAAACCATGACATACCAAAACAAAAGACAAAAAGAACACATTGTGAATTCATAGCAAGCATACAAAATTTATTTAAATGATAGTACTCTCCAAACTCCGGAAAAAGCTCCTGTACCTTGTTCAAGCCCTTCGTCAGGGGAATTGGATAGGAGAATATGTAATCATATATTTGTCAAAAGGTAAGCAAAAGAGTTGGTGCAATGTACACTGAGCTATGCAAGCAGGAATCACAGTGGAGCACTGCGGAAGGTGGCATCAATGGAGGCCTCCAGACACTGCCCCCCCGGGATCAAAAGGCAGAGTATCTTACAAGAGCCCTCCACACACTAGTTAGTCACAGATCAGGGTGATATACAAAATACAGCGAGGTAGGTATGTGAACATATGTTCAATGTGATGAGTATCAAAAGGTGTCTGAGCCTTGGTGTCTGGGCATGGAGCCTTGAGCCCTTCTTGGTCCGTTAGATGTGTAGTCAACAAAGGTAAGTGACCTGCCCCCTCGTCCTGCGATCTCCGGTTTTGAGGTTCTTCTCTGTAGGGCGCCATCCCTGGCAGTGATCTCCCGTTTTGAGAAGAACCTTAAAACAGGAGATCTCAGGAAGAGGAGGCAGGTCACCTACCTTTGTTGACTGCACATCTAACGGACCAAGAAGGGCTCAAGGCTCCATGCCCAGACACCAAGGCTCAGACACCTTTTGATACTCATCACATTGAACATATGTTCACATACCTACCTCGCTGTATTTTGTATATCACCCTGATCTGTGACTAACTAGTGTGTGGAGGGCTCTCGTAAGATACTCTGCCTTTTGATCCCGGGGGGGCAGTGTCTGGAGGCCTCCATTGATGCCACCTTCCGCAGTGCTCCACTGTGATTCCTGCTTGTATAGCTCAGTGTACATTGCACCAACTCTTTGCTTACCTTTTGACAAATATATGATTACACATGACTATGGGATGTGGCATATAGTGAGGCTCCCTTAATTAACCCAACCTTATTCACTACCTATTTCTTACCAAATGACCAGACGACACAATCTTCTTTGGATTCGAATGGCCATAGCAGCCTTTTATTATAACAAAAAATACCAAATATCAACATTCTTCAACATATAACTTAAATGCTTATAAATACATTTTTAAATAACATTAAACCAACTATACAGCATAACAACTTTCTTTATCTGGAGGTCTTTGAAGGCCAACTCTAACTTTTTCCAACTCGTTGCATCGGTATACCCATGTAAGGCCCCACGCCGTGCATTACGCAAGCTCAGGGACAAGCACATTATTTCCTTCCAGATACAACTTTATACAACCAATGTTGCCATTTTTTCTAGGAAAGGTCGCCCATACATCCGTATGAGCCCAACCCCCATTTTTAAACCTCCATTATTCTCATCACCGCCTTCAAAGACCCCCAATACCTACTGCCACGGGACACACACGTGACAACCTTACGTGTGTGTCGCCCTCCAAACTCTAACTGCACGCTGAACACCATCTTGTAATTCCAACTGCCACAAATCAATGCCAATCGCGTTCAAATGCACCCCATCCGAGCGCAAAAAACGCCATGTCTCATCCTCCAAATCCCTGTGCCGAACAGCCAAACCCCCATTCCTTACAAAAAATTTTGCTACCGCTTTATTGACGTTTACCCGCGCTCTGTTCAACCCTGCCACAGAGTGCGCCAAATGCCAAGCTGTTCTGGCCACAATATCTGACCACACAAAAATAGTATCAGGAAAACTGGATTGCAGCCGCAGAAGATCAAATTTTATATCCCTAATCAACTCCCGAGCACACCTCACGCCCAGATCATTTCCCTCCACATGTAATACCACTACATCCGGGGGGCGGTCAAGGCTAGCGAACCTGTGCATTTCCGGAACAACCCTGGACCACAACATCCCCGGAAAACCAATCCACCGCACCATCTCTTCCTCCCCTGACAAACCCAACAACCTGCCATCCTTTCTGACATCTGCCCTTCTGGCACCCCAATATACATAGGAGTGTCCAAATATACACACCAGGCAGGTTGTTGCTCCTGAAAGACAAGAAACAAAACAAAGAGAAATAAAGCGAATCAATTACAACACTCCCTCTGCAAAACAATCCTCAAAACTAAAAACCCCCCCATTAACTCATGCAATGAAAACAAATCCACTATTCCCCAAAAAACCCCTTTTTTCACACTCCTACAACAAGTTAGGGCGAACATAAAGCTTAAAACGTGCTGATTCCCAACGCCCAATACGCTGCACCACCTTTTCATCCAAACCCCAACGAACCGTTTCGGTAGCCGCCTCAATGCGGAACGAATGGGAAGAATATTCTTCCGCTTTCCGCCCTGTCGCCCTCAAACATTGTCTAAGCACAGCTTGAAACTGAAAACGGGACAGAGCTGTACCATCCTCATGACGAAAGAATACCCCCCCCCAGCAGGCCTAACTCTACAAAATTCCCCCACAGCCGTCACCGGACACAAGGGGGAACCTGGAACCGACCGCAACTCCACCCATGCCCCCTTTCCCAATTGATCCGTCTTTGACTTCCTGAGGAATACTCCTAAAGCATCCCCCTGTACCCATACATCTTGAACATCCAAACCGCCTTCCCCTCGTTTATTCTTACTCACCATTTCACCTACCCTAAACGCACCGAAAAAAGCCAATACAAATACCACCCTGAACAACACACACTCAAACCTTGACAAACAAACATTTTCTAACTGTGCCACCACTTCACTTAACACAGCGAATGAAACTGGGCGTCTTGTGTCGGCAGCCGCTCGACCAGCGCGATATCCGCGCATAGCACGCCGCACCATAAAATCTTTTGTAACATCCCGCTTGCCCGCCATTTGGAACATGAACGCCAAACCAGCCAACTTGCGAGCCATATAGGACGCCGATACCCCCTGCTCAAAATTCCGTCCTATAAAGTAAAGAAGTAGCTGCACCCTGCTTGCCTTACCAACACCGGCCCCTACTTCCCGCAATAACACCTCCCATTCCAGCCACACCTTACTGTATGCTTGCCAAGTAGCTGCCGAGACCGACCTACGAATCAACAATTGCGCCGTGGTAACACGATGCTCCACAAACTCTCTGGGCAAGGACTCCCCTGCACGTCCGCTTCTGGCACCAGTTGACGAAATCTGTCCCACTGGAAACGAGACAATGCATCAGCTACGGTATTCTCAATCCCTGGAACATGCACAGCAGTCACAAAACAATTCTTACTTAAACAAAGCAAAACCAGATGACACAGCAATCGCACAACCGGTGTTGCTATTAATGGCCTGTACCACCCCCATATTATCACAATGAAACCTCACCCGCCTATTCCGGAACTCCTCACCCCATAGCTCCAAAACCGCTAAATTACGCACCAAGCCCTCCTCCTTCCAATGTTCCGGCCACTCCCCGGCGCTCCACCTACCCTGAAAAAAGGCCCCAAAACCGCCAGAACCGGCCGCATCCGTAAATAATTCCATATCAAAATTGGAAACAGTCCTTTCCAACCACAGTGAACGGCCATTATAGGACGCCAGGAAAGAATCCCAAACCTTCAAATCCTCCTTGAGCTCCGACCCCAACCTGATAAAGTGGTGTGGGGCCCGAACCCCAGCCGTGGCAGCCGCCAAACGCCGGCAAAACACACGCCCCATGGGCATGATCCTGCAGGCAAAATTAAGCTTCCCAAGCAGCGATTGCAACCCACGCAGCTGAATCTTCTTCCCCTTGATGGCCTCCGCCACCTCCTGCCTTAAACCTTCCAATTTATCTAGGGGCAACCGGCACTCCATAGCCACAGTATCAATTACAATTCCCAAAAAACACAACTCGGTGACCGGACCCTCCGTTTTTTCCGCAGCCAATGGCACCCCAAAATTAGCGAACACATGCTGAATCGTGGCGAGCAAGGACGCACAAACTTTGCTCCCTGCAAGCCCCATACACAAAAAGTCATCCAAATAATGTAGGACGGAGGACAGGCCGGACACATCCCGCACTGCCCATTCCAAAAACGAACTAAACTGCTCAAACAACGAACATGAAATAGCACACCCCATGGGTAAACATCTATCTACAAAATACTCTCCCCGCCACCGACAACCCAACAATCGGCAACACTTCGGGTGAACTGGTAAGAGGCGAAAAGCCGCCTCAATATCCGTCTTAGCCAGCAAGGCCCCCTGGCCCAAACGCTGCACCCATGCAACTGCCTCATCAAAGGACGTATACGACACCGTGCAGAGGTCCGGATCAATGGAATCATTAACCGACCCCCCCCGAGGGTGGGACAAATGGTGGATGAGCCGAAACTGATTCGGCTCCTTCTTGGGCACCACTCCCAACGGGGATATTACCAAATCTGGTACCGGCGGTGCCTTAAACGGGCCGGCCATACGGCCCAACGCCACCTCCTTTAACAATTTTTTCGTAACCACATCAGCGTGTTCTTTTGCCGATTTAAAATTCTCTGCTGCAGGCGGAACCGCCCGGAGCTGACTATTCAATTGAAACCCCTCCGTGAAACCCACTTCCAACAGCCGGGCCGCATCCCTATCAGGGTACCGCTTTAGAAAGGGAACCATCCTTCCTACCATCACTGGCGTCTTCCCTTTTTCCAACATCCCCTCCCTTTCCTCATCCCTGTTTAAAGCACCGGGACTGCGAATGAGAGCCCCCACATGTGGAGCACTCGTGTCTGAATCGACACTTGGCTCCGAATTTACAAGTCCCCGCGTTAAACTGCCAGCAGAAACCTGCTCGCCCTCCGGCCGGTTGTCCGGACAACCCCGAACCCCCGGCCCCTCCCTGAAAGGGCGGTAAAGAACCCCTCGGAGCAGACATAAGCTTCATCCAAAGACTAATGTCTTTATGATCCCATCTTATCGAAGGACGAACCGCTTTTCTCTGCCTGAACTGCTCATCATAGCGCAGCCATGCAGTCCCACCGTACACTCTTTGTGCTTCCCCGATGGAATCGAGGTAACAGAAGAGCGGTGAGCAATTCTCAGGCGCCTTTTCCCCAATCACGCTCGCCAAAATCGCGAACGCTTGCAACCAATTTGCAAACGTACGCGGAATCAAACGATAGCGCCTCTTTTCCTCTTCTTCTTTCTTGCTCTCATCCGGTTTAACCTTGTCCAGGTTAAACTTCTCCAAGGGCAACAAAGAGAAAATTTCTACATACTCTCCCTTCCAAATGCGCTCCTTAATCTCCGCTTTTAAATGCGCTCCCAACGGCCCTTCAAAACAAACGTACACTTCACATTTGGCAGCATCCGCCAAACGCAACCCATCCAAACCAACTGACCCTTTTCCAACCGCCGCCGCATCCCCAGCCACTGTGGTTGCTCCAGCCACCACCACCGGCGACGCCGGCGGGGGCCCCGTACTGGCCACCCCAGTCCCCCCAACACTCGTGCTCCCCACCAACACTGTACCTCCCGGAGCCACCACCGGGCCTGAAGCCGCAAGCGCAGCTCCCTGACCCGCAGAGGTGCTGGGCACTGCCCACGCAGCCACAGGAGACATGCCACCCACCGGCCGTGTTCCAGCCTCACAGCGCGCAAGCACCTCCCGGAGACCTGCCAACAACATCTGCACCATCCCCCCAGCTTGCTCCCCTGTTGCTCCCATGGACTGGACACCCGCACTGGGACCCTCCCCAGCCTCCTTATCTCTTGTACCCACTGCTCCCCGCCCTGAGAGCCTAGCTTTACTAACAGCAGAAGAAATCAGTACCACAATGCGCTCACCTGGCTGCAGCCGTTGCACCGGACATCCAGCCGTGCTTCCAACTCTGAGCGTCGTCTCCTGTCTCCCGTCTGTGTCCCGCTCATCCACTTCACCCTCGGACAGGCTGTCCTGGGAACTCCCGGCCATCTCTTGTTCATTCTCACCAGGCCGCTGGTCTGGATTCCCCGTTGCCGCCGAGCGCCCAGGTGTGACGTCATCACCCTGTGCCGTTCGCTCCATCTCAGCACGAGGTCTAGCACTGTCACGCCGAGCCACAGGCCGGGCTGGCGAAGCCCGCCTGGCCGTATATCTGGACCGTGAAGCGACATGGTCCCCCCGATGGCCTCCCTCACCGTCCGCCGGCCTACTGCGGCCTCTCCCATCTGGATTACAGGCCCCGGCCGCCTTCTTTGCCAAGCCGTCACCCGCGGCGACCTCTCTCCCCCGCCGAGCCGCCTTCCGGCCAGGCGGAGAGCCTGCCAAGGCAGCCGCCATCTGTCTCTCTTCCCCCGCTGGAGGAGCGGGAGCAGGGCCCACTGATGCGCTCCCCCCCGTGACCGCCAAGTCCGGGGACTCACCGCCGGCTTCTTCCCAACAGGCGGCTCCGAATCCATCCCGCCGGCCCCAGTCCTCCCTCTGTCCCCATCGGCCGTGGGACTAAAACGCTCAGGAGGCCGCGACCTCCTAGCACGTGGCCGTTCCGAGGGCTGTGAAATAGCGAGCGTGCTAGCGGATGCCTGGCCGGGACCCTGAAGCAGGGATGCCATGGTAGTTTGCAGCCATTCAGTCCCCCTAGCTGCCGTCTCCTCCCGCAGCTGCTGTAATAAGCGCTCCACGTCCCCCATACCTGAATATCTAACCTGCACCGCCGAAATTCACCTTCCTTACTGCCTTCTTCTTCCCCACTGACCACTGCACCTAAGCTCCACCCCCCTAAAAGTATACCAAACTCCCCCCACTGACCGACTGATTAACCCCTACCTCTCCGCCTCACAGCCCCACCCCAGTCATGCTACCCCTGCACTTAATGTTACACTCAGTTCCGGGCTGTACTTTCTCCTATCCAATACCCCTGACGAAGGGCTTGAACCAGAAACACGCCGGGTACCGGAGTTTTATTCGGGGTTTGGAGAGTACTACCATTTAAATACATTTTGTATGCTTGCTATGGATTCACAATGTGTTCTTTTTGTCTTTTGTTTTGTTATGCCTTGGTTTTAACTGATCATCACATGTGTGAGTGATCTAATTTTATATGTATATATGTGTATAAATAAACACTTTTTTATTCTACACTAGTGGTGTTGTTGCCTTAAAAATCCCACAATCCAACAATTTCCTTTTTCTAGCCTCTAACAATAATCACTGTGTTCTCCCTGTGGGGTGGCTTTCCCCGCTCCTCTGCCAGGAGAACACGATAGCTCTGCAGAAGTGATTCCCCATCAACATTGACTGTTGATGGGGGAATCAAATGATTTACTTTCCTGCAGAAAATGATTTTATATGTATAAATAAATGCTTTTTTATTCTACATTAGTGGTGTTGTTGCTTTAAAAATCCCACACGGGGGGCTTTTCCTTTTTCTATATACCAGGGATGTGGCAACTATTCACCACTTTCTGACACAGTGAAAACATATTCATTGCTAGAGGCTATAACATCTGCTAGCAACAATTGCATATAAAATGTGACAGACTGGTTGTACCCAAATTGATTGATTGATCAACTTGGGTACATTCAGTCTGCCCATACATGGTTTGAATCTTGGCTGATTCCTGCTGAACTGGCCGAGGTTTGAACCATCTATGGCCAGCTTTAGGCTGTTTTCACACTGCTCCATTGCAAAAACATGGTAAAAATGCCTATGCGTTTTTGCCGCATTTCTAGTACATTTTACACTGTGAAAAAGAGGACATGTGACTCAAAAACCACACCAAAAACACAACAACAGGGCGTTTTTGATGTGTTTTCCATTCATTTCAATGGGGAGTTGTGTTTTTGGTGCAGTTTTTTTACTGCACCAAACATGCAACAAAGCTGCAGCATGCAGGACTTTTAAAAACACAACTGACTGGTGTGAAGATTTTCATAGGATTTAATAGTCATGCATTTTTCTTCCGCTTTTGATAAGGCAAAAATGGAAGAAAAACTGATCAGCATGAAAGGGCTTTAAGATAAAAAGACCCCTTTCACATGGGGGGGGGGGGGCACTCATGTAAGCTTCATGTAAAATCTCTGGGGGGGGGGGGTTGGGGGCGGTGGTTGTTACATCCGATTACCTCCGAGTTCATCCAGGTCCAGAAAGCAAATGGAAAACATCTGCATCCTTTTTTATTTTTCTGGAACCAAACGTGACAGATCAGGGGTAGTCTCATGTAAACAGATGCAAGTCCATTTTCATCCGGCTGCTCATAGATCCAATATGGATCCAGAAAAACTCCGGTTTACAAAAGCGGAAAAAAACTGGCATGACAAGAATGTCACAAAAATGATATCCATCCCGTTCTGTTCTGATTCAGTGATTTGTTAAAGGGATCCCCTGTTGATTGGACCGCATGCACATGACAGTAATCAAATTACTGATCATCCAGGCAAGATATGGCTGGCAAAAAGAAAGATCCTGCATAAAAAACATAAATGGTCCATAAATCGCTTGTGTTTACACGTGTACTGCATAGACGTGCAAACATCCATATAGCATTTAGATACATACATTTCTACTCTCATTCCATTCCATTGAATGAATGTACGTACATGTGTACACTTGTACGAACGCTTACATGCGGTATGCATACTACAGTAATAGGCCTGGAACTGTATGCCTAGCATAAGAGGAGGGCCTACATAACTGAGATTGCAGTCTAGGCTACAGTTAGGTAGGTTAAATGATTTTGTTTTAATAGAAGAAGGAGCTTTCCTTTTCTTTCCTTTTCCTTTCCCCTTTTCCCTTCCCTTTTTCCTTCCCCCTTTTCCTTTCCCCTTTTCCTTTCCTTTCCTTTCTGCCTTTTCCTTTCCTTTCCCCTTTTCCTTTCCTTTCTCCTTTTCCTTTCCCCTTTTCATTTTCTTTTCCCCTTTTCCTTTTTCCTTTCCCCTTTTCCTTTCTTTTCCCCTTTTCCTTTTTCCTTTCCCTTCTCCTTTTCCTTTCCCCTTTTCCTTTCCTTTCCCCCTTTCCTTTCCTTTCCCATTTTCCTTTCCCCTTTCCCCTTTTCCTTTTCCTTTCCTTTCCTTTCTCCTTTTCCTTTCCCCTTTTCCTTTTCCTTTCCCCTTTTCCTTTCCCTTTCCCTTCTCTCCCTTCCTTCTTTTCCTTTCCTTTCCTTCCTTACTTTCCTCCTTCCCTCCCTCCCTTCTCTTTCTTCCCCTCCCTCTTTCCCTCCCTCTTTCTTTTCCACCCTCTTTTCCTCCCTCTTTCTTTTCCACCCTCTTTCCTACTTCCCCCTTCCCTCTGTCCTCTCATTGTTATGTTTGGGTTAGTTTGTTTACCCTCTTCTCTTTTCTTCTTTTTCTTGACGGTGTTTGGTGAGTGTTGGGGTGTATGTTTCTTTTGCAATCTCTACGCGATTGGGGTCTGGTTGAGCAATAGCAGCGGGCAGGGGGTCTTGGAGTTTTTAAGGTGGGCATGGTCAAAAAAGTCTTTGGAAAATGATGGGCTGGGCCCATCTCTGGTATTGGTGTAACTTCCCTACTAAGTGACCTCAGTAATGGGATATCAGTTTTCGGGTTGCATCTGGTGGTAATTTGGTAACTAATTGTCCCAGAGACAATGCAATTGTGGTTGGGGGCCGTGATATGGAACTTGGTGGTTGATACAGCTGATTCGGTAGACCAAACGTGCCTTCAAAAACCTAAAACCTAAGAGAAGGTCAGTTATGTACATTATTATTTTTATTATTATACAGGATTTATATAGCGCCAACAGTTTACATAGTGCTTTACAACTTGAGAGTAGACAGTACAAATACAATACACTTTAATACAGTAGGAATCAGAGGGCCCTGCTCCTTAGAGCTTACAATCTAAGAGGGAAGGTCAAGAGATACAAGGGGTAATAACTGTGGGCGTTGTGCTGATTGAGAAGATAAATGTACAGTTGTTAGGTGGGGGCCAGACAGGCTTCTCTGAAGAGATGACATTATCAGTGTAAAAGTTTGTTTTCGTGGAATGTAATTTAAAGCCATATTTGTAAATCGCAGTTTGTTAATAAAAGGCCGCTATAGCCGTTTAAATCCATAATAAGGTGCTCCTGTCTTTATTCACATGTGGCGGGTCATGCGAGGGAAAGTCTGCTAAGGTCTTGGCAGCCGGAAAAACAGCAATACATCAGTCCTGAAAATTAATGACCTCAGATGCAGATTTTTTTATTTTGATTTTACAAATCTCAACGCAGTGTTAAGCCTCGTACACACGATCAGATTGTTGGCCAACAGAGCGTCAGACTTTTGTCTGAAGGGCGTGTGCCAGGAACTTGTCTAATGCCGTGTACACACGGTCGGACTTTCTGGCATACTTGGTCCGGCACACTTTCTGACGGACTTTGTCCGCCAGGTGCGTCGGACTTTAAAACGGACGGATTTGCCCACACACGACCGGACTTTCCGGCGGGCTAAGTCCGCCCGTCTTTCCGACGGACTTTCGCCGGAGTTACAGCGGACTTTCAGAATGAACGGACTTGCCCACACACGGACAAGTCCGTTCATTTTGAACGTGACTCAGGTGCGACGGGACTAGAAAAGGAAGTCAATCTTGTCGCTTTTATCGGCGAGATTGACACCTTGCGAGCCCTGTCGCGGTGCATACCAGGCCCTCAGGTCTGGTATGGATCATAAAGGGAAACCCCTACGCCGAAAAAACGGCGTGGGGTCCCCCTAGAATCCATACCAGACCCCGATCCGAGCACACAGCCCGGCCGGTCAGGAAAGGGGGTGGGTACGAGCGAGCGCGCCCCCCCTCCTGAACCGTACCAGGCCGCATGCCCTCAACATGGGGGGTGGGTGGAAGCCGGAGGAAGATCCCCCCCCCCCCAGGGCTGTTTAATAAATTATTTTAAAAACCTGTGTAGTGTGTTTTATTATTGACACTTTTTCCCTAGGTGTATGGGTAGGGGTACCATGTACCCCATACTTATTCACATAGGGTGGGGGGCCGGGATCTGGGGGCCCTCTTATTATAAGGGGCTCCCGGATTCCGATAAGCCCCCCGCCCGCAGACCCCGACAACCAACGGCCAGGGTTGTCGGGAAGAGGCCCTTGTCCTCATCAACATGGGGACAAGGTGCTTTGGGGTGGGGGGGGGCCCTATTGCAGCGAGCGCGAGATGCAATACCCTGCCCTCGCGTCGTATTTGGTCTGTTGGACCAGCATACACACGAGCTGGCTTTCTGTCGGACTAGCACACAGACGAGTGGACTTTCCGCCAGAAGCCCGACGGAAAGATTTAAAACATGTTTCAAATCTAGGTCTGGCGGGCTTTTGGGAAAAAGTCCGCCGGAAAAGTCCGCCGGAGCCTACACACGGTCGGATTGTCCGGCAGACTCTGGTCCGCCGGACCAAGTATGCCGGAAAGTCCGCTCGTGTGTACGCGGCATTACATACTAACGGCACCCAATTGTCAGCCAACAAACACGAACGTAGTGACGTACTACGTGGAATTTCAGCTCTTGAGCGCCACCCTTTGGGCACCTTCTGCTAATGTCGTGTTTGGTGAGCATTAGTTCCAAAAAAAACGCAGTGCTGATAAAAAGCTGCTTTCTTTGATATTCATGTTCACAAAGCCTCACGTACACAGACCAAGCTAGGCATAAAAAATTTTTGTTTTCCCACAGCTGGGAAGCTACAGGTGGGTCCTAGAGCCAGCCATAGAAGTGGATGGCTGTACACCCCTGTACTTGTGTAAGGCCCATGCTTCTCTATATCGGTGTTTTCTCACGCATGCACGTATGGCGTCATTTCCCAGGCGGACGCTTCTGCATTCATTAAAATACAGCTATGGCACCCCAAATGCGGGACGATTTTGCTGCGATTGTCAAGCGACAAATTGTGCTAAAATCACAGCAAAAATTGCGACTGCAAATACTCCTGGCCCTGTGCCAAGATTTGGTACATGAACTTATTGTAGAGCATTTTTGGAGCGGAGGGAGGCCAATCCAAATGAATTTTGCTGCTCCAAAAACTCTAAAAAAAAACAAAAAAACGAGCAACTGCAGATCGCTCAGGTGCGAATGGAGCTTAGGGCTGGCCATACATTATACAATTTTCTTGTAAAAGTTTCCTTTTAGATTTACCAAAACCATATTATATGAGGTCAAACCTAAACACTTAATTTGTATGCAGTCAGACAGTCCCTTACACTGCATAGCTGAAGGTAAATCTAAAGGAAATTTAATAACAATAAAATTGTATAATGTATGGCCAGCTTAAAGGGTCAGTTCACACCAGATTGCGGTGCAAGAAACCCGTTCCATACATGTTTCCGGCACCACGTTAAAAACGCACTGCACTTGCGATCTCCAGCAGGTGTCAGTTTTAACAACACCCCAAACACAGGTAGCAAACGCAGTGCGTTTGCCTGAACTGGATTGCATGGTACAGTAGTATCATGCGATCCGTTTGTTGTGCGTTTTCTTAAAGCAGTGCATGCATTACTTTTGGTGTGGTCCGGAGCGATTACAGCCCATGCAAATACATGGGCTGAAATCGCACTGCTCCCAGGTCACATGCGAATCACACTTTGACATTGTGCGATTCATGGTTTGAACCAACCCTTAACCACAAACTTGAATTGGTAACATGAAAAACAAACAAATGTAATGTTTATATACAGGCAAAGACGACGATCACTTCTGATTATAACAGATCTACACTGAGCAAAATTACAAATGCAACACTTTTGTGTTTTCCCCCCATTTATCATGAGCTGAACTTAAAGATCTACGACTTTTTTTATGTACACAAAAGGCCTATTTCTCTCAAATATTGTTCACAAATCTTGGTTCACACTGAGCTGCGGGAATGAATCCGTCAGCTGAACTCGCACAATTTCACTCCCGGATGTCAGTCCCAATTTCGGCCGCGATTTCAGAGACATGCAAATGCAGCATCGCACCGATTAGGATGGTGCCATCGTTGGCAATTGCCGCCGATTTGACATGCGATTTGACATGTCAAATCGCACCAATGTGAACCAGGGCAAAATCTGTGTTAGTGAGCACTTCTTCTTTGCCGAGATAATCCATCCACCTTCACAGGTGTGGCATATCAAGATGCTGATTAGACAGCATGATTATTGCACAGGTGTGTCTTAGACCCCTTTCACACTGGGGCGCTTTGGAGGCGCTACAGCACTGGACACTGGAGCGGTGTGCTGGCAGGACGCTAAAAAAAGGTCCTGCTAGCAACATCTTTGAAGCAGTGAAGGAGCGGTGTGTATACCGCTCCTCCACTGCTCCTGCCCATTGAAATCAATGGGCAGTGCGGCTATACCGCCGGCAAATTGCTGCTGCAGCAGCGCTTTGCAGGTGGTTTTAACCCTTTCTCGGCTGGTTTTAACCCTTTCTCGGCCACTAGCGGGGGGGGTAAAAGTGCCCCGCTAGTGGCCGAATAGCGCCGCAAAATTGACGGTAAAGCACCACTAAAAATAGCGGAGCTATACCGCCAACGCACCCACCACCCCAGTGTGAAAGGGGCCTTAGACTGGCCACAATAAAAAGGCAGTTTTATCACACAGCACAATGCCACAGATGTCGCAAGTTTTGAGGGAGCGTGCAATTGGCATGCTGACTGCAGGAATGTCCACCAGAGCTGTTGCCCTTGAATGGAATGTTCATTTCTCTACCATAAGCCGTCTCCAAAGGCGTTTCAGAGAATTTGGCAGTACATCCAACCGGCCTCACAACCACAGACCACGTGTAACCACATCGGCCCAGGACCTCCACATCCAGCATCTTCACCTCCAAGATCGTCTGAGACCAGCCACCCGGACAGCTGCTGCAACAATCGGTTTGCAGAACTAAAGAATTTCTGCACAAACTGTCAGAAACCGTCCCAGGGAAGCTCATCTGCATGCTCATCTTCCTCATTGGGGTCTCGAACTGACTGCAGTCTGTCATCGTAACTGACTTGAGTGGGCAAATGCTCACATTCGATGGTGTCTGGAACTTTGTAGAGGTGGTCTCTTCATGGATGAATCCCGGTTTTCACTGTACAGGACAGATGGCACGCAGTGTGTATGGTGTCGTGTGAGTGAGCGGTTTCCTGATGTCAACGTTGTGGATCGAGTGGCCCATGATGGCGGTGGGGTTATGGTATGGGCAGGCGTATGCTATGGACAACGAACACAGGTGCATTTTATTGATGGCATTTTGAATGCACAGAGATACCGTGACGAGATCCTAAAGGCCCCCATTGTTGTGTCATTCATCCACGACCATCACCTCATGTTGCAGCATGATAATGCACGGCCCCATGTTGCAAGGATCTGTACACAATTCCTGGAAGCTGAAAACATCCAGTTCTTGCATGGCCAGCATACTCACCGGACATGTCACCCATTGAGCATGTTTGGGGTGCTCTGGATGCGCGTATACGACAGCGTGTTCCAGTTCCTGCCATGATCCAACAACTTCGCACAGCCATTGAAGAGGAATGGACCAACATTCCACAGGCCACAATCAACAACCTGATCAACTCTATGCAAAGGAGATGTGCTGCACTGCGTAAAGCAAATGGTGGTCACACCGGATACTGACTGGTTTTCGGACCGCCGGACCCCCCAATACAGTAAAACTGCACATTTTAGAGTGGCCTTTTATTGTGACCAGCCTAAGGCACACCTGTGCTATAATCATGCTGTCTAATCAGCATCTTGATATGCCACACCTGTGAGGTGGATGGATTATCTTGGCAAAGGAGAAGTGCTCACTAACACAGATTTAGACAGATTTGTGAACAATATTTGAGAGAAATAGGCCTTTTGTGTACATAGAAAAAGTCGTAGATCTTTGAGTTCAGCTCATGATAAATAGGGGAAAACACAGAAGTGTTGCGCTTATAATTTTGCTCAGTGTAGTTGACAATCCTGAACTCCTTGGAGTATCCGCTCCATTCCTATTTCATTATTGGATTTATTAATAAATGATGAGAAAGAACAAATATGATGACTCGGCTCACAATATATTTTTATGATCTTTTAGGGCTTATTCACATCAGAAACTGCACATAAGTGTGCTTTTTTGACTGCATGTCTACATGCATTTGAAGCGCGCTTGACGAGCACATGATGTGCGCTCGAATGCATTTTGCGTTGCGTTTGCAGTGCATCTTTATATACATTTTTGGGCTTGGCTTTTTTGGCTTAACCGCTTAAAGACCAGCAGCCGCAGTTATACTGAGGCAGGTTGGCTCTCCTGGGCGAATTGCCGTCATTGTACGTCAGCTGCTTAAGAACTCTAGGGGGCGCGCGGGGTGGCCAGAACGGGGATTGTCAATGTAAATAAACAGATCCCCATTCTGACAGGGGAGGAGAGACAGATCTGCTGTACCTAGTGATTAGGAACAGCGATCTCTCTCCTCCTCCAGTCAGTCCCATCCCCCCACAGTTAGAAACACCTCCCAGCTAACACATTTAACCCCTTGACTGCCCCCTAGTGTTAACCCCTTCGCTGCCAATGACATTTACACAGTAATCAGTGCATTTTTACAGCACTGATCTCTGTGTAAGTGTCAGGGGTCCCAAAAATGTGTCAAAAGTGTCTGATCTGTCCGCCGCAATGTCACAGTCCCGCTAAAAATCACCGATCACTGCCATTACTAATAAAAGAAAATGAATAATAATAAAAATGCCATAAATCTATCACCTATTTTGTAGACGCTGTAACTTTTGCAATATACGCTTATTGTGATTTTATTATTGCAATGGAGTGTCTACATGTTTCATGCTGATTTAGCGCTTCCTCATGAGTAAGCGCTAAATCAGCGCGAAGCGCATTGACTCTCCATGCACCCCCTGCTCGTATTTGCCTTTATTTGTCTGTACATGTGATTTCTTTTAATAAATTGGAATTTCGACTCTCCTTGCACCCTGTGCTCCTATTTGCCTTTATTTGCTGTACATGTTATTGCTTTCTATAAATTGGAATTTCGCAGAGTGCAGCCATCCAGAATGTGTGCATCCCATCCTAGTCTTCAGCTGACAAGCTGGGCATTGCACTTACATTTACGAGGATAGCGTAGGAGACCAAGTAGCTGATCCACCTGTCTGCATTTTAGAGCAACACAATGCACTCAGATGAATGTAAACGCAAGTTAAAGTAAAGATAGAAAAAAAATAAATAGCGGTTAGTATTTTTCTCTTCCAGGGACCTGTCACTTCAAAATGACATGAAAACACATGCCAGTGCACATATTAATGCAAAATGCGGGGCGTGTCCAAGATGGCAACCTGAGAGGCCGTGGGTTTCAGAGCTCTGCCGGTCTTTATCTATATATCCTGCTCTCAGGATGATTTCTCCTACAAAAAACCTACCAAACTGATCCGGATGACCTACCGGTCACAGCGGAAGGCAAAAAAGATTCGGTTCCCGCACCTCCTGGAAGATACAGCCGGACCTGTGGAGCGACACGTGGCGAAGTCCCCCAGACTGCTCACCAACATGGCGTCGCAGACGGAGGCTGAGGACACGGCGGCGGAGTCACAGCTCGTATTCCCAGAGGTGATGGCTGCTACCGCCTCCTGTCAAGCCACTTTCTAACAAAATTGAGGCAGTACAATTAGATGTGGGTCTTATCCACCAGGACTTAGACAAACTACGTTCGCGGGTATCGGAGGTGGAGCAGCAAGCGGGTCAGACGGAGGACACTGTCATGGAGCACACTGCATCCATCCGCACCCTAAAAACCAGGGTTCGGGCCTTGGAATATAAAGTGGATGATGCAGAAAACAGGAATCGGAGGAACAACCTCCGGATCGTGGGCATGCCTGAAGGAGCCGAGGGGAAGAATCCTCTGGTCTTTGTGGAGGAGACCTTGAGAGCCCTACTGCCGACTGCCCAATTCTCCCCGTACTTCACTGTAAAGCATGCCCATCGGATCACGCCGGTTCCTGGGCCGCCGGGCTCCAACCCTCGCACCCTGATATTTTGGATGCTCAACTACCGGGACAATATTCTCCGAGCAGCTCGCAGGGCGGGTACATTGAAATTTGCTAGCCTGCTTTTTTTCCCGGACTACTCCATGGAAACTCAAAAGCTCCGCAGATCATTTGATAAGATCAAGGTGGCACTGCGTGCACGAAATAATAAATATAGTATCCTCTTCCCTGCCAGACTGCGGGTTCAAGGTGGCCAGACAGTGAAGTTTTTCACCTCTCCCCGGGATGCTGCTGTTTGGTTGGAGTCCCTGCCGCCACCCCACTAACTGTCTAATCTGCCTGCTGTCTGTACAAACCTGTGTCTGCTTGCTCATGGAGGACTGGGAGATATCTCTTGGTTTTGCTGGGGACACACTGATGGACACTGCTTGCCGGCATCCACCTTGTGGGACTACATAGGATAACCCAGTAGGATCCTTAAAACAGTTTGCTGGCGTTGGGTGTTCTCCGGGGCTTTTTTTCTCATGGGCGCAATCCCCATTTGATTTACCATATCTGCTAACTGTAAATGGCTGACATGGGGTCTCTGTGGCATTATCCCCTTGAGAGTTGATGTCATGTTTATTGCTATGACAGGGCACTGACTGTAGCTGTCTCCGTTTGGCACCCGGACCTCGGAACTGGCCTCCCACTAAATTGTACTCTATGTTCTTTACCGCGATCCCCTATGATGTACCCGACTGAGATGAAAATTGACATCCAGGCTGAATGAGAGGGGGAGGGAGTTCTTGTCTGCTGCTGTTGCTCCTGTTCTGATTTTGCCCCTGTCCTGCCCTGGAATACTGACTGCAACAGGCTATCCTTTGTTTGCATCTTTTGCTGTTGGAGCTCAACACTCTGCCCAGACCCGAACTCTTCTGATTGGAGACCCTATGCAGCACTGCCCACGTTTGTCATGTTTGCACCCAGCGGTCCCATGACTTGCAGCATTCACAGGATTTGGATATGACCAGTTCTCTGTTCTAGGGATATTACATGTTATTCAGGTTAAATAATTTGTGTTGTGCCCCTGGGGACATCCAGGAAAACATATTCATATTTCATGCCGGCAACTCTGATTTTCCTGCTGGCTATGCCTCTCTCAATGTTATCTACTGCACCTGAGTTCACACCCTCTTTGTTTTAGTAACTGTTGGGGTTAAGGGATTACATACATCAAATGCATCTGCTGGAGATGCGGGGTGGGGGGGTTTGTTTTCTGCCGTTGCAGATACTGTGGGGATGTTTAATACATGGATGTGCCTTATGTTTGTTGGAGACCTGTTGTCTCCCACTCTCAAACATATGGGTTTGCTAAAATGGCGTTATTATGTACGGTGTCTATCCAGCTACAGTGTGGGGTACCGAGAGCATGCGGAGCCTGTCATGGAATTTTTAAGCATAGGCAATCAGACTCGGTGGGTCGCCCATCCTGTCCATCCATTATCGTCGCTTGTCGATGTCTAATATTTCCATAATCTTGTGGAATGTTAGGGGCATGAACTCGGCTATCAAAAGATCCCTTGTGTTTAAATTCTTGCAGGAATATGCCCTTCAGATCTGCATATTACAGGAGACCCATTTGCTCGGCTCCAGGATTCTTGGACTTAGGAGGGCATGGGTGGGGAGCCATTACCATTCTACCTATTCACAGTATGCTAGGAGAGTCAGTATATTGATTCATAAATCTCTCCCACTCCAAATCCTAGATGTCCGTACGGACCCCGGGGGTAGGTATGTGCTTCTGCATGCTCTTGTGCACAACAGACGTATGGTGCTAGTGGGATTGTATCTGCCCCCCCCCCCCCCCTGAAAATATGCAAACCTTGTACGACATCATGCAAATAGTAATGAGCTATGATACTTCAGAGATTTTCCTATTTGGGGATTTTAATCTGGTGCCCTCTCAGGACTTGGATAGGCTCCGTCCTGTGGCCCGCCCCTCCTCGAGTCTTCAGCAGTGGGCTGATACATTCATGCTGACAGATGTATGGAGGCATTTTCCTCCCCAGGGTAGGGAATTCACATGCCACTCTACCACTTACCAAACCTTGTCTCGTATAGATCTGATATACGCCTCGTCTGGTGCGCTGCGCTGGACGAGGGAAGCAAAACATTTACCTAGAGAAATTTCAGATCACGCCCCTTTTGCCTTAACATTTCCCTGGCTGATTCGTCTGGTCTGCAGCTATGGCGCCTGTCTAGGTTCTGGGCACTAGACGATAGATTACAAGAACCAATGATGAAAGTATTTGTAATTATTGGGACCGGAACAGAGAGTCTGCCAATGCGGGGACGCTGTGGGATGCCTTTAAGGCTTGGATCAGGGGAGAGTATATCACCCGTATCTCATCTGCGCAGCGGGAGGCTTCTCGGTCTCGGGAGGCACTGGAGGAGGAGGCTGGTAGACTAGAAGCGACTTACATAGCAACCCCGACAAACACCAATCACTTAACATGGCAGAGAGCCCTGCGAGAGCTATCCTTACACAATGTTGATCAAACTAAACAGTCCATGCTCTATGCCACACAAATTATTTGAATATGGTAACAAGAATGGGAGACTACTGGCTTGGTTGGCTAAGGATCGGGCGGGGCTCACACATATATATATATATATGTGTCCCCCAAATATCTTGTTTGTTTATTGTATAGATTCTGACCAAATCCTTTTGGGATAGGAGCACCTCACTCCCTCATTAAGTACCTCTCATTAGTGTCCACTTGTGTCATAGGTGGAGACCTCAAGATTCTCCCATTTAGAAGAGTGTATTGCTCTCATGGTTCAGAGAAGCAGGATCTCCCAAATCTATGGATAGTGTAGGACCCACTAATCATGGGGTAATTTGTCGCAGTAGGTGGGCTTAGCACCATATAGTAATATGGTGTGACCAAATCCCCATATTTTTGATAATGTCTTTTTGAAAATGTTTAGGTGTTTTTAAACTAGCCTTGCTGGAAGTAAATGTTTGTGTGCGTTGTAAAATTTTCTTCTATTGTATGGTCTTATGGCTGCACCATCTTTAATGAGAGGGTGTGCCCCCCACTAATCATGAGGGTACTTTGTCACACATATAGCTAGCATACATGACGCGCAGGGAAATAAGCTATCTTCTCCTGTAGACATTAACTCTCGGTTCTCTGAGTTCTTTAAGGAGGTTTATACCTTTAGAGTACAGTTTTCCCCCTCTGAGTTGCAGGAGTATCTGAGACCCATTCCCTTTCCTACTCTGTCAGACAGTCATAGGAAACAACTTGAAGTGGGTATCACCCTTGAGGAAGTTCAGGCTGCCATTGGGGGACTGCAGAGCGGAAAACTCCGGGTGCGGATGGACTGCCGACAGAGTTTTACTCTCAGCATGTGGATCTGTTGGCCCCTTGACTCAAGACCCTCTTCTCTGAGCTTGCTGACCTGGACTCCTTGCCGGGCTCTATGGATGAGGCGATCATTGTGCTGATCCCCAAGCCAGGTAAGGATCCGCAGAAGTGCCCCTCATATAGGCCCATATCGTTGCTCAATGTGAATGCGAAGATCCTGGCAAAAATATTGGCCTCTCGACTGTACATGGTTATCTCCACTTTGATCAAACTGGATTTATGCCGGGCAAGGGCACAGATATAAACATCAGACGTCTATTTTTGAATTTATCAATAACTCATGAAAATGTAGGCTTTCGGGTGATCGCCTCCCTAGATGCCGAAAAGACGTTTTATTCGGTAGAATGGGATTGGCTTTGGGAGGTACTACAGCACTTTGGGTTTGGGCCGAAATTTTTACGGTGGATGCAATTGCTATATAGTGGACCGAAGGCAAGGGTGCGCACTAGTGATAGGCTATCGGATCCATTCTTGTTGCATAGAGGCACACGACAGAGGTGCCCATTATCTCCCAGTCTGTTTGCCCTGGCCCTGGAACCCCTGGCGATTTTGATAAGGGAATCTGTGGAAGTTCGGGGCTTACGGATTGGCGGACTAGAGGAAAAACTCTCGCTTTATGCAGATGAAGCTCTGCTGTATTTAAACGATGCTGGCCCATCGCTGGTAGCGGTCCTGGAAATTTTTAACAAAGTCAGAACGTTCTCAGGCTTACGAATTAACTGGACAAAATCGGTCCTCTTCTCCCTGGATAGCCAGGCCTCGGCTTTGGCCTCCCCTACGTACTGAACTGGGTCACTGAATTTAAATACTTGGGGATTCGGGTGGTTAGGTCTACTGCCCTTTATTTTAATCTTAATTTGGCTCCCTTGCTGTCCCTCCTGAGGGAAAGATGCTCTTCGTGGTCAGGACTTCCATTAAATTTGCTGGGCCGTATCAATCTACTAAAAATGATAATCCTGCCCAAGTTCAATTATCTATTCCGCAATAGCCCAGTGTGGATACCGATCTCTTTCTTTCGGGAGGTGGATGCATTAGTTCTTTTAAATGGAGCAGATCTGCTCCCCAACTGGCCAAAACCACACTACAATTGCCGGGACACCTCGGGGGACTGGCCATGCCAAACCTTCAGGTTTATTATTGGGCGACTGTCCTGGTTACGGCGTACTGGTGGTTTGAGGGCTCGTGCTCTAATGCTGCGGTGTGCATGGAGGCGGCTCGCTTAGGCTCCCTACAGGATCTACAAAATCTTGTTTACAGGGGGGTAGGGGCCTATGACGATATTCCCGACCCAACTAAAGCAACACTGAAGGTGTGGGCAGCAGCTAGACGTCTATTCCTACGGGATGGACGATGGTCTCCTGTCCAGCCTCTATGGGGGAACCCTAACTTAGTACATTTTAGGACAGTCCCTGACCCTCGGATATGGGCCAGATACGACATCAAGACCCTGAGGGATATCATGCCTGAGGGGACATTGCTGACTTTTTCTCAGATCTCTAGAATACATAAATTACCCAGTTGGATGTTCTTCCGGTATGCCCAACTTCGCCATGCTGCTAGGGCCCAGTTTCCTGAGCCACCCCTCCTCCAGTTAGACCCGGTGGAGGACCTGCTAGTGGTCTGGAGAAGCCTCTGTCTGCCCTATACGGAACTCTGCTAACCACAGAGTCCCCCATTATAGATACAATTTGGGATAGATGGAAATTAGATATCCCCAATCTGGATAGGGAGGATTGGGATGAGTGTCTGGAGCAGGGACCTTGACTGGTAATCGCTTCTGGAGATAAGTTAATCCAAGTAAAGTTCTTGCACCATTTCTATTTTACTCCTGCACGGCTACATAAGATGTACCCCGATAGAGACCCACAATGCCAATGCTGTCAGACACAGCTGGGTACATAGTATCATATGCTCTGGGAGTGCCCTGTTATCTCTGCCTTCTGGTCTGCTATTTTTGAACAACTTAACATCCGGCTTGAACTGTCTGCCCCTATGACACCAGAACTGGCTCTTCTAGGGATACATGCAGACGAACAACGGCCCTATCATAGTAAACTATTGATTTCATATCTTTTATTCTACGCCAAAAAAGAGATTCTTTGTAAATGGTACTTCCCTGCACCCCCCCCCCCCCCCCCCCCACAGTGTCCTCCTGGGAAAATAGAGTCAATACTGCATTGCCCCTCTACAGACTCACGTACATTAGCTGGGGTTGCTCCTGGAAATTTGATAAGGTGTGGTTGCCCTGGACATCCCAATAGATTACCTTTCCCCCCCCTCATACTGACCAATGAACAGCCACTAAAATATGACAGCACTACTGACCCCGAAGACTCTGCCCCCTTCCATGGCTCTCGGGTCACCTCTTTCACGTTGTGTCTCCCCCCCCCCCCCCTTTTTTTTTTTTGCTGGGTCCTGGCCCTGACACCGATATAAGAAATACATGTTCTATGTTGGATTGTTTAGTTTTGCCTGGATAAGAACTGTCCTCAAATTGTAACTATTTCACTCAGTGTTCTGCTGTGTATAATGTTCTTTTGTTGTAAATGCCCTGCTGTACCAATTCTTCAATAAAGCACTCCTGATTGTTAAAAAAAAAAAAAAATTAATGCAAAATGTAACGTAACACATTGCTCATGAAATTGCATGGTAAATGCACATCAACACACATGCCTTTTTGTGATGCGTTGCGGTGAGTTTTTATGTGCATTATGGGGCAAAGGCCCCTAGGGCTTGTCAAACTTAAAAAGGTGATTGAGCCATGGTTTTACCGCCCCACCATCTCCACCCTTAATCAAACACAGTGATTGGAGGGGGTTGTACACATGCCTTGGCCATGATGCCTTGCTTCACAGCAAAAATGATAACTCGTCATGGACTCTGAACATGACCTATTCAAGTTTATGGGGCTATGCCGCAACAACCCTGCAAACAGCAGGCTGTACGCAGCACCTGGGGCTCCCTAGCTCAGGAAAATGCATTCAATTTATAGGCAGCATATTTTCAGCCTCTTTCTGCATAAGTCTTTAACATAAACTGCATTAACAAAATGCTGACTTTAGCCAAATAGAAAAGAGCGCTGTCACATGTCCTCCCTCTGAGCCCTTCCTTATGGAAAGTAAACATGTTCTCAGTAATTAGTTCTTTCTATAATCCCAGCCGTGGGTGTCTGTTGAGAAATCGGCCACTAATCCACTGACATGGACCTACTGAGCTAATCTTCCTCCTCCCTGGGACTGGATCTTTCTAGGGCTTGTCCCGGTGACATCAGCACAGGTCATCCCAGAAAAGTCCCTTTAGTCACATAGAAGTGTCATCTCATTTCTAAGTTTAGCATGCAGATTCCACTATAAATGCTTTGTGTGCTGACCACAGAGAGAAACTTCCCAGCTCTACTGAAGAGAAGCCAGAGGAAAACCCAAATTAACAGGACATCTCCAACCTGGTGGATCAACCTTTTTTCCCCATTTACACACAAGTCAAAAAGGGCTCATTTACATCAGCGTTGTCCTCTTTTGTTTTTCAGATGGCGTTTGACATGCTGTAAGAAGGCGATATGTCCTCTCTTCATCGTCCGTTTTTTAACCCCTAAAAGCCCATACCACAGAGCTGCAACAGCATGTATTGCATGTGATTGCAGGGTGGCTGCTGTGTGACCTGTTCAAGGCGAGCTTACTGCCTGCTGAATGCAATGGGTGGATGATTCTTGTCACGCCGCAATGCATCGCAGCCGCGGCAAGTATACAACCCCGTCCAGAGCTTAACCACCTCCAGTCCAGGCCAATTCTATCGTTTCTCTCGTACATGTAAAAATTAGCATTTTTTTTTCTAGAAATTACTTAGAACCCCAAACATTATATGGTAAGGAAAAATTTGGACGAATGGCAGCACTCCCATGTAATGCAAAAAGGCTTTATTGTATCCAAAACATGTAAAAACAATCCATATGGGCAGGGGAACAAAAAGCAGACGCGTTTCACACGTATCAATACCATATGGAAATGCGAGTGTTATCCCAATATATATATATATATATATATATATATATATATATATATATATATATATATATATATATATATATATATATATGTGAATAGATTTCAAAATTAAACTCAGGTATGTCCAATTCCACACTCGCATTTTCTGTTTCAAGTTCCCATCATACACAATCAAATTTAAACAACATTTGATATAATATGAGCGATGCAATTTTAACAAGCATCATTCTAAAAACATAAACCAGTATATGAGCAAACTAAAAAAAACATTTAGAAGCATTTCATACATGAAACTGTGGAGGATTGTTCTTATAGGCGGCAAGAGGGGATGTGTCCCCCCCCCCTCAAGTGCTTCTACCGACTCACCCGTGCAATCGGTGAGCCGGAAAAGGGATCCGCTGGCGCCGGATGCTGACGATAGAGATTTCCGGCTGGCCAGATAGTCCCCGGGGTCTCTATGGTCCTTCAGAGGCCGGGCGCGATGTTATAACTGTTGAAAAGCGCTGCGCAAACTGTTGGCACTATATAAATCCTGTTTAATAATAATAATAACATCACGCCCAGCCTCTGCATTTGAAAAAATGCTGCTGCCTCGGGTGGGAAGCTGAGACCTTTTTTTTTTTTATTTCAGGCTTCCCAGCCTAGAGGTGAGATGTGGGGACTTATTGAACCCATATCTCACTGTAAAGAGGATCTGTTATGCCATATTCCTATTACAAGGGATGTTTACATTCCTTGTAAAAGGAATAAAAGTGATCAAAAAAAATGTAAAAAGAAGGCATCAAACTAGAAAAATAAAGTAAAATTTCCAATAAAAAAAAATCTAAAGTGACCCTGACCCGGCATGCTCGCTGGCAGAAGCGTACGCATACGTAAGTCGCGCCTGCATATGAAAACGGTGTTCAAACCACCACATGTGAGGTGTTGCCGAGAACGTTAGAGCAAGAGCAATAATTCTAGCCCTAAACCTCCTCTGTAACTAAAAACATGTAACCTGTAAAAAAATTTAAAGTGTCGCCTATGGAGATTTTCAAGTACCAAAGTTTGGTGTCATTCCACAAGCGTGTGCAATTTTGAAGCGTGACATGTTAGGTATCAATTTACTCTGCGTAACATCATCTTTCATATTATACAAAAAAAATCGGGCTAACTTTACTGTTTTTTTTTTTTTTTTAATGCATTAAACTGTTTTTTTTCCCCAAAAAAAACGCGTTTGAAAAATTGCTGCGCAAACACCGTGCAAGATAAAAGGTTGCAACGACTGCCATTGTATTCTCTAGAGTCATTGCTAAAAAAATATATATAATGTTTGGGGGTTCTGTGTAATTTTCCAGGAGGAGAGAAATGTCAGAATTAGTCTGGGTAGCAAGTCGTTTAAAAGGACCAAGCCACTCTTTTTGTCTGGGTCATTGCTCGGGACCTTCCTGGTTCTACTGGTGGATACCCACCGCACAGGACCACCTGAGCCACCAAGGGATTTGGCCTGAAGTTTTGCTTTAACAGACTAAAAAAAAATAGATAAATAGATTAAAAAAATAGATTGAAATTGTAAAGTATTTTTGAGTTATGTCAGCTCTGTATAGAAGACAGGTCCCCTTGACATAGATCAGCATGTGTCATTTGGCAAGAGTAGAAGACAGAAATCTTGTCTGATCCAACAATCAGGTGTATTAGGCAGTGAAAGTAATTTACGGTTAGACGTGGTGAGTAATTAACATGTGATGCACTTGTAGAACATTAGGGAGAGTTACAATTATGAGTGGTAAATATTTACTGTAAGTTATCGCAATGTGCCGTGGCTTGTTCCATCGGCAAGTTTTAGCAAGCTGAACCCGAGCGGCTCCTTCCCGAGTGATGCACGAGGTATGCGGAGAACATCTGGTTTACTGGTAACTATGTCAAGACAGCAATGTGTACACCTTGTAGCACCTCATTACATGTCGCTGCGCAGCCAGAAAACAACAAGCCCATTCCGAGACAATGTGCAGATATTCCCACCGGACGGACTTCAGCATCGTCCGCATTAAAGCTCAACTCCGGGGAAAGGAAAAATACTGTGCGGGGCTGCCCCTGTACTGCAAGGTTTAAATGCTTGTTATGCCTAGGGGAACAAGAAAAGCACTTTTAGGCTTCCTTAACACTTGTGGTTGGTGGGCAGAAAAGAACACGCAGTTGAGCCACGTTTTTAATACTCCCCACCCTCCGTTAAAGTGGGAGTAAACTCTCATCTCTGACTTTTACTTATAGGTAAGCCTAAATAAAGCTTACCTATAGGTACTGTAAATATCTCCTAAACGTGCACCGTTTAGGAGATATTTACTGTACATGCAGCCAGTGATGTCACCGGCGCATGCGCTCTGAAGGAACAGCCACCCGGGTCATTCCTTCAGAGCCCTGTGCCATAAGCAGCGGCTCCTGTGTACATGCATGAAAGTGACGTCATCACGGCTCCAGCCACTCACACAGCCAGAGCCCGCGAACCTGGAAGGAAGACGGGGGAAGATGGAAGCCCTCTCAGCAATGACAGCGCGGTGCTGGAGGGCTTCGTAGTAAGGTAAGTTTCACATAATGTGCTAGTATGTGATGCATACTAGCACATTATAGCTTTACCTCGCAGGATGCAAAAAACACACACAGAGCGGTTTGCTACCGCTTTAAGCTACAAATGTAGGAAACGAGTGTACACATGGCATGGCTGTGATGCTTTGATTCATTTTCTGTGGGTGGTATCACCACCGCATGCAACTAATTCAAGCAAATGGGCCGTGTGACAAAAATGTTAGTCGTATTATCATTTATTTAAAAATAGTGTAGAGTGTGCAGTGCACTGTACAGGGCGCTGGACTAATGAGAGTCTATTATGCCTGTCATTTTTGACAAGCATGTGATTAGAGCCTGAGGCTCTAATTGGCTGGTTTTAAGTTGTCCTCGGGGCGCAGAGGACTGCGCCCCAAACCCTCCCACTTTTGATTTTAGCGAATCAATATTCGCCATTGCGTCACTTCCAGTTTTCATCTTCTCGTCCCCGGCCAATCAGGAGGCTCAAGATTTGGAACCCAGAAAGAAGACTGGGTTAACACGGAAGCCGCAGAGGGGAGCCGTGACCCTGGTGAGTGAGGACCTGGAGGGGTTTGTTTGCGCCCCCCCCCCAAAAATGTTTATAGGTAAAGGTGCTTTTCCTGATCCCATAGACAGAAATAAAGTTTTAACCCTTGCAGTGCAGGGGGGGCAGTCCCACTGTAAGGGAGCATTTTTACTTCCTCTGGAATTGAACTTTAATAATTAGGGAAGCTAAGCTTGTTCACCTGCACATTGTGTAATGCAGAGCACGCAATGCACGTGAGCAATTCGTTGTTATAACATTGCAGTAACAGTTAAGCAAAGGATAAAACCCATGAAGCCGCACATCAATGCATACCCACTGGTATTGGACTTAAATGCCAATGTCAGCCTGGGCTCCCACCAGGCAACGCCCCCAACATGCTTCACTGCCCCTTAAGCATTGGCATTTCTTTAACTGCTTTTTTTATTTTCTATTTTTTTAAATTACTTTTGTGTTATTAATTGTATGTGCTGCACCGTGTTGTAACATGCCGGGATAAAATGACGCCTCATTTGATCATAAAGCACACCAACATGGTGTGAACACTTTTCAAGGGACAAACCCTCTTCTTCTTTGCTCTGAAGAAGAGGGCTTGTTCCTTGAAACTCGTCAGCTTGCAAGTCTGATTGATGTCAAGGTCATGCGAGTTTCATCTCTAATCATGAACCACCTTGGAACCTGGTTTATGTACATTTGTTTTTTAGCCTACAGCTATTGTGACTATGCATTTGGTTGATTTAAATTTTCTAATAAAATGTTGCTAATGCACTAGACCTCTGCGCCATTTTGTTTTGTTTAATTTGTTTCAAGATTTCCCATCCTGAAGAGGGCGGCATTGGCGCAGATTACCAGTCCTGGATGGGGAGCCGATACTAGAATGGTCATCTCTCACAACTGCTTGCGTTCTCAGTAATTCCTTAGGGCCAAGTGTGTCAAGGGCTGTGTGTTCACTTTGGTATATACAATGTTTTGTAGTCAGTTTTATAAGCTGAATGTGAATGCGATCACCTAAAGGGGAGTTGAACCTGTTTAAATACAACAATGTTTTTTACTACGCCAGCACCCCAGATTTCCTCTTCCCCCTCCTCATGGAAATAAAATGTGTAAACCCTGACCTCAGATTTGATCATCTGCTCTGCCGGTTAACCTCAGTAGCATCTTCAACTTCTGCTAGCCTGCAGGTTGCGTAATATTGTGCATGCAATAATTTAAAGATAAACTGTATCAAAAGCACAGCATTGCTGCAAGGGTCAAGTGCTTGCTTAGGTCTAGAGCAGAGTTTCTCAACCAGGGTTCCTCCAGAGGTTGCTACGGGTTCCCTGAGCGATGAACAATTTCTACCTCTCAGATAAGTTCCCACTGACACCATTGATCTTTTTAGCTACAGTATCTCATAAAAGTGAGTACACCCCTCACATTTTTTGTAAATATTTTATTATTTCTTTTCATGTGACAACACTGAAGAAATGACACTTTGCTACAATGTAAAGTAGTGAGTGTACAGCTTGTATAACAGTGTAAATTTACTGTTCCCTCAAAATAACTCAACACACAGCAGTTAATGTCTAAACCTCTGGCAACAAAAGTGAGTACACAGCTAAGTGAAAATGTCCAAATTGGGACCAATTTGTCATTTTTCCTCCCCGATGTCATGTGACTCGTTAGTGTTACAAAGTCTCAGGTGTGAATGGGGAGCAGGTGTGTTAAATTTGGTGTTATCGCTCTCACTCTCTCATACTGGTCACTGGAAGTTCAACATGGCAGCCCATGGCAAAGAACTCTCTGATGATTTGAAAAAAATAAATTGTTGCTCTAGATGGCCTAGGCTATAAGAAGATTGCCAAGACCCTGAAACTGAGCTGCAGCACGGTGGCCAAGACCATACAGCGGTTTACCAGGACAGGTTCCACTCAGAACAGGCCTCGCCATGGTCGACCAAAGAAGTTGAGTGTGTGTGCTCAGTGTCCAATCCAGAAGTTGTCTTTGGGAAATAGACATATGAGTGCTGCCAGCATTTCTGCAGAGGTTTAAGGGGTGGGGGGTCAGCCTGTCAGTGTTCAGACCATACGCCGCACACTGCATCAAATTGGTCTGCATGGCTGTCGTCCCAGAAGGAAGCCTCTTCTAAAGATGATGCACAAGAAAGCCCGCAAACAGTTTGCTGAAGACAAGCAGACTAAGGACATGGATTACTGGAACCCTGTCCTGTGGTCTGATGAGACCAAGATAAACTTATTTGGTCCAGATGGTGTCAAGCGTGTGTGGCGCCAACCATGTGAGGAGTACAAAGTCAAGTGTGTCTTGCCTATAGTCAAGCATGGTGGTGGGAGTGTCATGGTCTGGGGCTGCATGAGTGCTGCCGGCACTGGGGAGCTACAGTTCATTGAGGGAACCATGAATGTCAACATGTACTGTGACATACTGAAGCAGAGCATGATCCCCTCCCTTCAGAGACTGGGCCACGGGGCAGTATTCCCACATGATAACGACCCCAAACACACCTCAAAAACGACCACTGCCTTGCTAAAGAAGCTGAGGGTAAAGGTGATGGACTGGCCAAGCATGTCTCCAGACCTAAACCATATTGAGCATCTGTGGGGCATCCTCAAATGGAAGGTGGAGGAGCGCAAGGTCTCTAACATCCACCCGCTCTGTGATGTCATCATGGAGGAATGGAAGAAGACTCCAATGGCAACCTGTGAAGCTCTGGTGAACTCCATGCCCAAGAGGGTTAAGGCAGTGCTGGAAAATAATGGTGGCCACACAAAATATTGACACTTTTGGCCCAATTTGGACATTTTCACTTAGGGGTGTACTCACTTTTGTTGCCAGCAGTTTAGACAATAATGGCTGTGTGTTGAGTTATTTTGAGGGGACAACAAATTTACACTGTTATACAAGCTGTACACTCACTACTTTACATTGTAGACAAGTGTCATTTCTTCAGTGTTGTCACATGAAAAGATATAATAAAATATTTACAAAAATGTAAGGGGTGTACTTACTTTTGTGAGATACTGTGTATATATATTGCATGTAGTGCTTTTGCTCAGGGGCTTAGAAGTCTGTTCAAACTTTCACTTTTGGTAAAAAATAAATAAAATAACATTATGGGTTCCCCTTGGGGGGTTTGATGAGTAGTTATGTAAAGTAGAGGACACATAAAGTAGAAACGTCATTCAATACTTATTACTCAGCAGGGTCGGTTATTCACATCTGTAATAGATTTAGTTTTTAGAATGAAAAGTAAAACTTTGAAACAAGCTGAACCCTTTGATGTACCTAGAGTTTGTGAGTCACGGAATTCAGACCATGTGTGAACGTATATACTGTTGATTTTACTGTGTAATGCCATGGGAAGATTGGCGTTGCATGTGGCCGGTCTGATCAAAAGGCCAGAGAATAAGTCACAAACAAAATCAGTGCAAGTGAATGATGCAGAGCTTATGAAATGTTTGATTACACGCTGACCACATAGGTGACTGTCCAACGCCTGTCACTGATCCCCCTCTCTGAGTAACCTGATGATGGAAGGGGGGACCCCCGGTCTGACCAGCGGTCAGTATAAATATGATTAACTGCGGCAGCGACATAATAACAGGTTGCAGCTCAGACAGACGGAAATGTTTGTCCTTCTGTAGAGGAGAAAGCCAGACGCTTCCTTTCCCTGCCAGACAGGACTCAACCATTCCTGTACTGAGTTATTGTACGGCATGGTGATGCGAGGGATCTGCGCACTGATGATGCTGGATATCTATGATCTGTAATCATACTGCTCTGTGTATTGGTGTTCAGTATCTATTTTGTGATAATGACCACAAACAGCTCTGTACAATAATGATACAAATTCTCTCTATAGTCTTAGGCCCCTTGCACCTTGGGGTGTCCAGTTGCAGTGCATCACTCCCAACATTTTAGTGCACCCAGGAAGAAAAGTTGCAGCATCCAGCCCTTCTGCCTGCAGCCTTTCAAAGTATATGGCAGGCTGCGGCTGAATGCTGTACCAAGGGGTACCTGTGTTTAGGGCACTCTGTATTCAGGGACGAATGTCAGGAACACAGGTCTCCAGAAGGTCCCGGAGCAGAGAGGAGCAGGGGATCAGCGCAGGGACAGCATGACTTGTGTGGACTGCACAGTCAGGCTGTTTACGCTGGTCGCTTTCCCCTTTAAGGATAAGGGAGGGGCTGGTGCAGAGGAGGAGGCAGAAGGAAATGTAGAGAGGAGAAGGGGGGATGTGATGTCAGTGGAGAGCGCCGGGGATGAAGATTCCCACCCACCCTCCCTGAGGTTATGGCAATAGGGGACGTTGGTTTTAGTGTGGCAGTGGTTTGGGTCTGTGAGGAGGAGGAGATTGATGGTATGGAGAGTTTACACGGTTGGTACCCATATATAATATGGGCTGTTTAGAGTTTACACGGTTGGTACCCATATATAATATGGGCTGTTTTATGTACCTTCCGGTTACGAGGGGTTAACCAGGAAGGGGAAAAGTTTGGTCACTGAGAAGGTTGGGTACTGTCTCACAGTCTGGGGTTAGCGACTGGAGGCCTTAAAAAGTTTAAGAGTTCATATGCAGTGACCTGTGGGTGGATTCCCCTCCTAGACTCCAATAATTCCGTGAAGTTATTTAAAAGTTATTTAAAAGTTATTTATAAAAATGTTATTTATTGGTTTTATATTTTATTAATAAAAGGCCGACAAGGCCATTTACTCCACCACCTTGTCGCGTCATTTGTGGGAGGTATTAGAGGGTAATGGTTAAGGGGTAGCTTCTAGGACTGAAGTTAGTCCTTCACAGGTCATGCATTCCAGACATTCGTCCCTGAATGCATAGGGCCATAAACACCGGTACCACTTGGTACAGCATTCTGGCCAAAAGGTCCATGTCCTCTCCCTTATCCCCTTCCCCTTTTTTGATACACGATACAAGAGATGGCCAGAGACTGCAGACATGATACAAGAGATAGCCAGAGACTGCAGACATGATACAAGAGATAGCCAGAGACTGCGGACATGACACAAGAGATGAATAGAGACTGCAGACATTATACAAAAGATGGCCAGAGACTGCAGACATGGTACAAGAGATGGCCAGAGACTGCAGACATGATACAAGAGATGGTCAGGGAAGGTAGACATGGTACAAGAGATGCCCAGAGGCTGAGATCATGATACAAGACGTGGTCAGAGACTGCAGACAGGTTACAAGAGATGGCCAGAGATGGCAGACATTATACAAGAGATGCCCAGAGGCTGAGATCACGATACCTAACATGGTCAGAGACTGCAGACACGGTACAAGAGATGGTCAGAGACTGCAGACATGGTACAAGAGATGGCCAGAGACTGCAGACATTATACAAGAGATGCCCAGAGGCTGAGATCACGATACCGGACATGGTCAGAGACTGCAGACACGGTACAAGAGATGGTCAGAGACTGCAGACATGGTACAAGAGATGGCCAGAGACTGCAGACATTATACAAGAGATGCCCAGAGGCTGAGATCACGATACCGGACATGGTCAGAGACTGCAGACACGGTACAAGAGATGGTCAGAGACTGCAGACATGGTACAAGAGATGGTCAGAGACTGCAGACATTATACAAGAGATGGCCAGAGACTGCGGACATGATACAAGAGATGGCCAGGGACTGCAGACATGGTACAAGAGATGGTGAGGGACTGCAAACATGATACAAGAGATGGTCAGGGAAGGTAGACATGGTACAAGAGATGCCCAGAGGCTGAGATCATGATACAAGACGTGGTCAGAGACTGCAGACAGGTTACAAGAGATGGCCAAAGACGGCAGACATTATACAAGAGATGCCCAGAGGCTGAGATCACGATACCTAACATGGTCAGAGACTGCAGACACGGTACAAGAGATGGTCAGAGACTGCAGACATGGTACAAGAGATGGCCAGAGACTGCAGACATTATACAAGAGATGCCCAGAGGCTGAGATCACGATACCGGACATGGTCAGAGACTGCAGACACGGTACAAGAGATGGTCAGAGACTGCAGACATGGTACAAGAGATGGCCAGAGACTGCAGACATTATACAAGAGATGCCCAGAGGCTGAGATCACGATACCGGACATGGTCAGAGACTGCAGACACGGTACAAGAGATGGTCAGAGACTGCAGACATGGTACAAGAGATGGCCAGAAACTGCATACATGGTACAAGAAATGGCCACAAACGTCAGACATGGTGCAAGACATGGACTGTGGTCATGATAGAAGAGATGGTCAGGGACTGCAGACATGGTACAAGAGATGGCCAGAGACTGTGGTCGTGATACAAGAGATGGCCAGAGACTGCAGACATGGTACAAGAGATGGCCAGAGACGGTGGTCGTGATACAAGAGATGGTCAGGGACTGTATACATGGTACAAGAGATGGTCAGGGACTGCAGACACGCTTGTGGAGACGTCGGGGACTGTGATAAGTGATAAATTGTTGGAGACTGGGGACATTCTTCAAGGGAGTCATAGACTGGAAACACATTACATGAGACTGCTAGAGATCATTGGGCACCAAGAATCTTTACACTGATAATGGCCACAAAAGCTCGGTATAATAATATTGAGTATCTATACACTGATAATGATCATACACTGCTCAAGGTGCTGAGTATCTATACACATATTGATCACTCTGCTATATATATAATAATTATGAGTATGTAAGATAAAGGTCATAATGTTCTGTATAATGATGTGGGATTTCTATGCATGAATGAGCACATTGACTTGTCAAATGAAGCTGGGTAGCTAAAGTTATAAATCCAAAGTGCACTGCATAATGATGTGTAATGATGCGCTGTCTTCAGTATTTTACCATCTGCAAAGGTCTGTGTAATAATGATGCATATCTATAGCCTTAACACAGCCTCAGCGCTCAGTTTAATGAAGAAGATTGTCTATGCAATAATGATCAGACTGCCTTCTATAATGAAGCTGAATAGTTAAGGTGATCCATCCACATTGCTCTGTATAATGATGCTATCTGTACTATTTTACTAATCTCAATGTTCTGTGTAATAATGAGGCACGTCTTATCGCCACACTGCTCTGTATAATGATGTCTGCTTTCCAAACACTGGCAATAACCTCAGTAGTTAAAAAAAAAAATTATGCCAGCTATCTGTACCATAGAGTGGGGCTTTTAAGCATATTTGAAGAATAAATATATAGCAATAGGTATCGGGGACAAAATATAGTTTGATTTTCAATGTCATGCTTAGAGGTGTTTTATTATTTTTCAGGGGTTGGGCTTGGCCCCTTAGTTCCAGTGAAGGGAACTCTTAAGGTGTCAGCATACCAAGACATTTTGGACAATTTCATGCTCCCAACTTTGTGGGAACAGTTTGGGGATGGCCCCTTCCTGTTCCAACATGACTGAGCACCAGTGCACAAAGCAAGGTCCATAAAGACATGGATGAGCGAGTTTGGGGTGGAGGAACTTGACTGGCCTGCACAGAGTCCTGACCTCAACCCAATAGAACACCTTTGGGATGAATTAGAGTGGAGACTGCGAGCCAGGCCTTCTCGTCTAACATCAGTGCTTGACCTTTACAAATGCACTTCTGAATGAATGATCAACTATTCCCATAGACACACTCCTACACCTTGTGGACAGCCTTCCCAGAAGAGTTCACGCTGTAATACCTGCCCAGGGTGGGCCAACTCAATATTAAACCCTATGGACTAAGACTGGGACACCTTTAAAATTCATGTGCATGAAAAGACAGGTGTCCCAATACTTTTGGTAATATGGTGTATTTCAGTGCTACAGAAGGCCTTCCCCTCACCTCATCTCTAAAATAATTAAGAGAGAGGTGTTCTGTAATCCACAGAGAGAGCTGGAAACAATGCTAACTGATAGCAAAAAGCAGATGAAGAGAACACAGAAAGTGTTCAGCTCACTAGATTTCTGGAAGGATTTAAAGTGGTTGTAAAAGCTGAAGGTGTGTGCTGCTCCCCCCACACCTGAGCTCCCTCTTGCTGAACATAGGAGCTCCGGTTGTCCCAGGTCTCTCTTTCCTCATTGGCTGAGACACAGCAGTGGGCGCCATTGGTGCCCACTGCTGTCAATTACAGCCAGTGAGCCAATGAGGAGAGAGCGGGTGGGGGCGGGGCCAAGGCATGGCTCTGTGTGTCTTATGGATGCATAGAGTGGGGCTTGGGAGTTATCAAACACCTGTGCCTTCACAGAAGGCAGCTTGCTATTGGGGGGACTGTTCAAGGTGGACGAGCCAGGAGCGGGGGACCCGAGAAGAAGAGATCGGGCTGCTCTGTGCAAAACCATTACACAGAACAGGGAAGTATGCATAGCTCCCAACTGTCCCTGATTTGGAGGGACTGTCCCTGATTTGGAGCAATGTCCCTCTGTCCCTCTTTCCTCCTCATTTGTCCCTCATTGTGGTTTGATCTATATAGTTGTATATAAAATGCACTTTTTATCTTTCAAAAAGTGTTCCCCAGTGCTAAACCTTTCATCCAATTTCTAAATTGCAGCATTCGTACATTTTAAAAGCCAATATAAAGGAATAGTAGTGGTAAAATAAAAGCCCTTCTGGAATTAATTAACCATTTTTTTTTGTTAATTCTCCTTTAAGGGGGTGTGGCAGGGGGTGTGTCCTATGCCTATATATACACGTTTGTTAGTAGGTGTCCCTCATTCCCATCTCAAAATGCTGGGAGGTATGAGTAAGACAGGTTTGTTACTTTAAAAACAAACAAACTCTTAATATCATTCAATGGGGACACTTGTTTCAGTGACGTTAGAAAGATATCTTCTCACTTCCTGTTGTGTCTACAGTACAGGAAGTGAATGGAAATCTCCCAAATGGGACACGAAAAAAAAAACTGACATCTCCTCTTAGTTTATCCTCATAAAGTAATATGGAAACTTTTTTTTTGGATGAAATATGAGAAGTGTCCAAGAACAGATTTATAAACAGCCAATATAGCTAGAGTGCTATTTTCCATAGAAGAGATCCAATCATGGTGAGATGGCTTGAAAATTGTTTTGTACATTTTGTGCCCATAAGGATTTTGGTGCAATTTTCTACACATGACCTCACAGCCTTCCCTTCAGATTTATTTTTTTGCCCATAACTCCAGTATTAAATCACCAGGCAATTAAATACTTTTGATTGGTCCATACGCACCAGTGGAGGGATTATGGGATAACAGCAGAAATTAACGATCAAAGGCTACTAGGAGGAAATCTAGGGGTCTTACGTAGCGCTGCGGGTTGCAGCCATTAATTGTATCCCACGCGGTAATTAGTGGAAAGGAACACAGCCGGACAGTCCATTAATGGGCGCCCTATAGAGTTACAATTACAGATTTATTCAGCTGACCAGAGATTCCCAGAAGTCACCAGTGGAGGAACCAGTCAGGCGAGAACATACCAGACAGTTATGGGAACACATTTTGTCACTTCCAAAAAGTGATAAACATTCAGTATGTCCTTATTTCCGTGTCATACTCATAAAAATATAATGCATGCTATGGGCACATTCAGACCATGTCTGTTGAGCGTCGGTGATCTGCAAAGATTTATTTTATTTCTTTATTCCAGGTACTTATATAGAGCCATCAAGCAGAGTCCACCAATAGCATCACTCTCTATGCACGGGATTGCATAGCCAAAAAATATTTTTTTTACAAGGCTCAATGACAATCTCTGAACATTTTTATTTTTATTTTAGATACAGTGGGAAAGGATTAGATCAGGCATCACTAAGTGGCGGCCCCCCGGTCCGGACCCGGACCGAACCGTTGTTCCCATTTGGACCCACGGTTGCGCCATTTATGAGCCTTTCTTCCCCCTGGCCTCCGCCACTGTCATTCTCAAGGCAGCACAGAGAGCAGGAGGCAGGGGATAGTAATGAGAGAGTGGGAGGTATAGTTGCACTGGCACTGAATGGAGGGCGGGAGCTGCATGAGTTAACTTTCCAGATTATCTAGCAGGTGATTGGTTGCTAGGACACTGAGCGGCCCTAGCAACCAATCACCAGCTTTTTGATAGGGAAAGTTAACCTTGGCAGCCCCTTGCTCCCACCCTCCATTCAGTGCTGCTGTGCCTCCCCCCACTTTCTGCTCTGTGTAAAGTAGGCAAGAGGACATGGTTGTGGAGGAGGGGCAGAGGGTGACGTGAAGGCAGCAGTGCTGTGGGGGGTGATGTGAAGGGGGGCAAGTGCTGGTGGGAGGTTGATTTGTAGGGGGGGCAGTGCTGTGTGTGTGTGGGGGAAGGGTGGCGGCACAAGTGAAAAGGGACAGAGCACATTCTTGTGTGGGGAGGGTAACGTGGAGGGGGCAAGTGGGGGGAAGATGTAAAGGGAGCAGTGCTGTGGGGGGTGATGTGAAGGGGGGCAAGTGCTGGTGGGAGGTTGATTTGAAGGGGGGCAGTGCATGTGAAGGGGGCAGAGTACATTTTTTGGGGAGAGGGTAATGTAAAGGGGGGCAAGTGGGGGGGGGGGAGATGTAAGAGGAGCAGTGCTTTGGGGGGTGATGTGAAGGGGCAAGACCTGGTTGGGAGGTTACTTTGTAGGGGGGCAGTGCTGTGTTTGGTAGGAGGTGTAAAGGGGGCAGTGCTGTGTGGGTAAGATGTAAAGGGGCACAGTGCTGTGGGGGGGTGTGAATGGGGTAGTGCTGTGAAGGGAAATCTGAAGGCAGGCAGTTCTGTGGGCAGGGGGAGATGTGATGTAAAAGGGGGGCAATGATGTGTGGGGGGGCTGTGATTTGAAGCAGGCCAGTCTTGTGGGCCGGGATATGTGATGTAAAGGGGGGCAAGTGCTGTGGAGAGGTTGATTTGTAGGGGGTGTAAAGGGGGCAGTGCTGTGTGGGGGGGGAAACCGATGTGCAGTGGGTGAGTGAAGTGCGGGGGACTGAGGACACTGATGTGAGAATGGGATTGTGATATAAAATGATGGGGCTGTGATGGGAAGGATCTGAGACATCGCACAAACATGCGATTTCAGGCCTCTGCTGGATGAAAATTTTACTGATCGGACCTCCATGAAGTCAAATTCAATATCCCTGGTTTAGATTCTGTGTTTGGTTTTTACTGCAGTGTTTGCCCCTACGGAGGAGATTTCTACCTCACTTTCTGCCCCAGGTGGCACCAGACAGGAAGTGAGAGTAAATCTTCCCAGCATTAACACATAGAGGTCCAATCCTTCCACACCCTATTAAAAAAAATGTGCTTTTATTCACAATAGAAAAAAAGAGAACATAAATGTTTAACTGAGAAAATATACAATTTTAGGAAAAAAATAAGGTAATTTTGAAATTAATGGCAGCAACACATCTTAAAAAGTTGGGACAGTGCCATGTTTAACATGGTGTAGCATCTACTCTTCTTTTACCAACACTCTATAAATGTCTGGGAACTGAGGAGACCAGCTTCTGGTGTTTTGGGATAGGAATGTTGTTCCATTCTTGCCTGATATAGGATTCTAACTGCTCAACAGTCCTGGGTATTCTTTGTCATAATTTCATAATGCACCATATATTTTCAGTTGGTGAAAGGTCTGGACTGCAGGCGGGACAGTTAAGCACAAAGACTCTTCTACTACGAAGCCATGCTGTTCTCATAGATGCAGTATGTGGTTTAGCATTGTCCTGCTGAAATATACAAGGCCTTCCCTGAAAAAGATGTTATCTAGATGGGAGCATATGCTGCTCTAAAAACTTGATATACACTATAGTACCAATAGTATTGGGACGCCTGCCTTTACACGGACATGAACTTTAATGCAGGGCTCGACAAAACCCGGGCGCCAGGTCGCATTTGCGACTAGAATTAGCGACCTGGCGCCTGGGGCAGCACAGCTGGGGGTGTCCTGTCTCTGTGCGGACATAGACCCCCCCCCCCTGTGCGATCGCGCCGGGCCGCGCCGGCCGGTAATTGAGGCCCCGGCTTTGCGGCCTTCTTCGGTAGTTCTGGAGTCCTTCTGAAATCTGGCGCCATCTTGTGGTGGCCGTTGGTATTGCAACCAGCAATGCTAATGCAATGCTAATGCGAAATACCTGCCTGTTTTCACTGCCCATCTCCTTCCCAAAGTGGAGAAGAGAAGGAAGTGAATGTGGGGATAGCCTTTTTTTTTTTTCGTAATAGATTTTATTTATTTATATTTATATAAAAACTGTTTATTTATTTTTTTCCTAATTAAAATTAATTTATTTGTTATCTCCCTGCTTGGCCCCTTTCACACGGGCTGTCTGATCAGGTTCGCCTGTCTGTTTTTCAGGCGGACCTGATCGGACCCTTAGAGCCCTTTCACACCGAGCCGCGGGGGGGCGTTGGCGGTAAAGCGGCGCTATTTTTAGCGCTGCTTTACCGTAGTTTTAGTGACGCTATTCGGGCCTCTAGCGGGGCGGTCTTTTTCTGTGTAAATTTAAGATTAGTTATTTTTTATATTGAAAATAAAGCTTTGTCGGTCGTTTAAAAAAACCTGGCTCCTAACTTTTTTAGCTGGCTCCTAGATTCCAAGCAAATTTGTCAAGCCCTGCTTTAATGGCATCCCAGTCTTAGTCCGTAGGGTTCAAGATCAGTGGCGGCCTGTCCATAAGGGGAGTCGCACTTCTAATCTCTATGCGGGGATTTGCAAAGCACATGATTAGAGCTGGAGGTTGGGCTCTTGGCGCAGAGCACTACGTCCTGAGCCAACCCATTTGTGACAATAGCGAATCAACATTTGCTATTGTCTTCCTGCTTCTCCTCCCAGCTAAACAGGACAGGAAGAGGGTCCTGAGACCATATTGGCCGGGAGGAGAAGCCGGGGAAGCCACCCGGGACATGGATGCGGGTGGCGGAGTGCGGAGCTGGTGGGCTTGCGATTGGGGCTGGCGGGGGGTGGGTGCAGGGTTTGTTTGCCCCCCCCCCCAAAAAAATAAAAATGGAGCACCAGCCACCACTGTTCAATATTGAGTTAGCCCACCCTTCACAGCTATAACAGCTTCAACTCCTCTGGGAAGGCTGTCCACAAGGGAGTGTGTCTATGGGAATGTTTGACCATTCTTCCAGAAGAGCATTTGTGAGGTCAGGCACGGATATTAGGTCAGGCATACGGCCTGGCTCCCAGTCTTCACTCTAATTCATCCCAAAGGTGTTCTATCAGGTTGAGGTTAGGACTCTGTGCAGGCCAGTCAAGTTCCTCCACCCCAAACTCGCTCATCCATGTCTTTATGGACCTTGCTTTGTGCACTGGTCCAAATCATTTGGTGGAGGGGGGATTATGGTGTGGGGGTGTTCTTCAGGGGTTGGGTTTGGCTCCTTAGTTCCAGTGAAGGGAACTCTTAAGGTGTCAGCATACCAAGACATTTTGGACAATTTCATGCTCCCAATTTTGTGGGAACAGTTTGGGGATGATCCCTTTCTGCTCCAACATCACTGCACAAAGCAAGGTCCATAAAGACATGGTCCCTCTCCTCTTTAGTCCAGGGGACGCGGCACCCATGGTTACCAAAAAGAATGTCACATTTTGATTACAAACTATGGTATATATACTGGAATTTTTATTTAATTTTTATATTTGTAACGGCGGTGATCAGTGACTTATAGTGGGAGTGTGATAGTAATGTGACAGTTAACTGACACTTTTTTGGGAACCAGTGACCAGTGCTAAAAATATTCACTGTCACTACTAATGACACTGGCTGGGAAGGGGTTAACATCTAGGACAATCAAAGGGTTAAATCTCTGCCTAATGCTGGCCATACACTATAAAGAAAATTGGCCGAACCCATTTTCGAAAAACGAACGTTCGACCGTGACCGCAAACGATCGTGCCATCATATAATGACCGATAAATTGTTCAGTGGACATGAATAAATAATTTTTTGTTCGTTTTTTTACATATACCTAGTGCAGACAGTTCGGACGGGAAACACATTAACCTTGCAATTTATCGTACGTTCGGCAGAAATTTACCAAACTTCCCGTTCGTTTTTTTACCACAAAAACGTCACAAACGATTATCGATTTGTGCCCATTAACTTGCTGAAAAACGAACGAAGTGTCTATACGGACGATTTTTCGGCCGATTTTTCGTATAGTGTATGGCCAGCATAAGGCTCCATTCACACTAGCGCGTTTTTTGATGCATTTTGCATTTTGCAGAAATGCATGGGAATTTTTTAACATGGGTTCCTATGGAACATGTTCACATCAATGCCTTTTTGTACCTCTGCATTTTTTGAAAGGGTCAGGGACTTTTTTTCATGCAAAATGCAGCGTTTTGCATGTAATAGAATTCAATGGACCAGCATCAAAAACGCAAGTACAGCGTTTTTGCAGCGGTTTTACAGCGTTTTTAAAGCGTTTTTGATGCGTTTGCCTTTTTTTTTTAAATTTTTTTTTAGACTTTATACAGTCAAAAAAAACTGTAAAAAAAAAAAGCAAAACGCGGCAAAAACGCTACAAAAACGCTGCTCAAAAACGTGGCAAGCATGACAAAAAAAATTCCAAAAACGCTCAAAAGCAACATACATAGGTGTGAATCGAGCCTAACAGTACTTGGTGTGTTTACTGTGAGGTGTTTTCACTAATGATGTGCTGGTTTTTACTCCCTGTTTTGCTGGGAAACAAAAACAGCACATCCCAGCGGACAGGACAGAGCTCTGTATTGTTTACATTGACAGAGCTCTGTCCTGTGTTCCTCTTCACCAATCAGCAGGTGTCAGCGGTCATCCATTGGCTGCGCAATCATCTGGGACCTGTAATGTGTCCCAGATGGTTGACAAGAGGGAAGGGCAGGGCTGGTCTCCCTTCCTGCGCCGAGGGAAGTGACATCAGGAGCCCAGACGTAGAAGGAGGCAGACTACGGGGGACCCCCCTAGCAACAGGCATTTAAAGGTGAGCTTAAAAAAAAAAAAAAATTTCCAAATGTTTTTTTTTGTAATTATTTTTTTTTTTAGTGGAGCTCCACTTTAAATCTCCCCCTCTGGCCTGTTAAGGCCTGGTTCACACCTATGCATTTTTTAGTATGTTTTCAGTTTTGCAGAAACACACTACAGTCCATTTAACATGGTTTCCTATGGATGTAGTTCACATCTTTGCATTTTATGGAAAGGGCCAGGGATGTTTCTCTGGTTTTTGGTTCCATAGACTTCAGTGGATCAAAAGCGTGTATTGAAAAATTCAAAAAAGCACTTGGAATATGCAAACGGCAACCTGCATAGGTGTGAATCAGGCCTGATACCCAATCATGTTACTGACCTGTTGCCAATGAACCTAATTAGTTGCAAAATGTTCTTCCAGCTCTTCCTTATTAATACCACTTACTTTGCCAGCTTTTTGTTGCCCTGTCCCAACTTTTTTGAGACTTGTTGCTGCTGTCAATTTTAAAATCACCTTTTTTTTTTTTTTTGTTAAAATGATACATTTTCTCAGTTTACACATTTAATATGTTTTCTATTTTCTGTTGTGAATAAAATACGGTTTTATGATATTTGCAGATCACTGCATTCTGTTTTTATGTAGATTTTACAGTGGGGTTGATTTACTAAGGCCTGGTTCACACCTATGCATTTTTTAGTGCATTTTCAGTTTTGCAGAAACACACTACAGTCCATTTAACATGGTTTCCTGTGGATGTAGTTCACATCTGTGCATTTTATGGTAAAAGCCAGGGTTTTTTTTTTTTTTTTTCTTCCGGTTTTTGGTTCCATGGTTCAATGGTTTAAAGATGTGTATTGAAGAACGCAAAATGCACCTGCAATATGTAAACTGCAACCTGCACAAGTGTGGATCAGGCCTGAAACTGGAGAGTACAAAATCTGGTGCAGCTCTGCATGGTAGCCAATCAGCTTCTAACTTCAGCTTATTCAATTAAGCTTTGACAAAAAGGAAGCTGATTGGTTTCTATGGAGCGCTGCACCAGATTTTGCACTCTCCGGTTTTAGTCATTGTCGCAACTTTTTTGGGATTGTCTAATTAAAATGTAAACTTTTAGATTTGAAATGAGTTATTGGGGATTCGAATCTCTTTTGAGTATTTATTGCTGTGTCCCTGTTAAACAGAACAATTAGAGTGAATCTCCCCAACAATGACATCAAGTGACAGTACCTATGTAAGGGAGTCCCCTGGCCCACCAACACTGCCTTGCCAGCACCCCCCCGCCACACCTGCCACAAATACCCGGTGCTTCTGTGTCTAGATAAGAATGAGACCTCCTTACATGTCACAGTACTCGGCTTTAGAAGCCAAATCGCTAGGACCTTGACACAATAAAGAATTTTGCAGTTGTTTTTGACCAATGTACGTACAATTTGGATACTGTGAAAGTGATACAGATCTGAACTGCACTCATTACACTGTTGCAACCAATGTAACGGGATGGTGCTAGTAGTGGCTACAACAGATGGCTCCATGTATATAGCACATAAAAGGAAGAAGATACACCAGCACTCAGGTGAAGATTCCTATGTGTTTTAGTGGAATGTCACATGTCAGGTACAGTAAACATTTTGGGGTCACGTAGAGCTCCTTCTTCAAGGGGGCATAGTGACTGACCATCATCATAATCAGCCTCGAGGAAGGGACACTGATCACCCCCGATATGTCAACTGTTCTTAAGCCGTAGCAAACGCAGAATATTTTGAAAAAAAAAGGCCAGTCCTCCTGCAAGATAATGTCATAATGTGCTAGTGTGCATCGCATACTAGCACATTATGAGAGATTTACCTTACAACGAAGCCCTCCAGCAGCATGCCATCACCTCTGACAGGGCTTCCATCTTCACCTGGTCTTCCTTCCGTCCAGGTTTGCGGGCTCTGGCTGTCTGACTGGCGGAGCCACGATGACATCACGGCCGTGGCACACAGCGCCAAATGAACGGCACAGGTGTGACGTCACCGGCGGCTGCTCACTGGAATATCTCCTAAATGATTCACGTTTAGAAGATATTCATTTTACTTACAGGTAAGCTTCATAATAAGCTTGCCTGTAGGTAAAAGTAGAAGAACCACTTTGAGGTATGTGACATTCCAAGAATAAATCATGTATGTTCAATTGAGGACTGGTTCACACCAGGTGCAGTCCAGTAAGAGTTGCCACCTCCTCCCTTTAAGGCTCGATTCACATCTATGCATGTTGCTTTTGAGCGTTTTTGGAGTTTTTTTTGTGATGCTTGCCACGTTTTTGAGCAGCGTTTTTGTAGCATTTTTACAGCGTTTTTGCAGCGTTTTTGTCGCGTTTTGCGTTTTTTTTTTTTTACAGTTTTTTTTAGACTGTATACAGTCTAACAAAAAATTAAAAAAAAAATAAAAGCCAAAAAACGCTGCAAAAACGCTGCACTTGCGTTTTTGATGCTGGTCCATTGAATTCTATTATATGCAAAACGTTGCATTTTGCATAAAAAAAAGTCCCTGACCCTTTCCAAAAATGCAGAGGTACAAAAAGGCATTGATGTGAACATGTTCCATAGGAACCCATGTTAAAAAATTCCCATGCATTTCTGCAAAAAATGCGCTAGTGTGAATGGAGCCTAAGAACCCTTTCACACCGAGGCAGTTTTCAGGCGTTTTAGCGCTAGAAATAGCGTCTGAAAAGCACCTGAAAACTGTCTCCCATTCATTTGCATGAGGGCTTTCACACTGGGGCTGTACGCTTGAGGGACGTTAGAAAAAGTCCTGCAAGCAGCATCTTTGGGGTGGGTTTGGAGCGCTGTAAAAAGCGCTCCAAAAACGCCCCTGCTCATTGAGATGAATGGGCAGCGCTTTCAAAGCGCCTAGAAAGCGCTGAAAAACAAGCGTTTTTAAAAAAAAAAATTTTAAGGTCACGTTGTTATCTGACCCTAAAAAAACCGCCCCGCTAGTACCCGAAAAAAGCTGCTAAAAGGGCGCTAAAGCAAGGCCAAAAACGACCGGCGCCTTAGCACTGTTTTAGTGTTTAGTGTTTTTTGGATTTTTTTTTTTTTAAGGCAACGTTGTCATCTGACCCTAAAAAAAAAGCCCTGCTAGTGCCCGAAAAGCGCTGCTAAAATGCCGCTAAAACACGGCAAAAACGAACGGTGCTTTAGCAGCGCTTCAGTGTGAAAGGGGTCTAAACCGGAAGACACGTGAATTACACGGGTTCTGAGGCTAATATAATTCAGCTAATGCACCAAGTGAGTTTAATTAGCACCTTAATCAGCCACAGAAACTGTGTAATTAAAGTGATTGTAAAGGCAAATTAAAAAAAAAAAAATAACAAACATGTCATACTTACCTCCACCGTGCAGCTCATTTTGCCTTGAACCTTGTCTTCTGGGGTCCCTCGGCAGCTCTTGCGGCTCCTCTCCATATCTGATAACCCCCTCGGAGAAGTGCTTCCCCGAGAGGGTTACCTTGCGGGTGCTCTCCTGAGTCCAACATTCGGTGTCATAGAGGCTGAATGCAGGACCTGGCCCCGTCCCCCCAGCACTCACATCATTGGATTTGATTGACAGCAACAGGAGCCAATGGCTGCGCTGCTATCAATCTATCCAATCAAGAGCCGAGAACCCCGGGCAGAGAGACAGTGCGTCTCCGCCAGGTCAAGTTCTAGGGCTCAGGTAAGTAAAAAAACACTGACAGGTGTTTTTTCACCTTAATGCATAGGATGCATTAAGGTGAAAAAACACAAGGGTTTACAACCCTTTTAATGCGTGTGTTCAGGTTGAAAGCATGATTCACACCTATGCATTTTTTGTGCTTTTTGCATTTTGCAAATTTTCACTACAGAATGTGTTCCATAGGAAACCATGTTAAAGTGGAGGGCCACCCTGAAAAAAAAAATTCCACCAAAAATCCTAAAAAAAACATTTGGGAAAAAAATTTTTTTATACTTACCTAAACCCTTGTTGCTAGTCTGTCTTCCTAATCTGCCTCTTCCTATTCCGCGGTGTGTTCTTCTCTTCGGTAAGCGGCCCTGTTGTCTTCTGGGAACTGTGTGTGTTCCCAGAACACCACGGGGCCATTCACAGATCTCAGCGCTGCTCGCGCGCACGCAGTAGGAAACTGGCAGTGAAGCCGCAAGGCTCCACTGCCTGTTTCCCTTACCTAGGTTAGCGGTGCCGGGACCTGAGAGCCAAGGGATGGGTTGGCCTCAGGCGGCCGACATCGCGGGCACCCAGGACAGGTAAGTACTTATTTAAAGTCAGCAGCTACAGTGTTTGTAGCTGCTGACTTTAATTTTTTTTTTTAGCTGGCCGGAATCACGCTTTAAATGGACTGTAGTGCAAATCTGCAAAATTCAAAAAATGCAAAAAATCCATAGGTGTGAATCGGGTCTTAAGGAATGAGGTGGTAACCCAAAGTCCAGTGCGTTTTTGATCTGCTTTAAAAAGTGTTTTCTGCGTATTCCAATGGCCCTAGTTCACACCAGTGCAGTCAACAAAAGTTGAATCTGCTGCATTTTGTTGTGTACGAAGCGCATCTGGAATGCAGCAAAATGCATGTAAATGAATCAGAATGCACATTTACTTGAGATTTTTCAAAAACGTCAAAATAAAAAAAAGAAAACACATTGAAAACGCATCAAAAACGCATGTAATGCAAAAACACACCCGGAACACAGAAATTCATGTGTGAACCAGCCCTGAGTGCAGTGTGTGGTATATATACATGGCAAAAGAGGCTCATAAGACCTCCGCAGTAATGAAGTCCTGCTTGCTCACTCCTCCAGGGTCCGTTTCTTCTATACACCAATTAGGAAGTTCTGAAGCTGCACAAATAAAAACATGAGAATCTTCAATCCTGTGCCGATGACTCTCCTTCGTTTTATGGGTTCTGTGGATTGCTGGCGCTTTGAAAACTCACTTTTAAAAGTACTAATTGGCACATTTCTTAAAGCTGAGGGATACTGCTAATTGGCAGTCAGCATTTTATCCATACAAAAAAAATTGCAAAAATCATAAGTGAAATTCATAAGAAACATATATGCTAAAACACTAAAATAAACGTCCATATGATTTCCAAAGAAATTAGTCCGTAAACCACCACCATGAGTCTTCTATCAATGTGAGTGATGAGAATCCTTGCGATCTGGGTGAGAAAACGTCTTCCACCACCACCAGGCAAACAATCTACTCACCAGAGGGAGTTGACAGCCATTACAGGTAGTCAAACCAGGCGCAGATACCAATGAAAGTATGCCTTATGAAAGGTCCACAACCCGATATGCTCCAATGATCGATCAGAGAAGATTGGCACCCATTACAGGTGGTCAGATCAAGCGCAGATACCAATGGAAGAGTGTCTTCTAAAGGGGGACTGGTCCACGGCTTGATATACACCAGTGATTGGTCATATGTTTAACCTGTTCCCATCCGTGCTATAACAGAATGACGGCTACAGCGCGGACCTACATTCCCGGGAGGCCTTCAATAGACGACGTCCTTCCCCTTTGCACACTCCCCTTTGCACGCTGTGATTACCGAGTCAATGAGACTCGGGTGATCACAGATCAGAGTAAGGGGCTGATCCCGACCCCTTACCACGTGATCAGCTGCCAGCCAATGACAGCTGATCACATGATGTAAACAGAAGATCGGTAATCGTTTTTTTTTCTCCTCATGCTGACAGGAGGAGAAGGAGGAGAAAAAAAAGCCGATCACCGGCTTCTGTGTAAGGCACATTGGTCCAGAAGAGGCACAGCCGCCTCATCTGTGCCAACCAGTACTACCTGCCAGTGCCCACACAGTGCATATCAGTGCCCACCAGTGTAAATCAGTGCCAACTATCAATGCCCAGGAGTGTCACCTATAAATGCCCACTAGTGGTACCAATCAATGCCTATCAGTGTCACCTATCAGTGCCTATCACTACCATCCATCAGTGCCCATCACTGCCACCTATCAGTGCCCTTCAGTGCCGCCCCTCAGTGCCCGTAAGTGCCACCTATCAGTGCCTATCAATGCAGCCTATTGGTGCCCATCAGTGCAGCCTCATCAGCGTACATCAATGAAGGAGAAAAATTACCTGTTTGCAAAATTTTATAGCAAAATATAAAACGGATTTGTATTTTTTTTCAAAATTTTCGGTCTTTTTCATTTTTTTAACAAAAAATAAAAAAACCCAGAGATGATCGAATACCACCAAAAGAAAGCTCTATTTGTGGGGAAAAATGATAAAAATGTAATTTGGGTACAGTGTAGCATGACCGCGTAATTGTCATTCAAAGTGTGACAGCGCTGAAAGCTGAAAATTGGTCTGGGCAGGAGGGGGGTTTAAGTGCCCAGTGAACAAGTGGTTAAAAGATAACAAGAAGAAGGGGCTCCTCATTGCGTAGTCTCCCTTCATAAGGCATACGTCCATTGGTATCTGCGCCTGGTTTGACTACCTGTAACGGGTGTCTGGTGAGTAGATTGTTTGCCTGGTGGTGGTGGAAGACGTTTTCTCACCCAGATCGCAGGGATTCTCATCACATTGATAGAAGATTCATGGTGGTGGTTCACAGACACTTAATTTGATTTCAAATTTCTTTGGAAATCATATGGACATTTATTTTAGCATACATATGTTTGTTATGAATTTCACTTATGATTTTTTGCATTTTTTTTGTATGTATATTTGAGTACTTAGAGCGCGGGTATGAAATTTATTTGATTTCTTTAACACATTATTAGACTTTTGGTCTCACTACCAGCTGCTCCCAAAAAGTTATTGAACACACTTATTCACGTTGATTATTGTCCAGGGTGCGCGGCTTATAGGATTCTCCTATTTTTTTCATTCAGCATTTTATGACTTGCCTATGCAGCTAAACTTCTTTTTCATGTGGTATTTCTTATTAGCCCACCCCCTATAGGTGCTTCATGAATTGCTGGTATGAAGCACCTGTGTGGATTAGGGCCCTTTTACAAGGGCTGTCCGATCATATCCACCTGCCAGTTTTTCAGGCAGACCTGATCGGACGCTCCATTCACCCCTATAGGGCAGCGGATGTCAGTGGTGACAAGTCTGCTGACACCCACTACTATCCGATCCTGTCCACCAAATCCAGACGGATGAAAATAGACTGGCGGTCTGTTCTCATTCGATCTCCCCATAGAGGAGAGCGGAACTCTGAAAGATCCATCTCAGCACAGTGAGCGTTGACAAATCTGTCATCCGCCTTATTAGCGGGGATCAGCAGATCGATCCCCGCCGAGCAAATGGAGTCCATCCAACGGAGGTGGCGCGTGAAACGGGCCTTAAAGAGAAGTGACTTTGAAGAGGATGCAATGCTGGGTTACTTCTGTGAACACAAGGGAGTAGATTTACTAAAAGCAAATACACTGTGCACTTTGCAAAGTACAGTTGCACGCTGCAAGAGCGGATGCTCCAGAGCTTAGTAAATGAGTTCTGACTTCCATCATTCAATCATGTGCAAGCAAAAATGCTGTTTTTTTTTTTTTTTTATTATTTTCCTTCCATGTAATTGGGTGTAATTTGAAAAGTGAAGCTTTACCTCATTTACTAAGCTCTGGAGCAACTGCATTTGCAGGGTGAATCTGCACTTTGCAATGTGCACAGTCTATTTGCCTTTAAAGCGGAGTTACACCCAAAAGTGGAAGCTCTGCTTATCTGCCTCCTCCCCCCCCTCAGGTGCCACATTTGGCACCTTTTGGGGGGGGGGGGGGGATTGTAAGCGGGTACCTGTTTTTGACAGATACCCATCCCCACTTCTGAGGGATCTTGCCGCGGCGAGATCACTCGGATGTTTGGCCCCCCTCCTCCCGCCACTGGGCCATTCAGAAAGCGCAGCTTCGCACATGCGCAGGAGGGAACCGCCTGTGAAGCCGAAAGGCCGGTTTCCCTTACCACGAATGGCAACAGCCAACGAAAACATTGGCTGGGGTGCCGACACCGCTGGATTCCAGGGCAGATAGGTGTCCTAATATTAAAAGTCAGCAGCTACAGTATGTGTAACTGCTGACTTTTAATTTTTTTGCTGGGGAGTAGGGATGAGCCGAACACCCCCCGGTTCGGTTCGCACCAGAACCCGCGAACGGACCGCAAGTTCGCACGAACGTTAGAACCCCATTGACGTCTATGGGACTCGAACGTTCGAAATCAAAAGTGCTCATTTTAAAGGCTAATTTGCATGGTATTGTCCTAAAAAGGGTTTGGGGACCCGGGTCCTACCCCAGGGGACATGTATCAATGCAAAAAAAACTTTTAAAAACGGCCGTTTTTTCGGGAGCAGTGATTTTAATGATGCTTAAAGTAAAAAAAAAAAAGTGAAATATTCCTTTAAATATCGTACCTGGGGGGTGTCTATAGTATGCCTGTAAAGTGACGCGTGTTTCCCATGTTTAGAACAGTCCCTGCACCAAATGTCATTTTTAAAGGAAAAAATCTCATTTAAAACTGCTTGCGGGTTTAATGTCATGTCGGGTCATGGCAATATGGATGAAAATCAGTGAGACAAACGGCATGGGTACCCCCCAGTCCATTACCAGGCCCTTTGGGTCTTGTATGGATATTAAGGGGAACCCCGCACCCAAATTAAAATAAGGAAAGGTCCCTATATACTCTGAACAGCAGTATTCAGGCGGTGCAAACAAGACAGGGACTGTAGGTTTGTTGTTAAGTAGAATCTGTTTGTAATTTTGAACATTTTTAATGTGTTTAGCTCCAGCCAAAAAATCTTTTCTAGGCTTTTTGGAAAACATAGGGAAGGGTTATCACCCCTGTGACATTTGTTTTGCGTCTTTCCTCCTCTTCAGAAGATTTCACCTCACTTTTTTGTCCCAATGAAAAATGTTTTTTGAAAATTTGGGTTTTTTTGTGGAACAAGGATTGGAAAGCATCAGTGGAAAGGAGAAATTGTTTTCCCATATTAACTCTTACAGGAGAGAATTTCCCTTCCTTAGGGGTAGATTTCATCTCACTTCCTGTTGTCTCCTTCCGTTTGCAAGTAGGAGTCGTTTGTAAGTTAGATGTTTGAAAGTAGGGTCCTGCCCTATATACTCAGCAGAAATTTGGGCCTTAGGTGTTGCTGTGGCCAAAACACTGTAAGCCCTCACAGGGCCCTGCTGTGAAATATTAGATCAAGAATTGTAATTACATGCCCCTGTTGAACAGGAGCTGAAAAATTAGGCCTTAGGCACTGGTGCTGGTGCCACAACACTGCAACCCCTCACAGACACTCTAGTTGGAACGCAGGAACGAGCCCTGCTGCAAAGTATTGCATCAAAAATTGTAATTACACGCCCCTGTTAGACAGGGGCAGAAAAATTGGGCCTTAGGCACTGGTGCTGGTGCCACAACACTGCAACCCCTCACAGACACTCTAGTTGGAACGCAGGAACGAGCCCTGCTGCAAAGTATTGCATCAAAAATTGTAATTACACGCCCCTGTTAGACAGGGGCAGAAAAATTGGGTCTTAGGCACTGGTGCTGGTGCCACAACACTGCAACCCCTCACAGACACTCTAGTTGAAACGCAGGAACAAGCCCTGCTGCAAAGTATTGCATCAAAAATTGTAATTACACGCCCCTGTTAAACAGGGGCTGAAAAATTGTGCCTTAGGCACTGGTGGTGGCACCCAGAACCAAAAATGTTCTTACAAGCTATCAGCGTGATGATTGAGGATAATTACTCAGGGATAGTCACTCAGCATCAGCATAGGCAGTCTTTGAAGGGATCTGAGATTTCAAAAAAAATTATTCGGTTACATCTGCATCAGGTGCTTGGTAGCTGGTGGTGATCCAAGACTGATTCATTTTTATGAAGGTCAGCCGATCGACCGAGTCGGTGGACAGACGCACCCTGTGATCGGTTACCACGCCTCCAGCAGCACTGAATGTGCGTTCCGAAAGAACGCTGGATGCAGGACAGGCCAGTAGCTCAATTGCATACTGTGCAAGCTCTGGCCAGTGATCCATCCTCAAGACCCAGTAACCCAGAGGATTTTCGGTGGGAAAGGTGTCCAAGTCTGATCTTGCCCCTAGGTATTCCTGCACCATGTAAAACAGACGCTGGCGATGGTTGCTGGAACCGATCATACCTTGGGGCTGCGGACCAAAAAATTGTCTGAACGCATCGGTCAGACGGCCACCTTCTCCACCGCTCCTTCTTTGACTGACCGAAGCCTCAGCAACACGTTGTCCAGAAACAGGAGTTTGTAACCTCCCAGTCTCTGGGAACGCGTTGCACAGACCTTTCTGCAAGGCCTCCCGAAGATGTTTCATCCTCTGCTCCCTCTGCGATGGCAAGATAAGGTCCGCAACCTTACCCTTGTAACGTGGATCAAGGAGGGTTGCCAGCCAGTATTGGTCCTTCTCCTTGATACCACGAATACGAGGATCCTTACGCAGGCTTTGCAGGATCAGGGAGGCCATGCAGCGTAGGTTTGCTGAGGCATTCGGTCCGGAGTCCTCTGGGTCACTAAGGACAACAACGTCCGCAGCCACCTCCTCCCAGCCACGTACAAGTCCATGTGTTCCTTGGGACTGATCCCTTAAAGACTGCTGATGCTGAGTGCCAGGCTCCACCTCCATACTGACACAATCTTCCTCCTCCTCCTCCTCCTCGTCCTCTTCCTGTGTGATCGGCGGGCACGCAGGAACACTGTCTGGATAAAGGGGGCCTTGAGAGCTAAGGAAGTCCTCCTCTTCCTGCCTCTGTTCTGCCTCAAGTGCCCTGTCCATTATTCCACGCAGCGTGTGCTCCAACAGGTGGACAAGGGGGACAGTGTCACTGATGCATGCACTGTCAGTGCTCACCATCCTCGTGGCCTCCTCGAATGGTGACAGGACAGTGCATGCATCCCTGATCATGGCCCACTGGCGTGGGGAAAAAAAACCAAGGTCCCCTGACCCTGTCCTGGTGCCATAGTCGCACAGGTACTCATTGATGGCCCTCTGCTGCGTGTGCAGCCGCTGCAGCATGGCCAACGTCGAGTTCCACCTGGTGGGCATGTCACAGATTAGGCGGTTCTTGGGCAGGTTAAACTCCTTTTGGAGGTCCGTCAGCCGAGCACTGGCATTATATGACCGGCGGAAATGCACAGAGACTTTCCTGGCCTGCCTCAGGACATCCTGTAAGCCCGGGTACCTGCCCAAGAACCGCTGCACCACCAAGTTAAGGACGTGAGCCAAACAGGGCACATGGGTCAGTTGTCCCTGTCGGAGGGCAGAGAGGAGGTTGGTGCCATTGTCGCAAACCACCATTCCTGCCTTAAGTTGGCGTGGCGTCAACCACCTCTGAACCTGCCCCTGCAGAGCTGACAGAACCTCTGCCCCAGTGTGGCTCCTGTCCCCCAAGCACACCAGCTCAAGCACCGCATGGCATCTTTTGGCCTGCGTACTTGCGTAGCCCCTTGAACGCCTACGGAGCACCGCTGGTTCCGAGGAAGAGGCCATGGAGGAAGAAGAAGAGGAGGGGGTGGAGGAGAGAGGTGTGTCACAATCAGCATTTTGTAGGCGTGGTGGCGGAACAACCTCCAACACTACTGCACCTTGTCCTGCATCCTTCCCAGCTGCCAGCAGAGTCACCCAATGCGCCGTGAAACTTAAGTAACGTCCCTGTCCATGCCTGCTGGACCATGAGTCAGCGGTAATATGCACCTTACCGCTGACCGCCCTGTCCAGCGAGGCATGGACATTGCCTTCCACATGCCGGTAGAGAGCCGGAATCGCCTTCCGTGAGAAAAAGTGGCGTTTGGGTACCTGCCACTGAGGAACCGCACATTCCACAAACTCACGGAAGGGGGCAGAGTCTACCAACTGAAAAGGCAGCAGTTGAAGTGCTAGCAATTTTGCCAAGCTAGCATTCAACCGCTGGGCATGTGGATGGCTGGGAGCAAACTTCTTTCGGCGGTGCAGCAGCTGGGGCAGGGAAATTTGCCTGGTACAATCTGACGTCGGTGTACCAAAAGCAGATTGCCCACAAGTACTTGGCTGTGACACACCTAATTCTACACCTTCATTCCTCTCACTGCAGGTCTCAGAGAGGACTGAAGGTCTAGTGGGGTTGGAAATCTCAGCTGATGAGGAGCAAGGAGAGATCCTCTTTGTTCTTTGGTGTGGGTCTTTTAGATACGCTTGCCAACGAACTGCATGGCAGGTCAACATATGTCTGGTCAAGCATGTGGTACCCAAGCGGGAGATGTTTTGGCCACGCGAGATACGCTTGAGACATATGTTGCAAATAGCAGCGGTGCGATCTGATGCACTCGTCTCAAAAAAGGCCCACACCAAAGAACTTTTTGAATAACGCGCAGAGACTGCAGCGCCCTGCACATGTGGAGCTTTGGGGTGTGATGCAGTCAATGTGCTGCCCTTAGGCTGGCCCCTGGAGGGCATCCTGCCTAGTTGGTGATGTGCCACCTCCTCCTCCTCCTCCTCCTCTCTCCTATCAGGCACCCACGTTGAGTCAGTGACCTCATCATCCCCTCCCTCCTCATCACTGGAGCAAACCTGGCAGTATGCTGCAGCAGGGGGAGCATGACTGCCAGATTGCTGTCCTTCTTGGGCACCCCCTCTGTCCGTGCTCATGTTACTGCCTTCATCAAGCTCAGTATCATCATCAGAGCCTTCCAAACGCTGGGCATCCTCCTGGAGCATGTACCCAACACTGTGGTCAAACAGTTCGAGGGAATCCTCATGAGGACATGGTGGAGCTAGGGAAGGAGTCACTGATGACATTGAGCTGAGGGAAGAGGCCGCTGCTTTGCCAGACAAAGCACCCTGGGCATGGGTGAGAGAGGATGAGGAGGATGAGGACGGCTTGGTCATCCACTCGACCAAGTCTTCCGCATGTTGCGGCTCAACACGGCCAGCTGCCGAAAAAAAGGCCAAGCGTGTCCCATGGCCACGTGCTGATGAGGATGCACCGTCTCCACGACCAGCACTAGACACAGAGCCTGCTTGCCCTCTCTTATTGGCTTGTGACTGTCTGCCTCTCCTTCTTGGCCTTCCAGACATACTAATGGCCTGTAGCTGCACTAAGCTGGGATAGAACACCTGTAATTTTCTTCAGGTAGCTTTATATACTGTAACCAGACAAGCCTGCCTGTCAGTAGGAAGATAACAGGAACGGATCTAGCTGAACACTGTGAGCAGGACGCACTGTACTAAATGTAAATAGTCTAGCTGCCTGACCGTGGTACTAATAGGATCAAAAAGAACACCTGTAATTTTCTTAAGGTAGCTTTATATACTGTAACCAGACAAGCCTGCCTGTCAGTAGGAAGATAACAGGAACGGATCTAGCTGAACACTGTGAGCAGGACGTACTGCACTAAATGTATATAGCAGGAACGGATCTAGCTGAACACTGTGAGCAGGACGCACTGCACTGAATGTAAATAGCAGGAACGGATCTAGCTGAACACTGTGAGCAGGACGCACTGCACTAAATGTAAATACCAGGAACGGATCTAGCTGAACACTGTGAGCAGGACGCACTGCACTGAATGTAAATAGCAAGAACGGATCTAGCTGAACACTGTGAGCAGGACGCACTGTACTAAATGTAAATAGTCTAGCTGCCTGACCGTGGTACTAATAGGATCAAAAAGAACACCTGTAATTTTCTTCAGGTAGCTTTATATACTGTAACCAGACAAGCCTGCCTGTCAGTAGGAAGATAACAGGAACGGATCTAGCTGAACACTGTGAGCAGGACGTACTGCACTAAATGTATATAGCAGGAACGGATCTAGCTGAACACTGTGAGCAGGACGCACTGCACTGAATGTAAATAGCAGGAACGGATCTAGCTGAACACTGTGAGCAGGACGCACTGCACTAAATGTAAATACCAGGAACGGATCTAGCTGAACACTGTGAGCAGGACGCACTGCACTGAATGTAAATAGCAGGAACGGATCTAGCTGAACACTGTGAGCAGGACGCACTGCACTGAATGTAAATAGCAGGAACGGATCTAGCTGAACACTGTGAGCAGGACGCACTGCACTGAATGTAAATAGCAGGAACGGATGTAGCTGAACACTGTGAGCAGGACGCACTGCACTAAATGTAAATACCAGGAACGGATCTAGCTGAACACTGTGAGCAGGACGCACTGCACTGAATGTAAATAGCAGGAACGGATCTAGCTGAACACTGTGAGCAGGACGCACTGCACTGAATGTAAATAGCAGGAACGGATCTAGCTGAACACTGTGAGCAGGACGCACTGCACTGAATGTAAATAGCAGGAACGGATGTAGCTGAACACTGTGAGCAGGACGCACTGCACTAAATGTAAATACCAGGAACGGATCTAGCTGAACACTGTGAGCAGGACGCACTGCACTGAATGTAAATAGCAGGAACGGATCTAGCTGAACACTGTGAGCAGGACGCACTGCACTAAATGTAAATACCAGGAACGGATCTAGCTGAACACTGTGAGCAGGACGCACTGCACTGAATGTAAATAGCAGGAACGGATCTAGCTGAACACTGTGAGCAGGACGCACTGCACTGAATGTAAATAGCAGGAACGGATCTAGCTGAACACTGTGAGCAGGACGCACTGCACTGAATGTAAATAGCAGGAACGGATGTAGCTGAACACTGTGAGCAGGACGCACTGCACTAAATGTAAATACCAGGAACGGATCTAGCTGAACACTGTGAGCAGGATGCACTGCACTGAATGTAAATAGCAGGAACGGATCTAGCTGAACACTGTGAGCAGGACGCACTGCACTGAATGTAAATAGCAGGAACGGATCTAGCTGAACACTGTGAGCAGGACGCACTGCACTGAATGTAAATAGCAGGAACGGATGTAGCTGAACACTGTGAGCAGGACGCACTGCACTAAATGTAAATACCAGGAACGGATCTAGCTGAACACTGTGAGCAGGACGCACTGCACTGAATGTAAATAGCAGGAACGGATGTAGCTGAACACTGTGAGCAGGACGCACTGCACTAAATGTAAATACCAGGAACGGATCTAGCTGAACACTGTGAGCAGGACGCACTGCACTGAATGTAAATAGCAGGAACGGATCTAGCTGAACACTGTGAGCAGGACGCACTGCACTGAATGTAAATAGCAGGAACGGATCTAGCTGAACACTGTGAGCAGGACGCACTGCACTGAATGTAAATAGCAGGAACGGATCTAGCTGAACACTGTGAGCAGGACGCACTGCACTAAATGTAAATAGCAGGAACGGATCTAGCTGAACACTGTGAGCAGGACACACTGCACTAAATGTAAATAGTCTAGATAGAAGATAACAGGAACGGATCTAGCTAAACTGAATACAGTGTATATATATATATGCAACACCTGGGATGCATATATATACACAATACACTGTAAGTGCAGCTAACTGACTGACTGTTCTGCCTAATCTATCTAACTCAAATCAAATGACACTGTCTCTCTCTCTCTCTATCTCTCAGCACACCGGAACACACACTACACAGGGCCGCCGTGCAGGCGGCCTTATATAGTGTGGGGTGTGTACTAAATCCCCTGAGCCATAATTGGCCAAAGCCACCCTGGCTTTGGCCAATTACAGCTCTCTCTACTGACGGCGCTGTGATTGGCCAAGCATGCGGGTCATAGTGCATGCTTGGCCAATCATCAGCCAGCAATGCACTGCGATGCCGCAGTGAATTATGGGCCGTGACGCGCCACACGAATTTGGCGCGAACGGCCCATATCGTTCGCAATTCGGCGAACGACCGAACAGCCGATGTTCGAGTCGAACATGGGTTCGACTCGAACACGAAGCTCATCCCTACTGGGGAGAACGCCTCCTTAAGTAAATCAACCCCACAGTTGCCCAAAGGCAGTTGCTCCTTTCCTCCACCTGCTAGCACTGCCCTGTATTCTACAATGCTAGGCTTGCTTCTGTACCCATTGGTAAAATGGTCCTTGAATATCTAGTGCCATCTCCTGGACAGGAAAAGCAATACATCAAAGGAAAGTGATCTTTTCCTATGTACACAGATTTCTGCTATTTTACCTCGACAGCCGTATAAAAAGAAGGCTCTGTTTGTACAAGAGGAAAAATGCCAGAACAGAGCCTCATCCATACTGTATCCAGCTTTAAGGTTTATGTATACACATACATGGTTTCCATTTATATAAAAACTTTCTGAAGCAGACATCTAAAAAAGGTGAACAGGAAAGGTTCTCCACCTACAGAGCGCTAATCCAGAAGACGGTACAAACGGCTCTTTCATATAGGGAAATGGAAAACGGATATGTCTGCTTGTAATAATATAAAATATAAATAAATATAGATGGAAAGACGGACTGGCCCAGAGAAGCGGCTGTGCACTGGATAATGGATAGAAGACAGGAATGCTTCCAATTCATAGTGAGTCACAGACAGCTGCTGGTGGCCCAATATAAGAACTTGACTGTTAGCTCCACTGCCAAGAATTAATCAGGTTCACATGATACTAATAAGACAATGGTGGACGAACTGTGGGAAAGAATACACATTGCTGGTTGCACAATATGTTAGTGACATTTTATAAGACATAATTGATTTTTAACACAGAGCCCTTGTGCTTCCATGGACCTCTTACCTGTCACCTCTGTGCACTTGGAGGGTGGGCACGAGCCAAACTCTAGTGCAGGCATATGCAATTAGCGGACCTCCAGCTGTTGCAGAACTACAAGTCCCATGAGGCATAGCAAGACTCTGACAGGCACAAACATGACACCCAGAGGCAGAGGCATGATGGGACTTGTAGTTTTGCAACAGCTGGAGGTCAGCTAATTACATATCCCTGCTCTAGGAAATCTAAAAATCCTCCCCATTCCCCGTGCAGTGGGGCTGCCCCTGCACTGCAGAGGTTACCTGCTGCAAGGGTCTTCAAACTATGGCCCTCCAATTGTTCAGGAACTACAATTCCCATCATGTCCAGTCATGTCTGGGAATGTCAGAGATTTACAATGCCTCAATGGGATGTGTAGTTCCACAACAGCTGGAGGGCCGTAGTTTGGAGATCCCTGAGTCCTGAGGATGTAAAAAGATATTTTACTTACCTGATCCTCAGACAGCATTGGCCTGTTCCTCAGCATCCTCCCGTTCAATGCAGGACTATGGCTTCTACGTCAGTCTTGATGACATCAGAGGACCTTAGACTGCCGCAGCATATATGGAAAGGAGGCTCCGAGACCGGTTTAGCAGTGCAAAGGAGCAGAGATAAGTGCTTTACCAAAACCCCTAGACCCAAACAAGCAGTTAACCCTTACAATGCAGGTGCAGCCCCCACTACAAGGGAGGATTTTTAGGTTTCCGGTAGTTCAGCTTTAAATAAACGGCAATAGCAATTAGTGTAGATTCTCTTTCATAGGGGCTCCAGAAGCACAAGGGTCTAGTTCAGAGAGAAGAAAAAAAAAAAAAGACAGTAGATCCTAAAATGTCTTACCCTGTGAGTTAGAAATGTAAAGCTGGAATTGGATCAGGTGAGCTGTTTTATTAAAGCGGACTAAGACTCGGATCCTGGAATTAATAAAAAAAGTGTCACAGGCAGTCTTTAGAATTGTATTGGACCTCTTCTCAATAAATGTCGGTGTCTGTGTCACATTCATGTCAGAAACAGGTGCATTCATTTTATCATATGGAGGCCTAGTGGGAGGGGGAAGCAATAAGGCCAGTGTCCATACCGCGGAGAGTCTGTCCTCCGTGCAGGTTTTGACCCCCGGGGCACACAGAGTCCTAACAACTAGGGATGCTATGTAGACGACAGTGTCTTAGAAACCAGGTGGTTGAGAGTGGGGGGGGGGGGGGTGGGGTTTACACAGAGGTGTGTATGTATAGACTGTGGCCCTGCTCAGTCCTGTTTCCATATGCCAACATAAAATTGGTCTAAAGCCCGCCATAGATGCTTCTAATCTCGGCCGGTTCAGCAGGGACCGGGCGAGATTCAAACCATCTATGGGCAGGTTGACTGTACCCAGGTCAATCCATCAGTCAACTTGAGTACAACCAGCATAATTATTGCCAGCTGCTATCAATAACTGTGTGTTCTTCTGGCATGGAGGGCTCCCCGCCTCCCTCCTCCCCTGCCAGAACACAATAGCTCCATGAGAGGGGTCTCCCCATCAAAACTGACTGTTGGACTAACTGACTAACCTGTGGTTGCAGGAAAGAAAATTGCACCATCTATGGCCGGCTTTAATTACCTTTAGTTTCCTTATCTATGAACGGTAATTGTTTTTCAATTTGTCGCAGCTATGGCATCCCACTGTGAAAGTAACACATGAACTACATGAATCTGTTGCACATGTCAGAACTTTTAATTAAACTGTTGCAAGGCTTTCATAAACTAAGCACAGGACTTATTAAAGTGACCCTACCACCAGTAAAGTGTCACAAATGCTTTACTGAATCACCCCGGCATGCAAACTTTCCCTTATCTGCAGTCATATTATAGTTCTTATATATACCTTCAAAATGCTCCAGACTTTTGCCATTATTGAGATATTCCTGTACATTGTTGTGTATATAATAAAGTGCAGCGCTATAGTGATATCGGTGAGATGAACCTCAACCGCCTAATGAGTCAGAAAAGTTTGTGGTGTAATACACCCAGGGGAGCCGTACATCAGCATATGGGGGACCCCAGATGAGGTCTCATTAGACGAAACACGTTGGGACGAGCTCTGCTGATGCCACTGCGTCACTATCCATATTTTATCACAAGCGCTTTTTATCTATCTAAAATGTGAGTGTTCATTTTTTTTATGGAAATAAATGTCTTGTATTGAAATGGAATGACACTATGTTGCTTATTTCTTCTCCTCCTTATAAACACACCATTGGAAGAAATTTTTCCCATCCAATCTCTGGTCACCATTTTTCTGGTGAATATACATTGGAAACAACACTGTGACAGATCCTTGGCGTCTATATCCACAAACCGGAATCTGTGTATGCTGATGTACGGTTCCCCTGGGTGTATTACACCACAAGCTTTTCTGACTCATTAGGCGTATGCCTATTTGGGTTCAACTTGTCCGGTAAGCCTTTTACCTACTGGTGGTGGATTATCTACTGGAAATCTGTCTACACCAAACACTTATTTTGAAGTCACTTCATATTGTGATCACCGATTTATGGACTTTTATATGCACATGTACCTTATATAGTTTTCAGTTAAATTTTGTTTTACAACTGCATTGTTTTACTATGCACCAATCTCTTTTTATTGTTTATGCAAAATATTGAGATTATTTATCACAATACATAGCTTTATATGACTTTCCATGCAATTAGGAAGTTCTTGTATTATGTATATGGTTGTTTGGTTGAGGTTCATCTCACCGATATCACTATAGCGCTGCACTTTATTATATACATAGTCTATTTACTTTACAAACTGATCCTTTGTTGTGCTGGCTGCTACTATATATTATTTAAAGAGACAGTGCGGTTTATTTTCCTCTTTTATTCCTGTACATTGTTGCCTCCAAAAAAAAAAAAAAAAATCCTCCTAGTTTGGCAAAATTGCTGTGTGCATGCACAAGACTACTGGAAGACGTCCACCTAAGACCCCTTTCACACGAGGGCATTTTGCAGGCGCTATAGCGTTAAAAATAACGCCTGCAATCCCCCCTTAAACAGCTGCAGCATTGACTGCAGTGTGAAAACCCGAGGGCTTTCACACCGGAGCGCTGCGCTGGCAGGACGGGAAAAAAAGTCCTGCCAGCAGCTTCTTTGGAGCGGTGAAGGAGCGGTGTGTTTACCGCTCCTCCACCGCTGCTCCCTATTGAAATCCTTGGGGCAGCGCTGGGATACCGCCGGCAAAACGCCGCTATTGCGGCACATTGCGGGCGGTTTTAACCCTTTCTCGCCCGCTAGCGGGGGGTAAAAGCGACCCGCTAGCGGCTGAAATGCGCGGCTAATCCGACGGTAAAACGCCGCTAAAAATAGCAGCGTTTTACCGCTGAAGCTGCGGGCGGCCCGGCTTGAAAGGGCTCTAAGGGTGGAAGTAGGGCTTGGAGAAAAGAAACAGCGAAAAAATATACAAGATGGCACCAGCTTCAGCAGGCACAAGGAATATAACCAGACTAAACCACCAAACACAATAGAAGTGTATAGAGTCTTTATAAATGATATGGTGAAATCTGAAAATGGTGTTATGACTTTTTCTGGCAGTGGACTTCGTTGGTTTATTCCCACTTTACCAGTAAATCACAAAATGCACCGTGTATCCCCCTAAATGGCACAATGTAAGCAGACATATTTTAAACTGTGTACTGTATAGTGGTAAGGGGGGGGGGGGGACTAAATCCTTGAAATCTACCTGCAGCCACAATCTAGGACTAACCAAAAATCACTATACATACCTTTTCTAAAGCCGCTCCGGTCCCCAGCGGCAGATTCTGCATGCAGGAGACAGCCGACAACGGCTGGGAAATACCTGGGAAGTGTTGTCACCCATAAAGTTACTATGGGGCTTCCGTTGTCAGCTGCCTCTCCTGCACCCGCCTCCAAACTGAAGTCGCCACTGACAGCTGATTATGGGACCGGATACGTTTAGAAAAGGTATGTATAGCAATTTTTGTTTTACAGGGTTAGATAGGTTAGTCTTAGAATATGGCTGTGAGTATATTTCGAGATTTTAGTTTTAAGCTGAACTTCTACTTTAAATAATGGCTGTGCGCATTGCAACATTTAGGGGTTGATTTGCCAAAAAGGCAAATAGACTGCACTTTGCCCTCTGCAAGTGCAGGTGCTCCAGAGCTTAGTAAATGAGGTAAGGTTTCACTTTGCAAAGAACACCCAATCACGTGCAAAAAAAAAAAAAAAAAGCATTTTTTGCTTGCACGTGATTGGGTGATGGAAGACAGCAGAGTTTCTGCTCATTTACCAAGCTGTGGAGCAACTACAAAGTGCACAGTCTATTTCACTTTAGTAAATCAACCCCATGTCTTTGTACAATGACCGGTGCAAGTGTTTTATAATCAGATTGCAAAATGTGAACATATTTAGATAGTAAAATCTCAAAAACACAAATTCTTTTTTCAAAAGACATTTTACTGTACAAAAATATTTAAAATTATTTTTGAAATAAAAACACATTAATATAAAAACACAACAGATTAAAAAATACAAAAATCATAGTTGTCACTATGGCCATCAGTTAATAACATAGGTACCAAATGTATGCAGTACCTTGTAGACAAAAAGTGCCCGATTAGAAGCTTTACCTCTACATATTGAGGTATTGTGCTTGGAAGAAAATAGATTAGGAGTTCTTCTGGAGAATCTTTGGATGTCAGGGTGATAAGATCCATGAAAACAAATCTCTAACATTCCACACCATACCGCTCAAAGTTCCTGTGTAGGACCGTTAGTTCCAGGTGAACCTGCCCCATGCTTGTAGTCTGCAGGCGGTAGCGGTCGGCACCTCCATATATGAGGCTTGGAGATTTCAGCTGAGGTCCCCCACCCACAAACATCTGGGAGATCTGCTCCTGCCAAGTGCCCGAAGGTCGCCATGTGGGGGTCAGCAGAGAGTGAGTGCCAGGTGTGGAAGGAATATGAAGGAAGCCATAGCCGTAAAGCTCATTCCTTCCAAAACTGTCTTGGTGCCAAACCTGTAGATGGAGCTTAGGCCAACCTGAGGAGAAAGAATTAGCAGGGTTACACATTATCATACAAAACCGGTTACTTAACACGGCAGGGTGATAAAGGCAGAAGGGTTCTATGAAACACAGAGACTGTGTGTGTCACTCCCACCGCAGGGAGAAGGGAGCTGAGACATGGGGGTCCCACATACATCTCAGAGTTCCAGTGTGAAGGATGTATAAAGAACAGATACTATCCTTGTGTTCCTTCCACTGCATGGAGACATTGGGGGTTATTTACGAAAGGCAAATCCACTTTGCACTACAAGTGCAAAGTGCACTTGAAATTGCACTTGGAAGTGCAGTCGCTGTAAATCTGAGGGGTAGATCTGAAATGAGGGGAAGCTCTGCTGATTTTATCATCCAATCATGTGCAAGCTAAAATGCCCTTTTTTCATTTTCCTTGCATGTCCCCCTCAGATCTACAGTGCAAAGTGGATTTGCCTTTAGTAAATAACCCCCATAAGGTGCTATAAGACACAGAGTGGTTTCTAACAATGCATGGAAACATAGGGAGAGGGGAACTATTATAAGAAATGGAGCCATCCTTTGCCCCCCGCTCCCGTCCAATCAAAGCTAAAGGGCTCATGTACACAGGATGTTTTTTACAGCTGCTGTTGGGGGCGTTTGACGTTTTTTTTTAACTGCTCTAAAAGCCCCTCCATGTTAGCCTATGAGTCTATGTGTCTATGCAGACAAACTGTCAGAGGCGTTTGGAGGCATAAGCGTTTAGTTTAGGGGCAGTGAAAAAAAAAAAAAAAAAAAGACAGCCTGTGCTTCCACACAGGCTAACACCAAAAAGCGTGGGAAAATGCGTAAAAACGCTAATGTAAAAACGCTAATGTAAAAACGCGGCTAAACGTGAAAACACGGGCGTCTTTAGTGCTGCTGTAGCGCTGGCGGTTTTAAAACATTCTGTGTGCATGAGCCCTTTAATTGATATTAAAGGGCTTTTTTTTTTAAATAACAAAAATGTCATACTTACCTGCTCTGTGTAATGTTTTGCACAGAGCAGCCCCGATCCTCCTCTTCTTGAGTCCCTCACCGATGCTCTTGGCCCCTCCATCGAGTGCCTCCAGAGCATGCAGCTTCCAATAGGGGCACCCAATCAGGCTTGTTCCTGAGTTGCAGCTCTGTGTGTCCATTCACACACAGAGCCGCTGATCGCTCCCCCCCCCCCCCCTCCCCTTTCTCAATAGCTTACTGCCTGTTACTGACAGCAGCAGGTGCCAATGGCTCATGCATAGAATGCATGAAGGTAAAAAAAAAAACTTGAGCCTTTAGAATCACTTTAATTGCACAAACTGAAGTTAGAAGCTGATTGGTTACTATGCACAGTTGCACCAGATTCTGAGTGCACCAGTTTTAGTAAATCTCCCCCATGGAGTCTGTCTCTTACACCCAAGGATGACACAGAGAGAAGGGAGCCATGAAACATGGAGCCTGTCCCTTACCCCCTAAGGTGACACAGGGAGAAGGGAGCTGAGACACTGAGCCTGTCCCTTACACCCTAGAGCAGCCTTTCTCAAATGGGGTTCCATGCAATGCCGAGTTGCTCCAAAGACTGCTAGGCGGTTCTTTGAGCAATAAGAAGTTTATGCCACTCTGATTAATAACCACTGACAACAATGATCTTTTTAGGCATCTATAACAGAGGACTGACCACAAAAGTAACTAACAATCTTCCTATTGATCGTTCCGACAATATGCCATGAGTTGTAGATACAGTATATATTAGTAGGGGTTCCTTGAAAACAGAACGTTTTTTCAAATGAAAACGGTTAAGGTAGGCTGAGCTAGGGTGACACAGGGAGAAAGGCGCCGAGATATGCAGCTTGCCCCTTACACCCCATGGGGACACAGCAAGAAGGAAGCTGAGATATGGAGCCTGCCCCTTACACCCCATGGGGACACAGGAAGAAGGGAGCCGACACATGGAGCCTGCCCCTTACACCCCATGGGGACACAGGGAGAAGGGAGCTGAGATATGGAGCCTGCCCCTTACACCCCATGGGGACACAGGGATGAGATATGGAGCCTGCCTCTTACACCCCATGGGGACACAGGAAGAAGGAAGCTGAGATATGGAGCCTGCCCCTTACACCCCATGGGGACACAGGGAGAAGGAAGCTGAGATATGGAGCCTGCCCCTTACACCCCATGGGGACACAGGAAGAAGGAAGCTGAGATATGGAGCCTGCCCCTTACACCCCATGAGGACACAGGAAGAAGGAAGCTGAGATATGGAGCCTGCCCCTTACACCCCATGGGGACACAGGAAGAAGGAAGCTGAGATATGGAGCCTGCCCCTTACACCCCATGAGGACACAGGAAGAAGGAAGCTGAGATATGGAGCCTGCCCCTTACACCCCATGGGGACACAGGGAGAAGGGAGCTGAGATATGGAGCCTGCCCCTTACACCCCATGGGGACACAGGGAGAAGGGAGCTGAGATATGGAGCCTGCCCCTTACACCCGATGGGGACACAGGGAGACGGGAGCTGAGATATGGAGCCTGCCCCTTACACCCCATGGGGACACAGGGAGACGGGAGCTGAGATATGGAGCCTGCCCCTTACACCCCATGGGGACACAGGGAGAAGGGAGCTGAGATATGGAGCCTGCCCCTTACACCCCATGGGGACACAGGAAGAAGGAAGCTGAGATATGGAGCCTGCCCCTTACACCCGATGGGGACACAGGGAGAAGGGAGCTGAGATATGGAGCCTGCCCTTTACACCCCATGGGGACACAGGGATGAGATATGGAGCCTGCCCCTTACACCCCATGGGGACACAGGGATGAGATATGGAGCCTGCCTCTTACACCCCATGGGGACACAGGAAGAAGGGAGCTGAGATATGGAGCCTGCCCCTTACACCCCATGGGGACACAGGGAGAAGGGAGCTGAGATATGGAGCCTGCCCCTTACACCCCATGGGGACACAGGGATGAGATATGGAGCCTGCCCCTTACACCCCATGGGGACACAGGGATGAGATATGGAGCCTGCCTCTTACACCCCATGGGGACACAGGAAGAAGGGAGCTGAGATATGGAGCCTGCCCCTTACACCCCATGGGGACACAGGGAGAAGGAAGCTGAGATATGGAGCCTGCCCCTTACACCCCATGGGGACACAGGGATGAGATATGGAGCCTGCCTCTTACACCCCATGGGGACACAGGGATGAGATATGGAGCCTGCCTCTTACACCCCATGGGGACACAGGAAGAAGGGAGCTGAGATATGGAGCCTGCCCCTTACACCCCATGGGGACACAGGGATGAGATATGGAGCCTGCCTCTTACACCCCATGGGGACACAGGGATGAGATATGGAGCCTGCCTCTTACACCCCATGGGGACACAGGAAGAAGGGAGCTGAGATATGGAGCCTGCCCCTTACACCCCATGGGGACACAGGGAGAAGGAAGCTGAGATATGGAGCCTGCCCCTTACACCCCATGGGGACACAGGGATGAGATATGGAGCCTGCCTCTTACACCCCATGGGGACACAGGGATGAGATATGGAGCCTGCCTCTTACACCCCATGGGGACACAGGGATGAGATATGGAGCCTGCCTCTTACACCCCATGGGGACACAGGAAGAAGGAAGCTGAGATATGGAGCCTGCACCTTGCACCCGATGGCCACACATGGAGAAGGGATCTTAGACCTGGAGTCTGTCCCTCCCAGTGTAGCTCTTACCTTGTAAGCCTTTGGTAGCAAAATGAATGTCAATTGGGTGTGACCAAAATGCCATTTCTTCATTTTGAGGATTATCCACCTGAGTTTGACCTTCTACCACCCCAGACAGAAGTTTCCAGGCTCCACCTGAATTAAAATACATAAAAAGGTATATAAGAGACCAATGGCTTTTAGACACGTATCATTTTTAACTTTCTCCAGATGAAGTTTGAGGACTTCCAATATTGCCCTTCACAGCTGTGTATAAAAAACGTATTCCAAATACCAGGCAGATCTTTTAGTACATTTCCAAAAAACAAAACGGCCCGCTTAGGATCAGTCATGAGCTCAGGTTCATTCAGACACGAGTCCGAACCCACCTGAGCTATCCTGCCAAGAAGCTGTCCAAGACGGCAGCCAATCACAGGCAACAAAGGCATTCTCTGCCCCACAGCTTCCAGTATACACGCCCTTTGCATATGTGCAGCTGTGGACCAGGGAATACCTCGGCCGCCTATGATTTGCTGTCCACTTTGACAGTTTCCCGATGTCCGGACACACATGAGCTCATCCCTACCTAGGATCTAGAACTGGGAGCACATTTTGAGAAGATTTCATGCAATGTAAATCTCCTATAGAGCACCCCAAAGACCCCTTTACACTTTTGAATGCCTAATGCACGGATTTTCATCCATTGAGGTATGATGCTTTAACACTGAACTCCAGGGAAATGACTAACTACACATAAAATCCATACATGAGAACGGTTCTACCCACCAAAAGATTCTTATCTCTGTTAATCCAGGTCTGAGATTTAAAGAGCTCTACCACACAGCAGAGTCCTTTCTGGCAGGGCAGGAGACCTGACTTTTCTCTGCTGCAGTTCAGATACACTTACAGGTCTCCTCCCCACCCCCTCCCTGTGATTGGACAGTGAAAGAAAATGCACCGCACTGATAAGCTAATCTCTCTGCTCTCTCCTTCTAAGCTTCTTGTACTGCAGCACAGCCGATTGTCTTCTTGTGCTTCCTCACCCTTTCCCAGTCTGGAGCTGCTGTACAGGGACTGCAAGAGGCTGATATGGATTAAAATTAAAGTGGTAATAAAGTCTCATGGTTTTTCCCCTTAAGGCAATCTATGTATTAAGGTGAAAAACCTTCTGTGCTGCAGAGCCCCCCCTTCTTTCTTACCTGAGCCCGATCCAGTGATGTGCACGAGAGCAGCAGCTCCAGTCGCTGTCTCTCACCGCACTGGACAGATTGAGCCATTTGCTCCTGCTGCTATCAATCAAATCCTGTGATATGGGTGCAGGGGGCGGGGCTGAGTCCCACTGTCTGTGTCAATGGAGCGAGCTTGCATGGGTGCCCCTTGTGTAAAGCGGATTTCTGTAGGGGCGACCGAGGAAGAGGAGGAGCCTGGCCCCCAGAAGAAGAGGATCCGGGTTGCTTTGTATCGGGGCTGCTCTGTGCAAAATCATTTCACAGAGCAGGTAAGTATAGACATATTAGTTATTTTAATTAGGGATCGACCGATTATCAGGGTGGCCGATATTCACTTTTTTAGAAGTATCGGTCACAAAACTGACTGATATTGCTTTACGGGGTTTTACCGGGGTGATGCATGCAGCTGCGCGAATCGCCGTCATGTTACGTTGCTTAGTGCGCCCCCTGCTCGCCCACGGAGCCGATGCGAGTGCGCAACTGCCGGGCTCCCACGATCGCTCGGCGCACACCGAGAGCCGGGATCTGGGTGTGTAAACACACAGTTTTCGGTTCTCTGAGGAGAGAAAAGATAGATTGTCTGTTCATACAGAGTATGAACAGCGATCTGTCATCTCCCCTACACAGTCCCCTCCCCCTTCAGTTAGAACACACATTGAGAGAACACAATTAACCCCTTGATCGCCCCCTAGTGTTAACCCCTTCCCCGCCAGTGACATTTTTAGAAGTAATTAATGCATTTTTATAGCACTGATCGCTGTATAAATGCCAATGGTCCCAAAAATGAGTCAAAATTGTCTGACATGTCCGCCATAATGTCGCAGTCCCGATAAAAATTGCAGATCGCCGCCATTACTAGTTTAAAAAAAAAATTAATAATAAAAATTCCATAAATCTATCCCCTATTTTGTAGACGCTATAACTTTTGCGCAAACCAATCAATATACGCTTATTGCGATTTTTTTTTACCAAAAATATGTAGAAGAATACGTATCGGCCTAAACTGAGGAAAAAAATTGTTTTTTTTATATAATTTTGGGGGATATTTATTATAGCAAAAAGTTAAAAATTATTGCGTTTTTTTCAAAATTGTCGCTCTTTTTTTGTTTATAGCGCAAAAAATAAAAACCGCAGAGGTGATCAAATACCACCAAAAGAAAGCTCTATTTGTGGGAAAAAAAGGGCATCAGTTTTGTTTGGGTACAGCGTCGCAATTGCGAGTTAAAGCGACGCAGTGCCGAATCGCAAAAATTGCTCTGGTCAGGAACGGGGTAAAATCTTCTGGGACTGAAGCGGTTAATGATGTATGAACTATTTTTGACAACTCAGTGCAACCACAAACCACAGTAATCACATTTATTTGTGGTTATTGCAAACAATAAGCTGGATACAAGAGCTAACACGTTTCAGGGAACACACATCGTCTCCTCATCGGGGCTTATGAAATTGGAAGGTCTATTTGTGAAAGCCTCCAACAGCGATTTATACTTTGTTGTCAAAAAAGGAACTCAGTAACATTCAGCCGCTGGTTTGAGCTACCTCCGCACAGCCAGGCACTGCACCTTTCTGTAGACTACAATGCAGATATAACAACACATTCAGGACATGTCACAACCAGTGATTGAACAATAAAGGAGCAGCACATCTATGAGATCATATGTGGTTTAGCCTCCTGTAAGCCAGGTTCAGTGTGTTCGGACTCCTACACACAGGTGTAAAAATTGCTGTACAGATCTAGAATTGATACCAATCTACATACAGCAGTATTGTATACTATGGATTAGTGCTTTGTTTTGGTCTTCAATGTTTTAGGGCTCTTTCACACGGGGCAGATCAGTCATGATCCGCCCCGTGAACATCCGCTTGCTCAGCGGGGATAGCTCCGCCGATCCCCGCTGAGCAGGAAGATGACAGGTGCATCGCTGCACACTGTGCAGCGACGGACCTGTCAGAGCGCCGCTCTCCCCTATGGGGGGATCGGATGATGACGGTCCGTAGTGTCCGTCGTCATCCGATCCGAAAACGGATGGAAAAGTAGGTTTTTCCTCCGTTACACTTTTCGGATCGGAGCGGGTCGGATGTCAGCGGACATGTCACCGCTGACATCCGACGCTCCATAGGGATGAATGTATGTCTGTTCTTCATCCGAAAACGGAAGGATGAAAAACGGACATACGGATCCCTCGTGTGAAAGAGGCCTAAAGTGTAACTAAAGGCAAAACTTTTGTTTTCGTTTTGAATATCGTGGAGATGGATTAGAACACCTGTCAGTTTTTATTGCTCTCTGTGTCCCCGTTAGGGGGATTCACCCTCTGTGTTTAACCCGATTACCATTATCATTGAAAGTGAAAGCAAAAGAAAAAAAAATCCCACATTTTAGGTTATCCCCAGAAAAGGACTAGAGGGGAAATCTTCCAATGGGAACACTAGTTCTGGTGTCCCCAGGAGATTCTCTAAGTTTGTAGGGATTTCCTCTCACTTCCGGTTTTGGCTTCGGAACAGGAAGTAAAGGAAAACCTCCACAATGGGGCACAGATGGCAAAAAATAAACCAACAGGAGTTATAACCCTCCCTTATGCCGCGTACACACGATTGGACTTTCTGGCAGAAAAGGTCAGACGAAATCATTCCGTCGGACATTCCGATCGTGTGGGCTTCTCCTCCTAAATGAGCCATTCATGTAGTGGTGGCACATGAACAGAATTCTGAAGACAAGGTCATTCTGCACATGCACCAGCGCCATATGAAGAACTCATTCAGAGGGAGATGCAAACATCAATAGTGTGTAATAAGTGGTGCCAGGCATGTACTTTGTAGGCATGTAAACATTAGCACAGACATTACATGTGTACAGCATATGGAAACTTTCTACATAGGATCTTGCTGCCAGCATAAACAATACACCCGTGTGCATGAGACCTTAGACTGACAGCACTGCGAAGCAAAAGAACCCCAATTGGATCAAGTTGTCACCTCTTCCCCATCTAGTCTGTGTGCTGTTATGCAGAGGATTACTAGAGGCAGATATCAGGACGGACGATCGATCAATACCTTCTTTTACAAACATACAGTAACTGTATTAAATTGTGTTTTACAACTGCCTGAAGTTCAGCATTAAGGAATTAACAATATCACTTACAGCAGTGTATCTTTAAGACCCCTTTCACACTGGGGCAGCGTCGGCAGTAAAGCGCCGCTATTTTACCGTCATATTCACGGGGGTATTCGGCCGCTAGCAGGACTTTTTTTAGCGTCCTGCCAGCGCACCGCTCCAGTGTGAGCCCTCGGGGCTTTCACACTGGAGAGACAGCACCGGCTCTTTCAGGGCGCTTTGCATGCGCTATTATTTAATCAATTCGATCGATGCCACCGGCTATAGCTGACAGTGCTGATCAGTGTATTTTGATGGCGGGGAAGAACCTCCCTCCCCCGGCATCAAAATGCAATAGCTCAGTGGAGAGGATTCCCCCATCCACCTCAAATGTGTGGATGGAGGAATCGAGTCATCAACTCCTCTATGGGCTGCCTTAACCATTTGCTGACATTCTGGTTGCATACTGTATTTGTTATGTACTGCAGAAGGTCCATAAGCCGCACATCATGAAGCAGATCCACGTACATGAAATGAGATGAATGGCAGCCTCGGCCTGGACCCCAGCCAGGCCACGTCCCCAACGCGTTTCACTATGCGCTTGTGCTGCTGTCTCCGGATTTACCTGAAATCTTTCTGCCTGGATTCCACCCCTTACCCGTCCATCATAATCTTCAGATGCCGCAGGGAGCTGTGAAGGCACTCATCAAGATAGCCAACTGTACGCCCCCTTTCCACCCACCTCCACCAATCACAGACAGATCGGTCAACTAAACCAGGAGAGGGCACTACAAGGAACTCATCGCAATAATACAAATTAATGTCGATTCTGATGATTTTCTTTTCTATGAAATGTAGGCTTTCATTAGGAGATCAGATGTATACCTGTGTGTACACCCCATTTGCAAAACAGACTGTGCTGTGGGAAACCACTGGCCCCAACGATCTGTCCAATAATGTGTACTTCTGCCATCGCTGTGAAAAGAAAAGGGAACATATCATTAGCACCAACGTCACATTCACACTGACATGCGTTTATAGAACATTTGTAAACACATATAAATGCATATAACTTTTACTGATCTTTATCGCACTGTGTATTTATCAGCTTTCAGGTACAGTTTAGCTACATTTAGGCCTCATACACACGGCAACTTTTCTAATAAATGCTGGCAGGAGAAAGCAGTAGAGGTGCACCGAATGGACATTTTGGTGCCAAAACAAAAACCGAAAGTCAGGATGCACTCGGCCAAAACTGAAAATGACAGTTAAAAAAAAAAAAATTGTAAAAAATGAGAGATTATATATATACCGTACTTATCGGCGTATAACACGCACTTTTTTCCCCTTAAAATCAGGGGAAAATCGCAGGTGCGTGTTATACGCCGATCCCCAGCTGACTGTGAGCAGAGCGATCGCCAGCCACTTTCGGCTCCACTCGAGCGCCGCCCATATACGGATAGCCGAGTGTACTCGGCTAGATTCGGCTAGCTCCGCTCACAGTCACGCCCAGTCCTGCCCTATGATGGACACAGGGACTGGGCGTGATTGTGTTCCATTTTTGATGCGTTTTTTAAATCACATTACCTATGAATAACACACCATAAGCACAGTAAAATCATGGTAAAACCACAGCAAAGTCGTGTGCTTTATTGGCGCCATTATTGGCACCTTTTTCTCTATCGCAAAATGCTGAAGATATGTTTCGACCACCGAAAATTTCGGTGCATCTCTAGAAAGCAGCATTAAAAATGCATATAAAAAGGCTAGTTCACACCACATGCAGTTCAGTGCATTTTTCTGCATGAAAAACGCATGGAAGGAGTAGAAGGAATATACAAAATATTTTCCGAAACGCGTTGGGTTCGGGTTCAGCTGTGAACACCTTGAAGCCTGTTGTGCCATAATTCCATCCTGGCCGGCTCAGTGCTCCGGCCCACCTTATGAATTGGGTGCTTGTTTTGTTATTTTAACATCATGCTATACTCCTATGTATTTTACTGTCCCCTCTTGGGAAATACCGCCACGCTCCGGTGCCCTCTGCCGCTTACCGGAGCCATCGGCAGCGGCGGAGGCGATCGGATGTTTCCCCTTGTGTGACATGGAGACAAGTGAGGGGAAGGTGGCCTCCACCCATCTCCATATCATTTTTTTTTTCTTTTTTTATTGCATTTTAGTGTAAATATGAGATCTGAGGTCTTTTTGACCCCAGATCTCATATTTAAGAGGTCCTGTAATGCTTTTTTTTCTATTACAAGGGATAAGCCCTCATGCACACAGGCTGTTAAAAAAACGTTATGAAAATGCCAGTATCTTTGCAGTGATTTTTTAAACTTTTTTCAGCTTTTTTCAGCGTTTTTGCAATAGCGGTTTTTAGCGTTTTTGAGCGTTTTTTTTTTTTCAATTTTTTTTTTTTTTCAATGGATCAAAAACGCTAAAAAACGTTGGTGAATGACGTTTTTGAGCGTTTTTCAGCGTTAGAGCATTTTTACAGCTGAAAAACGTCTTTCAGAACCCACTGGTCCTGGGTTTTTTTTACAGCTTAAAAACGCCTATGCCACTTACAGCTCAAAAACGCCTAGGTGGGCATGAAGCCATAGACTAACATAGACAGGCCTTTTTAAGCTGCAAAAAAAGCTCAAAAAAGCAGCTGTAAAAACGTCCGTGTGCATGAGGACTAAAAGTGACACTTTTTTTTTTAAAGAACAGTGTTAGGGCTCTTTCACACGGGGCGGATCAGTGATGATCCGTCCCGTGAACACCCGCTTGCTCAGCGGGGATAGCTCCGCCGATCCCCGCTGAGCAGGAAGATGACAGGTCCATCGCTGCACACTGTGCAGCGACAGACCTGTCAGAGCGCCGCTCTCCCCTATGGGGGATCGGATGATGACGGACCGTAGTGTCCGTCGTCACCCGATCCGATCCGAAAACGGATGGAAAAGTAGGTTTTCCTCCGTTACACTTTTCGGATCGGAGCGGGTCGGATGTCAGCGGACATGTCACCGCTGACATCCGACGCTCCATAGGGATACATGTATGTCCGTTTTTCATCCGAAAACGGAAGGATGAAAAACGGACATACGGATCCCTCGTGTGAAAGAGGCCTAAAAATAAAAAATAAAAGGTAAAATAAATAATAAAATTTTCCATCGGGGACCTGGAGAAAGAATTCGCCGCCGGATGAAGAGCTTATAGATTTCCGGTGACCAGATGGTCACCAGTCATCTCTATGACTGTCGGAGGCCCGGGCGCAACGTTATGACGTCACATCCAGGCCGCGGATGTAAACAAAGCCGAGATCTCGTCTGGAAAGCATCAGATCTGTCTTTTTTTTTTTTTGGATCTGATGCTTTTTTAGTCTGGAGGAGAGATGTGGGGTCTTATAGACTCTCCATAAAGAGGACCTGTCACACACCGTTCCTATTACAAGGGATGTTTACATTCCTTGTAATCGCAATAAAAGTGATCAAAAAAAAAAAAAAATGTAGAGAAAGTTTAAGAAAAAAAAAAAAAAATGAAAGTAAAATAAAATTTTTAAAAGCGTCCCGTTCCCGCGTGCTCGCGCACAGAAGCGAACGCACACGTAAGTCCCGCCCACATATGTAAACGCCGTTCAAACCACACATGTGAGGCATCGCCGCGTGCATTTGATTGAGAGCAATAATTCTGGCATTGGACCTTCTCTGTAACTCTAAACATGTAACCTGTAAAAAATGTTAAAGCGTCACCTATGGAGATTTTTAAGTACCAAAGTTTGGCGCCATTCCACGAGTGTGCGCAATTTTAAAGCATGACATGTTAGGTATCTATTTACTCGGCATAACATTATCTTTCACATTATACAAAAAAAAAAAATTGGGCCCATTTTGTTATTTTTTAAATTCATGAAACTGTCCCCCCCCCCCCCAAAAAAAAGCGTTTGAAAAATTGTTGCGCAAATACCGTGTGACATAAAAAGTTGCAACAACCGCCATTTTATTCCCTAGGGTGTCTGCTAAGAAAACATATGTAAATGCTGGAGGGTTCTGAATAATTTTCTAGCAAAAAAAGTAGATATTTTTCCATGTAGGAGAGGAGTGTCAGAATAGGCCCGGTGTGGAAGTGGTAAAGGCTTTAGAACCGCACTAAAGGCATCAATACGGCTGAAAACACGCAACAGAGTCTACAAATGGATAAAAAGACAAATAAAGTAGGAGGCAGTTGTGTCCGGAGCCGTCCATGTCCATACATCTACAGATTTTACACACGTAAACGCAGAACGCGTACTTGTACCTGGGACTGACGTACGCACATCAGATATTCCTGGCAGGAAAAAAAGAGAGAGAACGGTGTGCGTAGGACTTGCGGGTTTTCACGCGGACGCAGCATACATGTATGTAAACATTCAGGGAAAGTGGTGAACGTGCGCAAACGCTGATTTCTTTTTACTGATCTCTACGCAGCGCAGATTGTCGTGTCTGTGTGCACAGGCCCATTAAATACAATGGGCTGCATTTAGATCAGTAAAGAAAAAAGCTGAATGCCCAATAATATGACGTCTTTAGTCGTCCTGTGTGCCATTAGATCAATTGTATTCGTCTAACCGCAGCATACCGGTGTGCTGCCTGTAAATGGGCCGTACACGAAAAGCTCCATATTGGTCTATAATTGCCAGTCATCCCCATCCCCTCCGGTACACATACCCCTCAATCACACACCGATCCGGTACATAAGTACACCGGCCGTTACTCCAGGAGCTTCGGTAAGATTTCTGCCGTTGCTTGGCAACCCGAAAGGCGCCCTTCCCTATCAGAGCCAGGGCGGAAGTACGCCGTGGATGGGCAGCGGCACCCGAGGAAGTGAGGTCAGATAAGGTGTTCCTGATATGAAGCTTGCGCAGCCATGTTAAGTGAGGGCATGTTGGACCATGTATCTCATTGTCTGAGGGTAGCTTTCTAAAACGAAAAAAAAAAAAAAAAACAATAAAAAAACTGCATCCAGATAATTTATGTGGTGTGAGCATTAGGAATTAAAGCTCCTATCTGTCCACTATTATTCTACCCTTTCATAGTTGCCATTGCAAAAAAAATTTAAAGAGACACTTTTTTGTCTGTAGGCGGAGTCTTGCTATAATTAGAGGGCTGGGCATTTGTTTGAAGGCGGGACGCAGCGAGAAAAGAAAAATGGGCGTGGTTTAATAGGGAAATCAGGAGTGGCTTAAATAGGGTGGGGTGTGGTTAGAGTCTGAGGTGAACGAGGGATGGAGGGAGAAAGAAAGAATTGTGCCGCGTACACGCGATCTGAATTTTCGTCGGAAAAACCTTGGATGGTTTTTCCGACGGAATTCCGCTCAAGCTTGGCATGCATACACACGGTCACACAAAAGTTCTCTGAACTTTCGACTGTCAAGAACGCGGTGACGTACAAAACGTACGATGGCACTAGAAAAGGGAAGTTCCATGCGAAGAGCGCCACCCTTTGGGCTCCTTCTGCTAATCTCGTGTTTATCTCGTGTTAGTAGAAGTTTGGTGAGAGATGATTTGCGCTTTTCAGCCTCATGCTTTTCAGACCATTACTGCTCTTCAGTTTGTGCTTGTGGGTTCGTATCTGTTCTTCAGTGCGTGTAGTCAGGTTTCAGTGCGTATTATTATAGTACGTATTTGTTTCCCAGTGCGTTCTTGTCCGCTCGTTTCTGATTTTCAGCTTGCTCTTCTCAGGCCTTTCTGTTTTTCAGTGTGTTCTGTTAGTTTGTTCTGACCAGTCGACCGTTTTGAAGCCATGTTGCGGTTACGTACTCGTTGTAGAGTTCGTGCTGTGCGGGGGCTTGGTGTTGGGGTTCTTGCTTTGACCCAAGCCCAGTCCATGAACAGGGCAGGGAGGAGTTCATGGACCAAGAATTGGTTGCTCCAGCGTGACCAACTCTGTTATATGCCTTTGTTGCAGGAGATCCAGGAGAATAATCCTGATGATTTCAGGAATTATCTCCGGATGACGGACCCCGTTTTTCACCGTCTGTTGGCTTTGTTGTCCCCTTATATTACGAAGCAGGACACCTGCATGCGGCAAGCCATCACTCCTGAACAGAGGCTCGTCACCACGTTGCGGTACTTCTCGACAGGGAGAAGTCTGCAGGACCTCAAGTTCTCAACAGGCATCTCCCCCCAGGCTCTGGGGATCATTATTCCAGAGACCTGTTCTGCAATTATACAGGTACTGCAGAAGGGCTATATTAAGTTAAGTTTTCTCCTTTAACGTCACATTATATGTATTTAATGTTTGCTAATGTATTGTATTTCTTTCATCATTCCCTAATTACCATGATTGTAATATGCTGTGAATGTCCTTTTTGTCTTTAAATACTCCTTAAAATAAAATAAAATACTGCTCTTTTTGTCTTTAAATACTCCTTAAAATAAATGTTATACTGATGTTGGCCAAGAATGTTTGTGTCTAATCTGCTTGCAATGTTATGCGCAAAAGTAGTAATTTAATTTTTTCTGGTTTGACTCCACAGTTTCCTTCAACACCACAGGAATGGCAGACTGTGGCCTCCCAGTTTGCCGAGCTGTGGGACATTCCGAACTGCGGAGGGGCAATCGATAGGAAACACATGTCCACATCGTCCCACCACCCTACTCGGGGTCATACTATTTGAACTATAAGGGGTTTCATAGTATCCTGTTGATGGCGGTGGTGTGTGCGATATATGAGTTTCTCTATGTGGACGTGGGGAAGAATGGCCGGATGTCGGATGGTGGAGTCTTTGCCCAGACCGAGTTCTACCGATGTCTCCAGAGTGGTGGCTTGGGATTGCCACCTGCTGAAGAGAATGTGGAAGGACTCCCATTTGTGTTTATCGCAGATGAAATATTTGGTCTAGGTGAACATCTGATGAGGCCATTCCCCTATAGGACTCTCACCCCGGGGAAGAGGGTTTTTAAATAACCGGCTGGCCAGAGCCAGAAGACACACTATTATGTCCTGGATTAGCATTTGTGCACTTGCACTGGTGAAATGAGGAGAGACTCCGCTGTTGTTCTTCCACAACATGCACATCACCTAAAATAAAAGCAGGAATACTTCCCTTTTTTGGATAATATTTACACATGGAGACACCCCTAGTATCCCCTGGAGCACCTGTGTGGGACACCCTAACAAGTTTGTTCTGGTGTCCCACACTAGTGCTCCTGAGTCCAGATGTGTAAACAACTGCTGAGTATCCTCTCCTTACATTACACTGAATCAAGTTTGCATTTCATTCTAGTTACAAACACATCTAGACAACAATGTACTAAACTTATTTTAATACAAATAGGCATGACCAAATGTAGTTAACTCTGTACCTGCAAAAAACATTGTATTATTAGTGGACGAAGGAACAATGTTTACTACGACTGATTACTGTGCCCACGAGCCTGAAAGTTGCCATTCAAAACTGTACAACAGTAAAGGAAAGCACATGGAGCAGCATGCAAGTAATAACAATAATAGGAACACACGACAACTACTTACTTTTTAGAAGCAGTTTCTTGATCCTTCTGTACTGATCCTGCTCCCTCAATTTCAGGTCTGACCAGCCTTTCCTCAATTGCTCCTTGGATCGCCGTACCCCAAAATTCCTGTGCAGACTTCTCACAACTTTAGACAAGATCTTGGCCTTTTTCACATTTGGGTTTAGGTAAGGTCCATACTTCCCATCATAGTCGGCCCTCTTCAAGATGTCCACCATCTCTACAAAGGACATGTTTGAGGCCTTATATCTCTTCCGGGATCATGACGTTTCTGGCTCCGGGCTTTCCTCATCGTTACTGGAATTCCGCACCTGCTGTGTCTCCGCCATGTCCTCTCCCACTGTGCCGAAAGAGAAGGGGCGGGGAATATTCTAGAAAGAACCTCAGGGCGGGCGGAGTTTCACGCATGCGCAACGTATAAAGCGTAACGAGCATGCGTCAGACGTACGATCTGTGAGTGGAGGAAGTGCCGATCGTGATAACGAAGGTAACATTTTAACTTGGGGTATCAGTGGCCTATACTGCTTCTAGATTGAGGCCTCTATTGTGATAAGATTATGAGAGTTTAGCCTTACATTAGTATTTTTCTCTTGTTTTTTGTCTTGCAGAAATAATGAATCCGTTCAAAAACCCTGGGTTTATGAGCCAGTTTATCGATAGGTACAGGGAGCTGCCCAGTTTGTGGCAAGTCAAGCCTAATTTATATCATAACAGATCAGTTAGGAAGGCAGCGCTGGAGAAACTGCTGGAATTTGTAAAGACGGAGGTCCCCAACGCAGACAGCGATTTTTTGGACAGGAAAATTGGTAGCTTGAGGAGCACATACAAGAAGGAGCGTAATAAGGTCCTGGCATCCCAGAGGTCAGGAGCAGCAGTAGAGGACGTGTATGTACCCAGTCTGTGGTACTACAATCAAATGTGTTTTCTGGAAGACCAGACTGAAGTGAGGTCATCACTTTCCACACTTCCTTCCCCCCCAGCTGAGGCTTCCGAGGACCAACCTGGGCCTTCCATCCAGGAAGAAGTGGAGGAGCCCAGCTTGACGCAGGTATAATATTTTTCTACATATCTCTTGTCCCAAAATTAATGATGTTAACTAGATGTTATTATTGATAAGAAATTAATGATTGAACAAAAAGTGTTTTACATATCAATAGACAGTAGTGGCCAAAAATGATTGGGACAAGATTGAAAAAGGCTGGGGTCAGAATGATAGTCTTTTCTATTTATTAACATTCAATTTGCAACAGTCATGAGCTGAAAATTGTGTGTAATTGATGAAGCAAAAACTAAAACTATGTCCCTTTTTCATACACAGGAAAGCCGCAGCCAGGATGTGGGTCTGGAATGTGGCAGCCAGGAGGTGACAGGGGGAAGTGGCAGCCAGGAGGTGGCAGGGGGAAGTGGCAGCCAGGAGGTGGCCGGGCCCAGTGGACTGACCCAATCCCAGATCCCTCCCCTCCGCCTTCCACCCAAAAGGCCCAGGAAGGGGAGGAACGTGGAGGAGGCAGCACTTGCACTCATTCGGGATGCTCATGCGACTCTGAGAGACTCCCCCAGCATTCAAGAGGGCTATGGCTGCATAGTAACAGCGAAAATGCAGGAAATGGAGGAGGGCCAACGCCTCATCTGTGAGAACATCATTTTCCTGACCCTAAATAAGGGGTTGAGTGGCCAACTGACAGAAAATACACACCTTTCCGAGTTTGTCCATCCTCCTCCTCCTCCACCTACTCCAGCTCCTCCACCTCCTGCCACAACTCGACGAACAAAGCCACAGCGTGCAGGGTAGTGTGCAAGTAAGACAAGAAAGTGATGGCCTGGGTTCAGTCTGGTAATACCACAGCCTGGGGACATATGTGTGATCTGCTGCTGTTCCTTATCTCTCGGAGTACAGGACCAGATTGTGCTCCCTATTGTATGGATTCCTCAGGCTACCAATTTTCTTTTTCAAATAGTTTATGTGTGCCCTAGGGTCCAAAGGCTTCACAAATTTCTGCAGTTTCTCCAGCGTTGCCTTCCCTCTTTCTTTTATTATGACCCAGAATAAATGGTAATTTTTTTTTTCAGCAAATACTTGCCTATGTGTTTTTATTTAAAAAGGACAGTTTGTTTCTGAGTAGGCAGGTATATTTCAAAAATACAATGTCAAATTAACAAGGGACACCAACCTCCTTGAGGTTAAAATATACAACATAATAATGTTGTTGTGGTAACTTGACACACAAAAAAATAAATACATTATGGAGATCACTAGAAAATCATTTTAAAATAATCAAAAAAAAAAGGAAATCTTGATTTAAATAAAAAAAGGAAAAAAATCACTATAAAAAATAATTCTAAACATTATTATGGAGATCTGGCTTTAAAAAATAAAAATATTATTAAGGAGATCACAAGAAATAATAAAGAAATAAGTTTGTCAGAACTCTGTGTGAATATCAGCAGCAAAACAACTTCATTCTTCTAGCATTAGAAAGAACTAGGGATGAGCTTCGAGTTCGAGTCGAACTCATGTTCGACTCGAACATCGGCTGTTCGCCAGTTCACCGAACAGCAAACAATTTGGGGTGTTCGCGGCAAATTCGAAAGCCGCGGAACACCCTTTAAAAGTCTATGGGAGAAATCAAAAGTGCTAATTTTAAAGGCTTATATGCATGGTATTGTCATAAAAAATGTTTGGGGACCTGGGTCCTGCCCCAGGGGACATGTATCAATGCAAAAAAAAGTTTTAAAAACGTCCGTTTTTTTGGGAGCAGTGATTTTAATAATGCTTAAAGTAAAACAATAAAAGTGTAATATTCCTTTAAATTTCGTACCTGGGGGGTGTCTAATGTATGCCTGTAAAGTGGCGCATGTTTCCCGTGTTTAGAACAGTCTGACAGCAAAATGACATTTCAAAGGGAAAAAGTAATTTAAAACTACTTACGGCTATTAATGAATTGCCGGTCCGACAATACACATAAAAGTTAATTGATAAAAACTGCATGGGATTTCCCCACAAGGGAACCCCGAACCAAAATTTAAAAAAAAACTGGCGTGGGGGTCCCCCTAAATTCCATACCAGGCCCTTCAGGTCTGGTATGGATATTAAGGGGAACCCCACGCCAACATTTTTAAAAAAATGACGTAGGGGTCCCCCTCAAAATTCTTACCAGACCCTTCAGGTCTGGTATGGATTCTAAGGGGAACCCCGCGCCAAATTTTTTTTAAAAATTGGCGTGGGGTCCCCCCCAAAAATCCATACCAGACCCTTATCCGGGCACGCAACCTGGCAGGAAGCAGGAAAAGAGGGGGGGGACGATAGAGCGCCCCCCCCTCCTGAACTGTACCAGGCCACATGCCCTCAACATTGGGAGGGTGCTTTGGGGTCCCCCCAAAGCACCTTGTCTCCATGTTGATGAGGACAAGGGCCTCATCCCCACAACCCTTGGCCGGTGGTTGTGGGGGTCTGCGGGCGGGGGGGCTTATCGGAACCTGGAAGTCCCCTTTAACAAGGGGACCCCTAGATCCCGCCCCCCTGTGTGAAATAGTAAGGGGGTACAAAAGTACCCTTACCATTTCACAAAAAAACTGTCAAAAATGTTAAAAATGACAAGAAAACAGTTTTTGACAATTCCTTTATTTAAATGCTTCTTCTTTCAATCTTCTTCTATCTTCTTTCTTCTATCTTCCTTCAGTTTCTTCCTCCATCTTCTTCTTCTTCTGGTTCTCCTGGTTCTTTCTCCATTGTTCTCATCCGGCATCTTCCTCCACGGCGTCTTCTTGCCTTCTTCTTCTCGGGCCGTTCCGCATCCATGAGAGGCTCCCGCTTTGTGACGCTTCTCGGCTTCTGACACTTCTTAAATAACGGAGGGCGGGGTCACTGGGTGGCCCCGCCCCCCTCTGATGCACGGGGACTTGGCGGGGACTTCCCTGTGGCATTCCCTGTGATGTCAGAGGGGGGCGGGGTCACCCGTTACATAACGGGTGACCCCTTCTGACCAAAAGCTCACAACGGACTTTTGCTGGCGGAATTTCCGATCGTGTGTACGGGGCATTCGGGAGGGAAGAGAGAAAGAAGGATGAAGGGACAGCAGGCCCAGATCCTTCACCACAATAGAAATATCTGTATTCCAGAAAGTTTAACAATCAGCAGATAAAGATACTTCAATCACCTGGTGTTGGCGCTTCAGTCATCACGGCACCATGGTTGTTATGGTGGCAGGATGATTGAAGCGCATTATTTCTATTATTACATTACATTGAAATAGTTCAACTCACCATAATGTAGACTCAGTGGGAGCCCCGAGCGTGTCACTTGCCACGTCGCCTGCCACTAGATGCCATCTGGTTTCCCCAGCGGTGTCCCCCAGCAGAGTCCCTCCTTACATCAGGTGCCCCCAGCAGACTCCCTCCTTACATCAGATGCCCCCAGCGGAGTTGCTCCTTACATCAGGTGCCCCAAGCAGAGTCTCTCCTTACATCAGGTGCCCGCAGCGGAGTCCCTCCTTACATCAGGTGTCCCCAGTGGAGTCCCTCCTTACATCAGGTGTGCCCAGCGGAGTCCCTCCTTACATCAGGTGCCCCCAGCGGAGTCTCTCCTTACATCAGGTGCCCCCAGCAGAATCTCTCCTTACATCAGGTGTCCCCAGCGGAGTCCCTCCTTACATCAGGTGTCCCCAGCGGAGTCCCTCCTTACATCAGGTGTCCTCAGCGGAGTCCCTTCTTACATCAGGTACCCCCAGCGGAGTCTCTCCTTACATAAGCTGTCCCCAGCGGAGTCTGTCCTTACATCAGGTGCCCCCAGCAGAGTCTCTCCTTACATCAGGTGTCCCCAACGGAGTCCCTCCTTACATCAGGTGCCAGTCCCTCCTTACACCAGGTGTCCCCAGCAGAGTCCCTCCTTACATCAGGTGCCCCCAGCAGAGTCTCTCCTTACATCAGGTGCCCCCAGCGGAGTCCCTTCTTACATCAGGTGTCCCCAGCGGAGTCTCTCCTTACATCAGGTGCCCCCAGCGGAGTCTCTCCTTACATCAGGTGTCCCTAGAGGAGTCCCTCCTTACATCAGGTGCCCCCTGCGGAGTCCCTCTTTACATCAGGTGTCCCCAGCGGAATCCCTCCTTACATCAGGTGCCCCAGCGGAGTCTCTTCTTACATCAGGTGTCCCCAGCGGAGTCTGTCCTTACATCAGGTGCCCCCAGCAGAGTCTCTCCTTACATCAGGTGTCCCCAACGGAGTCTCTCCTTACATCAGGTGCCCCCAGCGGAGTCTCTCCTTACATCAGGTGTCCCCAACGGAGTCCCTCCTTACATCAGGTGCCAGTCCCTCCTTACATCAGGTGTCCCCAGCAGAGTCCCTCCTTACATCAGGTGTCCCCAGCGGATTCCCTCCTTACATCAGGTGTCCCCAGCGGAGTCTCTCCTTACATCAGGTGTCCCCAACGGAGTCCCTCCTTACATCAGGTGCCAGTCCCTCCTTACATCAGGTGTCCCCAGCAGAGTCCCTCCTTACATCAGGTGTCCCCAGAGGAGTCCCTCCTTACATCAGGTGTCCCCAGCGGAGTCTCTCCTTACATCAGGTGTCCCCAACGGAGTCCCTCCTTACATCAGGTGCCAGTCCCTCCTTACATCAGGTGTCCCCAGCAGAGTCCCTCCTTACATCAGGTGTCCCCAGCGGAGTCCCTCCTTACATCAGGTGTCCCCAGCGGAGTCTCTCCTTACATCAGGTGTCCCCAACGGAGTCCCTCCTTACATCAGGTGCCAGTCCCTCCTTACATCAGGTGTCCCCAGCAGAGTCCCTCCTTACATCAGGTGTCCCCAGCGGAGTCCCTCCTTACATCAGGTGTCCCCAGCGGAGTCTCTCCTTACATCAGGTGTCCCCAACGGAGTCCCTCCTTACATCAGGTGCCAGTCCCTCCTTACATCAGGTGTCCCCAGCAGAGTCCCTCCTTACATCAGGTGTCCCCAGCGGAGTCCCTCCTTACATCAGGTGTCCCCAGCGGAGTCTCTCCTTACATCAGGTGTCCCCAACGGAGTCCCTCCTTACATCAGGTGCCAGTCCCTCCTTACATCAGGTGTCCCCAGCAGAGTCCCTCCTTACATCAGGTGTCCCCAGCGGATTCCCTCCTTACATCAGGTGTCCCCAGCGGAGTCTCTCCTTACATCAGGTGTCCCCAGCGGAGTCTCTCCTTACATCAGGTGTCCCCAACGGAGTCCCTCCTTACATCAGGTGCCAGTCCCTCCTTACACCAGGTGTCCCCAGCAGAGTCCCTCCTTACATCAGGTGCCCCCAGCAGAGTCTCTCCTTACATCAGGTGCCCCCAGCGGAGTCCCTTCTTACATCAGGTGTCCCCAGCGGAGTCTCTCCTTACATCAGGTGCCCCCAGCGGAGTCTCTCCTTACATCAGGTGTCCCTAGAGGAGTCCCTCCTTACATCAGGTGCCCCCTGCGGAGTCCCTCTTTACATCAGGTGTCCCCAGCGGAATCCCTCCTTACATCAGGTGCCCCAGCGGAGTCTCTTCTTACATCAGGTGTCCCCAGCGGAGTCTGTCCTTACATCAGGTGCCCCCAGCAGAGTCTCTCCTTACATCAGGTGTCCCCAACGGAGTCTCTCCTTACATCAGGTGCCCCCAGCGGAGTCTCTCCTTACATCAGGTGTCCCCAACGGAGTCCCTCCTTACATCAGGTGCCAGTCCCTCCTTACATCAGGTGTCCCCAGCAGAGTCCCTCCTTACATCAGGTGTCCCCAGCGGAGTCCCTCCTTACATCAGGTGTCCCCAGCGGAGTCTCTCCTTACATCAGGTGTCCCCAACAGAGTCCCTCCTTACATCAGGTGTCCCCAGTGGAGTCCCTCCTTACATCAGGTGTCCCCAGTGGAGTCCCTCCTTACATCAGGTGTCCCCAGTGGAGTCCCTCCTTACATCAGGTGTCCCCAGTGGAGTCCCTCCTTACATCAGGTGCCCCCAGCACAGTCCCTCCTTACATCAGGTGCCCCCAGCGGAGTCTCTCCTTACATCAGGTGCCCCCAGCGGAGTCCCTCCTTACATCAGGTGTCCCCAGCAGAGTCTCTCCTTACATCAGGTGCCCCAGTGGAGTCTCTCCTTACATCAGGTGTCCCCAGAGGAGTCTCTCCTTACATCAGGTGCCCCCTGCGGAGTCCCTCCTTACATCAGGTGTCCCCAGCGGAATCCCTCCTTACATCAGGTGCCCCCAGCAGAGTCTCTCCTTACATCAGGTGTCCCCAATGGAGTCCCTCCTTACATCAGGTGTCCCCAGCAGAGTCCCTCCTTACATCAGGTGTCCCCAGTCAGCAAAGTACCTCCTTACATCAGGTGCCCCTCTTTCATCTCAGACTCTAACCACACACACTTTAAGCCATGCCCAATATTTAGTTTAGACCACACCCATTTTTCACCGCGGCACGCTGGGTGTCGCATTTTTCCACCCCTGCTACACCACGCCTACAAATGAATGCCCCATCCCCTAATTATAATAAGACTCCGCCTACAGACAAAAAAGGGTCCCTATACATTTTTTGAGAATGTTGGCAACTATGCCACCCCCTCTACCCCACCTCACCCCTCTTTTTCATACTAACCCTCTTTCTCCTCCGACTCTTTTTCGCTTTTTCCCTCTCTTACCTTATTTCTCTCTCTTTCACCCCCTTTCTTTATTTCACTCTCTCTCTCACCACCCTCTTTCCTTTGCTCTCTCTCACCCCCTCATTTTCTCTCTCTCACCCCCTCCTCTCTCTCTCTCTCTCTCTCTCTCTCTCTCACCCCCCTTCTTTCTGTCTCCCCCCACTTTCTCTCTCTGCCCCCCCCCCTCCGCTCTATTTAATTTATTTTGTTTTAGCAAAAAATTAATATTCTAATTGAAAAAGGCTATTCAGGAGGCTCCTGAACAACTGTCAACTGCCACCATGCCACTATGTGAAAAGCACGCCACTGCAGATTACATTGAGGCCTCATTCACATGGCATATCACATATTATTACAACAAACACCGATGTGAGTTGTTCTGTGCATCCCCATGCAGGACATCCCATTCATATAAATTAGGATGCAGCAGCTGCACAGACACAGTCACTGCTCCCAATGTGACAGCTGTGTGGGTGCATGGCCCCCAATGCACACTGTCTGCATTCAAGGCTGTGATCCTGCACCCGCGCAGCTATCTAATTGTGAGCAGTGGATGTGTTCCTGCAAAACTCATATGTGAGAAGCCTCTGATTGAAGCAGTCATTCCCTGGTTGTGCTGCATAATAGTTCCAGAGCAACGAACATGCAATGATTGATTGTTCCAGGGCTAGTTTACAGTGCAAAATTCAGGAATGGATTCTTCCAGAAGAGCCAGTTTTTTTAGTTAATGACAGGTTCTCTTTAATTCTATGTGCTGTACAATAGCGTAAGGAACAATCAAATTAAGGAGCAAAAGGCACACATGCTGATTTATGGTAATTGGTTTGGATCATTCTCTGTTCTCAGTCCCAAAGAAAGAAGAAAGGAGTCATTGGTAAGACTTACCTAATCACCTGATTCATATTTTACCCAAATCAATTCATAAATTTACAGCAAATCTGCAGGAATCCGCTGCAGGACATCCTCTTCATGCTCGCCGCGCATGCTGAGAAATATATTTCTAATTAATTGTAATCACTCAACTGTTTAAATAGGCTCGCTATACGGCCAGCAGTAACACTGCCCGGCGTCTTATCTCCCCGCCATGCCCAAATCCTATTATTTCTGCCGAGCTGAGCTCACTGCTAGAGTGAAAATCCTTCATTTAAAGGGAATTCTGAGGAATTGCAGAACTCATTTGAAGCCTTTATTATTTTTTGCAAAAAAAACCATACCAGCCCCGGCTCTCGAGGGGAAATAAAAAATTGACATTTACATATACTTAAAGGGGGATTTCAATCTTAATTAAAAAAACTGTAAAATATTCTTCATTTCCTGTACTACTGCTGTAGGAAACTGAGAGCCAAAGAAGAAGTGAGAATATTAAAAGCGGACCATCAATCCTTTCCTTAAAGTGGTTGTGAACACTTACATATACCCAGGGAAGTGACTGGCCTCAGGTGATACACAGAGATCAAACAAATCATCCTACTGTACTTTTTATCTGCAATCTTCTCTATTCTACAGCCATGTAAAGTCCAGAATTTACACAGCATTTCTGAACTTCAGACAACAGTGGATGGAGATTTGAGGTCACACTGCACAGCATAGATCAGGGAGCTTAGTGTAATCTTAAACCTGAGTGGAGGGAAAGTATATACCCCCCCTCTACATAGTTTCATAGAGAAACATGAACACATGAGGCTGCCAGCCACCTGCTGTGCGCTGGGGGGGGGCGTCTGGTGTTGGTACAAGCATAAAAGGCGCTCTCTGATTCGATGTGGTGGAGGTTGTGACCTCACCATCCCGCCTCTCCACCTAGTCAAAAATAGATGTAGCCCCCTTTTTCTAAATTTGTGGCTATAGTGTAAATTTCATTTTTGGCTGAGCTGCAAACAGCTCAAATTTAATTGTATATTTGGTTCTGTTCTAAAGTTGTGCATTTCCCACTGTTGCCAGTAGGTGTCACTGGTACCACAGGACAGTGTGAGAATTACAACTAGGTTGAGCTGTAATAAATATTCTTTTTCCAGAAACAGCCCAGTAGGAGGTGCCTGGCCCCTGCGCATTCTTGGAAGGGGTATTTATTGGACAGATGCCATGTGCTCTGATCATTTGTTACCTCAGGGCCCTTCTAGCCCGAGGTTGTGCTGCTGCATATTCTGCAAGTAGGCCCAGAAGCCTGTCTGGGGCTTACTAATCCTGAGGTGGTCCTTAGGCTGTCTTGCCTGTGTGGAAGAAGCCGAGCCAAGCTGAGGAGATCCAGGGGAGAACCCTTGCCGGAGAGAGCCAGGATGAAGGCTGGTCTCTCAGGAGGGCCTGGTGACTAGTTTGGAGGATGCACCTATATCTAAACTACCCTTACAGTATCGCCGGGTCGGCCTAAAGGTTCTGGTACTGTTAAGCTGTTCTACAATTTAAACAAGGTAACTAGCTCCTGGCTGCTAAGTCTGTGAGACAGACTTATCCAAGAGTTCTGCTGGCTGCTAAGTCTGTGAGAGAGGCTTGTCCAGATATTCTACTGGTTGCTATGTCTGTGTGAGAGACCTATTCAAGTATCCAAGATCTTCTAAAAGAAAGCCGTTTTGCCTTTGGATTCAAGGAGTCTGTAAGTGATCTGCTAAAAAGTGTATCTGAAACCTCCTCTAACTCTCTTTCCTACAACCTTTCTCAAGTTCTCATTAAAGCATTGAAAAAAACCTAAAGTGACTGGCGCTTAAATTCTGTTCTAACTCCCCATTATAGCCATGGATTCAGCCCTGGGGTGAATGTAAGCTTGCCCCCTGCCTCTGGAGGTACCTTTCTGCTCCCAGTAGACCCAGGGGGGCGCTACATAGAGAACTTTTTTCTTTTCTAAAAAAAATTCTTAATATATAATCACACATATCAGGACAATAGTTAGATGTTTACATTGTGTAGTAAATGTAGCAAAGTCCCGGGCCCCTTGAGGCCTAATGGTGTCCTCCAGAGTTAGGGACAGCTGACATCCTTCTTTGAAGAGAGTGTTAAAAGGCATGGTGGGTGTATTGCAAGATGAAAAGGGTTAGGCCAGACAGTTTTTGAATGCAAAGAGATTTATTGTCTCTTAAACAGAACTGTGGGAGAGAGAACAACCTTAGACAGTGGCCTAACGTGGGGGGTGCGGAGGGGGCCGTGGCTCCGGGCACAAAATTTAGGGGGGAGCAGCACAGCTTCTGGTGCGAGTGTCACTCTGTCCTAATGTGTATGGACGGTGTCACTCGCTGCACTCCAGGTGCCATGTTCCGGCTCAGGGATGGGCAGCGGCTGCCTGGTGATTGGACGAACCGGGTCATGTGTGGTGGCAGAGGCCGGGTTGCTCTGGGAGTCCCGCCTCTGCCTCGCTGTGTGAGCCGTTGCCATCGTCTTCTCCTCCTCCGCGCCTGACTGAATCTACCCTTTCCCCATTGTGGAAACCAGTCTGGGACTGGCGCAGAGGCGCCTGCTCTATCCCATAGGCACATGTAATGAAATGACATGACCGGGGATCTTCCAAGTGAACTGTGGTATGTGACACGTTCAATGTACAGTACAGTCACACAGTGTACACTAGTCACTACACACATACACAGAGCATCACCATCTCCCCACGAATCTCCAATGTCCCAAATGTCCCTCCAGTCTCCCCACTGTCCCCCAATTATCCCAGATGTCCCTCCTGTCCCCCCAATTATCCCAGATGTCCCTCCTGTCTCCCCAATTATCTCCAATGTCCCTCCTGTCCCCCCAATTATCCCAGATGTCCCTCCTGTCTCCCCACTGTCCCTTCTGTCCCCCCAATTATTCCCAATGTCCATCCTGTCTCCCCACTGTCCTTGCTGTCCCCCCAATTATCCCCAATGTCCCTCCTGTCTCCTCACGGTCTCCCCAATTATACCCAATGTCCCTCCTGTCTCCTCACTGTCCCCCAATTATCCCCGATGTCCCTCCTGTCTCCCCACTGTGCCTCCTGTCCCCCCAATTATCCTCAATGTCCCTGCTGTCTCCCCCAATGTCCCTCCTGTCCCCCCAATTATCCCCAATGTCCCTCCTCTCTCCCACAATGTCCCTCCTGTCCCCCCAATTATTCCCAATGTCCCTCCTGTCTCCCCACTGTCCCCCCAATTATCCCCAATGTCCCTCCTGTCTCCCCCAATGTCCCTCCTGTCCCCCCAATTATCCCCAATGTCACCCCTGTCTCCCCAGTGTTTCCCAATTATCCCCAATGTCCCTCCTGTCTCCCCACTGTCCCCCCTGTCCCCCCAATTATCCCTAATGTCCCTTCTGTCTCCCACTGTCCCTCCTGTCCCCCCAATTCTCTCAAATGTTCCTCCTGTCTCCCCAATGTCCCTCCTGTCCCCCCACTTATCCCCAATGACCCCCTGCCCCCCCCACTTATCCTCAATGTCCCTCCTGGGCCCCCAATGTTCCTCCTGTCTTTCCCATCCTTCCAATATTTCTCCTGTCCTCCCACTTATCCTCAAAGTTCCTCCTGTCCCCCCCACTTATCCCCATCATCCCACTTATCCTAAATGTCCCCCCTCTGCCCCCACTTATCCCCAATGCCCCTCCTCTACTCTCACTTATCCCAAATGTTCCCCCCCCCCACTTATCCCCAATGTCCCTCCTGTCCTGCCACTTATCCCAAATGTCCCTCCCTCTACTCCCACTTATCCCAAATGTTTCTCCTATCCCCCCATGTATCCCTAATATCCCCCACTTATCCCAAGGCGTGCCCCTCTCCTCCCACTTATCCCAAACATCCCCTCACTCCCCCCACTTAGCACCAATGCCCCCCTCCCCCCACTTAGCACCAATGTTCCAACTCTCCCCCAAGTTACAAATCAGCACATTGCCACCCCCCCCCCATTTAGCACCAATGCCCCATTAACTTGGCACCAATATCATCACCTATACCCCCTCTGCACTAATGCCCCCTCTCCCCACCTAACATTGCACTCCTACTGTAAGTTGTAGCTGCTCTTCTGTAGCAGCCCTTCTCTCTGATACTTTGTAGGTGGGGAAGAGAGGATTTGGGGGTGAGAGGAAAGCTCTTACTGGAAGGGGGTTGTAAACTGTCCTGTGAGACATGCATTCCTGAGCCCTGCAATCTGTACATAGCACACTCATGAACTCTGCAGTGCACTCTCTACGCAGTGCACTTCTGAACTCTGCGCACTCTTGAGCTCCTCACTCTCTATATAGTGCACTCCTGAACCCTGCACTCTGTACCTAGCGCTCTCCTGAACTTTGCACTCTGTACGTAGTAGAATTTAAATCTTTTCTCTTTGTATATAGCACACTCCTTGCACACTCTTTGCACTCTGTACATAGCACACTTCTGAAGTCTGCACAGTGTACGCAGTGCGCTCTGAACTCTATCTAGCACTCTCCTAAACTTTACACTCTGTAAGTAGGGTACTCCTGATTTTTGCACTCGGTACGTAGCATAATCTTCATCTTTGCACTTTGTATATAGCACACTCCTGATATTTGCACTCTGTACGCAGTACACTCATGAACTCTGTATGTACTGCACTCCTGAACGCTGTGTTGTTAAGGTCCTGCACTTATTCTCTGAGAAAAAACGCCCTGCCTATAGTATGTCTGCAGTCTCTGACCATTTCCTGTACTATATCTGCAGTCTCTGGCCATCTCCTGTACTATGTCTGCAGTCTCTGATCATCTCCTGTACTATGTCTGCAGTCTCTGATCATCTCCTGTACCATGTCTGCAGTCTCTGACCATCTCCTGTACTATGTCTGCAGTCTCTGATCATCTCCTGTACCTTGTCTGCAGTCTCTGACCGTCTCCTGTACTATGTCTGCAGTCTCTGACCATCTCCTGTACTATGTCTGCAGTCTCTGATCATCTCCTGTACTATGTCTGCAGTCTCTAATCATCTCCTGTACCATGTCTGCAGTCTCTAATCATCTTCTGTACCATGTCTGCAGTCTCTGACCGTCTCCTGTACTATGTCTGCAATCTCTGACCATCTCCTGTACTATGTCTGCAGTCTCTGATACTCTCCTGTACTATGTCTGCAGTCTCTGACCGTCTCCTGTACCATGTCTGCAGTCTCTGACCATCTCCTGTACTATGTCTGCAGTCCCTGACCATCTCCTGTACTTTGTCTGCAGTCTCTGACCATCTCCTGTAGTATGTCTAGCACTAAATAATATGCACAACCCTTATGCCTGGGCTATTATTAGCTGCCGGCTCTGCTGTATATAGGCGTTGCTTGTTATTTGCAATCTAAGCCTCTGATTAGCTGCCCGCAGCCTTTTATTATTGGTTGATACTGAGAAGATATCTCTTTGACTACTGTAATCAAATAGATATATCAGCTCTAACCAATAATAAAAGGCTGCAGGCAGCCAATCAGAGGCTCAGGCTGTGAGTGGAGGAACCTGGGCCCCCATTCTAGGGTGCTAAAAGTCCACAGGTTAGGGGGCGTAAATTACTTGCCTTGCCCCGGGTGCTTACAACCCACGCTACACCACTGCCCTTAGGTAGATGCAATATTAATTGGCAAACTCAGAGACTTCTATATACAGACAGCTCCTGAGGTGAAGGCCTCCCGTCGGACACCACTTCTGTATAGGTAGGATGCTGTCTCCTATGGCAACAGTCTTGTAGATGTTACTATCTCTAATTGTATCCAACTATTTGCAACTCGAACAGTTCTCCGCTTACCCCACAATCACTCACTGTGGTTCTTCACTCAATGAGCTCCCAGTCTCTTTCACTAGACTTCAGATCCAATAGGCACTGGATCCCCTTGAGCTCTTCCACTGTTAGCACTCAGTATCTTACTCAAGCGTCACCCCCGCTTCCCTGCTGGGTCCCTGGTTTGGCACTCACAGATACTTTTTAAGTTTCACCCCCGCTGACATGCTAGGTCCCTGGCTTGGCACCTGTTGAAGTTTTCCCACTTCTTCACTGTCTCCAGCTGCTGAGAAGTCTGCTCTAGTACTGGCCTCATCTTACTCACAGTGGTCTCCAGTAACAAGGTGGATGGTCCCATAGTGGCAACAACTTCCCCTTTACCTCCGACCACGACTGCTTCCCCAGCCGGCGGAACCGTTACTTCTGGTTGGACTACAAGTCCGCAGTCCCAACCCTCCACTGCTCTCCTGCTTCTGGATAGGCCCTCAGACAGCCTAGCAGCCAGATGTCCCCGGGATAGGCCTAAGGCTTACGACCTAGCAGCCGGGGGCAACATAACACACGTCCACCCAGACAGCCGTCCAGGTGGCACAGCACCCCGATTACCTTACTCCACCCAAATAAATAGGCTCTCCCAGGCCAAGTGACCCAAGAAAATCCCTGCTCATTGGCTGAGACACCCCATTCATTAATATTCTGTCCTTGCTATGCCCTTGTCTTATCCAATGTCAACAGCTACCAGGCCACCTAGTGACAGAAGGGAGAAGTGCAGCAATTCCAGAATTAGGGGGAAATCAATTGATCTCCTAACAATTGGCCAAGGCAACTATAGCCTGGCAACTAAATTTAATAGCAGCACTGCCTAATCATCAGGGTGCTACATCAACAAACATAAGGCAAAAGACAAAGCTAAATAATAGTAAAAAGGGAGACGTAAGCAGTGGCATTACACAGGTTTCAAACAGAATGACACAGGTAACAAAGAGAATAAAGGAAAATCCAAAAGTAACCTTCCGAGGTTTCATAGGAGTCGTGTAATACCTACAAGCATAAATGTCCATTTACAGAACCTGACATATCTAAGTGAAGACATTTGTGGTCTAGAGTCTCCCTATTGGGGAGGATACAACATGAAAAATAAAATAAAAATAATATAAAAAGCGTAAACAAACTTTTTCAATGAAACAAAAAAGTATGTTGTGCAGTACTTTTTGCAGAGCAGCATGGTACTTCGCATCGCAATACATTGTATCGCAACATTTTGCGGTCAATAGTCAATAAAGTCCTAACAAATAAAAAGACAAACTGTGCACTGTGTCAACATCAGCACATTGGCACATAACTACGTCCGCATGTTCAGCCTCGCCGCTGGTGTGAAGGAGCCCTAAAGTGCTACATATTACGTTTGAACTAAATGAATTTAGGAAGTAAAAAATTGAAAAGAAAATTTTCCAGAACATAATTTTGTTTTCCACTTCCCGTACAGCTGTCAGATGATGATGATTAATATGTAAAACGGTGGAAACAAGTGGTTTCTTACTCCTGAGGATCCAGCTGCAGAGTTTGCACTATATTAAAACATAAAAATAAACGAGATGATCATTAGCGGTCTGATCAAATATAGAAGTAGCTACACAAAAAACAGTTGGTTTTAAATGATATGTACACACCGCCACCTAGTGGCTTTATCATGATATGAATTTGGATTATTCTTAATTTATAAGTTTAAAGCAGTGGTAAACTCTTCTCAAGAAAAAAAAAATACCAACCCCCCTAGCCCCCCACCCCAGCATGTTTATGCACTGTATACTAGCACAATATGCCAGAGCTACCCTTAAAACAAAGCATTCCCATTGTGCGCTGTCACCGCTTCCATGTTCGCACAGTTTACCTTCTGGTTCACATGCTCCAACCGTTTGAATGGCGAGGCTGCAATGACGTCACTCCCATTAGGGTTGCCACCTTTTCATCAAGTCAAACCCGAACACTTTAGCGGCGCACAGCAATTTTTTTTATAGTATAAACTTTACATATATTTTTCTATTAAATTACATTTTTAATCATATATGAAGTAAATAACAAGAGCCCCCCTTTACATCAGAGTCCAGAGTTCAATTTTTACATCTGAACTCGCAGAGTTCCATTTCACTATAAGGGAGGACTCTGCAGACTCTGATGTAAGGGAGAACTCTGGGGACTCTAACATAAGGGATGCTCTGGGAACCATGATCTAAGGGGGAACACTGAGAACTCTGATGTATGGAGAGGACTCTGATATAAGGGGAACTCTGATGTAAGGGGTGCTCTGAGAACCCTGATTTACCTTAGTGTACTCACTCAGGCAGGAGAGAGAAGGGGGGAGACTTCAGTCACAGACAGGGATGGATGGTGAGCTCACTCACCCCTTGGCAGTCACCACCTCTCATCCAGATGTATCTGAGACTGCTGGACTTCAAATTTCTGGTCCCCACTTTCCTTTTCTGAGGCACATCCCTGGGGATTGGAGTGTGGGCAGACACAGAGGGGTAGGGGCGGGAGGAAGAGGTGCAGATCAAGCCCTCTCTCCTCTCTCGTCTGTGCGTGTGTTTTGGGGAGGGGATTGTTATTGCTGGCTTTGGGCAGCATGAAAGAGAGTGTAACAGACACCCTCGGCTTAGACAACTGCAGCCAGCAACCCTGCTGGGAAGCCATAGTCCAGTCTGAATCATGTGTCCGGGTTTCAGGCAGTCTGATACACAGACGCATGTTTCCAAACCCGAACTGTCCGGGTGAATCCCGGACAGGTGGCAACCCTAACTCCCATGCAGTCGCAGCACAGCACCCTGAATTGACGGCACACTCAGTATGCCCTTAATACAGATCACGTAGCGCTTGCACCAGTGACGTCGCTGGTTGCTACAACTGTGAAAATCTCCTAAACGGTTTGGAGATATTTATTGTACCTACAGGTAAGTCTCTTTATAGTCTTACCTGTAGGTACACCTGAAAAAGCAGAGTTTACTACCGTTTTAAAATCAAATGGTAGCGCTCGGCACTCAGAGGTCTAGTTTTCCTGCAGCAGCCAACAAATCATTGCTTCACTATTAATAGTGGCCATACGCTTTTATCACCAGTGCATGTTCCAGGGGCAAAACCTGGACATTGTAAAATCCATATACAGAAGAATGATCACACACCAGATAAATGGTTAGATGTCTTCTTTATTAAACATTCGACATATCCAAAGGATAAAAAGCTATTATGCCTTTCATGCAAATCAGATCACTTTCTCAAAGATTAGCAGATCACATTTGCCTGAATCTATAGCACATACGTAATCAGGAAAGCCTATATAAGCTGAGTAATTACTATTTCCTACTTAAAACCCTTTAAAGTGAAAAAAACAAAAAAAACAAAAAAACTAATAATAAATATATATATATATATATCTATCTATCTATCTATATCTATATATATACATATATACATACATATACATATATATATATACATATATATATATACACATATATATATATATATATATATATATATATATATATATATATATATATATATATATATATATATATATATATATATTTAAAGGTTTTCACAAAGTACAACAGTTGCATAGATAAACAGAACATGTACATAATACACATGGACAGTACATTCATATATACAGTGCCTTGCAAAAGTATTCACCCCCTTGGCATTTTTCGTGTTTTGTTGCCTCACAACCTGGAATTAACATGGATTGTTTGAGGATTTGCATCATTTAATTTACAGAACATGCCCACAACTTTGAAGATGTTTTTTTTGTTTTTTTTTCTTATTGTGAACAAAACATCAAATAGGACAAAGTAACAGAAAAAGTCAATGTGCATAACTATTCACCCCCCTAAAGTCAATACTTTGTAGAGACACCTTTTGCTAGTATCACAGCTCCAAGTCGCTTTTGATTAGTCTCTATGAGCTTGCCACATCTTACCACTGGGATTTTTGCCCATTCCTCCTTGCAAAACTGCTCCACCTGCTTCAAGTTGGATGGTTTGCGCTTGTGAACAGCAACCTTTAACGGCTTGCCGACCGCTGCACGCCGATATACGTCGGCACAATGGCAGCGATGGGCAAATGGGCGTACCTGTAGGTCCCCTTTAATTGGCGGGGCTAGTGGGCGTGCGCGCCTGCCACGTACAGCGTGACCGTGGGACCCGCGCACTCGATGTCCGCTGGTGTCCTGGCGATCGTGTCATGGAGCCCCAGAACGGGGAGATGCCTGTATAAACAAGGCATTTCCCCGTTCTGCCTAGTGACATGACAGCGATCACTGCTCCCTGTGATCAGGAGCAGTGATTGCTGTCATGTCAGTGGAAGCCCCCCCCACAGTTAGAATCACTCACTAGGACACACTTAACCCCTTCATCGCCCCCTAGTGTTTAACCCCTTCCCTGCCAGTGTCATTTACACAGTAATCAGTGCATTTTTATAGCACTGATCTCTGTATAAGTGACAATGGTCCCAAAATAGTGTCAAAAGTGTCTGATGTATCCACCATAATGTCGCAGTCACAATAAAAATCGCAAATCGCAGCCATTACTAATTAAAAAATTATTAATAAAAATGCCATAAAACTATCTCCTATTTTGTAGACGCTATATTTGCGCAAACCAATCAATAAACGCTTATTGCGATTTTTTTTACCAAAAATATGTAGAAGAATACATATCGGCCTAAACTGAGGAAAAAATTTGTTTTATATATTTTTGGGGGATATTTATTATAGCAAATGTAAAAAATATTGCTTTTTTTTCAAAATTGTCGCTTTTTTGTTTATAGCTCAAAAAATAAAACCGCAGAGGTGATCAAATACCACCAAAAGAAAGCTCTATTTATGGGAAAAAAGGACGTTTTGGTGTAACGTCGCACGACCACGCAATTGTCAGTTAAAGCGACGCAGTCGTGAGAGAATGTGTGGGTGATTCCGCGCAACACAAATGTATAAATAAATGAATGGACTGCACAACTTCAAGGTGAGTAGGCAATCTCCTAATGGAGTAGAGCAATACATTAACCATAAAAATTAAACCATAAAAAAATGCAGCCAAGGTGAATAAAGTGCTATTCGATAAAAGTCATTAACAAACACAAATCAAGAGCAGAAATGTGACTGGTGAGTGAACATGCGTTGCTAGGTGATCTGGTGACTGTTCGTGGTAACGGTTACCCACTCGGGGCTCCCAGAACTCTCACCTCTATGGCACAATCAAAGTGCCTGTGTGTTTCCAGTGGGTCTGTGGTTCCGCTGGTGCAGTAGTGATGGTGGCGTCCTGGTGCTTCTAGAAGGAGGGGGTCGTCACTTCCACCCCTTGGCAGGGCCTCTGATCCACGATAGGGGTGCCTGAGTGTCTCCAATGGATGTATGGTCACTCCTCTGCAGTAATGTTGATGATGTCCTAATCCTCCTGAGGGTGAGGGCCGTCACTTGCTCCAACTAGTAAGCTCCATATGGGGATAATTGAAAAAGACTCCGATGGTGTAATAAAGTTAAGGCCAATGGATTTATTATAAGAGAAATTCGCTTACATGAACATAAAAACGCCAAACAGGGATAGGAACAGCGTTGTAGCGATACTCGCTACGTCACTTCCGGTCCGCACTAACGTATTTCCGGTAGCGTGCCTACGCGTTGCGTCATATCACGTGACTTCTTCAGGGCACCGGATTGGCTGACGCCATGCTCATTTTATAATGCTGGGACAGGAAGTGGAGAAGACTCCATTTTGTTGTGGACCAAGTAAGTAGTGTTACCGCGGCCATCTTTGAGTGGGCGATGTTGTTTAGAATGTTCATTAATAAAGTTGTATTCGAACAAAGAAAATAAAAAAAAAATTTTTGGAAGTGCATTTAAAAACCCGTTCGTGGAGATCAATGGGATGATAACCCGGGATGATGGCACAATCGATCCGGTCTCCTAATCGGGCCGAGTATGGTTAAAAAACTTTTAATTTTAAAAATGTAAAAAATCCGTGTGTATATAAAAGGATTCAACCTTTTGATAAAAGGTTCCAATCAAGTTGGTTAAAAATGTAGATAAAAATCTTTAAAAAATAAAAAATATATATATAACCCAGCAGTAAAATAGAGATAAAAATGACAGGTAAAAATAAATGAGAAGCTTAATATTAATCTTAAAAGTGGGTCCCCCAAATTTAAAGACCAAAGCACACCGGAAATGAAGTAACAAGCTTACATGAATAGATAAAATCTAAAAGTCACTAATAAAACAGTTAAGATCGAATTCTACGTTTAACCCTTCAGGTACTAGTGTTCTGGTTCTGTGTATCCATTTAGATTCCTTCTGACTAAGGGTTCTAATTTTATGGTCACCTCTCCAAGATTTATTATATCTTTCTATACCCCAAAAAAGTAATTGTGTGGGGTCTTTGTTATGGAAAAGTGCAAAGTGCTTGGATACATTATGTTTTGGGCACCCTTTTTTGATGTTTACTAAATGCTCTTTGATCCTTGTTTTAAGTGCCCTTTTGGTCCTCCCTACATACTGCAAGTTACAAGGACATTGTAACATGTACACAACCCCCTCCGTGTAGCAGTTAATAAAATCTTTTATTGGGTAAGTGTTCCCTGTCCTCGTTGCCTTAAAGTCGTGTTTCTTGGTTTGAAATTTTTTGGCGTGTGTGCATGCGTAGCAATATTTACAGGGGTAAAAACCTTTTCCATTAAAAAACGTGAATGTGTTTTTAGGGGGAGGTTCCACTACATTCTTCATGATGATATCCCTCAAGGTTGGAGCTCGTTTATAAAAAATAGATGGCCTATCCGGTAGAATTTGTCGTAGGTGTTTATCCTCCTTTAGGATATGCCAGTATTTGCGAATAATCTTCTCTATGTCTTTGTATTGAGTGTTAAAGTCTAGAATTAAGCTCGGTGATTCTGGAAGGCTCCGTATCTTCTTAGGTGCATGTATCAGTAGGTTTCTATCCATCAATTGAGTACGTTCAATTTCTCTCTTGATCAATGCTTCTTCATAGCCTTTCTTGATCAATCTCTGTCCGATTAAGTTAGCTTGAGTCTCGAAATCTGCATCTTTCGTGCAGTTGCGCTTAATTCTTACCAATTGGCCTTTTGGGATGTTATAAAGCCAAGGTTTGTGGTGGCAGCTAGTCATAGGAAGATAACTGTTTCTGGACACCTCTTTGAAGTGAGTTTTGGTGTTTAATTGATCTCCTTCAATACTTATCTCTAGGTCCAGAAATTCAACCTTCTTCATATCAATGTTCCAGATTAGTTGTATATTTCTGTCATTATTATTTAAATTCAACAAAAACTGCTCCAATGTTTCTCTACTTCCATTCCATATTATGAGGATGTCATCAATAAATCTTTTGAACAATCCTAGTTCACACGGTGGATTTTTGTATACTGCTTCCTCCTCCCATTGTGCCATAAAGGCATTTGCCACACTTGGCGCAAATTTAGCACCCATGGCAATGCCTGTGGTTTGTTTGTAGAAATTTTGGTCATGCCAAAAATAATTATTTTTTAGCGAAAATTCTAGGCATTTGATTAAAAACTTCCTTTGGGTACATTTGAGTGCGCTATAGTTTCTTAATGCCCATTTGGTTGCTTCACATGCTTGGTAGTGCTTGATGATTGTGTAGAGGGAAGAGACGTCTACCGTTGCCAGTAGGGTTCTTCCTTCTAGGACTGGTACTTCTCCTATTTGTTGTAGGACATGTTTCGTGTCCCTTATGTAGGATGTAGTTTGTTGGATGGCCGGTTGAATAAAGTGATCTATGTATTGGCCAATCCTTGCTGTTAGGGAGTTTATCCCATTCACAATAGGTCTTCCTGGGGGATTTTGAAGGTTCTTGTGTATTTTGGGAACTGTATATATTACTGGGATCCTATGTGAATCCGGGACTAAGTATCTTGCTTCTTTTGCGTCCAGTATCTCTTTCTTGACTCCCAGTTGGACCACTTTTTCTAGATCTTTTTTGCATTTAGTTGAAGGATTGCTCAGCAGTTTATGGTAAGTGGTGGTATCTTCCAATTGGCGTTTGATTTCTGCTTGATAGTCCACTTTGTTTTGTATGACCACTCCTCCGCCTTTGTCTGCCGGTCTAATAACCAGATCTTTTCTGTTAATCAAAGATCTTATTCCTTTCTTAATATGTGCAGGATCACTCGTTTTCTTTATCTTCACTTGATCCAGGTCCTTTAATACTAGGTTTTTAAACACCTCGATGTGTTGATTATCCTTAAGTTGTGGGTTAAAAAGGGATTTGTTACGTAGTCCACTATGTGTCATCCGTTGTGGGTCTTGCGGTGTGATAACTCGTCTAATTTGGGGGTTGGTTAAAATCGCTTTCTTAATATTTAATTTTCTTACATATTTCTTGATTCCTATATACGTTGCAAATTTGTCTAAATTTTTTGTGGGGGCATATTTTAGGCCTTTATCCAATACCGCCAGTTCTTCGCTAGTTAGAGTTTGTCCACTCAAATTAAAAATCCCCTCACCTAGTGGTCTCTTTTTCTTTTTGAGTCTCTTTCCCGCTCGACATCCCCTCTTGGTTCTGGGGTTCTTCTTCTTTCTTCCTGGTGATGTCTCTTTGGGGGATAGTGGGGTTCTTGTGGGTGTCTCTGTGGGGAGCGTTGGGCATATTCCAGTTTCCTCCTTGGTGGTGTTTCTCGCCGACCTCGATCTAAAAAATCGTTACCATGTCTAACTTGATCATATGGGTACTGGCGAGGATAAGTATTGGGTTCTCTCTGGTCTCGGATTGGATCAAACCTATTGTAAGTTGGGATAGGGCTTCTTTCATGTCTGCCTTGTTGGTTATGGTAAGCTCCTTCCCTATATTCTCTATATGTCCTTTCATTGTACGACCTGTCATTATGATGTCTCTGATTGTATCCACTATTGTGTCTAGGTTTTTTAAAAGGTTTTCTAAAAGGTTTTTTTCGGTTATTCCTGGGTGTATATGGCTCCTGATTTTGATAGTTGCGTTGCTCATATTGGGATCCAGGGGTATGAAGATAGGGTTCCCTATGATATTCATTTAGCTGCATAGGTGGGTACGGCATACCTCCTTGGGGTTCATAGATCCTGACCTCTTTTTCAGGTGTTGAATGAGCTGACGCGATGGCTGGTTCTTGCAGTTTATTTTGCCATTTGAACACTTGGTCTGTTTTGTAATCTGTGATGTCTCTTGAATATTTCTTTGCTTTCCTCTGTTGCGTTTCAAGATCCTTGGCCATTAAGTCCTTATTTAGTTGATTGGCTAGTTTTTTGAAGTCCTCAGATTCTTTGTGTATTTCCAGTTTAGATTTTAGCTCATCTATTTGTTGATCTACAAGTTTCATTTTCCTATATTTTCTATCTAGGATAAACCTGAGGCCTTCAATGCTCTTGGCATTAAAAAAGTTAAACCATTCATTAACGGAGTCTTTGTCAAGGAATTCAACGTAGAATTCGATCTTAACTGTTTTATTAGTGACTTTTAGATTTTATCTATTCATGTAAGCTTGTTACTTCATTTCCGGTGTGCTTTGGTCTTTAAATTTGGGGGACCCACTTTTAAGATTAATATTAAGCTTCTCATTTATTTTTACCTGTCATTTTTATCTCTATTTTACTGCTGGGTTATATATATATTTTTTATTTTTTAAAGATTTTTATCTACATTTTTAACCAACTTGATTGGAACCTTTTATCAAAAGGTTGAATCCTTTTATATACACACGGATTTTTTACATTTTTAAAATTAAAAGTTTTTTAACCATACTCGGCCCGATTAGGAGACCGGATCGATTGTGCCATCATCCCGGGTTATCATCCCATTGATCTCCACGAACGGGTTTTTAAATGCACTTCCAAAAAAAAAAAAAAAATTTTTTTTATTTTCTTTGTTCGAATACAACTTTATTAATGAACATTCTAAACAACATCGCCCACTCAAAGATGGCCGCGGTAACACTACTTACTTGGTCCACAACAAAATGGAGTCTTCTCCACTTCCTGTCCCAGCATTATAAAATGAGCATGGCGTCAGCCAATCCGGTGCCCTGAAGAAGTCACGTGATATGACGCAACGCGTAGGCACGCTACCGGAAATACGTTAGTGCGGACCGGAAGTGACGTAGCGAGTATCGCTACAACGCTGTTCCTATCCCTGTTTGGCGTTTTTATGTTCATGTAAGCGAATTTCTCTTATAATAAATCCATTGGCCTTAACTTTATTACACCATCGGAGTCTTTTTCAATTATCCCCATATGGAGCTTACTAGTTGGAGCAAGTGACGGCCCTCACCCTCAGGAGGATTAGGACATCATCAACATTACTGCAGAGGAGTGACCATACATCCATTGGAGACACTCAGGCACCCCTATCGTGGATCAGAGGCCCTGCCAAGGGGTGGAAGTGACGACCCCCTCCTTCTAGAAGCACCAGGACGCCACCATCACTACTGCACCAGCGGAACCACAGACCCACTGGAAACACACAGGCACTTTGATTGTGCCATAGAGGTGAGAGTTCTGGGAGCCCCGAGTGGGTAACCGTTACCACGAACAGTCACCAGATCACCTAGCAACGCATGTTCACTCACCAGTCACATTTCTGCTCTTGATTTGTGTTTGTTAATGACTTTTATCGAATAGCACTTTATTCACCTTGGCTGCATTTTTTTATGGTTTAATTTTTATGGTTAATGTATTGCTCTACTCCATTAGGAGATTGCCTACTCACCTTGAAGTTGTGCAGTCCATTCATTTATTTATACATTTGTGTTGCGCGGAATCACCCACACATTCTCTCACGATTGTGCTCATCTTAGTTCATTATTAGTGTTAAGTGTTCACTATTTGATTTTGCAGCATCACTAAGAATACACCCACATCATTGTTTTCATTTCATCACTGAGTTCTATATAGTAGCGCAGAAGTCTTTCGTTTTAGATTTTTAAAGCGACGCAGTGTCGAATCGAAAAAAGTGCTCCAGTCAGGAAGGGGGTAAAGTCTTCCGGGGCTGAAGCGGTTAAGTCTGACCACAGATTTTCTATTGGATTGAGGTCTGGGTTTTGATGAGGCCATTCCAACACATTTACATGTTCCCCTTAAACCACTCAAGTGATGTTTTAGCAGTGTGTTTGGGGTCATTGTCCTGCTGGAAGGTGAACCTCTGTCCTAGCCTCAAATCACACACAGAGTGGTACAGGTTTTGCTCAAGAATATCCCTGTATTTAGCACCATCCATCTTTCCTCAACTCTGACCAGTTTCCCAGTCCCAACTGTTGAAAAACATCCCCACAGCATGATGCTGCCACCACCATGTTTCACTGTGGGGATGGTGTTCTTTGGGTGATGTGTTGGGTTTGCGCCAGACATAGCGTTTTCTTTGATGGCCAAAAAGTTATATTTTAGTCTCATCAGACCAGAGCACCTTCCTCCATACATTTTGGGAGTCTCCCACATGCCTTTTTGCTGAAAGTAATGGCTTTCTTCTGGCTACTCTGCCATAAAACCCAACTCTATGGAGCGTACGGCTTATTATCATCCTATGTACAGATACTCCAGTCTCTGCTGTGGAACTCTGCAGCTCCTCCAGGGTTACCTTAGGTCTCTGTGCTGCCCCTCTGATTAATGCCCTCCTTGCCCGGTCTGTGAGTTTTGGTGTGCGGCCGTCTCTTGTCAGGTTTGCTGTTGTGTCATGTTCTTTCCATTTGGTTATGATAGATTTGATGGTGCTCCTAGGGATCATCAAAGATTTGGATATTTTTTTATAACCTAACCCTGACTTGTACTTCTCAACAACATTGTCCCTTACTTGTTTGGAGAGTTCCTTGGTCTTAATGGCAGTGTTTGGTTAGTGGTGCCTCTTGCTTAGGTGTTGCAGCCTCTGGGGCCTTTCAAAAAGGTGTGTGTATGTAATGACAGATCATGTGACTCTTAGATTGCACACAGGTGGACATCATTTCACTAATTATGTGACTTCTGAAGGTAATTGGTTGCACCAGAGCTTTTTATGGGCTTCATAACAAAAGGGGATAAATACATACGCACATGCCAATTATCAGTTTTTTATTTATGAAACAGTTTTATGTATATATTTTTCTAATTTTACTTCACCAATTTAGATTATTGTGTTCTGATCCATCACATATAATTCAGATTAAAAAAAACATTGAACTAAAGGCTGTAATGTAACAAAATAGGTAAAAAGCCAAGAGGGGGTGAATACTTTTGCAAGGCACTCTATATATCAGGCAGTATAGATAAGTATAGATATGGACATCTGTGGTACAATCATATAATACAACCAATAAATGAGGTTGAAAAAAAAGTAGAACAGAGCAGGCGATGCATCCTGAAGAGTAATCTGCGTTCTGCATTAGTGCACCACATCCTAGTGGTTTGCTAATGGTTACGGAGTGATTGCATTCACTTACTGTAAATGGGTCACGTTCGGCGGGCACTACACCCACTGAAAGCGACAGGGGGTATAATTCCTGTCATGACCATGAAGCAGGTTTAGGAGTGTGTCTATGGGAATGTTTAACTATTCTTCCAGAAGCGCATTTGTGAGGTCAGGCACTGATGTTGGATGAGAAGGCCTGGCTCACTAATTCGCTTATTCATCTCAAAGGTGTTTGGGGATGGCCCCTTCCTGTTCCAACGTGACTGCATACCAGTGCACAAAGCAAGGTCCATAAAGACATGGATGAGCGAGTTTGGGGACGGAGGAGCTTGACTGGACTGCACAGAGTCCTGACCTCAACCTTTGGGATGAATTAGAGCGGAGACTGCGATCAAGGCCTCCTCATCCAACATCAGTGCCTGACTTCACAAATGCGCTTTTGGAAGAATGGTCAAACATTCCTATAGACACACTCCTATACCTTGTGGACAGACTTCTCAGAAGAGTTAAAGCTGTTATATCTGCAAAGGGCCAGCTCAATATTGAACCGTATGGACTAAGACTGTAAGACCATTAAAGTTCATGAGTGTGTAAAAGCAGGCGTCCCAATACTATTGTTAATATAGTATATATATATTCCCGGGCTTTTAATTCTCACCCACAGCCTACGCAGTCAGAAATAAAGTCCTGCAACTTAACCCCTTTCTTTCCTGGAAAATGACAAAGTCCAGAAACTTCTTTTAACATAAACTCCCGGTGAAATACTTCTCAGGGTTGCGAGAGGTTGACGACTAACAATCCCGGACGAGCCCCCACATGTAGCAATAACTCACGGTGGAGCTGCTGGTTTAAATCGGGCTGTTACCGTCACCTTCGTTACCTCAATTTCATCAGAACCGAGTCTAGGGTCCCGTTGAGCTTAATACCAGACGATGTAGACACTGGATACTTGAATATCTTTTCCAAGGTTTTAATAAAGAGTAACTGAAGGAAGTAGCAGGAAAGAGGTAGAAGAAGAGTTGCAGGGAAGTTCAAATACCTTTTCTTAGTGTAGTATTAGGAATTGAAATCTTGTAGCTGAATGTACTCTCCTTTTAGAGTTGAATCTTTGCCCGCCCGGATAGGTTTCTCTCACTAACCTAGCAGCCGATACGCAGCACGAACAAAAGTCTCTGCCACAGACTTGAATGTAATAGAAACCCATACGATCCTCTGCCACAGGATGTAATGGTTTACGATGAATAGCAAACACAGCACTAGAACCTTTAAGCTGACCCGACAGTACTATGTGATAGGTTAACTTTAGGATGCGTCCTCCAACTGAGTCACCAGGCCCCTCTCCAGACCAGCACTCTGCATGATCCTTCCATGACGGGTCCTCCCCTGGGATCTTCTCAGTTGTCCAGCTTCTTCCCGTAGGACAGACAGCACAGGACTATTCCTTCGCTGCTGTGTTAGGCCCCAGACAGGCTTCTGGGCCCACCCACACGTTGCAGCAACGTGGTCCTCCCGGTCGGAGGACCACGAGGTAGTACTCCTAACACATACCTGTCGGCCAGGAGGGCCAGCAGGTGGAACGAAAGAACCCTAAAACATAGCGTCTGTCCCATAAATACCCTCTCCCAGAATGCAACTCGGAGGACCACCTCCACCGAGTCATCTCCGGGACAGAGGAACACTTATACACTTTAACGTGTTGCCTTTCCAACACTGACCCATGGCGACAACGACACCCACAGGCACAGTGCGAAACTACATGCAACACAGCCAAACTGGAACAGAGGCTAAATCTGACTAGATTTTTCAAACGGTAGATTGAAAAATCTACCAGCGCTACATATACAAATATATATATATTTCAATAACGTAAAAGCTGTAATAACTTTGGTTGATTTTTGGAAAGTGGATGGAAGGGATGGATGGGTTCTTTATCCATATACAAACTTTCCTAGTCCTTGCATCCTCAACTGCAGTGCTCAAAGTCTCATAGTTAGTCTGGAAGAAAAAAGACACAAGTCCATCTAGTTCAACCAATAAAAGGGAAAAATAGGAAAAGAATAATCATTTTACAATCCTATATACAGAATCCTATACCCACAGTTGATCTTCCCCTATTAAGGCAAAAAATGCAAAGTATGATCCAATTTGCTCCAGCAGGGGAAAAAATTCCTTCCTGATCCCCCAAGAGGGAATCGGATATTCCCTGGATCAACTTTACCTCTTGAGGGAGTCCATACCTTCCCAACTTTTTGAGATGGCAATTCCTTTACCTAATGGGGGACACCTATTAGCAAACGTATGTAGGCATAGGACTCACCCTCTTAAAGGAGATTTTAACAAAAAAAAGATTAGTTAAACCCACAAGTGTTTTTTTACCAATACTATTCCTTAATATTGTCTTTTGAAATTTACAAATGCAGCAATTTAGAAGTTGGATGAAAAGTTTAGCACTGAGAAACACTTTATGATAGAAAACGAGTGCATTTTATATACAACTATATACAGTGGCACCACCAGGGTTGGTGTCACCTGGTGTGGAAAAAATTCGTGTCACCCCCCTTCCACCAACTATAGTCCCCCATCAGTACAGACCCCCCCCCCACTAACTACATACCCCCCAGTACAGACCCCACTCCCTAAGTATAGACTTCCCCCCTCAGTACAGACCCCCATCCATCAGTACAGACCCACCTCACTAAGTACAGACCCCCTTTCCTCAGTAGAGACCCCCACTAAGTACAGACCCCCTTTCCTTCGTATAGACCCCCCACAAAGTACAGACCCTCTTTCCTCAGTAAAGACCCCCCCACTAATTACAGACCCCCCCACTAAGTACAGACCCCCTTTCCTTAGTATAGACCCCCCCACTAAGTACTGAATCCCTCCCTCAGTACAGACACCCCCTCAGTGCAGACCCCCCATCAGTATAGACACCCCCCTCAGCGCAGACCCCCAATCAGTATAGACACCCCCCTCAGTGACGACCCACCATCAGTCTAGTCACCCCCCCCTCAGTGTAGATCCCACCATCAGTATAGACACCCCCCTTAGTGCAGACCCCCATCAGTATAGGCACCCCCTCAGTCTAGACACCCCCTTCAGTGTAGACCCCCATCAGTATAGGCACCCCCCATCAGTATAGACACCCCCTCCCCCTCAGTGCAGACCCCCATCAGTATAGCCACCCCCCTCAGTGCAGACCCCCATCAGTATTGACACCCCCTCAGTGCAGACCCCTATCAGTATAGACACCCCCCCTCAGTGCAGACCCCCCCCATAATTTAAAAAAACTACAAGGCATTCGGTGAATGGCGCCCCCTGTGTTCGCTATGCAGAAGGAAAACCACTAGGCACAGGACCTGGAAGACATTCATTCTTCACTTCCACAGCAGTCTCACAGGTATGGAATTGTAGCCAGGTGTTTGGCTAGAGACAGAGAGCAATTTAGGACACTGTGCTGTAGCGCTGTCTGTGCTCCCAATAGACTTCAGCTGAATAGATTAACAGATTAACATTACCTCACCTCCATCCACCAGGGGAGCTGACAAGCAGAAGGTGCTCAAGAGATTTGATAGTTGGCAGCATTGAATCATGGGAAATTAGGTTTGGGAAATAAACTTTACTACGGCATTCTATGGACCATTGAACTAAAATTCCCATTGCAAGATGTGTATAAAGGGAGAGAGAATTTTATTTTCCCAGGTTCAATATCGAGGAACTCTTTCTTTGTTGCGAGGAGACTGAGGTGTGCACATTGCTACTCCTGTGTGCACGTCAACTGCCACAAGCCTGCTGGAGTCACTCCAGGCAGATCCAGAAGTGAGCTGACATTTGAACAGCGGGACCAATGTTGCTATAGTGCTGGGACTGGTGAGAGGACACTGCTGCCATTAATCTATTGCTGCTAGCTGAGCATATAGGGGTTGGCCATCTAACTAGCAACATTATTTACTGCATACAGACTTTACTGGGACTGTATTCATGTGCACCATCATAAAGACTGGGCCCCAATGCTAACCGGCTGAAGAACTAGGGCTAAAGACTGCTCACTCAGATAGCTACTTCACAAGAGGTACCTCTTTAGGAAGTTTTAAATTTCATTGCTGCCATTCATATAGTGTGCACTCTGAAGTGGATATAGCCAACTGTTTACTGAGGAGTTATCGCCATATTGATTATCCATGCTGGTACTTTTTTTTTAATGCCATTACTTATTGCTGATTTTGTAGATTACCGGGTTTACTTTAATTTAGCTGCCTAGAGCTCCATTCTATGCTGCTACAGCATAGAAACATAACATATTGAACATATTGTCTAGTGAACTGTGATTGATCTAATTCTTTATTTACTCATTTATGTGCATACTGCTATTAAGTGCTACCCATGACAATATATTGGGTTCACTTACCACTAACCAGTCTGATGTTTGCGGATGATTTGCGGACGACACTAAGCTAAGCAGGGCAATAACTTCTCCGCAGGATGTGGAAACCTTGCAAGAAGATCTGAACAAATGAATGTGGTGGGCAACTACATGGCAAATGAGGTTTAAAGGGGTTGTAAACCCTCATGGTTTTTCACCTTAATGCATTCTATGCATTAAGGTGAAAAACCTTCTGTAGCGCTGCAGTAACGCAACACACCCAGTGCCCTCGTTATACTTACCTGAACCCTGTTTCCTTTTCCCTGGGGATGAGCACACCAGCTCTAGATGGTGTCCCATGTACTGATTGTATAGATTGATAGCAGCGCAGCCATTGGCTCCCGCTGCTGTCAATCAAATCCAATGATGTGGGCGCCTGAGCCGATTCCTGCTTTCTGAGTCAATGGACGCAGAAGCAGGACTCTGGAGCATTCCCTCATGGGTGTCCACCGAAGGAGAGCGCTTCTCCAATGTGGGCACTCGATTCTCCGATGTGGGGAGGAGCTACTAGTGCCACTGAGGGACCCCAGAAAAGGAGAATCTGAGCCACTCTGTGCAAAACGAACTGCACAGTGGAGGTAAGTATTACATGTTTGTTATTTAAAAAAAGTTTAGTAACCCTTTAATGTAGAAAAATGTAAAATAATGCATTTGTGTGGCAAAAATATGAATGCAATCTATACACTGGGGGGAGAACCTCTGGGGGGAATCTAGGATGGAAAAGGACCTGGGGGTCCTAGTAGATGATAGGCTCAGCAATGACATGCAACGCCAAGCTGCTGCAAGCAAAGCAAACAGAATATTGGCATGCATTAAAAAGGGGATTAACTAAAGAGAAAAAACGATAATTTTCCCACTCTATAGGACTCTGGTCTGGCCGCACCTAGAGTATGCTGTCCAGTTCTGGGCACCAGTCTTTAGGAGGTATGTACTGGAAATGGAGCGAGTAAAAAGAAGGGCAACAAAGCTAATAAAGGGTCTGGAGGTTATTAGTTATGAGGAAAGGTTGCGAGCACTGAACTTATTCTCTCTGGAGAAGAGACGCTTGAGAGGGGATACGATTTCAATTTACAAATACCACACTGGTGACCCCACAATAGGGATAAAACTTTTTCGCGGAAGGGAGTTTAACAAGATACGTGGCCACTCATTAAAATTAGAAGAAAAGAGGTTTAACCTTAAACTACGTAGAGGGTTCTTTACTGTAAGAGCGGCAAGGATGTGGAATTCCCTTCCACAGGCGGTGGTCTCAGCGGGGGGGGGGGGGGGGCATCGATAGTTTCAAAAAACTATTAGATAAGCACCTGAACGACCACAACATACAGGGATATACACTGTAATACTGACATATAATCACACACATAGGTTGGACTTGATGGACTTATGTCTTTTTTCAACCTCACCTACTATGTAACTATGTTTGCTTTTTGATACTGAACCTAAGTTGTGTGAAGGGTATCTAAATTTGTGCTCTCAGTATCAGTGCAGTATCCATTTGCTTAACCTGGTGTGTCATTGGGGCTGTTATTCTCAGAGTCAAGGCAGAAGAACAGAGAACCCAATCTACCAAGCGGCTCTTGTGGGGGTAGCGCTACAGAATATATATATACTTATATTGGTTCAAAACGAATCAATGTAACAATGCAATAAAAAACATACCTGGAGTTCAGCTTTAACCATTCCTGACAACACAACCTTAGGATTTCCCTCCTGCTATCATTGTGTACTCACATCACGTCCACATTTCCCAGAGAAATAAAATTATTATCTTTGAGCAGAAATGTTTTAAAATGAGTCACTTCTTCCAAAACCTTAATTAAATGTGTCTCAACAAACTGCCGTTTTGGCACCAATACAGAAAATGAAGTGGTTATTATTAGAGCCAGACCGCTGTCTCCTACACAGATAAACGCTGGCTATATGCACACTCTGCGACGTTCAATGACCTCTCTCTGATTAACTCATTGTCTCCTGGTAAGCCAAAGCCAGCCATTCACGGCTTGAATTTTGGCTGCTGAATGTGAGTGGTGGCCCTGGTGGCACCACCTGGCTAAACAAATGTTTACCAAAAAAACAAAAGAGCTAGGTAAAAAAAAAATTGGCTAAACAGTGGCTGCATCCAACTAGACACAGTCACTGTTTAGGTATTCTGACAGCCGATGTTGCCAGTGGTCAGAATACAATAGCCGGCATGGGAGACCCCATTCACGCTGTCAATCTTTGTGTGCATGGCTGGCATTTCCTAACATCTGCCAGGATTCAACCTTCAGAATCATTTTTTTGTACAGCAGTTCACATGCTCTCTTCCCGAGAAGGACAATCCGCAGTTTGATTCCACAAATGGAGCCTCACAATAGATGGTTGCAAAAATGTTCAATTAAACTAGATTGGGGGACTTCACCTTTATTAACTTTATTATTTATTTATTATTTATTTGTTTTGATTTTGCTTCAATTCGTTATGTACATAAATTTGTTTAGTTAAATTTGTTTATTCATTTAATTTGTGTTCGGAATTCGTTTACTTTATTCTAATTCGAATCGATTCGAATCTTCCAAATTCTGTTGAATTGCACTCAATTTATTCAAATTAAAATTCCATTTGAATTGCATTTTAACTTGAGTATAGGCAAAGGATTCATGTAACATCTACTTTCTGGAATCCACCCGTCCTTAGCTCAGGCATGCAGGCAAGGAGGATGTGCTTAGCTGAGAAAGCCCCTCCTCTCCTCCTTCCCTACTGAAGATTCCTGGGATGTATGACATCATTTGCCTAGGCATGGAAACTAGGAAGTAACTAAAGAAATTTTTTTTTTTTTTTCAACAAGAAAATATGATATCATTTCCTATCTATTTACTAATACTAGCAGCATAAAGATTGCAAATAGTCATTGTTGATTGAGAGAGCGAAGTTCTGCTTTAAAGAGGGTGTTTTATTATGCTCTAGTGGACACTCCCTCAATACCAGTTGTTCTAACTATATTTATATTTCCATCTAACCATGTTTTACAATCTGACATCCAACTTATTATTCAACAGAATAGTGTTATGATTTATTAGAGACAAAAAATGATATAGATTAGATGCACATATCACTTAGAAGTTAAAATTGTTTTAGTAGCCTGCATGATCTTGTAATATAAGCATATTTGGTGTCTAACTGATTGTTATTTTCCTATACCTTAGTGCAGTTGTCTACAAACTGCGACCCAGGGACCGAATGTGGCCCTTTGCTTGCTTTTATCTGGCCTTTGGGGCATTATCCCCCCCCCCGTCAGCAACAGTGGGGCATAGTTCCTGACCCTAACAATGGGGCATTATTTACCTCACTGATACCAAAGATGGGACACTATTTCACCCATGGGCACCAATGATGGCACACTATTCCTCCCACTGATACCAATAATGGAACATTATTCCTCCCACTGACACCAATGATGGGACACTATTCCTCCCACTGATATCAATGATGGGGCAATATTTCTCCCACTGACACCAATGATGGGGCACTATTCCTCTTACTGATGCCAATGATGGGACACTATTCCTCCTACTGATACCAATGACAGGACACTATTCCTTCCACTGATACCAATGATAGGGCACTATTCCTCCCACTGATACCAATGATGGGGCACTATTTCTCCCACTGACACCAATGATGGGGCACTATTCCTCCCACTGACACAAATGATGGGACACTATTCTTCCCACTGATACCAATGATGGGGCACTATTTTTCCCACTGACACCAAAGATGGGGCACTATTCCTCCCACTAATACCAATGATGGGACACTATTTCTTTTACTGATATAAATGATGGGACACTATTTCTCCCACTGATACAAATGATGGGACACTATTTCTCCCCTAATATCAATGATGGGACACTATACCTCCTACTAATACCAATGATGGGACACTATTTCTTTTACTGATATAAATGATGGGACACTATTCCTCCCCTAATATCAATGATGGGACACTATTCCTCCCACTAATACTGATGATGGGACACTATTTATTTTACTGATACCAATGATGGGGCACTATTCCTCCCACTATTACCAATGATGGGACACTGTTTCTTTAACTGATACCAATGATGGGACACTATTCCTCCAACTGATACCAATGATGGGACACTATTCCTCTCACTGATACCAATGAAGGGACACTATTCCTCCCACTGATACCAATGACAGGGCACTATTCATCCCCTAATATCAATGATGGGACACTATTCCTCCCACTGATACCAATGATGGGACACTATTCCTCCCACTGATACCAATTATGGGACACTATTCCTCCCACTGATACCAATGATGGGACACTATTCCTCTCACTGATACCAATGATGGGACACTATTCCTCCCACTGATACCAATGACAGGGCGCTATTCCTCCCCTAATATCAATGATGGGACACTATTCCTCCTACTGATACCAGTGATGGGACAATATTACTCTCATTGATACCAGTGATGGGACACTATTTCCCCCCCCCCCCTGATATAAATGATGGGACACTATTCCTCCCACTAATACCAATGATGGGGCACTATTCCCCCCCACTGACACCAATGATGGGGCACTATTCCTCCCTTAATACCAATGATGAGGTATTGTTTACTCCCACTGACTCCAGGACATTTTCTAATCTCACTGGCCACAGTCCGGTAACTCAACTACAGCAAGAATGATGAATTATGTATACATGCCTCCCAGCTTTTTGAGAGGGTAAGGAGAGACACCTATTAGTAAAAGTATGTAGGCGTAGGACACAGGCTAATTGGGACTTGCTACAGCTATGCTTTCCATCAAGTTTGGGGTTGTTTTCTGTCAATTGTGCTTTAATTAAAATGTTTTCTTCGGTCCAGTGTGTCATCTAACATGCTGCCTGGCACAGACATGTGACCGTTTTCATTAGCGATTTGCACATTTTGGGGAAAATAAGGGTGGCACAATGTTTAGTACGACTCCCCCATTCCCTTCACACAATTTGGGGCTAGTCAGACCTGATGATTGATGATTGCATATCAACAGAAGCAAAACAGACAGACTGGTAGTAGTGGTTCGATGTTTCCTTGGTATTAGGAATTGTGAACACCAGGGACTGAAAACCTCATAAAGGCTCAAATCTCACTTATTCCTACGAGACTTATATGGCAGTTTATCAGACATCGCAGTGGAAAAACTCATATGTCTGAGTTAGTTACACACCGTGAAGGGGAAATTAGTTTTTCTGCAAAGGACGAGAAGTAAAGTCCCTTTGTGTAATATGATTTTTGGACAGCTTGACGGCTGATTTGTGAAGAGTTTGAGTAATAATATTGCCCTGACAAGTGTTTCTTCTTATATGAGGTATTGCCTGCTTAAGGCAGTTTTTTTATTCTCCTGAATTAAACACAAGCAAGCTGATAAAATAGATGTACGGCTTTTATGATCCCTGCTTCCTAGTAACACAAAAAGCAGCGCACTAAGCGCAGTATTCTACAGAGACCAATTAGGCATCACCTTTTACTTTCACACTGATAAGAGCCATTATCTGATTGGTCGCTACTGGGAATTGGACATCTTTATTAAGCACTGCTTTATTAAATTAAAAATCCACCTTTGATCTTCAAAAAGATAAATTAAAAATGTGTGTGTGTGTGTATGTATGTGTATACAGTACATATATACATTATATTGTCAAAAGTATTGGGACACCTGCCTTCACACGCACATGAAGGTTAATGGCACCCCAGTCTTAGTCCATAGGGCCCACCCTTTGCAGCTATAACAGCTTCAACTCTTCTGGGAAGGCTGTACTCAAGGTTTAGGAGTCTAGAATGTTTGACCATTCTTCCAGAAGTGCATTTGTGAGGTTAGGCACTGATGTTAGACGAGAAGGCCTGGATCGCAGTCTCCGATCTAATTCATCCCAAAGGTGTTCTATCGGGTTGAGGTCAGGACTCTGTGCAAACCATTCAAGTTCCTCCACCCCAAAATCACTCATCCATGTCTTTATGGACCTTGCTTTGTGCACTGGTCCATGTCATTTGGTGGAGGGGGGATAATGGTGTGGGGTTGCTTTTCAGGGGTTGGACTTGGCCCCCTAGTACCATTGAAGGGATCTCTTAAGGCATCAGCACCAAGGCATTTTGGACAATTTCATGGTCCCAACTTTGTGGATGGCCCCTTCCTGTTCCAACATGACTGCACACCAGTGCACAAATCAAGGTCCATAAAGACATGGATGAGCGAGTTTGGGGTGGAGGAACTTGACTGGCCTGCACAGAGCCCTGACCTCAACCCGATATAACACCTTTGGGATGAATTAGAGAGACTGCGAGCCAGGCCTTCTCGTTCAACATCAGTGCCTGACCTCACAAATGCGCTTCTGAAAGAATGGTCAAACATTCCCATAGACACACTCCTAAACCTTGTGGATAGCCTTCCCATAAGAGTTGAAGTTGTTTTAGCTGCAAAGGGTGGGCCAACTCAATATTGAACCCTACAGACTAAAACCGGGATGCCATTAAATTTCATGTGTGTGTAAAGGCAGGTGTCCTAATAGTTTTGGTAATATAGTGTATTTCTATAAATTTTTTAACTTTTAAGTTATTCAATTCATCACTTATTTCTACATCCTACAGAGAAAGTGATCAAGTATTAGGAGAGTACTGTTCTTGCTCTGGAAAAGACAGAGGCAGCTGGCAGACATTTTCAGACAGTGCCTTTGCGGGTCAAACGTGACCTGAATTTATAGCCTTAAAGATGAACAATGGGCATACACAAAGCATCAATTTAAAGTTATCCCTATTGTATTCTCTAAAAATAATTAATACATTTTAATACAGTTAGTAGAAAATACCTGCATCTGACTTTATTTTAACTTTCTGCAATCTTCTGCAAAGCCTGACTCAGAATGGTAGAGGGAAGGGCAGCCTTGGGAGACAATCGGACTCAATGGCCTTGGGCTTCTCCTCTTTCATTATCCAAACACAATCTAAAAAGCTGTATTTTTTAGCTGCAGTGGAGAAAAATGAGGTCACCAAACTAGCTGGGGCAGGTAAACAATTTCCACTTATATCAGTGGTCTTCAAACTGCGACCCTTTACTTGCCTTTTTCTTGAGGCCTTATTCCTGACACCAACAATGGAGCACTATTCCTCCCACTGGAACCAAGTATTTCTTCCCCTAATACCAAAGATCAGCCATTGTTTACTCCCACTGGGCACATCCTAGCCCCCCATAAAGTCTAGAGAACAATAAACTGGCCCTTTCTTTAGAAAGTTTGGAGACCCCTGACCTATATGCTTGTAGGCAGGTGCAGTCTGTATTCTCCACTGCAGGTGATGCTCAATCGTAGTGGCAATGCAGATGGGGGTTGGAAGTTGAGGGTACTTGGTTCTTCTACAAATTCCTCGGTCACAGGGGAGCAGCTTTCCGACTGGATGCTGGCACCCCATGTGACTTTGGTGGCCATCTTGGTCAGGAAGAGTCTATTTAGGACCCCGGCTTCCAGGCTTGGTGCGCTTTATGCAAGTAGCTAGCATAGGGACAGATTCCCCGTCTGTCAGGGACAGTGCTTAGAGATAGGGAAAGGTTCCGGAGGGGTAGGGACAACGCAGGGATTACATCTACTCTTTCAAGGATGTTCCCCCTTTGGGTGTGAACTAGCCAGGCCACATTCTGCTCCTCATAGCAGACGCTGTCGACACCTGAGTCTTCAGAACGCTGTTTCATGACTGTTGCAGTTTGTGCTTGTTGAACTTTTCTACAGTATATTGCTGTAACAAATTTGGACTCTGTGTGCTTGCTGTCCACCACACCACACTGAATCCAGCCCACATGCTTTTCAACTGCTTATTTTTTAATGGTCTCCCAGCAGCGTAGCCTCCCTGGCGGTATGATTGTGTCAGATTTTTGCGTCTCAAAGCGGTACAATTATTTTGCATAGAAATTTGGCGTTTTATATTGTAGGTCTGTAATTCTTAGCAATAACACACTTAAATCTGTCCACCAAGAGTCTAGTAGATATCCCGGGTATGATGACGTTTGAAACACAAAATCATAAATTATAATATATAAATAAATATAAATAATTATAAAAAATAATAATATAATAATACAATTAATTTCCCCACTATTCACTATCGCTCAATTCTGCAAGTGTTCTAATTTATTATCGCTGTTTTCTAGCTGGTCTAAAACCACTTTTGATGTTAAGGGACACTTTTTGGTTGCCATGGAAAATCTCCAGTTTGCAGGCAGAAACAATAATATATAAAATATAAAACTGCATGCAGGGCATTGGACAAAGTACTAGGGACAAAAGGGATGTGAAATAATTTCATACAGTAATGTAATCTGTAAGATTACAGTGTACTGTATGTATTATGATTTTTCACTTTTTTGAATTTGAATGCGTCGCTCGCAGGGAACAGAGCCTGGCACAGAGAGGCTTCGGGTGGAGGACACAGCCAATGGACACAGAGGGGGGACATCGCAGGATTCTGGGGACAAGGTAAGGATACAGCACCAGGATCCTGCAAGGCAATCCCGAGTGTCGCTCAGGGTTACCGCTAATGGTGTTGAAATTTAACCCCAGGCCACACTCGGGAGGTTAAAAAAATCAGCTCTGGCTGCATCACTCACCTCCTCTTTATTGCTGTCCTTTGCAGTATTTCCTTTTCACCAATAGAGGATTTAGGACATCTAGTGGCAAAAGGGAATTACTGCAGGGGACAGCACCAAGGACACCCTGTGGATGCAATGTGTCATGGACCCGCCCTCTGAGGGGTATTATTAAAGTGTAATGTTTCATCACATCAGCATTGACTCCTGCATCACCAAGGGTCACCTACAGCATAGGAAGATGCAAAGAGGAAGAGGAGATCACTCGTCTCATGACTGGCCTAGAAAGTCCTGGAAAAAGGTAAACATAAAAAAAAAAAAACATGCTGCTGGGTCCTCAGGATGTGCAAAGGATGGTCACTGGGGGCGCAGGAGAGTTAAAGCGGACCTCCACCCAAAAGAGGGAAGCTCCACTTGTCTGCCTTCTCCCCCCCTCCGCTGCCACATTTAGCACCTTTTGGGGGAAGGGGGGGCGAGTAATTGGTTTTGACAGGTACCCGCTCCCGCTTTTGGGTTTCCTCTTTCCCCCAAAGCCGGCTCATTGACAGAGCGCAGCGTGCTTCACACATGCGCGGCAGGGAGCTGCCGGTTTCCCTCAGAGGGCACTCATGAAGACATCGCTGGTTTCCTGGACAGGTAAGTGTCCTAATATTGAAAGTCAGCAGCTTCAGTATTTGTAGCTGCTAACTTTTTTTTTTCCAAGGAGCATGGAGCTCCGCTTTAAGTGCAGGATCTCCTAGCTCAGAGCAACAACGGCAACTCAAAATTTGACCCATCTAATCCAGTGACCTGAAATCTGAACGTTGCTAAGGGTTAATGCACTTTGCACATCCTTAGTTATCCTTTTGCACTGCATGATGGAATGAACCCATAAAAAATATTTGATCTTCTCAAGAATAGTGCCTTATGGTATTTCAAATAACCTCAGTCATTGTCACTTCCAGCCAATCAGAGTCTCCCTAGCGGCACTTAGCAGAAGTTTTTTGAAGGAATGTGGAACAGCGGTACGCCTTGAGTGATACATTATTGAGGAAATAGATTTACTCTATAGGGAGCTCAGCGTGACACTATTTAATAGCATAATAAAATAGGAGAATATGATAATGTATGATTAATAGCATCATTATTTCAGAAGTAATGAATGTGCAGGTTTCAAAAACAAATAAGAGCGTGTCTTCTCTAGCTCCAAAACAAATCTGTAACACAGAATGCATTTGTAATCAATAAACAAGATTCGTTTATCTCTTACTCTTTGATTATTTCTAAAGTTGACAGAAACAACCCGTAGAGGGACAGCTGCATCTATAATGTCACCGATTTAAAGATAAGCATTAATATATACTCTGTATGTAGGAATTTTGAATTATTTTAACTTTTATTCAAAAGTAATGCTGTGGAGACATGAATATTGGCGCTCCATATTCTAGTGATTGTGCTTTATATGAAGATTTACCCATACCCCTCTAATGGCCATCTGTAAAACAAGGAATGTAAGTAGCAATCATGCTTATAATTCAGCAGCTCATTCCCGCCCGCACATCACCCCTGATCCCAGCTGCGTGGGAGCCGCTTCTTCTCATTCACGCCCACCTCAGACACGTCACCGCTGGTCCTTGAGACATAGCTCCCAACTGTCCCTGATTTGGAGGGACTGTCCCTGATTTGGAGCAATGTCCCTCTGTCCCTCTTTCCTCCTCATTTGTCCCTCATTTTGGTCTGATCTATATAGTTGTATATAAAATGCACTTTTTATATTTTAAAAAGTGTGTCCCAGTGCTAAACATTTCATCCAATTTCTAATATACTGGCTTTTGAAAGCAAGTATAAAGGAATAGTAGTGGTAAAAAAAAGCACTTGATTTTTTTTTTGGTTAATTCTCCTTTAAGGGCACTGGTAAGGATAAGATAAGAGTAGGCAGCTTTTTAAAAAGTCTATTTCAGCCATTCTCAACCAGGGTTCCTCCAGAGCAGTGATGGCGAACCCTGACACACACTGACACTGACCGGCCATCCATAGAAGCTATCTCGTCCACACCCCCCCAACGAACTACATCTCCCACAAGTCTCAAGCATTTTGAGATGGGAATGAGGGACACCTACTAGCAAATGTATACAGGCATAGGACACACCCCCTGCCACACCCCCTTAAAGGAGAATTAACCAAAAAAAATCAAGTGCTTTTTTTTTTTTTTGCTCCAAATCAGGGACAGTCCCTCGAAATCAGGGACAGTTGGGAGCTATGTCTCAAGGGCCAGCGGTGACGTGTCTGAGGTGGGCGTGCATGAGAAGAAGCGGCTCCCACGCACCTGGAATCAGGGGTGACGTGCGAGCGGGAATGAGCTGCTGGATTAGGAAACACACCGACACTAGAGCCAGGTGAGATGTTTAATGTGGACATTATGTGTTGTGTAGGTAAAATATCCATTCTGTCCGTGGTGTCCCACGTCTTAGAGGCAGAGGTTCAAGCTGCTGCTTTACTGTACATCCTGCTGACCAGAGCCATGCAATACCTGTACCACCTGCTGGTGGGTACCTTCCCCTTCAACTACTTCCTGTCAGGCTTCGCCATCCTTACTAGTGCCCAGCAAATGCATCCTTACCAGTGCCCAGCAAATGCATCCTTACCAGTGCCCAGCAATGGATCCTTACCAGTGCCCAGCAAATGCATCCTTCCTTACCAGTGCCCAGCAATGGATCCTTACCAGTGCCCAGCAAATGCATCCTTCCTTACCAGTGCCCAGCAAATGCATCCTTACCAGTCCCCAGAAAATGCATCCTTACCAGTGCCCAGCAAATGCAACCTTATCCAAAAATACATGCTAATGTGGAGATTTAATTTTTTTTTTCAATAAAAAACTGTATAATTGAAGGCTCTGTTATGTGTTTTTCTTTTAAGACAAAAGCCAGTAATTAGTTTGGACAACTGTATGAGTTTTTTCTAAACTAAAACCTCGGTATTCAGGTTTAATTTCAGTGTTGGCACTTTGAAATCAATAAGTTGGTTTTGTGTTGCAGTTTGGGCACTTGGGCTCAAAAAGGTTCGCCATCACTGCTCTAGGGATTGCCAGGGTGCCTTGGGTTGTGGCTGATTGACCTTCCATTTGATGGTGCCTACATAATTATAGGGCCACTGCCACTTGGCGGAACTAGCAGAATGACACTAAGGCTACTTTCACACTGGGGCGTTGGGGGCGTCGGTGGTAAAGCGCCGCTATTTTTAAATACACTAACGGCCAAAAAAGAGTTAAAAGCGCACGCGAATCGCCACTGCAGCGGCGCTTTGCCGGCACTTTGGCGGCGCTGCTTATTGATTTCAATGGGCAGGTGCGCTGTAGCAGCGGTGTATACATGTTCCCCAATGACCCCTGATGAATTGGATTTATTAAGGGTTCTATGAAACCTAAAAGCTATTTTATGGGTTCCTCTGGGTAAAAAGGGTTGAGAAAGATCTCCTGTAGTCCTGGTAGAGTCAGAAGCCAAAGAAAGAAGATCAGTAAAGAATAAACACCATTATAATAAGCACCAGTAATAAGCTCAGTTGTGTTCAGACTAGAATACAAAGCCATGTGTGTGACCCCGAAAGGAAACTATCATCTGTATGGCCCAATCAACTGAGGCCGGGGAATTTCCTTCCCTGCAGCCGCATGTATACGCGCGCGGCGGGGAATGCTCTGGCCAGAAATGATTGACCCTTACAGGTGACAGCTTCCTGGCTGGCTTGTAGGCAGGTGCAGTCCGCTTTCTCCACTGCAGGTGGCGCAACAGCAATGAAGAGGGAGAGGAAGTCATGGGGAACAAGGTTCCTCTGTGGTTTCCTGAGTCACTGGGGCAGCAATCCAATTGGATGCTGGCCGCCCATGTGACTCTGGTGGCCATCATAGCTGTGGCAGAGTCTATTTAAGACCCTGGCCCCTGGGTTTGGTGCGCTTTATGCAAGTGGGTAATGTAGGGAAAGGTACTCCATCTGTTAAGGACAGTGTTAGCAATAGGGAAAGGCTCCTGACAAGAAGGGCAAGCGTTGGGTCGCATCTGTCTGAATACCTTTCTGATTGGGCATGAGACAGCCAGGCCGCATTCTGTCCCCTCTCTAAAGATGCTGCTGGTTCACCTTGAACCTGCTTCTTCATGTTATTGGAAAGTACGTGAGTTTGCCTGGCTGGATAGCTGTCCCACCGGGTCCATTGTGAACTGTTACTGCATTACTTCAATACAAGTTTCATATTGCACCTGACTATGCTGCTGCACGACTCTGCACCCCACTTACAGACTCACTCATAGGTTTGGATCCTACTCCGAAAATGCCCAAGCTCATCACCAATGATCACGTGAAGGAGACTAATCAGGAAGAAAAGTAGATAACCGTAATTAGCAATAACAAGCATATCAGCCCCCTTCCATCATAATATAAAGAGAGAAGGGTGTTTCCTGTTAGTATTTGTGGCAAATTCTTGCACACATTAAAGTGATTGTAAGGGTTCATTTTTTTTTTTTTTTTTAAATAACAAACATATCATACTTACCTCCACTGTGCAGCTCGTTTTGCACAGAGTGACCCTGAACATCCTCTTCTGGGGTCCCCCGGCGACTCTCGCGGCTCCTCCCCACATCAGATAACCCCCTGGGAGAAGCGCTCTTCCAGGGGATTACCTTGCGGGCGCGCTCCCGAGTGCAACATTCGGCGTCCACAGAGGCTGAATGCAGGACTCGTCCCCGCCCCCAGGCGCCTGCGTCATTGGATTTGAATGACGGCAGCAGGAGCCAATGGCTGCACTGCTATCAATTTATCCAATCAAGAGCCGTGAACCCCGGGCAGAGAGACAGCACGTCCCCTTGGGTCAAGTTCCAGGGCTCAGGTAAGTAAAACTGGGGGCTGGGGGGCCGGTCACTGACAGGTGTTTTTTCACCATAATGCATAGGATGCATTAAGGTAAAAAACTTGTAGGTTTACAACTAGAGGTCGACCGATATGGGTTTTTCTCTGGCCGATGCCGATGCCGATATTTAGAAATCGCAGTGGCCGATGTCCGATATAAGATGCCGATTTTTTTTGGGCCGATATATTAGGCCAATTTTTTTTTTTTTTTTTTCCCTTCATCTCATAAAATCTAACAGTTAAACCCCTTTCAAACTGGGGCATTTTTCAGGCGCTTTTGGGCTAAAAATAGCGCCCGTAAAGTGCCTGTGAAACGGCTCCCCTGCAGTCTCAGTGTGATATCCCGAGTGCTTTCACACTGAGGCGATGTGCTGGCAGGATGTTTAAAAAAAGTCCTCCAAGCGGCATCTTTGGAGCGGTGTATACCACCACTCCTGCCCATTGAAATGAATGTGCACCGCTGCCGAAGCGCCTGCAAAGCATTTCGGCAGCAGCGCTTCAGGGGCGCATTTAACCCCTTCCTCAGCCGCTAGCTGGGTTATAAGCGCCCCGCTAGCAGCCGAATAGCGCCGCTAAAATGACGGTAAAGCTCCACTAAAACTAACAGCGTTTTACCGTCAACGCATGCCCGCTCCAGTGTGAAAGCAGCCTTAAGTAATACAGAAAATTTTTTACATTTAAACATTTATTAAACAAAACAAACCTCCAATCAGTTCACTTGTATGTATAATTTAGATTAAAAAAAAAAAAACGATATCTTAAATATTAAATACACAAAAACAGGTAATCAAAACTTTTGGACAAAAAAAATGGGCTAACTTTACTGCTTATTTTTTTTTAAATTTCATTCGTGTATTTTTTTTAAAAAAATTGCGTTTGAAAGACCGCTGCGCAAATACAGTGTGACATAAAATATTGCAACAACCGCTATTTTATTCCCTAGGGTCTCTGCTAAAAAAATATATATATATAATGTTTGGGGGTTCTAAGTGATTTTCTAGCAGAAAATACAGGATTTTTAATTGTAAGCAACAAGTGTCAGAAAAGATTTAGTCTTTAAATGGTTAAACTGAGAGCTTCTACACACAGAGTTCAGCTCATTGATAAAAGAACCTGAAAAGATACAATGTATCTTCTTATCAGACTTGGCAGGCTGCCCAGGGAGGAGAGAATCCTCTCCACAGATAACTTTCAGGCAAACTTGCATTGACTTCTATTAAAGAAGTCATTTGCAAGTCCCGCTGAAGTTATAATCGGCTTTTTTTATCAGCACAATCAGCCGATGCCGATTAAGTAAAAAAAGCCAAATATCGGCCGATATATCGGCCGTTCGATATATCGGTCGACCTCTATTTACAACCCCTTTAAGCTTTACACCTTTAGGCGGGTTCACATAGGTGGGTTCGTACCTGAGGCCGTTGCGTGTCTGTTCACCAGTCCAGGTGAGATTCAGGTCCGAATTATTGCCTGAATTCACACCTGAACCGGACCCAAAGACGCACAAGACCCTTCTGCGAGAGCCAGTCACACTTGCATGTCGCCTGTTAACCTGTCAATATGTGAACCTAGCTTTAGGTGTACACACCACTTCTCTGTATGACCCTTTACCCCTCACATTCTTACTACCCCTTACATCCTCAGTGTTGTGCTCTCTTCCTGAATGGCCCATTTTGCTCTAATCCTTATCTCCCCCTTATCCACCGACCCCCCTAGGGCCTATGTTGCTAGGTTTTAGGCTAGTGTCTATTACAGTTGGAAATGAATTTGAAATGCTTCAAACTCCTTTTAGAATTGACAGAATCTCTACTGAACCATAGTTAACCTGCTTCAAATAGGGTTTTTAATCCTTTAGACTTGTAAAAACCCGCTTAAGACTCCGTTCACATGACAGTGTCTGTTCCGATCAGCGTGGGATCCATGAACATATCCCCTGATGAATTAGCGCAGAACAGGTGTCACTTTTTTTGGCATCTGTGCAGTTTTTACCTCCATCTGGTTATAAAGGAAAAAACAGAGAGCAAAAGACCCGTTTTAGATCTGTGGGCAGGCAGAAGTAAATGTATGTGCATCCGTTTGTATCCTTTTATCTTCAATCCATCGCATTTAACAGAAAGCAGAAGAGGACACAAACATTGGGAGGATACAAATAATGGGACAGTCCCACAGGGTCTGTGTTACAACAGTTATAATATATGTAGTTGAACAAAAGTCAGTGAAATGCTATGTTGACCATTGACCAAAATATAATATTCACTAGTAATAAAATGTATTTGTCTACAGACCTAAAGCCTCTTGGTGACACAAATGTTCATGTTGGGCAACACCTGCCATTACAAAGCATTTAATCTGATCCAACAGAAGACCCAAGTGCAGCAATTGTAAATAAATACAGGTGCTGGGGTGTAAAGGGGGAATATACTCGCAACTGCCGCACCACTAGCTCAGTCTTTGGTAGATACTGGAGATTAAACCACCCAACAATTTCTTAAATCTCTTGGGGGTGCTATTGATGAGTTCTTAGATCTATTTTGACTATTATGAGGTGGTTCAACTTCCCCTGTTGGATTTTCTTAGTTTTTTGGGGTTTTTTTTTATTATTACTGAAAATGCAACAGCAGTATCTGGAATACACAAAGGTGGGAGGAATGAATAAAAGCTCCTGGGTGCGTAAACATGAATCCCCTTCTACATGAAAAAGTAAAGTGATCCATTATCTGGTTATCTTTCTACCTGATAGTAATACAGTAGGGGGCGCTAAAGCCTGAGAACATATGTATCTGCCTCTAGATACACACACACTCAACAACAACCCCTATGGGTTGTATACTCCTTGTTGTACTAAACTATAATTAATAAATACATAGTATGAATTCCAAATACACAATTATATAGAATAAAAGTGAAAAGTGTTGAAATCAAAAAAGTCCTTAGTGCAAGAGTGATGAATAAACTCGTGATGTTTGATTGTCCCAATCCATTGAAAAGATCAGAGTAAACCAATTCATTGAAAACAACATCCGAGCAGACACATAAATTTTTTTCAAAGATGCAACAAATCTTGCGATGTTAATAGATTCCGTCACCCAAGAGGAAAAGACACCTGAAGGTAATAGATATCTGCTTACCAGATACCAATGACTCCTTTAACTAAAAAGAGAGTCATTAGTGCTTGTACAGGATTGTGCCTGTTCACATGAAGGCTGGAAGGCTGGATGGTACTTTAGGCATAGATCCCTCCCGTCCCATTCATTCAGGATAGGAAATATGAGAGACAAAAGGAAATTTCCATAGTGTAAAACCGTTTAATGTAGATAAGTAAAAACAATAAAATAGCCAAATGGCCTCTTACATTGATCGGTGCCCACCTGGCACTGGGACTGCTTGCATGTCAGGGTGAATGGTAACAGGAACCCTTCGCATCACATCACACATGCGGCGTGCGTTCCACCCCGTGCGTCTAGCTAACCAGATAGTCCGGAAATGGGAGGGACGATCCTAAGACATGTGACCACGTACCGCTCCGACGTACGTTTCGTATTGAGAACGTCTTCAGGGAAGCGTACATTGGTCACTAAGCAACTGGTTTATATAGAGAATAAGGGCGGGTAAATTAGCTTGATACGAATACTCCGCCTATTTGTCAATTGACAAATAGGCGGAGTATTCGTATCAAGCTAATTTACCCGCCCTTATTCTCTATATAAACCAGTTGCTTAGTGACCAATGTACGCTTCCCTGAAGACGTTCTCAATACGAAACGTACGTCGGAGCGGTACGTGGTCACATGTCTTAGGATCGTCCCTCCCATTTCCGGACTATCTGGTTAGCTAGACGCACGGGGTGGAACGCACGCCGCATGTGTGATGTGATGCGAAGGGTTCCTGTTACCATTCACCCTGACATGCAAGCAGTCCCAGTGCCGGGTGGGCACCGATCAATGTAAGAGGCCATTTGGCTATTTTATTGTTTTTACTTATCTACATTAAACGGTTTTACACTATGGAAATTTCCTTTTGTCTCTCATATTTCCTATCCTGAATGAATGGGACGGGAGGGATCTATGCCTAAAGTACCATCCAGCCTTCCAGCCTTCATGTGAACAGGCACAATCCTGTACAAGCACTAATGACTCTCTTTTTAGTTAAAGGAGTCATTGGTATCTGGTAAGCAGATATCTATTACCTTCAGGTGTCTTTTCCTCTTGGGTGACGGGATCTATTAACATCGCAAGATTTGTTGCATCTTTGAAAAAAATTTATGTGTCTGCTCGGATGTTGTTTTCAATGAATTGGTTTACTCTGATCTTTTCAATGGATTGGGACAATCAAACATCACGAGTTTATTCATCACTCTTGCACTAAGGACTTTTTTGATTTCAACACTTTTCACTTTTATTCTATATAATTGTGTATTTGGAATTCATACTATGTATTTATTAATTATAGTTTAGTACAACAAGGAGTATACAACCCATAGGGGTTGTTGTTGAGTGTGTGTGTATCTAGAGGCAGATACATATGTTCTCAGGCTTTAGCGCCCCCTACTGTATTACTATCACTTATTTGATTATTTCATTCAAATTAGGGGAGCAGCTTGTATTTTGCATCTTTTAATTTTAATTTTATGACCTATTTTTCTATAATCCTTTTTTTGTTTTTTTTGGTTTATTTATCACTACTTTTTTCACATTTTTTCACATCATTACCACAGGCGCGAAAGTACTATCTATTTATCTTTCTACCTGGCCAACTCTCGGAGCTCTACACTATTAATTTTCTCCCTCTCCTACGCACAGTCCAGGATGACCTAAAGAACTAGAACAAGCCTTTTTTTCTTTGGCAGATCTGCCATCCTTAAAATGAATGCGATACCAAGATTTCTATACGTCATCCAGACAATACCTATTAACACATCCCAGTCATAATGTGAAAGAAAGTAAGAAGAAACAGAATAGGATATGACCCCTCAGCAAATGATCCACATGTGTTATAAACAAAATCAATATATTTTTTAACGCATAACAGTTCAATCCAATACTAAAGTTTTCTTTCTTATTGCCCACATTATCTCCCTCCTTTTATGCTTCCTATTTTTTTTCTCTCCTCCTTTTCCTAACTCTCTGGTTTTTATACGTGTCGTACATACCTTCACTGACCCTCCCGGGTTGCTCCAGATATATCACTCCCCCAGTTTGGTTTGCTGCATGGTGTAACCCTTTGTTTTTTTCTAATGCCGCGTACACACGAGCGGACTTTGCGACCGGACCGGTCCGATGGACCAAGTCCGGCGGACAATTCGACCGTGTGTGGGCTTCATCGGACCTGCAGCTGACTTTCTTGGTTGAAAATCTGACGGACCTTAGATTTGGAACAATCCGACGGACGAAAACCGACGCTAGGGCAGCTATTGGCTACTAGCTATCAACTTACTTGTTTTAGTCCGGTCGTACGTCATCACGTACGAATCTGTCGGACTTTGACGTGATCGCGTGTAGGCAAGTCCGTTTGTTCGGAAAGTCTGTCTGAAGTCCGCCGAAAGTACTTCGGATAGTCCATCGGACCAGTCCGGTCGAAAAGTCCGCTCGTGTGTACGCGGCATAAGAGTAGTGAGTTATAAGGGTTGGTGCCTAATGAAATAAAATTGTCTAACTTCACAATGCATTTATCTTTTTATAGTGTTTAATTTGTGGCGCTCATGGGTAGTTTGTACTGCATCCCTCCCAATACTTGTATTCTTAAACCCTTACAACTATTGTTCTTGATTTCATGAAAGATATATCTCAGTGATGTTTAAAATTTCTCTAATGTACATCAAAATACTAAAAAACACCATGCATGACTATCAATAGTGATATATTCACACCCTAAAGAGGCTACATCAAGAACAAATGGGTATAGATGAACAATATATTTATACAAGTGTACGTAAACCAATTTCATTAGAACCATATTGCCTCATATGCCTCATATTCGCCCCATCAGGAGTTGGGTGAAAAGTAAAATATATCAATAATTAGAAGTCAGATGGTAACACCAAGATCACAATTATCCAGAAATAACTTTGGCACCTCACATGTAGCCCATAACATCACTGGGGGAGGCACCCAAAAACTGGGCTTACCAACCAAACAGGAATAGGACACCGGCATGGTAACACACAAAATGATAGAAGTTGGGAATGGGTATAACCCAAAAAGAAGCAGAGCTTCCCAAAATCAGCACAGAAGAAATAATAAAACCTACACTATATTCCGAAAAGTATTGGGACTAGGGATAAGCCCGCGGTTCGACTCAAACATCGGGTGTTTATTTGTTCTAAAACGAATGGAATATATGGGGCGATTGCGGGAAATTAGAGTGCTGCGGAACGCCCCATAATGCACTGTGAAATTGCAGTGCATTGCTGTATGATGATTGGCCAAACCATGCACCTGACCTGCATGCTTTGACCAATCACAGCGTGCTCTGCTGAGAAAGCCATTATTGGCCAATCATCTTTCAGGGGGCCAAGTTCACGCCCCACACTATATAAGGCTGCTGTTTACAAGGTGGCCGTCTAGTGTTATGAATAAAGAGAGATTGGGCAGCTTAGTTAGTGACGTGCAGGCAGTGTATTTGATATATATATATATGTATATATATATATATGTATATATATATATATATATATATATATATATATATATATATATATATATATTCTGCCTTAAGCGTATATTAGATATTCAGTGTAGAATTTTTTGTCTGTTCGCATGTTCTGGTGCTAACCGAAAGGGGGTGTTCGGCTCATCCCTACTTTACACGCACATGAACTTTAATGGCATCTCAGTCTTAGTCCATAGGGTTCAATATTGAGTTGGCCCACCCTTTGCAGCTATAACAGCTTCAACTCTTCTGGGAAGGCTGTCCACAAGGTTTAGGAGTGTGTCTATGGGAATGTTTGACTATTCTTCCAGAAGCACAATTGTGAGGTCAGGCACTGATGTAGTCAAGCAGGCCTGGCTCGCAGTCTCTGCTCTTATTCATCCCGAAGGTATTCTTTCTGGTTAAGGTCAATACTCTGTGCAGGCCAATCAAATTCCTCCACCCCAAACTGGCTCATCCATGACTTTATGGACCTTGCTTTGTGTACTGGTCCAAATCATTTGGTGGAGGGTGGATTATGGTGTGGGGTTGTTTTTCAGAGGTTGGGCTTGGCCCCTTAGTTCCAGTGAAGGGAACTCTTAAGCATAGCTCCCAAGTGTCCCTGATTTCGAGGGACTGTCCCTGATTTGGAGCAATGTCCCTCTTTTCCCCTCATTTGTCCCTCATTTTGGTCTGATCCATATAGTTGTATATAAAATGCACTTTTTATCTTTCAAAACGTGTCTCCCAGTGCTAAACCTTTCATCCAATTTCTAAATTCCTGCATTTGTATATTTTAAAAGACAATATAAAGGAATAGTGGTGGTAAAAAAAAAAGTACTTGTGGGTTTAATTAACCTTTTTTTTTTTTGGTCAGTTCTCCTTTAAGGGGATGTGGCAGGGGACATGTCCTCTACCTACATACATTTGTTAGTAGGTGTCCCTCATTCCCATCTCAAAATGTTGGGAAGAATGCTTAAGGCGTCAGCATACCAAGACATTTTGGACAATTTCATGCTCCCAACTTTGTGGGAACAGTTTGGGGATGGCCCCTTCCTGTTCCAACATGACTGCGCACCAGTGCACAAAGCGAGGTCCATAAATACATGGATGAGCGAGTTTGGGGTGAAGGAACTTACATGGTTACATAGTTGGTAACGTTGAAGAAAGACACCAGTCCATCCTGAGTAAGTGTGGGTGCGTGTCTACAATTGTCCCTATCCCTGTACATTTAAAGTTGATGTAAACCTGAATTTTTTTTTTTTTTTTGATGCCATAATGCAGAGTAGAAGATTTCCTATCATTTGAGCCCAGTCTTGCCACAAAGAGTTAATCCATCTCTGAGCAATCCTCTTTTATTGTTGAGTGAGATAAAACTTGACAAACAGATATAAACTTTGTCAAATCCCCCCCCTTGCTGTGAGTGACAGGTGATTTACATATTTTGTGCACTAGCCTAAGACATGCATGATTTTTTAATTCCCTCCCACTTCTTTTCTTCAGCAGCTCTGCAAGGATTGGCTGTTCCACACCTCAGCATGATTTGGCATGCTGAAGTCATGTGGTTACTTTTCTGTCTTTTCACTGGATGTTATGCCCCGTACACACGGTCGGTTTTTCCGATGGAAAATGTCCGATCGGAACGTGTTGTCGGAAATTCCGACCGTGTGTGGGCTCCATCGGACATTTTCCATCGGATTTTCCGACACACAAAGTTTGAGAGCAGGATATAAAATTTTCCGACAACAAAATCCGTTGTCGGAAATTCCGATCGTGTGTACACAAATCCGACGGACAAAGTGCCACGCATGCTCAGAATAAATAAAGAGATGAAAGCTATTGGCCACTGCCCCGTTTATAGTCCCGATGTACGTGTTTTACGTCACCGCGTTCAGAATGATCGGATTTTCCGACAACTTTGTGTGACCGTGTGTATGCAAGACAAGTTTGAGCTAACATCCGTTGGAAAAAATCCTAGGATTTTGTTGTCGGAATGTCCGAACAAAGTCCGACCGTGTGTACGGGGCATTAGAGATCATAGCAGAAGTTGAGTGTAAGAAATACACAGGAGAAAATGCATATTGACAAGGGGAGTGTAGAGGTGGGCGGGGAGTCTACTGACATCACAACTTCACCCACCGAGCTCCAGACAACAGACCCACCCACAGAATCTGCAGTTTTTCGGATCTGATAACAGACAGAGGGGAGACATTTGACAGGTAAAGATACATGCAGGAGGCATGTAGATCCTTATAGATAACCCCTATGGCAGTAGTTTAGAAAGGATGACATTGGGTTTACATCCACTTTAAGGTACCCATATAGCATTGTCAATTTACGCAGCGCTCCACACATACATCGCACACTCACATTGGTCCCTACCCTCAAGGAGCCCACAATCCAAGGTCCCCAACTCACACCTATATACCAGGGCCAATTTTGGACAGAAGCCAATTAACCTACCAGCATGTCTTTGGAGTGTGGGAGGAAACCAGAGCATCCGGAGGAAACCCACACAGACACAGGGAGAACATGCAAACTCCAGCCAAGTAGTGCCATGGTTGGGATTAAAACCAGCAACCCTTTTTACTGCTAGGTGAGAGTGCTACCCACTACACTACTGTGCCACCCAACTTGACTGGCCTGCACAGAGTCCTGTCAAGATGTATATATCATACCTCCAGCCCAGCTGGTGTATAGAAATATGGTAAGGAGATCTTATTCTTGGAGTAAGCAGGACATAAAACAAACAGGGGACTGACCAAGGACATGGGGTTTTTTCCCAGAGAATAGGTTCAGGAACTCAACCATGCCGCCACACTCACATACCTGCCAAATGGCATCAAATAGTAGCTCTTCCCTCTGAATACAACCCCCTCCCTCCACTGCCCTCATTTTCTCCCCCCTTCTTAAAAGCTCCACCATCTGTCATATATCTTACCTTTGTTGCAATATTAAGCTGAAACACCTATCCGGCTGTAGTACCTCCCAGCATACTATACTATACTACAGTCACTTGCAAGGGAGATTATGCAGTAGGAGCATCAACAACTGGTCACCAGGGAAAAAATGGAGACCACAGAGGGTGCGGCCTACCACGCCCCCTCTCTTGCCCATGACTGCACTGAACCCTGGGCACCTGTTCTGTATCTCCCTTGTCCCTATCCGGCGGGAGATCTGACCTGTGCGAGCTACAGAGAGATAAGCTATCACTTGTAAACGCAGAAGCTGGACTTCAGTGTTACCAAGTGATAGTGGTGAGCAGGGAGCAGAAGACCTGAGCCAGAGGTGGTGGCACTGAGTTCCCCCTAGTTCCTGCTGAAAAAAAGCCCTGCCGAGGACCACCCATCTCCATCTCTAAGGCCCCATTCTCACCCGAGTGTTCTGTAGCTCAAGACACGAAGTTTCAAAATGCTCAGGGAGAAAAAAAATCAATTATTATTATCTTCACTACAAATGCCTGAAGCTCAAAAAAGTTTTGGGGCTATTTTTGTAGCTCAATTCAGGGCAGATTGGTGCATTGCTGAAAGCAGAAACAGCAACAAATGATGTAACAGATGATGGTTTTGTCTATTGGCTAATACAAAAAAAAACAGCAAAGCAAACTCTTCAAAATTTCTCAAAAAAGTGGATATAAACACGTGACAAAATGCCTGAAAAACATGAAAAACTTGACACTCGGGTGTGAATGCAGCCTAAATAACATCCATTTTGGGTGGATCGACCCTTTAAAATGAACGCACACAGGAATTAGATCATAATTGCCCTTTCGGACCAGAAGACTGCATCCATAGAACACCGTGGTGTAATAAATCGATTCTATTTTCCATTAAAAAAAAAAAAAATGTCTGCATTTTGGACTATTCTTCCAGCAGTGTGGGTTCATCCTAAGCTATTAATACCTCTAGGTGACAGGATTATAAAGCCTCTGTCATTCCTCTTGATGGGGATGTGTTTGTTAAACCTAATCTATTTTCTCTCTCTGTATCCTCTGCTATCAGTATAATGAATAGGCAATTAACATGGAAAATAAACTGAATTACCTAAGTATTTAATTTCTACTGCCAGAGGGCTGTTACTTGGCAACGCTGGTGAGAGAATTCCCTAGTACACATGTTATTACTGACACCGCTCGCGCCATCCTCTACCCACTCATGCAGAGAAAGCCGCAGTACTACATCACCTCCCCGGGGGGACGATCAGCACAGAGTCCTGTGGCAATACGTCCATATAATGGGGCAATTTGCTGGCGTTTTTGAGTAGGCGATCAAGCACGTTTGTGAATTCTGATGTACTTGAAAAAAAAAAATCTTTTGTAGTAACTGTAATAATTGTAGTATGTTGGAGCAGGTGTGATTACACAGGAGGCTGATTGCAATGCAGGAAATTAATTAACGAAATGAAACATGTGCTAAAGCTGAAGGTAGGATCGCCCCATCACTGACTGGCTGGAGGAACAGATGCTCCAACATTCAGATGAAGAGGGATGGGGCTGGCAATTTTTAGGAACAAAAATATGAATTGAAATGTCACACCACAGCTGAAAGGTCCAGATATGACTTCATTTCAATATGGGTCAGGGGGAATGATTGGCAAACAATGGTCCCCCTGATCCGCCAAGCACACTGCAGGTGATTGACAGCCTCAGCTGTACATGTTTCTCTATGGGACTGTGTGGAGGGGGTGTGTGTGTGTCCGTTCCCTCCACTCAGGTCTCAAATTACACTCAGTTCCCTGCTCTGTGCTGTGCAATGTGTGACATCAGATCAACACCCACTGTCTTCTGTAGCTCAGAAATGCTGTGAAAATTCTTGACTTTGAACAGGTGTAGAGAAGAGAAGACTGCAGATCATAGGCATGTGCAGGGGGTGTGCCAGGTGCCAGCTCTGTGTGGTGCAGATTCCCCCTACTTCCCGGGCTTGCCTCCCACAGTGCTGCTGGCTTTTCCCTCTCGGCTGCTGCGGGGAATGTTTCAGGATGGAGAATGGGGGACAGAGCTAATCAATATGTCATTTACCGGTCCCTTCGTTTTCTAAAAAGGAACTTGGTCACTGTGTTCATTTATAACTGAAGCATAGTACACCATGTTTATTATGCTTATGCTTCTGTTTGCAAACAGGAAGTTGCTCAGGGCAGAGCACTTCCCATCCATTCACTGTCCAATGCAGCTGAGGCTGCAGAGAAAGGCATGTGTGTTTGAGCTTTGGGGTAATGCAATAGGCTGCACACACCTATGCTGCAGATAAACAGGTGCAACTTATGTAGGACAATTTGTTTCATCTCTGTGTATGCCCCGAGGCAAATCACTTTAGCGGGTATATGTAAGGGTTTGCAATCACTTTAATGCCGCGTACACATGGTCAGATTTTGCGACGGGAAATGTTCGATTGGAGCTTGTTGTCGGAAATTCCGACCGTGTGTAGGCTCCATAGGACATTTTCCGTCGGAATTTCCGACAAACAAAATTTGAGATCTGGATCTCAAATTTTCCGACAACAAGATCCGTTGTCGGAAATTCCGATCGTGTGTACACAATTCCGACGCACAAAGTTCCACGCATGCTCGGAATCACTGGCTATTGACTCGTCGTACGTAACCGTGTTCTTGACGTTCGCAATTTCCGACAAGATTTCTGTGACCGTTTGTATGCAAGACAAGTTTGAGCCAACATCCGTCAGAAAAAAAAACATGGATTTTGTTGTCGGAATGTGCGATCGTGTGTACGTGGCATTAGGGGTATGGAAAGACTGTCTACTAATGTTGGCCAAACACATTTCGGGTTTTTTTTTCGTTCAGCCAACAGACTGAGCAAAAAGAAAAACAGATTCCTTCAACCACACATATGAGGTGGATGGAGAAACCCCCCAACCAGTATATGGTACATAATATAATTCCCTAGTAGATGCCACAAAGTCAGGGAAAGTCATGCTCTAGTAACAAAGTGTAACTAAAGCTGGGCACACATGGATTGAAATTTAGCCAGTTCAGCAGGGACCAGCTGAATTTCAATCTGTGTGTAGCCCTCTCTGTTCAACAGAAGCCGATTGCTGGAAAACCTTCATCAAACAGTGGCCTGCAGCCAATCAACTGCAACTACTAAACAGTATGTAGCACCCTCCTAGATAGGTGCTAGGTTAGGTACACTTAGTATAGGGCTAACTGTAATCAGTGTAGCTATGTGTGATTATTTTGGTCTGTTCAGTGTTCCACTGGCTACAGGGTTGACTGCTTCTCCCTGTCTGTCTATAAACGTCTGGAAGATAGAGGGCAGGGAGTGTCAAATCGGCAGCTTCATATTTAGGCAGTGCTAGCCAATCCCTGGGGAGAGCTTGCCCAGATGATGGCTGGGACTGTGTATAAATACTCTGAGACTTGGAACAGTCTTGTCTTGTCCTGGAGGATATCCTCTAGGGACCCTAGGGATCTAAAACTGTTGGTTCGCTGTTAGTATACAATGTCCCAGCCCTGGAGGGGGTTGAAGGGATCATACAAGTGATGTGGATGCAGGAATCGTTCAGCCAGCGACAAAACTAACCGTGTGTACCCAGTAGAGCTGCACGATTAATCGCCAAGAATCGCTATCGCGATTTTTTTTCCCCGTTGCGATCTTGACGAAAGTGTTTCACGATTCTTAATATGCAAAGAATTCTCTGCTCTTCTGAAGCCACACCCCTAAAAAGAAAGGAAGAAAAGAACCGGGCAGTCTGCCAAGAATCACAACATTCTTTAGCAGTGAAACTTAAATATAAACATTGTAACAATTTGTCAAAGGAATAGACTTCGTGTGTAAATGAGGAAAGTTTACCCACTTAAACACTAAACCTTTTTCTAACATTTGTTGGTTTCAAGTTAAAATCATGTTTTTTTTTTTGCTATAAAATGACTTTCCTTGTCAAAAGAAGTTTATTGAGTATACAATATTATAAAGATACATAAAGTAAGTTTACAAGGATCTATAAAGTAAGTTCATTGTTTTACAGTAGGGTTTATATAGGTAAATATCATGAAATTTCAAATATTAAACATTGGGTTCACGTAAACCTAAATTAAAGATATATATCATTTCCTTAGTTACTTTTGTAGGTATTTAAATGATTTATACCTACTATACATATTGTTTACAGGTAGAGTGTATATAGGTCAAATAAATTCTGATAATGAGCTTTAATCGTAAGGTGGAGAAAAGGAAAGAGAAAGAAGAAAAAGGGTAGAAAGGCAGAGATATGGTCCACAAGGTTGTCCCGCTCGTCAGTTTATTATTCTTTTTAGTTCTCTTTGAAGCCTTAGAATGGGTGTCTCTGTAAGTCATTTAATCTGTTACCATGGCAACAGGACAGAGTCATTGAAATTTGACAGGAACTGTTGTTTTATCCAAAGATGCCAAACTTTTTCAAATTTTGGAATTTGATTTTGATCGATGGCTACCATCTTAGCATGGGACATTGTATTATTCATTCTGTGAATTGTTTCTGCTAGTACCAATGTAGGAGATTTCCATGCCTTGGCCACTGTTTGTTTTGCAGCCGTTATTAGTTGGATCATAAGTTTGAATTGAGAGAGTGTTAACCATTCCGGTTTTAGATTAAGTAAAGTTATATATGGATCTGGTTGTATTATTTTTTTAAATATTTTAGATGCAATCACGAAGACTTCCTTCCAGAAGGTTTGGATTACTGGGCACGTCCACCACATGTGTAAATATGTGCCTATTTCTGGGCATCCTCGAAAACAAAGAGCTGAGGTATTAGGTGAATATTTTGCCACTCTAGCAGGTACAAGGTACCAGCGAGTTAGGACTTTATAATTTGTCTCCAGTGCTAAGATGTTGGGTGAAGATGACTTAGATGTGAGCCATATGTTAGACCAGTCCGTGTCTTCTAAAGTTCGTCCCAGGTCCTCCTCCCACCTCTGAACGTAAGAGGGTCTATTAAGATTTACTACTCCATATAATTGATTATAAAGTGATGAAATTGTACCTTTAGCAAATGGATCTTTTGTACAGATTGATTCAAAAATGGATAATTGGGATAATGGTGTATCCCCCTTTAGGAATGGTGTATAGAAATTTTTGATTTGGAGATATCTAAATATCTCAGAGTTTGGTAGATCATATTTTTCTCTAAGCGATGGGAATGAAAGGAATGATTTAGATGCTATGAAGTCATTTAGTGTCTGAATGCCTGATGTTGTCCAAGCTTTAAAAGAATTTGGGTAGATCCATGCCGGATAAAAGGCCGGATTTCTGATAAAAGAAAGGAGAGGATTGTGTGGAGATTGTAACTGATATTTGGTTTTTAGTTTATCCCAGAGAGATAAGAAGTGTTTAGTTATGGGATTATGAATTTTAAAGCGGTCTTTAGGATCAAGCCATAACAAGTTTGATATTAATAGAGGGTCATTTTCTGAAGCCTCTATAAATACCCATAATGGGATTTCCTGTTTTGCATGGTATTTGGACAGACTGGCCAAATGTGCTGCTCTGTAGTAGTTAGTAAAATTAGGGTATCCCAGGCCTCCTTTATTTTTGGGAAGATGTAGTGTGTGTATAGGTATACGTGGTTTAGAAGAGCCCCATATAAACGAAGTTGCTCTTTTTTGTACTATTCTCAAAAAATAGGAAGGAATTGGAATAGGGAGGACTCTGAATAAATAAAGCAATTTGGGTAGAATAGTCATTTTGATTGCATTAATCTTCCCTATCCAGGATAAAGGAAGTTGCGACCATTGTTTTATTAGATTTGTGATCTGTCTTAATACAGGAGGATAATTGGTTGAGAATAAGTCAGAATGAGATGCTGTTAAATGAATTCCAAGATATGGGATTGATTTTTCTGCCCATGTGAATGGGAGTGCAGCCCTAGCCGGGAGCAATTCCATGTTTGTGAGTGAAATATTAAGCACTAGGCATTTCTTAGGATTAATCATAAGGCCGGATAGGGCTGCAAATCCATCAAGAGCTGGTATTAAGTTAGGACCAGAGACCTGTGGTGATGATAGAAAAAGTAATATATCGTCTGCAAATATACATAATTTGTGTGTAATACCTCCTACTTCAATGCCAGTTATAGTTTGGTTTGTTCTGATGTATTGGGCCATGGGTTCGAGTATAAGGGCAAATAATAAGGGAGATAATGGGCAACCTTGACGGGTACCTCTTTCGATATTAAAGGCATCAGATTTGTATCCAGCATATTTTATATAGGCTTTGGGTTTATTATATAATGCTTTGATCCATGTTAAAAAGTGGGGTCCAAAACCCCATTTTTGTAATGAATATTGCATATATTGCCAGGATACTGTGTCAAATGCCCTCTTAATATCGAGAGATAGAAAACATAAAGGGATTTTCCGTTTTTTAGCAATATGTGCCAATAACACTGCCCTGCGTATATTATCGCCTGCCTGTCTATTTGGCATGAAGCCTACTTGATCTCTATGTATTAATTTTCCTATAATGCTATTGAGGCGTTTTGCTATTATTTTTGCTAATAATTTAATATCAAGGTTTAACAGAGAGATAGGCCGATAATTCACACAGGAAGTATCATCAGAAAGGGGTTTTGGGATCATACAAACAATTGCCATTAGTGTTTCTTGCCGAAAAGAATGTCCTTCTAGAAGTTTGTTAAAAGTTTCAGTGAGAATGGGAGAGAGTATTTCTGAGAATGTTTTATAGTATAAAGCCGAGTAGCCGTCTGGGCCTGGTCTTTTGTTAAGTTTTAGGTCTTTTATGGCGTTAGCAACTTCATCTATAGTTATAGGCTCATCCAAACTGCTTTTTTGATTCTGAGACAACTCAGGTAAGGTTATTTTTGAGAAGAAGGATTCAGCCCCTGTAGGATTAAATTCATTGTTTGTCTTGTATAAAGTTGCGAGATGTGAGTGAAATTTATGGACTATTTTAACTGGATTACAAGTATAAACATTTTTTAATAATTTCAAACGTATTGGTTTGAAAGATTTGTTAGTTGAATTTAATGCCAGAGCCAAATATGTACCTGGTTTGTTTGTATTCATGTAGAAATTGTGTTTGGAGCGTTTGAGGGATTTATCAACTGACTCAGTGAGAAATAGATCGTATTCCAATCTAGATTTTTCCAGATGAGATTTTGTACTCTGAGATGGATTATCTTGGAATGATATGTAGGCTGCATTAAAATTGAGTTCTAGTTTTTTTGCTAGATTTTTGCGTTCCCGTTTAAATAGTGCCATTTGTCTTTGTATTGTACCACGCAAGACAGGCTTATGAGCTTCCCACAGTGTTATTGGGGAGATGTCTGTTGTATTATTAATTGATATGTATTCCTTTAAAGCTTGTTCAATGGCCATCTGATGTAGTGGGTGTTTGAGCATTATGTCCGGTAAGTACCACGTTGGGTCATGCGCTTTTGGTATGGCTGAGGCTATAGTAGTGTATACTGCATTATGGTCAGACCACGGAATCGGAATTATATCTGATGCAATAATTTCTGGTATCATTCCTATTGTTAGAAAAATATGATCTATTCTGGTGAAGGTTTGATGAGGGTGCGAGAAATAAGTGAATTTCTTTTTCATTGGGTTACTTTCTCTCCACGAATCTACCAGATTGTATTTGGAAAGAAGTTGAGAAAAAGGTAATCTAGAGGTTATTTTGGATGGTGTAAAAGGTGATTTATCTAGAAATGGGAGGAGGACCTGGTTCGAATCCCCGCACATTATCACTGTTCCTATTTTGTGTGTATTAATCACTTGTAATATATGTGAGAGGAATGGTGTAGGTTGTTTGTTAGGAGCGTAGTAGGAAATCACTGTGATTGCTGTATCCATTATATAACCCATGAGTATCAGGTATCTACCTTCTGGGTCTTTAATTTCTGATGATAAGGTGAATGGTGTGGATCGGTGAAATGCAATTAGAGTTCCCCTTTGTTTGGTACAGGCAGAAGCCGTGTAAATTTGTTGATAAAAAGGAGAAATATATTTTGGAGTAGAATCTTTGGTGAAGTGTGTTTCTTGGAGGCATACTATGTGAGCCTTCTTGTTATGGAAAGTACGGAAGGCTTTGGTCCTTTTTTGAGGGACATTTATTCCCTGAACATTCAGGGAAAGTATATTCAGTGGTGCCATGGCAACAGATCAAATAGTTTTGACTTACTTTTTGTTATGCAGAGCTGACTGCGCAGATCAACCTGTGTGGACTGAAGAGATGAAAAGATAGAAAAGAAACCAGTGAATTCTGGAGTAAATAGTAAACAAAAAACATATGAAATTAGATGATATATTGTATAAATTATTTTTTGCAAGTAATCACAATTTACCCGTGAAAGAGAATAAATATCTCTCTCAGGGGAATAAGTGCCTTCGTCACACTCCCACATAATATGGTTGGGAGAATAAGGAGGGCTAATGGGGTACACGGATCTTCCGCTTACAGGAGAGAAGTGCTATGTCAAAAGACATCAAAATGATGATTCATTAATTGGAGTGCAGAATATGGTTTTTGTTGAAATTATTTATTCCAGGGTGGTTGTATATGGTTAGTCTTGCCCTAGGCTAAATAATTCAGTTAGAAAGGTACTGTTAATAACTTTGGTATTGATGAAGATAGTTTGAATTATTTTGGGATTTTAACCCTTTTAGAGTAAACAATTACATATTTTATTCATATGTAACTGTTTAGATATGTTAACTCATAAAATTGAGGTTGTATTGCTTCAGATTAGAATAAACAAAAACATAGTTCCAGGAACTAGTTAGGTAATAATATATTTGTTTTAAGAAAAGAAAGAAAAAGCTTCCATTACTTCTGGATTATTGAACATATTTGTCCTAAAAAGTAATAAATCTATTGTTATTACCTGAAAATATATAACTGAACAAGAATTTCCTTATTTCACTTATATATTCTAAGGCTATATGAATCAGAAGTAATAAGAAATATAACTGGAATGTAACATGATCCCACACAGTGTGTGACTATCAGAATGCAGTTACATTCAGTTATAAAAAAGTTTTTTTATAGAGAACCATCTCTTAGTATAATAAATGAAGAGATATCAGGAATTAGGATGTCAGTCCATTGAATCTTCTTGGTCCATGGATGATGTGGCATAACGGCCTCTTTTGTGAGAATGATGATTCCCATTTTGTTCTGAAATTTTCTGGGTGCTGCCTGAAGGTGAAGATGATGCCATTCTTCTGCGTGTGGAAGAGTTGCTGCTTGTTAGTTCTGTCAGATTTAATTTTAAAAGGGTTTGTTGTAGTTCATCTGCTGATCTGCTTCTGTAAATTGTACCTTGGTGGTTAAATCTGACTGAAAAGGGGAAGCCCCATTGATACATAATGTTGTGGCGTTGCAGGTCCATTAGTTGGGGTTTCATGGATTGTCTTTTAGTAATAGTAAGTTGGGATAGGTCAGCAAAAATTTGATAATTGTGTCCTTGAAAATTAAGTTCCTTTTTTTCTCTTGCAGCAATTAGTATTTGTTCTTTCGTTCTGTAATAATGAAATTTTGTGATTATATCACGTGGGGGTCCATCTTTCTTTTTGGCTGTGAGGGCTCTGTGTACTCTGTCCAGTTCTAAACGTTCAATAGGGATATCTGGCTTTAGTTCTTGTAATAGAGCAGTAATAGTAGATTGCAGGTCTGTCACAGTTTCAGGTATTCCCCTTATGCGCAAGTTTGAACGTCTGGCTCTATTTTCGTAATCTTCGAGCTTAGTTTGAAGTATTAAATTCTCTTCTTTTAATTGTTCCAATTCTGTTATATTTTCTTGGGTTGTAATTTCAATTTCATCCATTTTTATTTCTATGGCTGCGGTGCGGTTTCCCAGCTCTCTTATTTCTTTGGTTAGGCTTTTTGTTATTTGGTCTGAGGTTTGTTTTAAAGCCTTATGAAGCATCTTTTCAAATTGTAATAATATTACTGGGGATGCTGAGGAGGCTTGTGGAGAAGTTTGTGAGAGGATTTGTTCTGTATCTGACTCAAATGGAGAGTCTTGCTGTGACATTTTCTGTCTGTGAGAGCGCCCTGATGCTGTATATTGTGAGGTGACTGGAGCTGCTTTAGTTGCAGTGAGTGCCTGTGAGCTCTTTGTGAGGTGATTTTTATTTCTGCCACGGCTTCCTCCCAGTACCATATTTCCTGCCCAAACTTTCACAGTTTGTTCCCTGGGGCAAAAAGGTTCAAATGGATACCTTTTGAGCCTGCAGGCTCCGCTTTGTCCTTCTCTTCTCTCCTCAGCGGTGCGGAGCTCTAACAATGCATGTCTGTTCCGCTAGGCTCCGCCCATGAACCTCGCTAAAAATTGACTTTCAACCCCCAAACATTATATATATTTTTTAGTAGAGACCCTAGAGAATAAAATGGTGGCTGTTGCAATATTTTATGTCACACTGTATTTGTGCAGCGGTCTTTCAAATGCAGTTTTTTTGGAATAAATTACTTTAATTAAAAAAATAAAAAAATAACCAGCAAAGTTAGCCCAATTTTTTTTTGTATAATGTGAAAGATTTTACGCAGTGAGGATCTATTCTAAGCAAAAAAATCGTGATTCTCATTTTGGCCAGAATCGTGCAGCTCTAGTACCCAGCATAAGTCAGAGAGGGGCACAGAAGCCTTTCACCTCTCAGGCAATACTTTGACTTTGAAAATTCTAAAGTTGATACTGGTTCCCTGTTATCCTCACCAATAGCATTTCTAAACAGGTATTAACCATCTTAAAAATCAACAAAATTGGCTGATATTATTATAAAAGCCCAGACTAATGAGCTGGCATTATAAGTCCCTGCCGTGTAGCAGATCGGGTTGTGCATTAAATTGATTCTGTTAGCTTGTGAGCAGCGATGAATAAGGCCTATTGTAATATGATCTATTGAGTGAAAAGCTGATGTTCAACGCTGAATAATGTAACACATGTAACAAACCTGTTACTGAGGTCTACAGAATTAATCTACCACACCAGCACAATATATCCTCTGTTACTGAATAAAGTGATTGCTTGCAGAGAACTGCCTAATAACACTTGGCCGAGATTACCGCTATAAATCCGTGATAAAGTGCTGTCAATGTGGTATCTTAAAGGGGTTGTAAAGGTTTCATTTTTTTTTTTTTTAAATAACAAAAATATCATACTTACCTCCACTGTGCAGTTAGTTTTGCACAGAGTGGCTCCGATCCTCGTCTTCTGGGGTCCCTCGGCGGCTGTCTCGGCTCCTCACCGCAAGAGCTAACCCCCCCTCTGGGAAGAGGGTTAGCTTGCGGGCGCGCTCCCGTGTGATACAGTCGGCAGCCATAGCCGCCGAATATATCACTCGGCCCCGCCCCCCGGCGAGCCGCATCATTGATTTGATTGACAGCAGCGGGAGCCAATGACTGCACTGCTATCAATCATCCAATGAAGAGCCCACAAGAGCTGGGGGAAAGCAACGCGGGATCGCACCCACTGAGATTCGGGGCTTAGGTAGGGTGGCCACGTGTCCCGGATTGCCCGGGATTGTCCCTGATTTCTTATTTTTGTCCCATGTCCCGGGTACCTTCATTCCGGGACAATACAGTGTCCTGGAATGAAAAGAAAACCACACTGCCGGCTGGCAACAGTCCGACTCCGTCTCCGCCACCCTTATAATCATGATACAGTAACACACACATCATATGCGCAGCTTAACTGGTTGCTAGGCTAGGGCCGCCCACCCCGCGTCTAGCAACCAGTGATGTCAGCTGGCATCGTCCGTCACGTGGGAGTCAGTGCAGTGGGCACCCGCACTCTAGTCTACACGCTACGGCTGAGCAGCACCAGCGCGCCTCCGAGAGAGAGAGCAGCTGCCAGCCTGCCACACTTACTAGCCTGCCCTGTGCCCACCAGTGATGTCACAGACAATCTGAGTCAGACAGGCCGGGAGCGAAGCCCGCGCTTAGTACTGCATAACTCTCTGCAGTCTGCACCCATCTCGGCACCCCCCGGACCCGCCCCTCCTCCTCCGGCGCCCAGCGGCATTTAGCAGGGACTGGTCTGGTATCCCCTTTGCTCTCCAGTGTCAGCCCGCCTGCTGTCAGCTAGGAATGGATGTGCCCGACTGCAGCTACTGCTTAAGTGGCAGGCGGAAGGGTCCGGTGATGACATTAGAAGAAGCCAGAAGTGGCTGAAGCTGTCAGGCTGACTGAAGAGGAACATGCAGTGTCCAGACTCCAGTCCTGGATCTTCTCCTCCCCCTCCTCCCTGCACTTCACCACAAAGACCGAGGACATGTGCTGCAGGAAGTGATTGACACCTACTACAAGGAAATGCAGTAATTCAGGTACATGGGGACATACTACACCATAGACTGGACCGGGCTTATGTCAGGGCTGTGACAGGGAGAGAGCAAGCAGGACTTGAATAGGGTGGCCATGAGGTGGGTGGTGTGCTCTGCTTCTCCTAAGATTGACATGGCCATCACTCCTCAGGACTCTCTGCAGAGGGCACTCTGGAAGTACTATCTGTGTGCCTCCAGAATGCCCCCTTACTTCCTCCAGAGTGCTCCCTAACTTCTTCCAGAGTGCTCACTTACTTGTGCCCCTTTACTTTCTCCAGAGTGCCCCTTTACTTTCTCCAGAGTGCCCCTTAGTACAGCAGTACTAAGGGGGCACTCTGAAGGGGGATGTAAGGGGGCACTCTGAAGGGGGATGTAAGGGGGCACTCTGGAGGAGGATGTAAGGGGGCTCTCTGGAGGAGGATGTAAGGGGGCTCTCTGGAGGAGGATGTAAGGGGGCACTCTGGAGGAGGATGTAAGGGGGCACTCTGGAGGAGGATGTAAGGCACACTCCAGAGGATGTAAGGGGGCACCCCGGGGGATGTAAGGGGGCTCTGACTAAGTTAGTACCGCCAGAGTGCCATCTTACATCCCCCCTTACAACCTCCAGGGTGCCCCCTTAGTGCCTCCAGAGTGCCCCTTTACTTCCTCCAGAGTGCCCCCTTAGATCCTTCGGAGTGCCCCACCACCAAGGTGCTATAGCAGTGGCTGACAGACTATCAGGAGGTGGTATTGCACTCCTCTCCTGTACATATTACCCACTGCCATACACTCTGCACTCCGCTCCTGTACATATTACCCACCGCCATACATTCCGCACTCCTCTCCTGTACATAATACTCACCACCATACACTCCTTAATCCTCTCCTGTACATACTACTCACCGCCATACACTCCTTATTCCTCTCCTGTACATACTACTCACCGCCATACAATCTGCACTCCTCTCCTGTACATACTACTCACCTCCATACACTCTGCATTTCCAATTTAACATTACCACATTCTGCACTATATAAGTTATCTCAGACTCTCTTTAACAACACCCCCTTTAAGCCAATATTTAGTGCAATTTAAGACATGTCCACTGTTTACCATGACGCGCTTTGCGCGCCATATTGTTGTTCTTCTTGATGCCTAGGGCCCACTTTTGATCTTGCACACGGGCCCGCTGATTTGAGGTCTCACCTCTTCAAGGCCCTTAGTTACCTTTCCTGCATGCTCCGCTGCCCATTTGTATGCTGGAGCCCTAAGAAAAACCCCCATTAAAGCTGTGGTAAACCTGAAACCAAAAATGCACTATATTGGGGGAGGGGAGCGTTAGACTAGCAGATTTAGATGGCCTTGAATAACAAGTTATAGCCGAACTCCAGCTAATGCTTTTTTACAGTTACAGCAAACAGTTTGGTAAGCTGCAATATATTACATTTTTGTTTTTGGGTTTAATACCGCTTTAACCACTTCCTGACGCTGATGTACGTCGACAGAATGGCACGGCTGGGCAAATGGGCGTACAGGTACATCCCTTTTAATTTGCACGCCATCCAGGAGCTCCGTGAGTCAGGTCACGGGTCCCGCGTACTCGATCGTCGCGGGGACACCCGCGATCGCCTCATGGAGAGGACGAACGGGGAGATGCTGATGTAAACAGCATCTCCCCGTTCTGCCTAGTGACAGTGTCACTGATCTCTGCTCCCTGTCATCGGCAGCAGAGATCAGTGACGTGTCACAGCTAGGCCATCCCCCCTACAGTTAGAATCACTCCCCAGTACTGACTTAACCCCTCACTGCCCCCTAGTGGTTAACCCCTTCACTGCCAGTGTCATTTACACAGGAATCAGTGCATTTTTATAGCACTGATTGCTGTATAAATGACAATGGTCCCAAAAATGTGTCAAAAATGTCCGATGTGTCTGCCATAATGTCGCAGTCACGATAAAAATCGCTGATCGCCGCCATTACTAGTAAAAAAAAATTATTAATAAAAATGCCATAAAACTATCCCCTATTTTGTAAACGCTATAACTTTTGCACAAATCAATCAATAAACGCTTATTGCGATTTTTTTTAACCAAAAATATGTAGAAGAATACGGATCGGCCTAAACTGAGGAAAAAAAATGTTTTTTTATATATTTTTGGGGGATATTTATTATAGCAAAATGTAAAAATAATGCGTTTTTTTCAAAATTGTGGCTCTTATTTTGTTTATAGTGCAAAAAATAAAAATCGCAGAGGTGATCAAATACCACCAAAAGAAAGCTCTATTTGTGGGGAAAAAAGGACGTTAATTTTGTTTGGGAGCAACGTCGCACGACCGTGCAATTGTCAGTTAAAACGATGCAGTTCCAAATCCTAAAAAGTGCTCTGGTCAGGAAGGCGATAAAATCTTCCGGGGCTGAAGTGGTTAAGTTCAAACTTTATCTGAATTAGAAATTAGTGTACACAGGGGTAAGGACCATTCCCTTGCCCCTCAAATGACAGCACCAGGGTCTGGTGATTGCAGTTCAGGCACCCAGCAATGCATCTAGGGAGAAGACAGAGTAACATGCTCCCCCATACCCCAAAACACTGTTGTTTATGTAGCAACCCCTAGTGTGCTACCAGTGTGAGTGTAGGCAAATTTATGTATAGTCTCAAAGTTACCTTGTGAGTCTTAATTGGGTCATGGGTTTACTGCAGGTCAGGCTGGATGACTCATACAGGCAGGTCTCTGGTGCCTCCTGCTGGTTCTGGAAGTTTGGAGAAATTTCTAGAATCTAGAGGGCGGAGAAAAGGAGGGTTGAAATGCATACTTAGGGAAGTTTGGCCAATCCCCAGGCAGTGGACCTGGTAGGACCAGAGAAAATTCCCAGCTCAACTCACCAACCAGTCTGCTTACCAACCGAATTAACCTGGGCCTGGCAGGGTGGCTGAGCCAGCCCTTACATATGGATGAGTCATGCCAGCAGAGGAGTCGGTGGAAGATGGAGTGCTGAGGAGACAGCCGGTGGCCCTAGAGGGGAACCCCTGGTCTGGGGGGGGGGGGATAGGATGGGGCTCTACCTCACGCTAGCTTGGGAGGATCCTGACAGCAGTGCCTTTTCAAAGGAATGTTTCCTAAGAAGCAGCAGGGAGCAAGGAGGACAGTGTGAGTACATCAGCACACTCAGGGACCTACAAGGGGAGAGACTGCCACATAGCAAGCCTTTCTGGAAGACAGCATTGTGCTTAATCTTTCCTTTCGCTGGCTCTGAGAGATCTTCAGGGCAATCTGGTGGTCTGGTGAAGAGGCAGCCAGGTGGGCTGGTATTTCCTGCAGTCAGTAGAGCTGGGATCAGTGTCTACAGAGGAGTTGAAAATACTACGGTATGCAGCCTACAACACTTTGTGCCACTTTCTAAGGGACTGAAAGTCCCTAGTGCTTAAAGTAGCTTTGGCATCTTTGATTATCAGAGACTGTCAGTGTTCAGGAAGAGGACAGTTCTGGAGCGTGTACATAGCAAGGAAGTCGCCCCTATTTTGTTGCAAGTCAAGCTGGGCATCCCATAAATCCTGTTCCCTACCCAAGTTATTACCCCTAATAAAACAACAAAAACCAAGCTCAAAGACGGTTGCTTGTGTCTGGAGAAAGTGTGGAAAATGCTTGTTGCCTGGCTGTGCGGGAGTGGGGAACTCAGTCACTGCAACCCCTGCCAGGGGTAGTGCTACATTTATTTTTTATTTATTTATGTTTTCAATACAGGATACTATTGTTTAGCAAGTACAGCAATACCTCGGTTTGCGAGTGACGCGGTATACAAGCGTTTTGAAAGATGAGCAACATTTTTTTTTCTTTTACATTTTGACTTGATATGTAAGAGCTGATTTGATATACGAGTCGTACAATCCATGTAGTAAAGCATGGATTGTAAAGTATGCAGAACTGCATGTGGCCAGAGGTCCGGGGGCGCTGGTGGCTCCCAGCGCTTTGTGGAGAACTCAGAGACGCTCGGAGACACTCCCAGCTGTGTAGGGCGGGCGTAACGTGCGTCAGAGCGCTCGAAAGTTTCAACAGTTCCCAAGTGTCTCAGAGTGTCTCCAAGCGTCTCTGAGCATCTGGGAGCATCTCCGAGTTCTCCAGGAAGTGCTGGGAGCCACCAGCGCCCCCGCACCTATGGCCACATACAGTACTGCATACACCAGCAGTGGTTGTGGAACGAATCATCTGAGTTTCCATTATTTCTTATGAAGAAACTCACGTTGATATATGAGTGCTTTGGATTACAAGCATGCTTCTGGAACTAATTATGCTCGCAATCCAAGGTCTTACTGTAGAGGAAAAGAATAACATGACTATAATGCCGAACTTTGCTCAGTTCAGGAAGGTCCTCTCTCCTGCCTCCTCCTCCCTACACATTTGCCCCCCCCCCCCCCCCCAAAAAATGTTTTAAAAGTGAAAAAAACATTTTATTAAATCCCAGCCAGGGCAAGGATGATGTAACAGGTCCTGCATATGCACAGACACACCGCAGGTCTCCTGCGCATGCACAAGATCTAGTAAAGTGCCTCCTGGGATATGTGACATAGACATTCCAGGGGCATGATGTGAGAGTTTGTGTATGCGCGCACATGTGCCTCATTTTCTATGCCATGGAACTGGCAGAGACAGGCGGTATGTCTGCACATGTGCACGGGAAACTGGCGCATGTGCACATACGTCGCAGAGTCTCTGACAGACTCCTAAGATTTGGCAGACTCAAAATATATGTTCCAGATTCCATTAAAGATGACAGTGCTGAAGAAGAGAAGCAAACAAGATCCTTATGCTTCAAGCAAGACAATGCTGTACTCCTTGGTTTACTATGTTTTGGGTTTTTTTGAGACAGGGAACAGTGCTGTGGATTTTTTTTCTGGAAGGGGTTAAGCAGGATGAAAGTGTATCTAAACCCAAAAGAACAAAAGAAAAAAAAGAAAAAAATGTATTACTATACAATTGTGTTATCAATTCCTAAATGTGGTGGTTGCAATAGTTTTCTCTCTTTTCTTTTTTTTTTTTTAGCTTTTTTCTCTTTTTTTCTGTTGCCCATAAGTCTGTAATTTTTCAAATTCCTTTGACAGACCAAGCTGTCCAGCAAAAGTGTCAGTTAGCAGGTTTTGACAAACCATTTAACAGTGAGAGGGATGCTTACAATGTTCAAATTTTAGTGATTGCTGTGAAACCTTTATCCCGAAAAGAAAACTGTAATGCCCCGTACACACGAGCAGATTCTCTGTCGGAAAAAACTTGGATGGTTTTTCCGACGGAATTCCGCTCAAGCTTGCCTTGCATGCACACGGTCACACAAAAGTTCTCTGAACTTTCGACCGTCAAGAACGCGGTGATGTACAACACTACGACGAGCCGAGAAAATGAAGTTCAATGCTTCCGAGCATGTGTCGAATTGTTTCCGAGCATGCGTAGGAATTTTGCGCGTCGGAATTTGTACAGACGATCGCATTTTCGGATTGTAACTTTTCCTGACCGAAGAATAGAGAACATGCCCTCAATCTTTTGCTGGCTGGAATTCCGCCAGCAAAAGACTGATGGAGCATACACACGGTCGCATTTTCCGACAAAAAGCTCTCATCTGAGTTTTGCTGGCGGAATTTCCGATCATGTGTACGCGGCATTACTGTAAAAAGCGGTTATTCATTCTAGAAAAAAAATTAAAGTAAGCAACTACAAATACTGCGGACGTTTAATAAAAGGACACTTACCTGTCCAGGGATCCAGCATCATCCTCACCTGGGCTAGTTCTTCACTAGACTTCGGGTCTTTGGTGCCAACATCTTTAGTGTGGGGTCCGAGCAGAAATGGGAACAGGTACCTGTCAAAACTAGGTACCTGTTGCCCCCCCCCCCCCCAAAAAAATGATATGTCAAATATGGTAGAGGTGGAGGGAGGAGGAGTTGAAGCAGAACTTCCCCTTTGGGGTGAAGATCTACTTTAAAAACAACATTATTAGCTTTCATTTTGTAGTCAAGTCCATCTAAATCTGCTAGTGCATCCAACACCAACATCTCCAGACAATGCTGCTGTCCAAGGGTGTCTCCACTGTTCCTCTATAGATAGAGGAACCAGCCTAAGACAGGAAGTGTTACTGGCCAGATCAACAGGTGACTAAAAAAAAGAAAAAAAGGCATAAAAACAGAAAACAGCCACTACATCTAATGCCGCGTACACACGGTCGGATTTTCCGATGGAAAATGTGTGATAGGACCTTGTTGTCGGAAATTCCGACCGTGTGTAGGCTCCATCACACATTTTCCATCGGAATTTTCGACACACAAAGTTTGAGAGCTTGCTATAAAATTTTCTGACAACAAAATCTGTTGTCGGAATTTCCGATCGTGTGTACACAAATCCGACGCACAAAGTGCCACGCATTCTCAGAATAAATAAAGAGATGAAAGCTATTGGCTACTGCCCCGTTTATAGTCCCGACGTACGTGTTTTACGTCACCGCGTTCAGAATGATCGGATTTTCCGACAACTTTGTGTGACCGTGTGTATGCAAGACAAGTTTGAGCCAACATCCGTCGGAAAAAATCCTAGGATTTTGTTGTCGGAATGTCCGATCAATGTCCGACCGTGTGTACGGGGCATTAGAATTGGTGTGTAACCAATTGGCTAGAGACAGAGAGTGATTTAGGACGCTGTGGTGCAGTGCTTTCTGTGTCTCCACTGGACTTCACCAGGGGGAGCTGACAAGCAGAAGGAGCTCAAAAGATTTGATGGTTGGCAGCACTGAATCAATGGGAGAATATGTTTGGGAAAGAAACTTTACTACGGCAGTTAATAGACGATTGGACTACAATTCCCAATACGAGACGGGTATAAAAAGACAGAAAGAGCTGTATTTTCACAGACTGAATATGGAGAAATTTGCTGTGAGGAAACTAAGGTGTGACCATTGCTTCTCCTGTGTGCACATCAACCACAAGACTGCGGCTTTGTGCTAAGGCTCAGAGTCGCTCCAGGCAGATACAGAAGTGAGCTGACATTTATTTGAATAGTATAAGGGTCAATTCTGCTTAGATGTTTGGACAATCAGGGAGAATCTGTGTCGGAGCCCCGGCAGCACTCAATGCATACAACACAAGAGTCATTTCAAAGAATGCTTGCTTTAATGGCAGCGTGAGATGAGTTTTTATACAAGATAAGGACAAGAAAGTTGCTCAACTTAAAGAACTTAAACCAGTTAAGAACCAGTTCTTACCGGAACCCACTTAACCTGTGACCATTGGGACAAACAAGACCCTAAAACAAAGAAATTCGTCTGTCAGCTATTTTAATGTTTTAGTCATGTTAACTCTTTTTCACCCTTCAAATAGCAGAACCCGTGTTGCTGTATCGCTGGTACTGGTGAGAGGACACAGCTGTCATTAACCTGTACCTGTTGCTGCTAGCAGGAACTGAGCTCATAGGGACTGGCCATCCAGCTAGCAGCATTATTTACTGCATGCAGACTTTACTGGGACTACTCATGTGCACCACTGTAAAGGCTGGGCCCCAATGCTAGCCAGCTGAAAAACTAGGACTAAAGACTGTTCACTCAGATTGCTGCTTCACAAGAACTTCCCTATTGTTTTTAGTAAGAGGTACCTCTTTAGGAAGTTTTAAATTTCACCACTGCCGTTCATATAGAGTGCACCCTAAAGTTGATATAGTCTACTGTTTATAGAGGAGGTATCACATTATTGATTATCATTGCTGTTACTGTTTTCTAATGCCATTACTTATTGCTGATTTTGTGGCCTATGATGGTTTTAAGAGTAGCTCACTGCTGACTTGCAGAGGCAAAAGGGGACAGGCTTAACTAAAGTCATCCTGGGTATATCTGCATGCTACAGCTTTACAATACTTTTCACCTGTAATTTCCTTAATATATGTGGGCTTCATGACACTCCACTATAGAAATCTTTATTTTATGGTTCTTGACTGGAAAGGCTTCAACTCAACCAAGTAACAAGAGCAATATACCATTCAATGTTTATTTTTATCACAAAGGTGCACTTAAGGAAGGATATAATTGCCCATATACTAGTATTAGTCTCAGTTGAGTTAGAGCAAATTAAACCAATTGCCATGATTCACATGAACTGGAGATTGAAATACCTTTTACTTTTTTTTTTAGCTGAAAGGGCTTTGATGCTGTATTGGCAAAATCAGCAGTAGCTTAATTTAAAGGAAACCTGTTACAAGAGAAATATGGCCCACTGCCTTCTCAGAATGATGTTAGTTGCATACCTATTATTATCATTCTCTGGCTTCACTGCTGTCTGAGTCAGTGACCTAGAACACCAAATCAATGAAGCCAGCTCAATTGATCTACTACCTACCAACTATCTGAAATCAGAGGATCTGGATTACAGGCATTCAGCATTTTTAGAGGAAGACCAACCTTTGCTATGCAATGCTACATAAACACAAAGTTTTTTTTCTTTAACCCAGTGGTCTAAACGAAAAAAACATAAAACCTGATAGGTTACTAACTAAGCTAAATTAGTGCGGCGATCCCCCCGCTAAGCTATTGTCAGAAACCATGAAATCAGACCGAGACAGAAGTACCATTAAATCACACTAGTTTAATAATAAAAGTAAATAGAGCAAACGTAGTCAAAACATAGCCAATAGTTTGGTAACCGGAACGGATAATCAGCCAAGCCAGAAGGTCAGGGATCAGTGTAGTGAAACAACAAGAAGGATCTGGAGCCAGAAGGGATGTCACCCGAGCAAGTCTTTAAACGGAAACGCAGGAGATAGTCTCTGTGATGTTGACCAAAGCGAAGGCAGAGATCCTCTGGGATCCACGGCTTAAGTAGGCAGGACTGACGAGCAGGATATCCTCAACAGCTGAGTAACTGTGGAGAGAAAAGAGCTGGCAATTAGGCGACAGCTGAGCGGCTAGTTCAGAGAAGGAAGGGCTGAGCCCAGCACTGACTAGCTATTGTGTTCTACCCCCCCCCCGGCCGAAACACACTGATTAGCCATTGGCTGCCAGTGCTGATCGGAGGCTGGTTCTCCCGCATGCTCATTCGACAGAAGTCTAGTCCAGCTCCTGTTGGACAGGCTGCTGTACATAATGGCTGAATGTCGCCAAGTTTCTGTTAAACCAGGCGATACCGGCCAATATTCAGCACATGTGTACCAGCCCTTACTCTCCTGACCAGATTCCTTTAAGGAAACTAATTTCTTAGACAAAATCAATAATGTTCTTCAATATTATATGAGTTTGTTATACTGTATTATTTGTTAATAAACATATTTGGTAAAAATATATGCCTGCATGTGTCAAGTTCCTCCACCCCAAACTCGCTCATCCATGTCTTTATGGACCTTGCTTTGTGCACTGGTGCGCAGTCATGTTGGACCAGGAAGGGGCCATCCCCAAATCCCCAAACTGTTCCCACAAAGTTGGGAGTATGAAATTGTCCAAAATGTCTTGATATGTTAACGCCTTAAGAGTTCCCTTCACCGAAACTAAGGGGCTAAGCCCAACCCCTGAAAAACAACCCCACACCATAATCCCCCCTCCACCAAATGATTTTGACCAGTGCACAAAGCAAGGCCCATAAAGATATGGATGAGCGAGTTTGGGATGGAAGAACTTGATTGGCCTGCACAGAGTCCTGACCTCAACCTGATAGAACAATTTTGGGATGAATTAGAATGAAGACTGTGAGCCAGGTCTTCTCGTCCACATCAGTGCCTGACCTCACAAATGTGCTTCTGGATGAATGGTCAAATATTCCCATAGACAAACTCCTAAACCTTGTGGACAGCCTTCCCAGAAGAGCTGAAGCTGTTATAGCTGCAAAGGGTGGGCCAACTCAATATTGAACTCTATGGACTAAGACTGGGATGCCATTAAAGGTCATGTGCGTATAAAGGCAGGTGCCCCAATACTTTTGACAATATATATATATATATATATATATATATATATATATATATATATATATATATATATATATATATATATATATATATATATACACAGTGTATAATATATATACTGTATGTACACTGTACGTATATATAAAGTGTATGTAGGTGGACAGCACCAGCTGGAACAGAATCCCATTCTATGCACCTAACATGGTTAATCCCTGGAGATCACCAAGATGAACAAAAACAGAGGTGGTGTGGCACATAGAGCTTAGTTTTATTGCTCATTATTATATACATAGTCCAGCAATGTACTCGCTCAGCACGCACTATATAAATCTTTAATTATGGAATTACGCCTACATGCTTGCGAAGGCATGGGTCAAAATTCCTCAGTGCTGGGAAACGCCATATGGGAGATACCGGTATCCCAGTATTGTTTATTGCAGGAAAAAAACATGCTGTGACAATCAATTAAGCAATATATTTATATAAAATTATTTTTAAACAATGCAAAATTTTAATTGAAATAATATATGAAGTGAATCAAAACCCTAAACATCGTATAGCCTTGTTTAGGAGTCTTCATAGGGTTAACTGATCATTATTATCAGCAGGAAGTATACCGTATATACTCGAGTATAAGTCGTTCCGAGTATAAGTCGAGGCCCTAATTTACCACAAAAAAATGTGAAAAACTTATTGACCCGAGTATAAGACGAGGGTGAGAAATGCACAGCTACTGTAAGTGGAAAAGAGGGTCAACAATGCCCATTTGCAGCCTCACTGTGCCCATTTGCATGCCTCACTGTGCCCATTTGCAGCCATAGGTCCCCTGAACTTCAAACTCGATAGTTAAGGGTTCCTAGATGCCCCCTAGCTGCAGCCCAAATTTGGGGTCTCTGAACCCAAAGGGTCCCAAAATGACATTGCTGCAGATGGACACAGTTGACTGAATTTGGGGCCCCATATCTTGGGGCCACTTAGTGCTAAGAACCCCAAATTTGGTGTGCAAACCCAGTGGAACTAGCACCATAAAATATCCAAAGCTGGAGTGTCAAGCACTTTTCTGTAGCAGAGAATGATATTTTCCGAACCAGCTTTGGGGCCCGTATCTCGGGGCCACTTAGTGCTAGAAACTCCATCTTTGGATATGTTCTGGTACCAGTTCCACTGGGTTTGCACACTAAATTTGGGGTTCCTAGCACTAAGTGGCCATGAGATAGGGGGCCCCAAAGTCGGTTCAGAAAATGTCAAGCACTTTTCTGCAGCAGAAAATGACATTTTCCAAACCGATTTTGGGGCCCCGTATCTCGGGGCCACTTAGTGATAGGAACCCCAAATTTGGTGTGCAAACCCAGTGGAACTAGCACCATAAAATATCCAAAGCTGGGGTTTCTAGCACCAAGTGGCCCCGAGATACAGGGCCCCAAAAATCGCTTCAGAAAATGTCAAGCACTTTTCTGTAGCAGAGAATATTTTCCGAACCAGCTTTGGGGCCCCGTATCTCGGGGTCACTTAGTGCTAGAAACTCCATCTTTGGATATGTTCTGGTACCAGTTCCACTGGGTTTGCACACTAAATTTGGGGTTCCTAGCACAAAGTGGCCATGAGATAGGGGGCCCCAAAGTTGGTTCAGAAAATGTCAAGCACTTTTCTGCAGCAGAAAATGACATTTTCCGAACCGATTTTGGGGCCCCGTATCTTGGGGCCACTTAGTGATAGGAACCCCAAATTTGGTGTGCAAACCCAGTGGAACTAGCACCATAAAATATCCAAAGCTGGGGTTTCTAGCACCAAGTGGCCCCGAGATACAGGGCCCCAAAAATCGCTTCAGAAAATGTCAAGCACTTTTCTGTAGCAGAGAATGACATTTTCCGAACCAGCTTTGGGGCCCCGTATCTTGGGGCCACTTAGTGCTAGAAACTCCATCTGGATATGAACATATTGGATATGTTGTGGTACCAGTTCCACTGGGTTTGCACACCAAATTTGGGGTTCCTAGCACCAAGGGGCCCTGAGATACGGGGCCCCAAAGTCAGTTCGGAAAATGACATTTTTTGCTGCAGAAAAGTGCTTGACTCGAGTATAAGTCGAGGGGGGAACTTTCAGCACAAAAAAATGTGCTGAAAAACTCGACTTATACTCGAGTATATACGGTAGGTTATTTTGTTGCCATAGAATACACAAAATGTGGCTCATTGCATAGAGCTTCCGTATATTCAAGACAGTGAGCAGAGCAAAGATGTACTATACCCCCAGGCAAGATGAATAAATATCAGAATTATAATATAAATGCATGCTTGAAATGTACAAAAAGAAACCAAAAAAGATAAGGAAATGCATGAATTAACAGTTCCACTAGCTGATATTTTCAGTTTTCCCAAAAAGCAATGTATATATTACAATTGCAAAATCTTAAATATAAAGCTGAATAATACAGAGCAATGTGTAATCATAGTCTGTGGACCCAAACAATTTTTAGTAATTAACTTGCCAACAATTAGTTGTAATCAGAATAAAGAAGTATTAAGTGCATGAATTTAGTTTGGTAAAGCACTGTGTATGATATATAGTTGCCATTTTCTAAAAATAATAACTTATTTTTTATCCTTTATTGCATCTCTTTGCAGCCACTTCTTGTCTACATGGATGCACCCTAGTAAGAGCTGCATGGCATGTCTCAGGATATATTTTTTTATGATCACAGCTGTGGACCATACCTGTGACAGGTCAGTGGAAGTGGCCATGACAGGGGGTGACAATTACTTAGTAATTAAAGCTGATTTCTGGTTGCCAGGAGTTTGATGGCAATCATTACAATATGTGGGTAACTGCAATTGTAGCAATATAAGGGCAACAAATGTTGACAGCACCCTTAGGAATGATAGCAATACAATGGCAAAAAATGTTGGCAACACTTTGACATTCATATCAATCCATGGGTAACAGACAAGGGCAACACACAGGCAATCATAACAATCCTTTTGTAACACACATGGGCAACACACTGGCAATCATAGCAATCCTTGGGTAATAGACATTGGCATCACATTGGCAATCATAGCATTCCTTGAGAAAGAGACAAAGGCAACACACTGGCAATCACAGCAATCCTTAGGTAACACACATGGGCAACACCCTGGCAATCATAGCAATCCTTTTGCAACATACTGGCAATCCTAGCAATCCTTGGGTAACAGACATGGCCAACACACTGGCAATCATAGCAATCCTTGAGTAACATACATGGGCAACAGACTGGCAATCATAACAATCCTTGGTTAACAGATAAGGGCAACACACTGGCAATCACAGCAATTCTTGGGTAACAGACATTGGCAACACACTGGCAATCATAGCATTCCTTGAGTAACAGACAAAGGCAACACACTGGCAATCATAGCATTCCTTGAGTAACAGACAAAGGCAACACACTGGCAATCACAGCAATCCTTAGGTAACACACATGGGCAACACCCTGGCAATCATAGCAATCCTTTTGCAACATACTGGCAATCCTAGCAATCCTTGGGTAACACACATGGGCAACAGACTGGCAATCATAACAATCCTTGGGTAACAGATAAGGGCAACACACTAGCAATCACAGCAATTCTTGGGTAACAGACATTGGCAACACACTGGCAATCATAGCAACCCTTGGGCAATAAGCAATAAAAAATGGGTGATCACTGTAACCCAGTCTGCCTCCCTCTACACTTAATGACATATTAATGAATACAGATCTGCATTAATTTGTGTCTTTTTATAAACTTAAAGTTAAAGAACTTCACCCCCCCCCCCCATGTTATCCTTTTTTTCTTTCCCCTTTTACCTGGTTTTCTTTATTATTTTAAAAATACATACTCACATGTCCAGCAAATCCAGCTTTTCTTGCTTTAATCTGCCAAAGGCCGCCGTATGCTCGATTCCGTGCTGCCATTTTCTCCACTGATGTCATCAAGAGTCGGCTGTCTCTTCTAGGTCCTAGCAGCCAACTCTCTGATGATGTGCCAGTGACACCTGGAATATGTGATGTGGGTATGTCCATGTCCAGCAGGCTTCAGCTATAGGGGGGGGGGGGGGGTGTAATTCTTGCCTAGTTGAGAAAAGCACAGGCTATGCTCTCCAAAAAAAAGGTATTTCTCCCTAAAAAACAAAAAAAGCATGTGTGATCCCCTGCTAATGCATAAAACACACTATATTGTATATAGAAACCTTGTCTTATCTATTCATTTGACTGAATATGTACAACATATTGAAGATGCGTGTCTTGCGCATATAAATACTATTAAAATCTAATTTGGATTTAAAATAAAAAACACACCATATTGCATAAGCTAACACTTAAAACAGCATGTATTTCATAACTCTTTCAGTGTACTGCCTTTAGGATCATTCACATGAAAGTGTTTTTTTCAATAATATGTAGAAGCTCGTTGCAAGTTAAGGATTTGTTCTGCTTTGTTTTTAGTAGTGTTGGCATGCATTTCTATGTATTTCTTGGTTTTCATACGTGCGTCATTTCATGCCTTTCACAAAAGGCCATTGGACCATAAATGCACAAATCTGCTTTTTTCCATTTGTTTGTATTATATTACAATCATATTTTTAAGTAGACAGAACCCATTCCTAGCCTATTGTTTACATGATAGCAGAGTTGGCAGTGGAAATAACATATAATAAATATTCTCAATCTTGTCTATTCACTCAGCTCCTGAGTCCATCGATTAGCCAGCTGCATTAGCACTGATCCGACTCTTATCTGCCTGGGCACACTTCATAAAGTGATAGGAGGGATGATTCTCGCTGGAGGATGCTGACATTAGTCTGCTTGTATATCATTGCTAACCCAGAAGCAGAAAAGAACTGTTTTTTAAAACCCAACTCCAGGAATTAGACAAAATCTACCCTTAGGTCTGGTTCACACCTATGCAGGTTACATAGTTACATAGTAGGCAAGGTTAAAAAAAGACACAAGTCCATCAAATCCAACCTATGTGTGTGATTTTCTGTCAATATTACATTTTATATCCCTGTATGTTGTGGTCGTTCAGGTGCTTATCTAATAGTTTTTTAAAATTATCTATGCTTCCCGCTGAAGCCACCGCTTGTGGAAGGGAATGTCACATCCTTTTTTTTTTTTTTTGCTACCTCAGTGAATCTTATAAGAGACTTAATCCACCTTATCAGTGTCATCCACGTCCCTTCAACTTTTCACATCATTGTAGCTTAGTTAGCGGATATCCAAAACATTTATTATCAAAAAAAGCGTATAAAGAAGAAACAAGTAAAATTTATACTAGAGATCTTAACCTTTATCTTATTACCTCAACCCTACCCCATATAATCCCCAAACCCCACCCTTTCACGCTTACCCCCTACCCCCTCCCTCCCACTCTCCCCCCCATTATCTGTGCACCCTTGGCCAACTTTATTCTCTTTAATTAAATCTAATTTTCAGTCCCTCAGAGATACTCCACTGTTTTTTAAATTCATTCCAACACTGCCAGTTGTTATTCTCTCCCATTGTATCACCATCTATTCCGTAACTCTCTTCCTCCATCTGGCGAATACCTTCCACTTCGTTGACCCAGTCCCATATTGATGGACTTTCTACCATCTGCCACTTTTTTGGTATAGTTTTTTTTGCCGCATTAAGCAAGTGTGGAACCAAAGACTCTTTATACTTTTTAACCTTCCCTCCTATTCCGTGGTGTAATACCGTCCAAGGATCAGCTTTTACTTCTGTCTTTGTTATTTCCTTGATGAACCCCAATATTTTTTCCCAGTATCTTTTAATTTCTGGGCAGTTCCACCATATGTGAGCCATATTGCCCACTCCTTTACATCCCCTCCAACACTCCGATGTCTTATCCCTTTGGTATTTACATGTTTTGTCAGGGGTAACATACCATCCTGTCAAGATTTTGTAATTCATTTCAGCAACATTGGTGCCGATCGACGAACGATGGGCCAGTTCCAATATTTTTCTTAAAGTGTTACTATCTATCTGCGATCCTAATTCTCTTTCCCATTTTGTGATGTATGGGGGTACCTCCTGCCTACCTACCTTCAGCCCCATTTTGTAAATTTTAGATATTATACCCTTCGTGTTGCTCGCCAGACACAGCTTCTCCAACTCTGAGAGCTCTTTTCCGGACCTTATTGGCCGTGGCAGGCGATCAACAAACTGGCTTAGCTGGAGGTATCTCCATCTATCTATCGCCCAGGCTTCTCTATTGTGCTTTAATTCGTGAAACTGAACAATCTTTCCTTCTTTTTTTATGTCTCTTAACTGTGCCTTTTCCTTCTTAATCCAATTACCACCTATTATACTTTTCCCCGGTGCAAAATAATCATTTTCCCTCAGTGACATTAAAGGAGAATTAAATGTCTTGTTTATTTGTTTATATATTGTGTCCCACGCTCTAATAACCACCTTCGTCAGTGTGTGTGTACTTCCGTCTAATAATCTATAATGTGGGGGGTTCCAAATTATGTGTCCTAAATGTGTCTTACTTAATTTATTTTCTATATTCACCCATCTCTTGTGTTTATTGTCTCTGACCCACTCAATCGCCCTCGACACCAATATTGCATTGTAATATCCCTGGATGTCGGGAACCGCCAAGCCCCCCTTTTTTTTTTCCTGTTTTATAATATCAAAAGAGACTCTAGCCCTTCTACCCTTCCAAACTGTTTTCATTATGATTGAATTAAGTTTCTTTAGATAAAACTGAGGTATTACCAATGGAAGGATCTGTAGATTATATATAATTTTTGGCAACAGAGTCATTTTTATAGCATTAATGCGACCCAACCACGATAGAGGCTTACCCATTATCCTTTTACTCTCAGCTTTTATTTCATTAAGTAGTGGAATGAAGTTTAGTTTATAAATCTTCCCTAATGAGTTTGCTAGTTTTATGCCCAAATAATTTATTTCTTTTTTCCATATAAAATGGAATTCTTTTTTCAACTTACTTTCTTCTTTTTTGTCTATGTTAATGTTCAGTATTTCGGATTTTGTCAAATTTATCTTAAAGTTGGACACCTCCGCATACTGTCTAAGTACTTTCAACACATTTGGCATTGTGATTCTAGGGTTGGCTATGAAGAGCAGCACGTCATCGGCGAAAGCCGCGACCTTATGCTCCTCATCTCCAACCCAGAATCCGCTTATATCCGGGTCCTCTCTGATCACCGAGAGCAATGGCTCCAGGGAGAGAACAAAGAGAAGGGGAGACAGGGGACAACCCTGTCTTTTCCCATTTTCCATTTCGAAAGTGGCCGACGAGGACCCGTTGATTTTTATCGAGGCCGTAGGGTGGTTATACAAGGCACGGATCCATCCCATCATCTTCGGACCCAATCCCAGATGTTTAAGAGTTTGGAACAGGTACCCCCAGTCTACTCTGTCAAACGCTTTTTCTGCGTCTATAGACAAGAGTAGACCTGGGGGACCCCTATCCTTGATGTTGTGCAGAAGGAGGAGAGTACGCACCCCATTGTCCCTACCTTCTCTTTTTGGGGTGAATCCTACTTGGTCTGGGTGTATCCATTTGCTCATCCCTTCTTTCAACTGGTTGGCTAAAACTCTAGCATATAATTTAACATCTGTGTTAATCAACGATATTGGCCTATAGCTAGAGCAAATCGTAGCATTTTTCCCTTCTTTTGGAATAACCGAGATCTCAGCTTTCAGCGCCTCCCTACTTAGCTCAAACTCCGTGCCCAGCCCGTTCATATATTCACAAAGTCTAGGGGTTAGTATATCTTTGAATTTTTTATAATAAAGGGAAGTGAATCCATCAGGCCCCGGACTTTTCCCCGAAGCTGATTCCCCCAGTGCTATATTAATCTCTTCTATCGTTATAGGGCTTTCTAAATCATCCTTACAGTTCTCCGTGATCCTAGGGAGATTTGCTTTTTTCAAAAATTCTCCTACCTTTATTTTATGGGATCTATCCTGGGTTTTATTTTTCCCAACTGTATATAAATCCTTATAGTAATTCCTAAAGTATTCCCCTATTTCGTTTGTTGTATGAACCATATCTCCTTTGCTATTTTGAATTCTTTCTATATAGTTTCTAGCTTTCTTTCTCCGCATGATTTTGGCTAGAAGTCGGCTGCTCTTATTCCTACTCTGATATCTTTCTTTTGCTACTTTAAAAAATACTTTTTTGGTTTCTCTATCTATCCGATTTTTTAGTTCTTCTCTTTTTAGGATTAAGTTTTGGTACACCCTCTTATCTTGACCTAGCCCTTTCTTGTGCTCCTGCTCCAGTTCATATAATTCTTCAGTTAGTTTTTTTATTTCTTCCCTTGTTTCCCTTTTCCTCTTTACTCCGTTTTATTAAGATCCCCCTAATATAGGCCTTATGGGCCTCCCACAGGGAGGACCCAGAGATCTCTCCTGTATCGTTTGTTAGAAAGTATTGTTTTAATTCCTGTTCTACTATTCTTATATTTGTTTCGTCCTGTATTAGGTCTTCATTTAATCTCCACGCTAATGGAACTCTTTGGGTATTAGAGACATACAATTCCATACTAACTGGAGCATGGTCTGACAATGTTATGGTCCCTATTTTGGATTCTACGGCTCTATCAAGAAGTGAATGCTCAATACAGATGTAGTCAATCCTAGAGTACGTCCCGTGCACTGGGGAGTAGAACGAATAATCCTTCAGTTTAGGATTCATGATCCTCCATAAATCCACCAGTTGACAGGAATGAAACTTCCGTTGTAACTTTCTCAGATTCCCGTTCATCTTCCCCAGCGCACGCGACGTACTATCTACCTCTGGATCCATACAGAGGTTTAGATTCCCCATCAGGACCAAACCCCCCTTTTTAAATTCCATTAATTTTTCCAATGTGTTTATTAAAAAAACGCTAGCCTCCTTGTTTGGGGCATACACATTGGCCAATGTACATTCCCATCCCTCAAGGGAGCCTTTCCAAAAGATAAACCTTCCACCTGGGTCAGTTAATCTCTCCTCCTCTTTAAAATTAACCCCTTTTGCTATTCCTATTGCCACTCCTCTTGCCCTTTTAGTGAATGAGTCCCCATAGAACCAGTTTGAAAAAGCTTTTGACCACAACTTAGTGCTTGAACCGTATGTCAAGTGGGTTTCTTGGAGAAACACCACATCTGCTTTGTATCTCCCCAATTCCTCCAGAATCTTATGTCGTTTCCTGGGCGTGTTAAGACCTTTGACATTATAGGTCATAAAATTTAGCTTCCTCATCTCATTACATATTTCTTGGATTGAACTTGCTTTACTATGTTAACCTTAGATTTTTTTAACCCTGTGCACAGACTACCTTTCCTCCCCCCTCCCCCCCCTCCCTCCCCTTCTCCCATCCCTCTCGGCCACCCTTTGGCCCCCCATTCGCCCAGCGCCATGGATACCATAGAGCGTAGCGAATCTCATTTTTTTGAGGTGAGACCTCGAGCGTGCCCCCCACCCCTTCCTACATGATGGTACTGACAGGAAGGAATCGGTCGGCGTCCACATTGGCTCCTCGCCCACTTTTCCCCACCGCCCCATCTCCCTCCCAGAATGACCTCTTACATTTCTTTCTTTTATCCCCCTTTCTTACGTCAAGCCTACTTCCACACTTCCCTCCTCCCTCCATCTCCCTCCCCCCCCGCACCCCAAATCCCCCCTCCCCTTCCCCCTCTCCTCTCTTCTCCCCCCTGAGTAGATCCGATTACTCTTCCTCCCAACCCAGCAATTTTGGCTCTTGTATGTCCAGCTTATCGCAAAAATCTTTCAATTCTTCGGGGAACCTTAGTCTTGCTGATCTTCCACCTTTATAGCCCATTAGACAAGCTGGGAACTCCCAGTTATATTTTACATTTTGATCTCTCATCTGAGTTAGCAAAGGTTTCAAGATTCTTCTCCTTGCTAGCGTTTCAGGCGCAAGGTCTGTATACACCTGAATCTCCGAACCTTCAAATTTTAAAGGGGGTTTAGATCTCAATTTAGATAGAATTGTCGCTTTATCTTCAAAGAAACTACTGAATCTAATTATTATATCTCTAGGCCTCTGAGGTTCTCTATTATATAATCTTCCAACTCTGTGGATTCTTTCTATCTTGGGGAACACTACCGCCCCTTCTCCAAGGAGTGGGCCCAGAATTATGGAGGCAATCTTCCTCAGATCTTCTTCTTTATTTTCTGGCACGGAGCGGAGTCTTAAGTTCTGTCTTCTGTCTCGATTTTCTTGGTCCTCGATCTTATAGAGAATTTTCTTCTGGTTTTGTCTTGAAATTTTTAATTGCTCTTTCAGATTACTCATCTCCAGCTCTAATTCATCTGTTCTTTTCTCCGTTATTTCTACCCTTTCCAAGAGACTTCCTAGGTCTGCTCTTACCAGGCCTATTTCTGATTTTATTGCATTCTCCATCTTTTGGAGCATGTCACTCAGTTCCCCTTTAGAAATAATCTGGACACTCATTCTACTATCTTCCCCCCGGCTCCTTTCCGTCTCGCCTTCCATAAAGGAAATCTCTCTTGATTGAGTCTTCTTTTCTTCACCTTTGTTTGGGGTTCCCCCTTTTCTCTCTGTCCTTGATCCTTCTTGGGCGTCTAAGTCTCCCCCTCTTGGGCTAGCTCCTTGGGACATATATTGTTTTATTGTGCTGCTAGTGGTCTTATCCTTCAGGGTTTTAGGTGCTCCCCCTTTTCCTGACTTAGCTGCTGCTTTATTCATCATTCCCTTCTTCCTTGCCCCTCTCGTTTGTACCCCCGTTTTAAATTCATCCTAGTCCCTCCACCCGTGGGAGAGTCTACCAGAGATGGGGGGGAGGGGCCCCACAAAAAAAAAAAAAAACAATTGACAAGGGGGAGAGGGGGGGTATTCTTAACTCCGAGAGGTCCCTTAAACAGCTCGAACCCCAGACGCCCATTCGCCTGTCCCTCTCCTTACAACAGTCAAGATGTGTCAGGGGATAGCGATTTTATGTCCAGCAATAACGCCAATTTAGGTCAAAACCTGAGCAAAGGCATTTAAATAGTGTCCAACTATGAAGTCTCACCTCTCCGCTTCCAATTTAAGGTAACTACAGTCCATTTCTCCTCACTCCTTTATTGACCCCTCTGGGTGTGTGGTCCTGTGTACCATTCAATTGTGTTTTCTCTTCACGTTTAAATTTTTCTGAGTTGATGTAACACCTCTCTAGTATGTACAGGACACTTTTACACTTTTACTCTTTCAATATGTCCCTTCTTTCGGCATTTAGTTGTGTACAAATTTCTCTTATTTAAGTCATCGGCAGTAAAACATTGGGATATCTTTACCTTCACATGTCCCCTTCTGCTCACCTCTTTCTTGCTTCATATTCTACTCCAACAATAAACTTCAAGAGAGGAGAGGCAGAACTAAAAAAAAAACAAAAAAAAAAAACGAAGTGCTTGTACTTTACCAGTATCCTGGGATCAGGGTGCTCGTCATGGGGTTACACTCCATATTACCGGAGTCCTCACTCGGGAGGGGTGCAGGGACAGTGAAGGGCGGGGGGGACAGAGATGAGCCCGACCTCCCGCACTCGCCGTCTGGCGCTTTGCCTGTCCGCTCAGGCGCTTCTCCTTCTTCCTCCACGGATTTCCCCGGCGGCGGCGTGCGCCGTGCGGGGACCTGTTCTCCTCCTCCTCCTCTCAGGTCCGCTCCTCTGCAACTTCCGGGAGTCTACCTTCCTATCCTTCAGCCGTGCATGGTCCTCTTACCACGGCTCACCATTCTGGGGGGGAGGATACGAACAGCATGGATCCCAGGAGCGCCAGCTTCCTCCAGCTGACACGCTCTGCTCTCTCCCTCCGTGACGAGCGTTACGTCCTCACGCCCATCCCATTGACCGGAATGTCACATCCTAACCGCTCTTATGCCCCGTACACACGAGCGGAATTTCCGTCAAAAAAAGTGTGATGGGAGCTTTTGGTCAGACTTTCCGACCCTGTGTGTGCTCCATCCAACTTTCTCTGTCTGAATTTTTGCCAGCAAAAGATTGAGAGCTGGCTCTCTATTTTTCCAACGGAAAAAGTTCTTGACGGAAATTCTGTTTGTCTGTATGCAATTCCGACGCGCAAAAAAACAGGCATGCTCGGAAACAATTAGACGCACGCTCGGAATCATTGAACTTCATTTTCTCGGCTCGTCGTAGTGTTGTACGTCACCGCGTTCTTGATGGTCGAAAGTTCAGAGAACTTTTGTGTGACCATGTGTATGCAAGGCAAGCTTGAGCGGAACCCCGTCGGAAAAAACATCCAAGATTTTTCCAACGGAAATTCCGCTCGTGTGTATGGGGCATTACAGTAAAAAACCCTTCTACGCAGTTTAAGGTTAACCCGCTTTTCTTCTAGTTTTAGTGAATGGCCGCTTGTCTTATTAAATTCCCTTTTGCTGGAAAAGTTTTATCCCTAATGTGGGGTCACCAGTACGGTATTTGTACATCAAAATCATATCCCCTCAAGCGTCTTCTCTTCAGAGAGAACAAGTTCAGTGCTCGTAACCTTCCCTCATAATTAATATCCTCCAGACCCTTTATTAGCTTTGTTGCCCTTCTCTGGACTCTCTCCAGGTCCAGGACATCCTTCCTGAGGACTGGTGCCCAGAACTGGACAGCATAATCCAGGTGCGGCCATACCAGAGTCTTGTAGAGTGGGAGAATTATCCTTTTATCTCTGGAGTTAATCCCCTTTTTAATGCATGCCAATATTCTGTTCGTTTTGCTTGCAGAAGCTTGGCATTGCTTGCCATTGCTGAGCCTGTCATCTACTAGGACCCCCAGGTCCTTTTTCATCCTAGATTCCTCCAGCGGTTCTCACCCTAGTGAGTAGATTAAATTCATATTTTTGCCACCCAAATGCATTATTTTACATTTTTCTACATGAAACCTTATTTGCCATGTAGGTGCCCACCCCATTAATTTGTTCAGATCTTCTTGCAAGGTTTCCTCATCCTGTGGAGAAGTTATTGCCCTGCTTAGCTTAGTATCATCCGCAAATACCAAGATTGAGCTGTTTATCCCATTCTCCAGGTCATTTAGGAATAAATTAAATAGGATTGGTTCCAGGACAAAACCCTGGGGGACCCCACTTTTCACCCCGGACCATTCCGAGGACTCCCCATTTCAGAAACCATGAATCAGACTGAGACAGAACTACAGTTAAATCACACTTGTTTAATAATAATAAAAAAAGGTAAACAGAGTAAACATAGTCAAAACATAGCCAGAGTTCAGGAACCGTAATGAATAGTCAGACAAGCCAAAACGGCAGGGAGCCAGAGAACAGCATAGTAGAACAGCAAGCAGGATCTGGATCCAGAAGGAATGTCAACCAAGCAAGTCTTTAACAGGAACACAGGAGAGCGTCTCTAGAGATGTGACCAAGGCAAAGGCAGAGATCATCTGGACTGGACAGCTTAAGTAGGCAGGACTGATGAACAGGATATCATCAACAGGTGATTCACTGTGGAGAGACAGGAGCTGGCAATTAGCCGACAGCTGAGTGGCCAAATCAGAGAAGGAAGGGCTGAGCCCAGCCCTGACACTACCCTCTGAACTTGCCCCTGTAGCCAGTTTTCAACCCATGTACTCACCCTATGGTCCATGCCAACGGACCTTATTTTGTACAGTAAACGTTTATGGGGAACTATATCAAATGCTTTCACAAAATCCAGATGCACTACGTCTACTGGCCTTCCTTTATCTAGATGGCAGCTCACCTCCTCATAGAAGGTTAATAGATTGGTTTGTCAAGAACGATTCTTCATGAATCCATGCTGATTACTGCTAAAGATACTGTTGTCATTACTAAAATCTTGTATATAGTCCCTTATTATCCCCTTCAAGAGCTTGCATACAATTGATGTTAGGCTAACTGGTCTGTAATTCCCAGGGATGTATTTTGGGCCCTTTTTTAAATATTGGTTGTAACGACACCCCGAGTATGAAAGGGGTTAAAGTCGTTTAGGACATTCCATACCCAAACACAAAGGCAGCTACCGAACACTCCAATCAGCCGAACAAGGAACCCATACAAATAATCCACCCCAAAAACGAGACACGGCTCTGTCTTCAGGTTCCAAGCAGGAATCAACTCATTTATTATAACACATGGTCACAACAGATAAAATAACTCAGAGACTCTTTCCCCCCCACCCTTGGAAAAGAGGGCGGGTTCAACTGTCCAATGACAATGGACACACAGGTCAGGTGTGTTTAACGTCTCATCAGTACACAGTGTTAGCAGGGAGAGCTGTTGGAAGAATCCCCCCTCCCTCCAATGCAATACACATCCTGTGATCCAAGGCAGACAAACACAAACCCTCCAATGCAATACACATCATGTGATCAAAGACAGACAAACACAAACCCTCCAATGCAATACACATCCTGTGATCCAAGGCAGACAAACATAATAGAACATTGGTTTGCAGGAGGCTGGCATTCAGTCCCCTCCAAAAGCCTCTTTTCCGACTAGGTTTGTCACATTGGTGCTACATTGGTTTTTCTCCAATCAGCTGGTACCATTCCAGTCAGTAGGTTGCAGTTGATGTATATTCCAAGTGCATTTTGCGTTTTTCCCATTTTTAATGGGAGAAGTCAGAAGTGTCAGAAGTGATTAATGCTGATAGCAGAGGAACAAAGCAGCAGACAGAAATGACAGTTAGTGCTTTTAATTGAGACAAGTACACACTATAGAGGGATATGTTTTTCTCACATTTCATGTCTGGTGTTTACAATCACTTTAACCGCTTCTGGACCAGCCGCCACAGTTTTACTGCGGCAGGCTGGCTCCCCTGCGTGAAATCACGTTACTGTACGTTATCTCGTGAGGTCCGGATAGCAAGCGCATTGAGGGTGCCGATGCTCGTGGCCGATGGTCGCGATGACCACCGCCCATGAGCGATCGTGACCAGGAGACACAGAACAGGGACGAGTGTGTGTAAACACACACTTCCTTGTTCTGTTCTGACAGGAGTGACAGATCGAGTGTTCCTATTAGCTAGGAACCACAATCTGTCACTTCCTGTAGTTAGTCCCTCCCCCTCCAGTTAGAATCACATCCCAGGGAACACAGTTAACCCCTTCACCGCCCCCTAGTGTTAACCTCTTCCCTGCCAGTGACATTTTTACAGTAATCAATGCATTTGTAATCGCACTGATCGCTGTATTAATGCGAATGATTCCAAAAATGTGTCAAAATTGTCCGATGTGTCCGCCATAATGTCGCAGTCAGGATAAAAATCACAGATCACCGCCATTACTAGTTAAAAAAAAAAAATAAATAAAAATGCTATAAATCTATCCCCTATTTTGTAGACGCTATAACTTTTACGCAAACCAATCAATATACACTTATTGCGATTTTTTTTTTTTTTTTACCAAAAATATGTAGAAGAATACATATCGGCTAAACTGAGGAAAAAATGTTTTTTTTTATATTTTTGGGGGATATTTATTATAGCAAAAAGTAAAAAATAATGCGTTTTTTTCAAAATTGTCGCTCTTTTTTGTTTATAGCGCAAAAAATAAAAAACGCAAAGGTGATCAAATACCACCAAAAGAAAGCTCTATTTGTGGGAAAAAAAGGACATCAATTTTGTTTGGGTACACTGTCGCACAACCGCGCAATTGTCAGTTAAAGCAACACAGTGCAGAATCGCAAAAAGTGCTCTGGTCAGGAAGGAGGTAAATTCTTCAGTGGCTAAAGTGGTTAAGTGCCACCAGGCCCTATCTGTATAGGGTATATATGTTATCCCATGGGTTTATTACCATTTACCATAGCTTTATCTGTGTAGCTAATGATAACTACTTTTGATAACTGCACACTAGTGATTTTTCTAGTTTGATATTTCCTGTGTGCTCCTACATTAACTAGCATTTTTATAGGGGAAAAAAGAGCAAGCCTTCATTGCAAATATTCCCAACATGTTTAACCACTTGACCTCCGGAGGATGTACCCCCTTAATGACCAGGCCATTTTTTGTGATACGACCCTTCCTTACTTTAATTGACAATAGCGCAGTCATACAACACTGTACCCAAATAAAGAATTTTTCCCACAAATAGAGCTTTCTTTTGGTGGTATTTGATCACCACTGGGTTATTTATTTTTTGCGCTATAAACAAAAAAAGACTGACAATTTTGAAAAAAATATATATATTTTTTTAATTTCTGCTATAAAACATATCCAATAATTTTTTTCTTTTAAATCAAATTACTTCATACATCTAGGCCAATATGAATTCTGCTACATAGTTTTGGTAATAAAATCCCAATAAGCGTTCATTGATTGGCTAGTGTGAACGTTATAGCATCTACAAACTATTGTATATATTTATGTAATTTTTTTTATACTAGTAATGGCGGCGATCAGACTTATAGCGGGACTGCAATATTATAGCAGACAATCAGACACTAACTGACACACAAGATCTACCCCCCCCCCCGTCAGAACGGAGATCTGTCTTGTTTACATAAGCAGATCCCTGTTCTGTTCTGTGTTTTACTGACGATCGGCGGGTGCCGGCGGACATCCAGTGTGCGGCACCCGCAGATCGGCTCCTGCTGTGAATAATCACAGCAGACGTGGTTCACTGGCGGTGCATGCGCCCTCTGAGGGTGGAAGTGCAGAATTGAGTACATATAAGTGATTCTGCACAGAAGAGACAGATATATATATATATATATATATATATTTTTTTTTTTTAAATAACAAACATGTTATACTTACCTCCACTGTGCAGCTCGTTTTGCACAGAGTGGCCCCGAACCTGGTCTTCTGGGGTCCCTCGGCAGCTGTCTCTCGCCCCCCCCCCCGCAAGGACTCAACACCTTCATGTGAGCTCCCTCTCTTGGTGTTGAGTGCTTGCGGGCGCGCTCCCGTGATACAGCTGGTGGCCATAGCCGCTCACTGTATCACTTGGCCCCACCCCCGGCACGCTGCGTCATTGGATGTGTTTGGCAGCAGTGCGAGCCAATGGCTGCACTGCTTTCAATCCATCCACTGTAACCATTCAACGGCCAGGCTGAGCGGCGAAGAGTATGTCGGGGGCGAGCGTTGAGACTTTCGAGGGGGCAGGTAAGTAAAACGGGGGGGCTGGGGGGGGGCAGTATTGTCGGATGTTTTTTTCACCTTAATGCATTGAATGCATTAAGGTGAAAAAAAATGTTTATCTTTACAACCCCTTTAAGTGGTTAACAACTGATACTTCCTTATTGTGATTATAAATCATAAACCAGATTATTGTAAGAAAATCGAAACTGAAAATTTCTAGGCATATTCCAACACAAGAATTTGGGTTTAAATGCCACCAGGCCCTATCTGTATTGGGTATAAATGTTATCTCATGTGTGAGCAGGTTTTCTTCCACCAACCCAAAGCTCATTAGTAAGATAATTGACTTCAACTCAATAATCTTAGATGGAAAAAGGTGGAGATAGCTGGCCCATAGAATCGATGAGAGCCAAACATGGCTGAATGAATACCATCATCATCAATAAAGTAAATGCATGTTTGCATGACTGTGATAGAGGCATTAGATAGTAAGCTTCTCGGGTTCAAGCACAGATTGGATTCTAGACAAATATGTTGCATAAAGCTGTAGAATATGTTTGTGCTAAATAAATAAAGAGAATTTTTCTAAAAAGAATTTCACGTTCTTTTTTATTTTTATACCTGAACAGATGCATCTCAAAAAATTAGAAAATCATCTAAAAGTCAATTTATTTCAATAATTCAATTCAAAAAGTGAAACTCATATTATATAGATTTATTATACACAGAGTAATATATTTCAAAATTCAGTATCTCAGAAAAGTAGAATATTGTGAAAACGTTTAATATTGTAGACTCATGGCGTGACACTTTAATCAACTAATTAACTCAAAACACCTGTAAAGGTTTCCTGAGCCTTTAAATGGTCTCTCAGTCTGCTTTAGTAGGCTACTCAATCATGGGATATTGGGGGGCACAGTGGTGTAGTGGGTAGCACTCTTGCCTAGCAGTGAAATGGGTCGCTGGTTCAAATCCCAATGACACTACCTGCATGGAGTTTGCACGTTCTCCCTGTGCCTGCGTAGGTTTCCTCCAGGTACCCTGGTTTCCTCCCACACTTCATAGACATGCTGGTAGGTTAATTGGCTTCTGTTCATATACTGTCCAAAATTGGCCTAGTATATGAATGTGAGTTGGGGACCTTGGATTGTGGGCTCCTTGAGGATAGGGACCGATGTGAGTGTGTGATGTAAATTGACTGTGTAAATTTACAGCACTATATGGGTACCTTAAATAAATAATAATATAATAGATGAGCATCTTAATGAGACACAATGTACAGGGATAGGGACAATTGTAGACATGCACACTCACTCAGGATGGACTGGTGTCTTTATTCAACCTTACTAACTATGTAACTATGGGGAAGACTGCTGACTTGACAGTTGTTCAGAAGACAGCTATTGACACCCTTCACAAGGTGAGTCACAAAAGCTCATTGCTAAAGAAGCTGGCTGTTCACAGAGTGCTATATCCAAGCATATTAATGGAAAGTTGAGTGGAAGGAAAAAGTGTGGTAGAAAAAGGTGCACAAGCAACAGGGATAACCAGCCTTAAGAGGATTGTGAAGCAAAGAAAAGAGAAAGAAAGGCAATTCAAGAATTTGGGGGAGATTCACAAGGAGTGGACTACAACTGGTGTCAGTGCTTCAAGAGTCACCACACACAGACGTATCCAGTACATGGGCTACAACTGTCGCATTCCTTGTGTCAAGCCACTCCTGAACCAGAGACACCGTCAGAAGCATCTTACCTGGGCTAAGGAGAAATAGGACTGGACTGTTTCTCAATGGTCCAAAGTCCTCTTTTCGGATGAAAGTAAATTTTGCATTTCATTTGGAAATCAAGGTCCCAGAGTCTGGAGGAAGAGTGGGGAGGCACAGAATCCAAGTTGCATGAGGTCCAGTGTGAAGTTTCCACAGTCAGTGATGATTTGGGGAGCCATGTCATCTGCTGGCGTGGGTCCACTGTGTTTTATCAAATCCAAAGTCAGCGCAGCCCTCTACCGTGAAATTCTAGAGCATTTCATGCCTCCCTCTACTGACCAGCTTTATAGAGATGCTGATTTCATTTTCCAGCAGAACTTGGCACCTGCCCACACTGCCAAAAGTGCCAATACCTGGTTTAATGATCATGATTGGCCAGCAAACTCTTCTGACCTAAACCGCATAGAGAATCTGTGGGGCATTGTCAAGAGAAAAATGAGAGATACCAGATCCAACAAGGCAGACAAGCTGAAGGTTGCTAGCAAAGCAATCTGGGCTTCCATAACATCTCAGCAAAAGGAGCCCCCAAGTATTGCGTGCATACTATAATGAACATGGACATACTTTTCAGTAAGTCAACATTTCTGTATTAAAAATCCTTTTTTTTATTGTTCTAATGCAATATTCAAATTTTCTGAGATACTGAATTTTGGGTTTTCACTAGCTGTAAGCCATAATCATCAAAATTAAAAGAAAGAAATTCACTCTGTGTGTAATTCATCTATAGATAACATATGGGTTTCACTTTTTGTATTGAATTAGTGAAATAAATTAACTTTTTGATGATATTCAAATTTTTTGAGATGTACCTGTAAATGCCAACATTGAATTAAATAAAACTAAATACCAAAATTAGACCTGAATTGCAGTCTCTTCAAAAACTACTCTCTACAATAGTAGTATACCTTTGTTAAAGTATATTGAACAACCAGAAGCCAAGCTCAGTACTTTTGTTGTGCAATATACAAAACTGGTAATATACTGTATATATTAAAACCATGGTGACATGAACATATCCAGTATAAATGTACTATTTCTCCCCCGAAGAAATCAGCAGCCACTTTAATCCTCAAAATACATAGAGTATTGCTGGAATGTATGGCTATGTGGCTATATGATATGTGTCACTCCCACTGGTGCAAATATAAATGGATCTCCATAAACGAATCCCATTAAATGAATGAACTTTTTTTAATTTAAATTTAAATTTGTTTTTGTAAACAAGATGGAGCATCAGTTGATGAAATACGGGAAGAGCAGGTCTAATTACTGCCAGGCAGGCTGTAAAGTAATTACAAGCAGTATCCCTGTTATTGTCACAATCTGGTAGCTCAGAGAGAAAAGAGATAAATCTCGGTGTTCTGAGAAATGAAGTCATTTCATTGCACTACATTAATGATATCACTAATCACTGGTTTAAATTAAAAGGTTTGTGGACTATGGCTTCCATTGCCAGACAAATGAACAGTTTGCTGACAGGTCTATTAGATAGAGGCAGTGACCTGGCCTTTCCTTGTATCGGAGTCTGTCCTGGTTTTCATTGTGTCATCTCTCATCTAGTCAGAATGCGCCATCGAGTCCCTGGCTCTCCTCAGTGCCAGGAATGAAATCTTTGCCCATGTCATGGAACAAGGTGAGAGGTGAGCTGATGACTGACTTCTGTCTGCCCGCATCCGCCCCGTCTTCTTATCACTAATGGATCTGAATGAGATCAATGTGTGTGGGGGAGATATACAACAATTTGGAAGAACGCCCGCAGGAACAGCGAATGACATCAGAGAGAAACGTTCTTGCTAACACAATAGAACATGATTAACAAGTGACCTTCTTCATGAGAAGACAAGGACACCAGTCTTTGTTTGGGTCCTTGCACACAGTACTGATGCACGAACGCCGCATCCTCCTGGCAGAAACTTAATGCGCAAAAAGCACCAGCATGGTCCTTTAGTATGCATGTTTACACGCAGAAAAATCATAGTTCCAAAAGCCAAATTTTAAAAGAACATAATCTACTAGTCAAGGGGAGAGATGTTATTTACGTGTGCATGAGCGTAAAAAACTGGCCAGTAACACAATTTTTTTTTGTTTCATTTTACTAATCTAAACTTGGCACTAGTTTTCTGTTTGTATAGGCTCATGAAGGCTATGGGCTGCATTCAGATCAGTAAAAATACAAACAAAAAAATATATAACTTTTCATGTTTTGAGTTCTTAAAGCGTGGTTCCCATTAAAAAAAAATAAATGAATAAAAGTCAGCAGCTACAAATACTGCAGCTGCTGACTTTTAATCGGACACTTACCTGTCCCAGGGTCCAGCGATGTGGGGGATCAAAGCCCCGCTTGTCCCCCCCTCTGCTCGGCGGCGCCGGCATTTTAACTGTGGGCGCCTGGCTGTGGATTCAAACACTGCGCGAGCCGCGCCGTGCGCCATCACTGGCCCCGCAATCATCTGGGACCGGTCACGTATCCCAGATGATTGACAAGAGGGAGGGTGGAGAGGCGATCTCCCTTTCTGCGCCGTGGGAAGTGACGTCAGGAGCCCAGGCACCGAAGGAGGCAGACTACGAGGGACCCCCTAGCAACAGGCATTTAGAGGTGAGTAAAAAAAAAATTTCTCCAAATGTTTTTTTTTTTTAAGCACTTTACTAATTTTTTTTTTTTTTTTGGGGTGGAACTCCACTTTAAGCCGGTTTTGCCAGTAAAGTATTAACCTTTAACAACAGAATTAATTTTCTCTAATATCATATAAACTGAAACCTGATTGGTTGCTGTGGGTAACATCTCATCTTATTTTTTTGCACTGTTTTTACTGAGTATGCCCCAAAAATGTCTAAAGGAAGAGCTTATGCTGAGGTCAGGAAAAGGGGGGCTGGACATATGCACGCAATTATAATCCTTGTCTGATGTATGTTTTCTGTATGTGTAGTTCCACTATCTAGAGATCGACTGCCTGCCCATATATGGATTGAAATCCGGCCAGTTGTTGCTGAACCAGCCACATTTCGATCCATCTATGGCCGGCTTAAGTGTGTTTTATAGAGGGAAAGAGCTGTACTAAGGGGGTTGAGCTGAAATTGGGGGATAGAATTGTACTGGGGGAGGAGAGATGAACTGAGTGGGAACAGCTGTACTAAAGGGGCAGAGATGTACTGGGGTGGGTAGAGCTGTATTGGGTGTATAGAGCTGTACTGAGGGGGATAGCTTTACTGGGGAAAGCCTGTACTGAGGGTGGAAAGCTGTACTGGGGGGGTTGATTATACGGAAGGGTGAGAGCTGTAATGCATGGGGAGAACTGTACAAGGGGGGGGGGGGGGCTGTACAGAGTGGAAAGATCTATACTATGAAGGTTGGAGGAGAGCTGCACTGAGGGGGCAGAGCTGTACTGATGGGGGGGGGGGGGCTGTACTATGGGGGAGAGCTCTACTTGGGGGAGAGCTATACTGGAGGTGGAAGAGCTGTACTGGATAGGAGAGTTGTACTGGGGGGTGGGGTGGGGGCAACTGTACTGTGGGAGAGAATCTGTACTAGTGGTGCCTGTTGGGGATAAGTTGGTTCAGTCTGTTGGACCTGGGTAATCGGTACCCAAAGATTTCTGTACGTCCAGAGGTTTGAGGGAGGACTGCCTTCATCTGCCCGTTGAGGGAGGGGAATCTGCAATTAAAGCGGAGTCCCACCCAAAAATGCGCAGTGTGTGTCCCCGGCTGTGAAGCCACAGCCGGGCGCCCACAGTGACAATGCCGATGCCGCAGAGAGGAGGGGGAGACAGTCAGCAGCTGCAGTATTTGCAGCTGCTGACTTTTATTTATTTTTTTTAATCGGAACTCCGCTTTTGCTGTACTATGTCTACTGTGCATTCTGTACTCCTAACCCCTGCACTCTGTGTGTTACTACTAGGGTGTGCACCCAAAAGCTCAAACACACACGCCTTTCTCTACTGCCTCACCTGCATGGGGCAGTGAACAAATAGGAAGTGCTCTGTGCTGAGTGGCTTCTTGTTAATTCAATGCACAGTTTATTATGCTTCAGTTATGAATGGACACAGTGAGTGAGTGTGTTCATTTAGAAAAGGAAGGGGCCGGTAAATTACGCTCTCCATCCTGAAACATCTCCCATAGCAGCAGGGGGGGAGAGGAGAGGAAGGAAGCCAGCAGCACTGTGGGGCAGGGGGGGGAGCAGAAAGGGGGGACCCTGGCAATAGGGGGATTTAGCACAGAACATAGTGATTAGGGTGCACCTGGCATACCCTCTGCGCACACCTATGCTACTGACCCCTGTTCTTCGTCCATGTGCTCTGTGAGGTGTGCACTCCTGACTCCTGCAGCATAAAGGATGCTCCCAAAATGCACTGCAATGCAGATCAGACAAACAAGTCTTATTAACGGCAATGCATTTTCTGCTTCCTCTGCATTTGAAAATGCAGCCAAATGCATAGCAACACGCCCTATAAAAGGACCCTAACAATAAATAATATTATGTTGTGAGGCCAGAGACTTTTGTCATGATCATGGTTCACTGGCAGCATTTACTTTTATGAAAAACAAGAACTACACTTTTCTAGCTCATGCATAACTTTATGTTACATTTTGCTGCATTGATATGCAAATACAAAATTGCAGATAGCACTGAGTTGGCTTTCCTATTGTTCAGGATAATTCTCGTGGATTTGCATGCTTTCTTCTATATTTTCTCTGTGATCTACAAAATATCAAAGTGTATGAATATTGAACAGTGTTTTAACTTGGAAATACATAAAATGAGAATGGTAGAAAACAAAAGTGCAAATATGGATGTCTTGAGTAAAAGGTTGACCAGCCGAAATTGATATTTCACCTAGAAGCTGATTCTGTTATACCGAGTGGCCTGCTATTCCTTTTTTATTATGTAGAAATTGAAGGGTTGACATCTCCCTCTCAGAGATAACCATTCTGTCTGCTCCCCCACTTTTAAGTAATACTGCCCTGGTCCCCTCACTCCTGAACGCAGCCAAACGTTTAATCCCCAGACTTTGGCACGATCCAGATAGCCCTACATTGAGGAACTGGAGCAATAGAGTAGATGATATCTATAATTTGGAGTGCCTGAGATTCAGTGGAGAAAAGGGTTGGGTGGGATTTGAGAGAAAATGGAAGGACTGGCACTCATTTAGGATTACTTTGAAGTTCATAGAGATGGTAGGAGCCTGACTGGTTTAGGAGTCGGTACCGAGATAGATGTAAGCGACATCAATAGTCGGTTCTAGAGCAGGGGAGGGGAGTTTAGAGGCAATGTGTATCTAGTTGTGGAGAAGAAAGTCTTTGGGTGATGAAATGTATGTTATTAAACTGTATTGGAATTAAAAAAAAAAAAAAAAGTAATGCTGCTCTTGCTACTTTATTCATGTAAAAATAAATGTCAAATAATTGAAAATCCAACAACAGGTCCCCTTGTAATGACCATGACAGTTAAGTAGAAGTGGAAGCGCTCGTCTTTTTTTTGCTGGAGTCTTTAAGAGACTGTGTGCCGTATTTCAACTTGCAGACATTCAACCAAAGATGAATGGTTTTTGACCTTTGAAGTTCAGGGCAAAGCAACAGGCTCATTTAAACCCTGTACACATGGACCAAATATCGCCCAGCATCAGCTGGTTCAATAGAAACAGGCTGCAATTCGGCCTGTGTGTACAGCAGCGGGTCTGGCTTTTATCGAAGGGGCATGACTGGAAAAGGTCTGCAAGAGCTGGCCGATGTGCTCTGGTGGGGGCAGGGGGCGGGCATCCCCCTGTCAGAAAACAATAGCTAAGCGGAGAGATTGATGTACTAACATTGGATAGTTAGTACAGCGGCTCCTCTCAAGCTCTACAGTTTTTTATCACTCAGCCCACTAGGTTGGACGAAAAAAAAAAAAATAGTGTGTACTAGGCTTTAAAGTCCACCACCTCCAGCAATGCATACTTCTAATTCCGCTCCCTCTCCACTTCATTATTCTGCTGGGATTGAGTAAAGGAACCCTGTGTACGCTCCAAGTTGGTCTAGGTAAACTTACACTACATCGGGCCAGTCACCAAACACCAGCACTGTCACATAAGAGGAAGGGGAGACCGCTTTAAAGTGAATCTGATGCTATGCCATACATGGAAAAAATGTAAGACATCAATAGGCAACTGATATGTTGCTAAACTGTAAATAATAATGCTTGGTCCCACGTGCCCCGTGTATCCAGGGTGGTACAATGTTAGCGTCAGGCATTGATAATGACATGGGACTGGCAGAATACTCTCTGTGTTTGGGCTAAAACTTGATAATGGCCAGTTTGTTGCAGACCCCCCCCCCCCCCCCCCTGCGCCCCAGAGTACATGGATAATCCTTGTGTCAATATCAGAAGGTGAGCATGTGGCAGGTATAACTGTGCCCATTTGGGGCCTCGGAGAGAGCTCTTGCTAGTGCTCCCAAAGGCAGGGTGAGGCTGCCATTTCACGCAAAACTGACCTTAGGACAGCTCTCCAACTTAAAAATGATGCTTTTCCATGAGAACATTCCTTGTCATTCTTGGTCCAACTTCTGTAACACTTTACGCTGTTCACTATGGACATCAGTTCATCATTACCCGTCATAATTCTTCTCTTATTTTTGTTGTGCAGCATTTCTTAGCTGGTACCGCTGAGCCTGTACTGGACTCCACCAACCTAGTAACCCGTCGCCTTACTCCCAGTGACATCGATATTACGACATTAATTACATGTGAATACTAGGAAGCTTGTACAACACTGTGCTTACTATCTCCCAAGGCCTCACACCATCTTCCATGACTTCCAGGCAGGGCTGGTGCAACGATTTTTGACAGGCGAAAACTAATTTTGCCGCCCCCATTGGCTCCACCCCTGACTCCACCCCTTTTACCCTGCTCATGTGACAGAAGGCGTTACTATACAGGAAGCATCGGCTCTGCTTCCTCTAGCGCTGGCTCCAGTGCCGTTTTGCACCTGTAATTACACTACCGATTGGACGGAGTTAGTTACATGCTGCAGCCTGCAGAGCATGCAGACGTGGAGGGAAACCAGCGGCCGGGCGCCCCTAGGCAGCAGTGCACCCTAGGCGACTGCCTAGTTTGCCTAGTGGTAGCACCGGCCCTGCTTCAAGGTTGGGTCCATGCCCCATTGCACGAGATGGTCCCAGCAATGGGGTCCCGATCACTAGGAAAGGAGCATCTTCTCTATCAAGGCCTTTTGTCACCTATGCCAATTCACACAGCTTCCCAACCGGCTGGCTGCTTATGCACTCAACACTAGTACTATAGTCATTAACAACGGCAATAAAGCCTCCTCTGAATAGCTTCACTGCAGGTTAGACAGTTATAGTGCATCTTCTCTAACTCATCTTATCCTCTAGTTAGACCAGTTCTTGTGATATGCTATGTATGCACAAACCTTTTTAAAGTGATTGTAAAACTCAAAGGTTTTTAATGTTAATACTGTACATTTTCTTCAAGTACAGCTCCCCACCGCAGCCCACCCAAATACTCTCCTGAGCCCCATCTCGGTCCAGCGATGTGCACGTCTACAGCAGCTCTTCCTAGGCTTAGCTGTCAGTCGAAACCTGTAAGCAGAGAGCGGGAGGCGTGATTAAGCAGAGCTGTGTATCTGAATAGACATAAACAGCTTGGCTCAGGAGTGAGCCAGCACAAGTGCCCCCATAAGAAGTGGCTTCCTATGGGGGCACTCAGTGGGAGGGGAGGAGCCAGGGGCACCAGCTGGGGACCTGAGAAGAGGAGGATCATGTTTGCTCTGTTCAAAACCATTGTACAGAGCAGGTAATATAACAACTTGTTTGTTATTTTAAGGAAAAAAAGGGAAGCTTTACAACTACTTTAAGACTGCCCTCAGGTAACTTTAGACCAGGCAAAGTTAAATGCTAATAAGACCCCTTTCATACCGATGGCGTTTTGCAGGCGCTATAGCGTTAAAAAAAGCGCCTGCAATCCGCCCTCAAACAGCTGCAGCATTGCCTCCAGTGTGAAAGCCCGAGGGCTTTCACACCAGAGCGCTGCGCTGGCAGGACGGGAAAAAAAGTCCTGCCAGCAGCTTCTTTGGAGCGGTGAAGGAGTGGTGTGTTTACCGCTCCTCCACCGCTTTTCCCCATTGAAATCAATGGGGCAGCGCTGGGATACCGCCGGCAAAATGCATTGCGGGCGGTTTTAACCCTAACCCTAAAGCACCCCGCTAGCGGCCAAAATGCGCCGCTAATCCGACGGTATGGGCGGCCCGGTGTGAAAGGGCTCTTAATGATCTTTTACTGAAATTGTTTTCAATATAACAAATGAGCAGTTCAATAAAGATGTCTTCAATACACATTCCTGTACATGATCTTTTAAATGTTCCTTAGTTATTTTTCTGGTGGCCCCTTTTCTATGAGGTAGTCATACCTTGAATAGGTGTGAAAAGTTATTGGAATCCATTAGTCAAACATGAGCCCAAATCCCTGGGATCCCCGACTGGGTTTCCACAAGTGGTGGTTAAGTGCAAAATAGTGGATCACATCCTTAGTAGCATGTTCTTCCTTAATGGGGAGATCTGGAACTGAACCTCCAGCCATCTTACTAAGTGTAGTGCACCCAACGGTGGTTCCCTCCTTTTTTATGTGGTTGCCCCAGCAAAAGGAGGTTCTTACTCAAAAAGCTCAGGAAAACCTGGCAGCAGGATTTTAACCCTTACCTCCCAGAAAGTACCACCTCGGCACAGCAAACACAACCAAACAGAGCTACATGGTTACTCTAAATTCTAACCACATACATCAATTAGGAAACAGTAGAACATTTTCAACAAACATAAAACATTTAACATCCACCTGCTTACAAGCATTTAAACACTAAGCTGGCCCAGTAGACAAGGGGCAATAATGGCCTACTTTTTGGCAACACATTTGTTTTTACGGTGGTCAGGATGGAAGATGCAGTAAGACCAGTATTGCTTTACCCTGTAGCTTTGACTTTGTGGTTACTCTTGACTTTTGCACAATATGGGCATTTGGACCTTAGCTGACCACCCAAATCTGTTTAAATTTCCACTCACCTTCTAGTTTTTACTGGTATTATATTGCCTCATTTTTATAGCCTTTTATGTGAATGCCACTTCTAAGATATAAGCCCCAAATAATTCTTAACACCATCAATAGCTTTCTTTCTTCTGGTCCCTTCAATCCAAGCAGATTATGCGGAACGGTACGAGCGAATTGATTTTATTCCAGTGACATTATTTCAGAGAACATAGAAGGAGAACCTACAGAAGTCTGCTGTACAACAGGCACAAATAACAATGATTCATTCCCCCTGAGACTGCTCTAATTAAATATACGTATTCATTCACAGTCCAATCACGTTCTCATCATCTGTTTATGTATAAATGCACTTAATGATCTTTAACTGTCGGAAATCAGTGAAATGTATTTGGGAGTGTGAATTCCCTAGATATTCCCTGCCTTTGCGTCTACGTGTTCTATGGCATGCACCTGTTTTTGTTTGGATGGGTATCCCTTGTGTCTTGGAATCCTAATAATCTCACTAGTTGCTAGAGCCCCAGACAGCTGCCTTCAATGGTATCAATACACTAATAGAATTGTTTATAGATTAGAAGGGCTGCTAATTAATCTTATTTAATCAGCTGTCTCTTTTCCTTTAGTCCAGCAAAATCCCCTCTACACTATATTATCACCTGCTGCCTTCTACTGACACCAAACTACTTATATTAATTCTGCCTTCCACTATTACTTGAGTACTTGGTGTCTCTGTACATGCTACTGTCATATTCTTCACTCTACTGTCATCTTTCCTTTATCTTCCACTTTCACCAACCTGCCCTGCTTCCTTTGCCTTCTTCTGTCACCTACCTGTCCATCTTCCTTTGCCTTCTCCTATCACCAACCTGCCCTGCTTCCTTTGCCTTCTCCTATCACCAACCTGCCCTGCTTCCTTTGCCTTCCTACTATCACCAACCTGCCTTGCTTCCTTTGCCTTCTACTGTCATCAACCTACCTTGCTTCCTCTGCCTTCTACTGCCACCAACCTACCCATCTTCCTTTGCCTTCTACTATCACCAACCTACCCCACTTCCTTTGCCTTCTACTGTCACCAACCTGCCCATCTTCCTTTGCCTTTAATTGTCACCAACTTTCCCTGCTTCCTTTGCCTTCTACTGTCACCTACTCACCCATCTTCCTTTGCCTTCTACTATCACCAACCTGCCCTGCTTCCTCTGCCTTCTACTGTCACCAACCTTCCATATTTCCTTTGCCTTCTACTGTCACCAACCTGCCCTATCTCCTTTGCCTTCTACTCTCGCCTATTTGCCAATTTTCTTTTGCCTTCTACTGTCACCAACCTGCCTTGCTTCCTTTGCCTTCTACTGTCACCAACGTGCTCTGCTTCCTTTGCCTTCTAGTGTCACCTACCTGCCCATCTTCCTTTGCCTTCTACTGTCACCAACCTGCCCTGCTTCCTTTGCCTTCTACTGTCACCAACCTGCCTTGCTTCCTCTGCCTTCTACAGCCACCAACCTACCAATCTTCCTTTGCCTTCTACTATCACCAAACTGCCCCACTTCCTTTGGCTTCTACTGTCACCAAACTGCCCATCTTCCTTTGCCTTTTATTGTCACCAACTTGCCCTGCTTCCTTTGCCTTCTACTGTCACCTACTCACCCATCTTCCTCTGCCTTCTGCTATCACCATAACCAACGTTCCCATCTTCCTTTGCCTTCTACTCGTCCATCTTCCCTCGCCTTCTACTTTCCCCAACCTGCCCTGCTTCCTCTGTCTTCTACTGTCACCAAACTGCCCTATTTCCTTTGTCTTCTACTGTCACCAACCTGCCCTATTTCCTTTGTCTTCTACTGTCACCAACCTGCCCTATTTCCTTTGCCTTCTACTCTCACCTGCCTGCCCATCTTTCTTTGCCTTTTATTGTCACCAACCTGCCCATCTTCCTTTGCCTTCTACTATCACCAACCTGCCCCACTTCCTTTGCCTTCTACTGTCACCAACCTGCCCATCTTCCTTTGCCTTTTATTGTCACCAACTTGCCCTGCTTTCTTTGCCTTCTACTGTATCCTACTCACCCATCTTCCTTTGCCTTCTACTATAACCAACCTGCCCTGCTTCCTCTGCCTTCTACTTTTACCAACCTGCCCATCTTCCTTTGCCTTCTACTGTCACATACTCACCCATCTTCCCTTGCCTTCTACTTTCACCAACCTGCCCTGCTTCTTCTGTCTTCTACTGTCACCAACCTGCCCTATTTCCTTTGCCTTCTACTGTCACCAACCTGCCCTATTTCCTTTGCCTTCTACTCTCACCTATTTGCCAATTTTCCTTTGCCTTCTACTGTCACCAACCTGCCCTGCTTCCTTTGCCTTCTACTGTCACCAACGTGCTCTGCTTTCTTTGCCTTCTACTGCCACCAACCTGCCCTGCTTCCTTTACCCTCTACCCTCACCTATGTGCTCATTTTCCTTCGCCTTCTACTCTCATCTACTCACCCGTCTTCCTTTGCCATTCTACTTTGACCTGCCTGCCCATTTTCCCTCTGCCTTCTCCTATCATCTGACTGTTTTCTTTCCCTTTGTCATCTACTGTGACCAGAACCCTCCCCATCTTGCTTCTGTCATCCATTGTAACCTGACTGCCCATCTTTCCTTTGCTTTCTACTGTCACCTAATTGCTCATTTTTCCTCTTCCTTTCTATAATCACCTCACTGCCCATCTTCCCTTTACCCTCTACTGTTGCCTACCTGATCCCATCTCCCCTTTGCCTACTACTGCCACCTGATCCCATATCCACTCTGTCTTGCACTGTGACCTAACTGCCCATCTTCTCTCTGCTGTCTACAATCACTTACCCCCCCCCCCCCCCCCGTCTTCCTCCAACCTTATGTAGTCACCAGACTTCTTCTCTCTGCTGTCTGCTATTACCTACCTGCCCACCTTCCATCTGCCCTCTACAACCACTTGACTGCTCATGTTCCCTCTACCTTCTGCTGTCACCTGACTTCTTATATCCATCCTAACTTTTATTGTCACCGGGCTGCTCAGTGCATCTGTACACACTACTACCTACTTGCACCTATTTACTATGCATTTTGTTGCCATCATTCTGCTCATCTTCCCTCTGCCTTCTACTGTCACTTGCCCCCCATGTTTGCTCTGTCTATTATCACTTGATTGCCCTGACTACCAGGATCTATCATCTCCATTTCTATGCCCTCTCAGCACATCTCTGCAGTATACTATCGCCATGTAGTCTGTCCTTCACTCCCTATCATTTGAAAGGTAATTTGCTCTCTGTGCTGTAATTTTCCCTAGCTGGTTTATGCATCAGTGCATTCAGCTGTCACTTGACTGGTAAGTGCCTATATACACACACGTATCATTTCTTCTATGCATTCTACCATCACCAGGCTTCCCTCCTTGGGGTCACATTTATATGACCCTGTTGGGTATCCCATACCATAACCATGGTAAGCTGCCCCACCCCTCTCCTTTTACAGCTATACCAGTCTCCAGTCTTCTAGGAAAGCTTTCCATGAGATTTATGGGAAAATCTGTCCCTATTTATTCACAACAACGTGCAAGTAATAATGTTTAATGAGAAGGTCACTGTTGGTGGATGAGAAGATCTGACTCTAATGCGAAATTCAAATTTATCCCAAAAGGTGTTCAGTAGGGTTGAGGTCAGGGCTCTGTGCAGGCCATTTGAATCCACCCACACCAGAATTTTGGAGCCATATCTTTAAAGCGGTGTTCGGCCTGAGGTAAAAAATAAATAAATAAAAGTTAATGTATAGATATTTACCTGTCCAGGGAGCCAACGATGTCTACACCCCAGCCGATTTTCAGATCCGCTGTCAGGCTTCACAGCTGGTTCCCTACTGCGCATGTACGCGGCACTTTCTAATTGGCCCGGCAGCTGGGGAAGGAGGAGAGGGGCTGAACTTCCATGGGACGGCGCCATCTCCTGGAAGTGAGGACAGGTACCTATCAAAAACAGGTACCCGTTCCCCCCTCCCCCCTAAAAGGTGCCAATTGTGGCACCGAAGGGGGATGGGGAGGAAGCAGGTCAGTGGAAGTTCCACTTTTGGGTGGAACTTCGCTTTAATGGACTTGGCTGTGTGCACAGGAGTGCAATCATCCTGGAAGGTCAAAGGAATAAGGTGTAGTACTTACCTACCTTATTCTTCACTGCAGCAGGGTCTCTCCAGTGGAGTGACCAGTCCCCTGCAGCCTCTTCTATAAGGCACACCCAGCCTCTATGTATAATGTAGGGTTACGAGTGCATTTACACCTGCAAATGCACCGCACTCCAATTAGATCCAATTAGATGCGAGAAACCCAGCAGGGGGTTCCCGCAATTGGCTGCAGGAAACAGCTCTATTGAAAGCAATGGGAGGCTATCGGTTCTCGCAACTAATTGCAGCCACTTGCATGTAATTGCTCATGCAGTGATCGCATGCAAGTGATCTAGTGATCAAGTGAGTCTATGGACGTAGACTGCCTGCATCCAAGGCCGATCACTCCCATGAGAGAGTACATGCAAAAGCTGGCAATTAGCTGCAGGTCCAGTGCAGAGAGGCTGCCCTGCTGCATTCTAAACACAGAGGAGGGTCAGTTGCTTGGCTCAGGTGCCATTTGGAGAACAAGGTCATCTAGAGCCCAGGGCAAACATGCCAAGTTATGCCCCCCCCCCCCCCCCCCCCAAGATGTATGAGCATTATGTGTCATCACAAATTCCCTCCCTCTATAAAATTGAGCAAGAATCTTTATGCTTAGCTCAAATCGTCTCATTCCACATAATATGCTCCCAGCCATAGGCGTGCACACAGTGTGGCATAGATTCCCCCTGTTTAAAGTTTTATAAGCCCCTGATATTTCACCAAAGCCCCCTAACGGGGTTCCTAAAGAACTTGTAAAGAAAAAAAATTAATAAAATTGTAAAAAAATAAATAAATAAATAAGGTACAAATAAAAACTACTGACACCAATCTATGCCCTACTGACACCATCAGTATGTATACACATGCACACACGCATATGTGTTTGAGCTTCGAGGTGCACCCCCTAATGCAATAGGCTGTGCACACCTATGCTCCCAGCACAATTCCCCGCCTCCAAAGAAAAAAAAATTCCCCCTTCCTAACACAAATACTCTACCCCCAAAATTTCCCATCCAAGCACAGATCCTCCCCCTTCCCACTCCAAAACCCCCCTTCCAGCACAAATTCCCTATCCCCAATCCCCCATCCTAGCACAAATCCCCCCCCCCCCCCAATTTCCCCTCCTAGCACAAATGCCTCCAACCATCCCTACTAGCAGGAATCCCCCTCCTCCCAAAAAATCTCCATCCTAGCACATATCCCCTCCTCCCACCATATTACCTTTTCTAGCACAAACCCCGCAAATCCCCCAACCTAGCACAAATCATCTTTCCCCCCCATCTCCCATCACAATACAACCCCCCCAACACAAATTCCCACTCCTAGCACACCTCCCCAAATTTCCCCTCCTAGAACAATTCTTACCTCTTGCTGCATCCCTAAATTCCCCCTCCCAACACAAATCCCCTCCCCTCAATCTCCATGTAGCCCCCTGATGTTTAGGCAGGGTTGCTCTTAAATTTATTTGCCAAGTGACAGTTGCCTTGGCCAATTGCTAGGAGGTCAACTGACTTCGCCCTAATTCTGGAATTGCTGCACTTCTCTCTTCTGTTGCTAGGTGGCCAGGTACCTGGTGGCATTAGATAAGACAAGGGCATTGCAAGGACAGATTAGGAGTATATGGGGTATCTCAGGAAATGGGCAGGGATTTTCTTGAGTCCCTTGGCCTGCTGGGAGAGCCTATTTATTTGAGTAGAGTCAGGTGATTGGGTTTCTGTGCCCGCTGGACGGCTGTCTGGGTGGATGTGTGTTGTACTGCCTCGGGCTGTTAGGCAAGAGACCTGAGGCCTATCCCGGGGGCATTTGGCTGCTAGGCTGTCTGAGGGGCCTATTCAGAAGCAAGAGAGCAGGGTAAGGTTGGGACTGTGGATTGCAGTCCAACCAGAAGTGACGGTTCTGCCGGCCGGAGAACCTGTCATGGTCAGGGGTAGAGGGGAAGCTGTTGCCACTAAGGGACCATCCACCTTGTTGCCGGGGACCACTGTGAGTAGCTGAAGCAAAGACCAGAGCAGTGTTCTCGCCGACCAGGGACGGTGAAGAATAGGGAAACTTCAGCAGGCGCCAAGCCAGGGACCCAGCCAGTGGAGGTGAAGCTTGCAGAGCAGTATTGTGTGTCAAGCCAGGGACCGAGCAGGCCAGCGAGGTGACACTTGAGGAGTATCTGTGACTGCCAAGCTAGGGACCCAGCAGGGACGTATGGGGGTGACGCTTGAAGAAAATACTGTGTGAGAAGATTGGAAGAACTCGGGGGATCCAGTGGCAGTAGATCAGCAAGTCTAGTGAGAGAGACTGGGAGCTCAGTTGAGTGAAGATCTACAAGAGGAGAGTGTAGAGGAAGTAAAGGAGTTTGTTATAACTTGTGTTAGAAACTGTTACAAGACTGTTGCCATAGGAGACAGCGATCCTACTCATGCAGATGTGGTGTCTTGCTGAATGCCTTTCCCTGCATGGCTGTCTACCTGTACAGATCTCGGAGTCTGCCAATTAACATTGCAACTGCTAAAGGGTGTGCTGGCCCTAACCCTCTCTCCCACAGTTCTGTTTAAGAGACAATAAATCTCTTTGCATTCAAGAAGTGTCTGGCGCCCATTAATCTACCTTGCATTACACCCACCATACCTTGTAACCCACACTACATAGAGGGATGTCAGCTGTCCCTAACTCTGGAGGTCACCATTAGGCCTGGAGAGGCCTGGGACTTGGCTACATCCATGTAGTGCCCCCAAACCTCACATGATACCACAGTGCCCAGGGCAACCACCCCTCTTGCCCACCCCCAGTTCCTGCCTATGGCTATGGTATATGCATAATTATATTGGTCCAAGCTTGATCAATGTAATTATATATAAAATATCTATGGGTGTAATTCTGCTTTGATGTCTCCCCTCTCTCCAGCACTCTTTTATCTTCTACCACCACTACATCCCTATACTCTACTATCAGCGGTCTGCTACTCTTCTATCATCCAGCTGCTCATTTCCCCTCCGCACTATCACATGGCTGATCATCATCCCATTGCCTTCCACACCGTTTTAATAGTTTACCAGCAAATGTGTCCTGGCCTGATAACAGGAACAAATTACTTGGCTTAAACCCGCCATGGCCACTCGCTATGCATGGAGGATTGGTGCTACCTGTAGCTAAATTCCCCAATAAATGTGTTAATTGATGGGTTAAGTTACAGTCATCTCTAGGCTCAGGATCAGAAAGCCAGGTGATATAGGCTGGCTGGGGATCTGCAGCACCTGGTCATAATTGCATATGATTAACACGTGTGCGTCCTTCATTGCGTGTAAACACAGACATGGAGAAGAGCCGTCCTCTAATAATAGCAGCCAGTACATCTTCGCAATCAAAGCAGCAGGCAGCTGTCATATTATTGTCAGCCATTTAGCAAAACAATCCCCCCAGTATGCAGGTACAGAAAAACGGTGCCAGGCATACATTACATGCCGAATCTGAGAACTTCATTTAAATAATGAATGCAAAGTGAAAAAAAAAGTTTTAGTTGGAGTTGAGAGTATAAAACAAATACATTTTTAATTTCATTTGTTTCACTTTTACATAAATGTAGTGGATTTCAAGGGGATATCCAGTTAGACATCCCTTAGTTCATGAAAATATTTAAAAATTCCTTTAACCACTTCAGCTCTGGAAGATTTACCCCCCTTCATGACCAGGCTATTTTTTGCGATACTGCACTGCGTTATTTTAACTGATAGTTGCATGGTCGTGCAACGTTTTACCCAAATACAATTTATGTCCTTTTTTTCCCACAAATAGAGCTTTCTTTTGGTGGTATTTGATCACCTCTGCATTTTTTCATTTTTGCTCTATAAACAAAAAAAAAACTGACAATTTTGAAATAAAATGTAAAAAATCTAATTTCATCAATTTAGGCCAATATGTATTTTGCTACATATTATCTGTAAAAAAAAAAAAATCCCAATAAGTATATATTGATTGGTTTGTGCAAAAGTTATAGCAACTACAAACTATAGGATATTTTAATGGAATTTTTATTTATTTATTTTTACTGGTAATGGCAGTGATCAGCGACTTATAGCGGGACTGCGATATTGCAGCAGACATTCGGGACACTAAGGCCCCTTTCACACTGGGGCGGTAGGGGGCATCAGCGGTAAAACAGCGATATTTTTAGCGCTGTTTTACCGCGGTATTCGGCCGCTATCGGTGCGGTTTTAACCCCCCCGCTGGCGGCCGAAAAAGGGTTAAAACCCCTCGTATAGCGCGGCTACAGCCGCGGTATTACCGCGGTATAGCCGCGCTGTCCCATTGATTTCAATGGGCAGCAGCGGTGAAGGAGCGGTGAATACACCGCTCCTTCACCGCTCCAAAGATGCGGCTTGCAGGAGATTTTTTCTTCTCCTGCCAGTGCACCGCTTCAGTGTGAAAGCCCTCGGGCTTTCACACTGAACAAACAGCGGAGGCTGTTTAGGGGCGGTTTGCAGGCGCTATTTTTAGCGCAATAACGCCTGCAAACCGCCCCAGTGTGAAAGGGGTCTAACTGACACTTTTTGTCAGTGGGGGGTTGGGTTTGAGTTGCTGCGGGGGGTTTCGGTTGTTTGCGGCACCCCCCCAAACAAATAACCAAGTGCCGCCACTGACAGGGTCCTCATCTGTACTGGATTAGCTTAGTCTGTTTTCTCTGCACACTCGGCAGGGGGAATTTGTCCATCTGTGCTGTTGACATGGATGGAGGAATCTGTTGTAGCTTTACATGGTTATGCACTGGGATTTGCATAAAGCATTTGCATGTGCACAGACATCTGTTGCATGTGCCATTGCTATATGTAACCACATTCACTTGAACAGGGCCATTCAGGGGCAGTACAATGTGGAGAGTCAGTTTAATCACATTTCTGGGACCAGAATCTGATGCTACAGCTATACATGCGGAGGGGGGTTGGTAAATCACCCACAAGCACATATAGTGTGTGTGCAGAGCATATGTCCATGCATGTACCAGTACTTTATGTGATCCCTGGTGCATAGCCACATACAGTCACATCTTCAAATCTCTCTCGATGGGCAGATGTATGACCGTGTGCATGATACCTTGGGGCAGGGGAGTACCTACAGGGGTTGCAGGGGTCACAATTGTGACCCGGCCCGATGCTCCAGGGGGCCTGTGCTGCCCCCCCGTACACCTGGATAGGAGAAGTGGTGGGGAGGATGCATATGGGGGAACTGATCTATCCATTTTCCAGCCACTGAATGCTGCCTTCTCCTCTCCCTCCTGCAGACATTCATTAGCTAAAGGAAAAAAATGGAGATTGGTTCCTCTATATGCAGCCTGTCCCACCGATTCCCCTATCCAGCGTCTTTCTACTGCCCCCAGCTGCCCTGTGCTCTATCCTGGCCCCGCCTCATCTCCTGCAGCTCTGCCGCCCCCCCCCCCCACCTTATTCTCCTTTCTCTGTCTCAAAGGTGAAACATCAGAGGTCTGTTTAGACCCCTGATTACCACCAAAGCCCCTCAACTGGGCTCCTGAAAAAAAATGGTAAATAAGAATAAAAAATAATATTGTAAAAGAAAAAAGTAAAATAATGGTAAAAAATAATAACAAATAAACTAACAAAAATATAAAAACTACTAACACTAGTGGCGGAACTACCAGGGTCACAAAGGTTGCACTTGTGACTGGGCCCTGGCGTTCTGCCACCGGGCTTGGAGGGAAGGGGCCCAGCTGGGGGGTTAGGGTGGTGTCTTGCACTGAGAACCTGCAGGTTCTAGATACACCACTGCTTTGGGGCATCTCTTCTGGTGCCCCAGGAAAGTGATGTGGAAATTGAAAGGGGTGCAGCATACCTATCCTCATTTTGGGCAGTAGCCCTGTTTCAGCATTTGCTAAAAATCTTTATCTATTCACTGAATTTTCTTCTTGCCTGGAGCTGCCCTTGAAAATGCAATCAGCGGTAAGGAAGGTCCTCTTTGTTGAGCTCAGCAATCAATATTGGCCAAGAGCAAGTGCCCAATGCTGTACTCTCTTGTATTTCTGGCTGTTGTAACAAAAAGATGACATCAAGACATGTAGAGATGAATTGTGCTGTAGGACTTTCGTTTTTTTTCTGGATTAAAAAAGAACAGTGTTTGCTGAAGGAGGATAAAAGAATGATTTAAGGTCTTGATATAAAAGCTAAAAGCGCTTTGTAGGTAAAGTATGGAATCTTTCCAAATCCCTTCTCATCTACAGGCGCTGGGCAAGAGATGGTGTTCGGCAATAACGCGCTCCTGGCACTTGAAGTGGCTTCTAGAATAGGATCTTCAAAATGTGCTTTTTGAGATCAATGGATTCGTCTTTGAGTCAATCTACTGTGTGAGTTGAAGGGCTATATTTAGATTTAAGAGAGGGATTGGGCAGCAGACGCTCGGTTTGATAAGGGGGTAACAGATTGCATAGTAATAATCACATTACAGCAATGGCTTTATTCTGTCTGTGAAAATGCTGATAAGTCTGAGGTTTCCTCTACAGAGCAACTTTAAATATGCAAGAACAAAGCTCTGCAAAGCGGTATAAGCCTTTTATGGGTGCAGGATAATTAGTCAGATTGCTTTTAATTGGTCTTGTGCAGGTGAGCACCACTTTTCACCACAAGGGGGAACCCAACCTGCAGCTTTATGTGACCGTAGAGGGGAACAGTGCACTGCCTTCTGTTTTTGAATGTACAGTGCCTTGAAAAAGTATTCACACCCCTTGAAATTTTCCACATTTTGTCAGGTTACAACCAAAAATGTAAATGTATTTTATTTGGGTTTTATGTGATAGACCAACACAAAGTGACACATAATTGTGAAGTGGAAGGAAAATGATAAATGGTTTTCAAATCTTTTTACAAATAAATATGTGAAAAGTGTGGCGTGCATTTGTATTCAGCCCCCTTTGAGTCAATGAATGAATGAATGAATGATTTGTAAAGCGCTGCAAATGCGAACTGAATCGCCTCAAGGCGCTGATGCGTTGTGTTGTCAAGCTTCACTAGAAGAGGTAGGTCTTGAGTTTTTTCCTGAAAGCCAGATGGTTTTCTTCCATGCGGATGTGAGTCGGAAGAGAGTTTCATAGCGGAGGTCCCTGGACTGCAAATCTTCGTTCTCCCCTTGCTTTGTAGCGGTATTTGGGAACGAGGAGGAGGTTTTGGCTAGATGATCGCAGATTCCGATTCGGTGTGTAATGTTTTATTTTCTCTCGGAGGTATTGAGGGGCGTTTCCATGTATGCATTTGTGGGTGAGGCAGAGGGTCTTGAAAGTGATCCGATTCTTTACTGTTAGCCAGTGTAGGCTCCTCAGGGATGGGGAGATGGACTCCCAGGTTTTTTTCCTGTTATTAGTCTTGCCGCCGCGTTTTGAATGGCCTGTAGGCGCGTAAGCTGATATTGGGGTAATCCTAGGTAGAGTGAGTTTGCGTAATCGAGACGGGAATTAATGATTGTTCCAACTACTGCTGCTTTGTCATCTTCTGGGATGAAGGGGATGAGTCTGCGTAACTTGCGGAGGAGATGGTGCGATCCACTAACTACTGATCCTATTTGCGCATCCATTGTCATTTCTGGGTCCAAGATAATTCCAAGACTTTTTGCCTTGGTGCTCGGAAAAATGATCTGTCCGTAGATGGCGGGGGGTTTCCATGGAGTCTTGGTTTTGGGATTTGATCAATACTTCGTAGAACCGCCTTTCACTGTAATTACAGCTGCAACTCTTTTTGGGGATGTCTCTACCAGCTTTGCACATCTAGAGTGATATTGTTGCCCATTCTTCTTTGCAAAATAGCTCAAGCTCTGTCAGATTGGATGGAGGGCATCTGTGAACCGCAATTTTCAAGTCTTGCCACAGATTCTCAATTGGATTTAAGTCTGGACTTTGACTGGGCCATTCTAACACATGAATATGCTTTGATCTAAACCAGGGGTCTCAAACTAGCAGCCCTCCAGCTACAAGTCCCATCATGCCTCTGCCTGTGGGAGTCATGCTTGTAACTGTCACCCTTGCGATGCCTCATGGGACTTGTAGTTTTGCAACAGCTGGAGGGCCGCCAGTTTGAGACCCCTGATCTAAACCATTCCATTGTACCTCTGTCTGTATGTTTAGAGGCATTGTCCTGCCTGAAGTTGAACCTCCACCCCAGTCTTAAGTCTTTTGCAGACTCTAACAGGTTTTCTTCTAAGATTGCCCTGTATTTGGCTCCATCCATCTTCACATCAACTCTGACCAGCTTTCCTGTCCCTGTTGAAAAAAAGCATCCTTACAACATGATGCTGCCACCACCATGTTTCACGGTGGGGATGGTATGTTCAGGGTGATGTGCAGTGTTAGTTTTCCGCCACACATAGCGTTTTAGTTTTAGGCAAAAAATTTCAATTTTGGTCTCATCTGACCAGAGCACCTTCCTCCACGTGTTTTCTGTGTCCCCCACATGGCTTCTCGCAAACTGCAAACAGGACTCCTTATGGCTTTCTTTCAACAATGGCTTTCTTCTTGCCACTCTTCCATAAAGGCCAGATTTATGGAGTGCATGATTAATAGTTGTCCTGTGGACAGATTCTCCCACCTGAGCTGTGGATCTCTGCAACTCCTTTAGAGTTTACCCATGCACTTACACAATGGTCGATGTAAAAACTCAGAGAGTCTGTTGCGCCATCTGGAGCACAAACAAAGAGCCCGTTCCTACTGGATTCACGAATGGAGTACGAGGTGACGTCAGCGTGTCGCTCCGCTGGGCTGTCCGTTTGTGCTCCGGCCGGCGCAACAGACTCTCTGAGTTTTTACATTGACCATTGTGTAAGTGCATTGCCTTTTTTTAAATAAAATTAGTTATTGGTTTTACACTATTGCATTATTCTCTTCTATGCACCGCGGTACTGCCTTGCTGAACCGAGCTGTTGTGAAGTGACCCCCCACCATCTGGAGTCTGCTTGCTGTCCCATGAAGCTGATATGTAATATAACACATGCTTTCCCTGATCCTCTGTGATGGGGGATCATGGTATTCTGGTAAGAGCGCATTCCTGTTGATTGTGATGGTGGATTTCACTCAACATTCGGAGACAAGAATTTATTCACAGTTTGTTCACTCATTGATGGACTTTAAACTTATTACTCACTGGTGTATAGCATATCACATTGTGCATTGATCACTGAGTACTTGATGATGTCAAATATTTTGTTTTGACGTCCGTATTATCTGCACTGTTTATTAATTTCATTATTTGTTTTTATATTGTTTTTGGTTCACATTCATATATCACTATATAGATTTTGGTTTAGTTTTGGGTAGCGCGATTTTTAATTTTTCTCAATTGCTTCCACTAGATTTAGGGGTACAAATGTACACCACACTTTTCAGATACTTATTTGTAAAAAATTTGGGAAACCATTTATCATTTTCCTTCCACTTCACAATGATGTGCCACTTTGTGTTGGTCTATCACATAAAATCCCAATAAAATACATTTACATTTTCGGTTGTAACATGACAAAATGTGTAAAATTTCAAGGGGTGTGAATACTTTTTCAAAGCACTGTATATCAGAAATAGTAATGAGTCCAGATGTACCTGGGTTTGAGCTGAGTTTTCTGAAAGCTACTGAAGTTTAGGTGCCGAATCCAAACCCCACTGAAGTCAAGAGAGGTGAATCTTATAAATCAGTAATGGCCATTTTCTAGGCTAATAGGCAAGGGATTGTCAAACAAATGTCATTGTGGGCTGGGCACTGCCCTAGGGTACATGTAACAAAGCGAACATTTTTTTAAAATTCTATTTGGTGAGGAGCAGCAATTTTAATAAAGTGGAATATTAAAATGCACAATTGCTTTAACCTCCCTGGCGGTATGATTATGTCCGATTTTTAATGTCAAAACGGTACATTGTTTTGCATAGAAATTTGGCGTGGTATATTGTAGGCCTGTAATTCTTAGGAATAACTCACTTAAATCTGTCCACCAAGAGTCTAGTAGATATCCCGGGTATGATAAAGTTTGAAACACAAAATCATAAATTATAATATAATAAATAACTATAAATAATTATAAAAAATAATTTAATAATAAAATGTATTCAAATAATGTAATCAAATCAAAAACACTGAAATTTGCTCAGTCGCAGAATCGTCGCTGTCGTCACTTTCAGTGTCTGATGACAAATTTCCCCTCAAATCACTCAATTCTGCATGTGATTCTAATTTACTATCGCTGTTTTCTATCTGGACTAAAACCACTTTTGACATAAAGGGACACTTTTTGGTTGCCATGGACAATCTCAAGTTTCCAGGCAGAAAGAACAGTATATATATATATATATATATATATATATATATATATATATATATATATACACATATAATATAAAAGTGCAGGCAGGGCACTGGACAAAGCACTAGGGACAACAGGGATGTGAAATGATTTGATACAGTAATGTAATCTTACAGATTACAGTGTGTTATGTTTTGTGTACTTTGTGAATTTCCCACTGGGCTCCGCCCCCATGCGTTGCGACGCTCGCAGGGAATGGAGCCCGGAACAGTATTGAATCGGGCGGATGATCCGGCGGAGGACACAGCGGGAGGACATCGCAGGATCCTGGGGACAAGGTAAGTAAGCTGTACCAGGATACTCCGAGGCAATCCCGAGTGTGGCTCAGGGTTGCCGCTTTTGGTACTAAAAACTAACCCTGAGCCACACTCGGGATTACCTCCAGAGAGGTTAAATAACATGTCTGGGGGGGTAGTCTGAACTTGTCTGTGAAGTAGTAGAAACTATCCACAGGGGGTACTGTTCCAAATGATGTAGTAAATAAGTAAGTTCGCTGGGTCGTGTGCAGATAAAACTGTTTTTTCGGATGTAAATGAGAAGTACATATGCATAGCTCCCAACTGTCCCTGATTTCGAGGGACTGTCCCTGATTTGGAACAATGTCCCTCTGTCCCTCTTTCCTTGTCATTTGTCCCTCATTTTGGTCTGATCTGTATAGTTGTAAATTAATTGCACTATTTATCTTTCAAAAAGTGTTTCCCAGTGCGAAACCTTTCATCCAGTTTCTAATCTTCTGCATTGGTAAATTTCAAAGGCCAATATTAAGTAATATTAGTGGTTAAAAAAATATAATTAAAAAAAAAAAAAAGTATAATTCTTTAAGGAGGCATGGCAGGGGTTGTGTGCTATGCCCACATACTTTTTTTTCTAATAGGTGTCTCTTGTTCCTTTCGCAAAAAGTTGGGAGGTATGCATATGCCTAGAGCAGCTCACACAGTGGTGCCAAATGGCCAAGGTGCAATAACAATTGACAATAGACCAAGCCAGACTCGCATGTACTAAATGTGTAGGATACCGGAACATAGGGCCATTTGGAACCACTGTGTGAGCTGCTCTATGCATATGTACTTCTCATTTATATCCGAATCAACTGTTTTATCTGCACACAACCCAGCGAACATGCTTATTTACTACATCATTTGGTACAGCGCCCCCTTTGGATTTTTTCTATTGCTTTCTTATTGGTCATATGATTTGGGGTAGCAGTGGCCATTGTGTTTTATAAATATATCCACATGGACATTCATCCATGCGTCTGATACCTTGTTCCTGTGTAGTGGTGCATCTGTTTGATGTATACAACCTACTGCATCCAAACTGAAATTTAAAATAAATAAAAAATGGGTGAAGCAGTGCAATCATTTATTTGTGCTCCTGGGCCTACTGTGCACCCAGAACTATCGGTTTATAACATATGAACAGCCTAAAATGATAGAGGTATCTATTCCAAACTGTATATGTAGCACCTTACTAGGTAGGCTGCTAAGTGAGAGATACATTTCGGTTTTTTTTTGTAATCAGAGAATTGGCCTTCGGTTGTTTTGGGAGTTCAAAGGCTGCAGAGTTGATTGCTCCCTCCTCTCTTCCTGATGTTTGCAGAATATATGGTGGGAAGAGTAAAATAGGTAGCCTGAATATTTATTGAGTTCCAGCCAATCCCTGGAAGGCATGGCCAGCAGGTGGTTGGGGAAACTAATAAACAGTGTGGGCTCTGGGACAGCTGGGTCTTCCTGCTGCAGGGATTCCACAAGCCTGGATGGGGGGTCGATGTCCCTCAGCAGGCTTTTCTACTGAATCAAGCTGGCAGTCATCGAGGTCCCAGCTATGGCAGAGCTGGGGGGCCTACACCTGAATCATCTCTGAAGCCTCTGAAGCTAAGCATGCGAAGCTGCTCTATGGCCTCATGAGTACTAACTGTAATAAAAGATCCTGGTGGCCATGTACTATAGGAATATCAGTGCCAGTATAGCTCTCTCAGGGGGGCTGCTTGCATAGGGTTCCCTTAGTCTCTCGAGGGGAACTGTATCCTGAAGCTCAGAGAAGCTTAGTTCAGAGAAGAGTGTCCCCTTACTTTTGAGTCCTATAGTCTGGAGTATTCCATATCTTGCACCCTCTTCCACTGTGTAAATTAACAGCACTAAATCACTAATAAGACATTCCCCTAGACTCCTTTCTTGTGTCAGTGTGCTTGGAACTAGTGATTTGGTGTGCTGATATCTTATCTCAACAGGAATCTATTCAATTTATTTTTTCCAACCCAGGGGCTTTGGAATATTTTCAGCAAGTACCGAAAATATATGTTGATTCTCCCAGAATTGCAATGACCTGTACATTGAATGGATATATCAATTAATTTTATCATTCTTCCAAAGCTATCTTCTGTAAACTACTAACTCTCCTGCCCCCCATATAAGAGAGACAAAGAAAGGAAGAAATGCCGGTAGTCCTACCCTAGTATGACAATTATGGCTCCCTGCATATATACAGTAAACCAGGGTTCCTTCGGAGGTTGCTTGGGGTTCTTTAAGCATTGAGCAACTTCTGCCTCTAAGATAAACACTGACACCAATGATCTTTTTAGCTATCTAAGGGGGGATTATTCCCAATGACCACAGATGTACTGTAAGGAGTATTTTTCCCAATGACCATCATGCCAATATACTGTAAACTGTAGATATAGTGCTTATTAGCAGGGGTTCCCTGAGAATTTAACATTATTTCAAGGGTTCCTCCATGGTTACTCCATGGTTAGAAGGTTGATAAAGTCTGCAGTAGTGTTGTCACCTTGGAACAGGAAGTCTGTTATTTGCAGGATTACCAGGCGAAAATAAAGGGAAAAAAAAACTAAAAAAAAAATAATGGAGACACTAAATCTAAGGACTTGAAAGCTGCAATGTATTACATATTTATTTGTGGGTGTAGAAGCAATTTAAAAGCTAATTCCAGCCTTTTTTTAGATTATTAAAGCACCCACATTGATTTAAAAAAATGTGCATTTATTTTTTATTTTTTTTTGCATTAGAGCCTACAAAGCATTTCAACCATGATCAGTGGATCGTAGGTGCAATGCTCAGGCTCCTGCAGACTATTCCTCCAGTCACAGCTCCATACCTTCTGTTATAGGGCTAGAGGACATATCAATGGACTATAAATGCAGTGACTTTACTGCACTTGTGCTTCCCTGAGATCTACAAGTCCCTCTCTACCATAGCGGTTCATCCACAGATCTCTATGAATGGATGACACGGCTGTGGAAGTGATTTAGCGAATAGCCATGCCAAATTAATAAATATATATAATATAATATATAATTCAATATACCCCCCTCCCCCTCAGATTCAGTAAGGGTTGTAGACTGTGACCATGTTTTGTATTGCATCCTAAATAGGAGTGACATGAACCATGGTCAGGACGGTGTCTGTAGCCCTGGGAAAGACTAGTTTGAACTGTACAGTAACCACGCACTACAGCCGTGGCCAAAAGTTTTGAGAATGACACAAATATTAATTTTCACAAAGTTTGCTGATTCAGTGTTTTTAGATCTTTAACACTCCATAACATTCTGGAGTATATGCAAATTGACATCATAAAAACTCAGGCAGCAGACTTTGTGAAAATGAATATTTGTGTCATTCTCAAAACTTTTGGCCACGGTTGTACATACTACAAACATTTCATGCTGTGCCATCTGAAAATACTGGTTTGTACTGTACAGGCCCCATCGATTGTTGTGTTCAGGCAAACCTTGCTGTCCACGGCTTAGACATGTTCCCTTCTGGGAGCTCCATTCAATTAGTTCTACTGTAATCCTAAGTGAGAGATCATTAGTACTCATTAAATAATGATAAAGTTACAGACAAAATCTGCTTATCTTGTTCCAATTTGTTCTCCTTTGTCTAATATCTGATTGGTGCAGTTTTAGTCTTTACACTTTATCTACTTACCTGCTAAGCTTAGCATTTTGTTTTGGCTATGTTGTCAGCAGACGATCAGACCATCAGAATTCATTCACATATGAGTATCTCTCTTCATTTTACAGAAATGAGCAATGTTTTGCATCACTTTTGTATACATTAAAGTGATACTAAATGATATCCTTATCTCCAAAAATAATCCATATACATTCGCTACTTAAAGGAGATGTTTGGAGTGTAAAAAAAAAAAAAGGTATACTTACCTAGGTGTGATGCTGCAACTGTCCCCCACCGGTTCTAATTCCAAGGGCTGAGCGATCAAGTGACTGCTGATAACTCAGTTCTTGGTCAGCTCTGAGCAGAGGGAGAGGTGACTGTCAGTCATTACTCTCTGCCCTGCCCTTCCAGTGCTCATTGAAGCACCAGGCTGGAGAGGGAGTGGAAGCGGCAAGCTCAGGCTTTTAGCAGTGCGCTGAAAAACTGAATCGGCTGCCAATCAGGCATCTGGATGGATCCTGAAAATATGGTTGCGATCCTTTCAGAGCCTAAAGGAGCTCTATGATGTCTCACTGTCAACTGATTCTGGGTCACAGAATAGCACAAGTAAGTTCACTCCTGTGAACCAGTAGAGAAGTATGAAGAAAAAAACTTGGGCCATTAAAAGAGAAGTATGGCCATATAATCTATTTTTCATGAAATTGTTGCTTGCTGTGTTTTTTTGCCTCTTTGTAATGTCTTCCATGAGCTCTTGAACCTCTCCTTAATTCCTTTTGGAGCAAGCAGTGCATGTTAGTTGTGGTAATGTGCACTGCTCTAGTCACTACAAATAGCATAGTCCATCTCGGAAGTGTGCAAGAGAGGGTGGCTATCTTCTTACATACAGTACAGTGAGACCATTGAGAATGAATGTAGCCGTCCTCTAACAAGAAGAGGGATCACAGCTACAAAAAAAGGAATTTGAAGATTTGGAAGAGGCAAGAGCAATAGAAGGGACTTTTTTAGTTAAAAATACAGATTTAAATAGAATTTTATTTTTAAACTGTATGTACTTGCTATATATACACAACATATATATAAGTGAACATGTTGCTGATAGAAGCATGAAGTCATTAGCACCATGTGAATGGCACTTTTTCTAAAAGGCAGACCAATGCAAGGTCAGCTTATTTTGTAGACCTGATCAGACCATGTAAAAAAAGCACCATCAATAAACAAGTAAAAAACACCTTACAGCTGGCTTTCAACAAGCTTGCCTAGCAGGAGTAATGTCACTGGGCCTTCTCCTGGGATCCTGGAAAAGCTGAAAATCCCAAATCTTGTGAGAAGATGCTCCTGCACAGTGCTGGAACACCTTTTCAGGATCCGACCAGGGACGCCTGTCAGGTTTTTCAGGTGGATCAGATCAGAAATTCAATGCAAGGCTATGGGCATGTGGATTTCTGCCTACCTCTGAGACAGTCCCAGTCGGAAAAAAATGGAAAAGGACTGCATCCTTTTCAGTTTTTCCAGACCTAAACATAATGGATTATAGGTACCCTGATGTAAACATATGCAAGTCCGTTTTCATCTGGCCACCTATAGATCCAACACAGGTCTGGAAGGGCCCACTGTCAAAATGCACAGAAAACATAAAAGGCAAAAGTGATATCTGTCCTGTTCTGTTCCAATTCAGCATGGGATCTGTTCATGGATCTCCTGCTGAATGGAGTGGACAAAACCTGTGTGGAAGGACCCTTAAAGTGGTTGTAAAATCAAAAATGTATCTTTGCCCTTCAGGCAAGCTTTTAAAAAGTCTTACCTGTAGGTGCCTTTGACAGGTCTTGAACCTTTGCTGTTTAGTAGACATGGTTATCTGCTCCAACCGATGATGTCACTAGAGTATGCACAGTACTCTCCGCATTCAGCGAGCGCCATGCCACAATGGTGAGTATTGTATGCATGTAGGGGAGTGATGTCATTGCAAACAGCCAGAGAGCACAAACCTGGAAGGAAGGCCGGGTAAAGATGGAAGTGCCAGGAGCAGTGGCAGCTCAGCACTGGAGGGCTCCACATGACAGTTAAGTCTGTCATGTGCTAGTATGTGGTGCATACTAGCAAATTATGACATTAACCTACAAGGGACCATTTACATTTTTTTTTGTAGAAATTACTACTGCTTTAACGTATATACTATTACTGAGCTTCATTTATTTGCTCCCTTTTGGTCTGTTAAATATACCACTGCAAGAGGTTTTTATATCTGTTTTTTACAGATACAATAAGAGGAGCGGCACAGCAGCTTAGTGGTTAGCATGTCTGACTGGCAGCACTAGGGTCATAGGTTCTCCCTTTGCTTGATTGGGTTTCCTTGTACTCTGGTTTCCTCCCACACATGCTGGTAGGTTAATTGACTTCTGTATAAAACTGCCCTAGGGTGTGTATGCATTTAAACATAACAACCTTAGATTGTAAGCTCCTTGAGGGAAGGGACTGATGTGAATGTACAGTACAATATGTAAAGAGCTGCATAAATTGTTGGTGCTATATAAATATCTGTAAATAATAATAATGTGTACCTTTTTGAAGTGATTACAAAAAAATCTCCCAGTATAAGGCTACATTTACACAGGCACACATCTGCAGATAGTTTGCTGCGTTCAGAGATGTCTACTATGTGCTATGGCCGCAAACAAGCTGTCCGATTACCTGTGGCCAGAACCCTGCAGAAACGCCGACCTTGGATGCATGCTGTCTGCGTCCAGGGTTGACTGGAGGCACTATTTGCATGTAACCACTTGGATGAAAAGTTACAAAGCTGAGAACTGCCACTGGTCACACACAGCCTATTGAGGCCGCGTTTACAACACACGGCCGAAGCAACAGCCGGGGGTTGCATAGCTTCCAACTGTCCCTGATTTGGAACAAAGTCCCTCTATCCCTATTTCCTCATTTGTCCCTCATTTTGGTCTGAGTTGTATATAAAATGCGTTTTTATCTTTCAAAAACTTTCCAATGCTAAACCTTTCATCTAATTTCTAAACTGCTGCATTTGTAAATTTCAAAAGCCAATACAAAGTAATAGTAGTGGTAACAAAAGCACTTGTGGGTTTAACTAATAATTTTTTCTGTATAAGTCTCCTTTAAGGGGGCGTGTCCTATGACTACATACATTTGCTAATAAGTGTCCCTCGTTCCCATCTCAAAACGTTAGGAGGTATGCTACTGGCTACGAGCCACCCCTGGCTGCTGCTATTTGGCTGTGTGAATGTAGCTTTACAATGTGTCATAAAAAATTGTCCATACAAACAACCTTCCAAGTTGTTGCCTCCTCTGTCTTTCATATACCTCCCAATCCTCAACCAGTCACTCTTTTTTTACATAAATATAAGGGAATTGTGATTATTACTGCAAATAAATCTGTTCTGATATCGGACATGTAATTGTCTATGAATCACCACCAGGTAGTCCCACAGGCTGTCTGGCTATGGCGCCACCTATGCACAAAGAAAAAAACTCACCAGAATAAAATGACCTCTTAGTAAACAAAAGAAGTGAAATTCCTGGGAATGATGTGGACTGGGCCACAGAGGAAAATTCCAGAGACAGTTGTGCAAACTATGCAGGCACTGTCGCCCCCTACTACCAAAAAGGAGGCACAGAAATTAATTGGAGTTGGGGGATTCTGGATATCGTTCATCCCACATCTTGGACTGATTCTGAGGCCTAAATACAATGTTACCAGTTCTCATGGGGTTCAGAGCAGCAGACCGCATTCCTTGCTGCTAAAGAAGCCATTTTGCAGCAACAGGGATTGGGACCCGTGAAACAAGGAGTACCATTTCAGCTGAATGTAGTGGAGCAGCATGGTACCATATCTTGGAGTTTGTGTGTCAGGAGACTCCAGTCGCCTCAGTTCGCCAGGCTCCGGGGCGCATGCGCAGTGGACTGGCGCTTCGACCTACACCCGTCCGCGGCCCGATGGTGCGGCGCGTGCGGGTGCACGGTGGTCCCCGCGTGCGCGCCGTCGCCCGTGCGGGTGCCCGCGGGGGGCTACTTCTGTCGACTCCAGCACCCAGTCGGGTTGCTGGTTTGTCGTCAGCTGTCCCTGTCTCCCTGTACCTCTGCAATCCTTGTCTGCCTGCTGATACCTGTGCTTCACCCCTGGCTTGTTACTACAGATACCGCTGCCTGTCTAATACCCTTCTGACCTCTGCTAGTTATACGGACCTTGCTCTGCCTGATTACCACGTTCTAACCCCTGCCTGTTTAACGGATCCTGCTCTGCCTGATTACCTGGTTCTGACCTCTGCCTGTTTAACGGACTTTGCTCTGCCTGATAACCCAGTTTTGACCTCTGCTTGTGTAACGGACTCTGCTCTGCCTGATCCCCCGGTTCTGACCTCTGCCAGTCTAACAGACTTTGCTCTGTCTGATTACCCGGTTCTGACCTCTGCTTGTTTAATGGACTTCCAGTTTCTCAGTCCCCTGACTCTGCACAGCACTTGCCGGTGCACCTCTGGCCAGCGACCAAGGACTACTACCAGGCCTTCAGTCCCACCTTCGAAACTCTCATATACCGGAAGCCCGTGCCTCCACGTGCCCCCTGCTCCCTGTATCAATTCCAGGGGTCTCGGTGCGCGTGGTCGTAAGGGCGAGCCGCTCTCGGCATCTTGGCCTCGGTGAGTATTAGTCGTGACAGTACAAACCAGCCAGATGTCTGAAGCCGACAGAGCACGCTCTCCTTTGGAGATCCTGTGTCAGCAGGTTTCCACTCTTGCTGACTCCGTTCAAAAACTACAGGAGGGATATACTCAGATTGACAACCGCCTCCAACAGATTACGGGGTCACTTCCTTCTGCAGCCGCAGCTCCCGCACCCAGTAGTGGGGGTCCGCTCCCTTAGGCTACCGCGAGTCCCACAGTCGTCATGGCGCTCCCAGAGCCTAGGGTTCCTACACCAGAACAGTTCTCAGGGGACCGTAAGAAATTTAGGGCCTTCAAAAACGCATGTTCCCTCTACTTTGCTCTCCAGCCCAGAACCTTCTCATCGGAAGTTTTTAAGGTGGGATTTGTGATCTCCCTATTGTCTGAGGAACCTCAAGCCTGGGCCCACGGCTTGATGGAACAGAGAAGTTCAGTGCTAAACACAATAGATGCCTTTTTTGAGAGTATGTCCCAGCTCTATGATGACCCACAGCGTATGGCTACAGCTGAAGCCATCCTGCACCACCTGTCCCAAGGAAGGAGACCAATTGAGGACTACACGGTGGAATTTCGTAAATGGGCGGCCGACACAAATTGGAACGAGCCGGCCCTCCACTACCAGTACCGTCAAGGCTTGTCTGAACTTCTCAAGGATGAGTTGGCCAGGATGGAAACTCCCGCTTCCTTGGAAGAATTAATCCAAGCAGCGACAAAACTGGACAGGCGCTTGCGTGAGCAACGCTCAGAGCGTTTCCAAGGCCCGCGCCCTGCCTGGACACCGTCCAGACCTCTGCCTGTCCAGTCACCATCTCCAACGGCAGCTGTTGCTACACAAGTTCCTGAGGCGGAACCTATGCAGCTCGGCCTGGTAAGTGCTCCGCTGACCTCTTAAGAGAGGCAACGCAGACGGCAATCCAACTTGTGCCTTTATTGCGGGGGAGACGGACACTTCCTGCGCAACTGTCCAATAAGACCCAGTAAGTTCCCTCGGCCAAATTTGATGAACTGTCAAAACAACAATGCCGCAAAAACTTACGTGATGTTGTTTGTTTCCCTACAGCTTCCGGAAGGGGAGACCCGCTTACCGGCCATCATTGATTCTAGAGCGTGCAGTTGCTTCGTAGACCCACAGTCTGAACATCCCTCTGCAAACCAAAGCTCAAGGTCTACAAATACATCTGGCCGACGGGTCACTCCCTCGTTCAGGTCCCATCACCCAGGAAACCCAACCTATTCTTGTAACCACAGATTCCAGTCATCAGGAATTTCTACGGCTAGACCTCATTCACTCTCCTATCTTCCCTGTTATACTGGACTTGCCCTGGTTACAGGCTCATGACCCACAGATCCAATGGAGTACTAAGGCGGTATTTTTCCCCTCTCAGTATTGCTCTCAACATTGTCTTCCCACAGCTCCAAAAGTCTGTGCAACAATTACTGTTCCGTCAGACAGTCTCCAACATGTTCCCTCCGAATACCTTGAGTTTCAAGAAGTCTTCAACAAACAAATGGCTGACCGCCTACCACCTCATCGGCCTTACGACTGTCCGATCGACCTCCTGCCCGGATCAGAAGTCCCGTTTGGCCAGATATTTCCTCTCTCAGAAACTGAGCTGGAAGCTCTTAAACAATATATCGATGAGAATCTCAAAAAGGGTTTCATCCGTCCCTCGTCCTCACCCGCCGGAGCTGGCATATTTTTTGTTGGGAAAAAAGATGGTTCCCTTAGGCCATGTGTGGACAACCGGCAGCTCAATAATATCACCATCAAAAACAGGTACCCACTGCCGCTTATTCCTGAGCTGTTTCAACGGTTCCGATCAGCTAAAGTTTTTTCCAAACTTGACCTCCGGGGTGCCTATAATCTCGTCAGGATTAGGGCTGGGGACGAGTGGAAGACAGCTTTCAGGTCCAGGTTTGGACATTTCGAATACCTGGTGATGCCATTCGGGCTCTTTAATGCTCCGGCCACCTTTCAACACCTGGTGAATGATATATTCTGAGAATATCTGGATGATTTCCTTGTTGTCTACCTGGATGATATTCTTATTTTCTCCTCCACTATTGAACTGCACAAGGGGCATGTAAAAGAGGTCCTTACCATACTAAAACAACACAAGCTATATCTGAAAATTGAAAAATGTGAATTCAAAAAATCGGCCATACAATTTCTTGGGTTAGTCATTTCAACTAATGGGGTCGCAATGGATCCACAAAAGATTCAAGCATTTCAGGAATGGCCGGCCCCATCTGACAAAAGAGGGGTACAGTGGTTTATAGGGTTTGCCAACTTTTACCGAAAATTTATTGTCGGATTCTCTGCTATTGTGGCACCTATCACTCAGCTAACCCGTCAGCACGGTTCCTTTCAGTGGTCCCAAGCCGCACAAGAAGCCTTTCTGAAATTAAAGACCTTGTTCAGTTCCGCTCCAATTCTCCGTCATCCTGATCCGACTCAGCCATTTGTACTAGAGGTGGATGCATCAGAAATCGCAACAGGAGCAATTCTTTCCCAAAGACAGGGACCTAAAGCCATTCTACATCCTGTAGCTTTTGCATCCCAGGGACTCAGCCCGCCGGAACTCAATTATGATGTGGGTGACAGGGAGCTGCTGGCCATAAAATTTGCTCTAGAGGAATGGAGTATTTACTGGAAGGTACATTACACCCGGTCATGATCTTTACGGATCACAAGAATCTGGAATACCTCCGAACAGCAAAATGACTAAAACCCCGACAAGCCCGTTGGGCTCTCTTCTTTTCTTGTTTTAATTTCCATATATCCTACAGACCTGGTGCAAAAAATGGAAAGGCAGACGCACTCTCTCGGATGTTTTTTGCAGCTCCCCAAACATCGGAACCAAGCACTATCCTCTCTCCACAAAACTTTCTTGGACTGACTCAGGCGGACCTAATATCATCCATCAGGTCCTCATCTAACTTGTGTACCGAACCAGAGGTACATTCCTTGAAGAAATGTGAGGATCTTTTTTGGCTCCGTGGAAAAATTTTTGTACCTCAAGAGACACGGCCGTTAACCCTTAAAATGTGTCACGACCATAAATTGGCGGGGCACTTCGGGATGAAAAAGATGTCCAAGCTGATCTCTCGCTCCTTCTGGTGGCCTGGGTGGAGACGGGATTGTAAAGAGTATGTGGCCTCCTGCCCTCTGTGCCAGCGGAACACAGGCCAAAACGCCAAGACCTGGGGCTTGCTCAAGCCCTTGCCCATCCCGGAACGGCCATGGGCCGATGTGTCCATGGATTTTATTGTAGACTTGCCGGCCTCGGAGGGTTTTACCACCATTTTTGTTGTTGTCGACCGTCTCTCCAAGATGGCTCATTTCTTGCCCATGAGGGGCACTCCTTCTGCCGTAGACACAGCCAATATCTTTTTGAAAGAGATCATTGGGCTCCATGGTGTGCTGAAGAGTATTGTGTCGGATAGGGGTGTGCAATTTACGTCTAAATTCTGGAAGGAACTCTACAAAACCCTGGATATCAAAGTTTGCCTCTCTTCAGCGTATCACCCTCAAAAGCAATGGCCAAACGGAGAGGACAAACCAGACCCTGGAGCAATACTTCCGTTGTTTCTGGTCAGGATCCCAGGACGACTGGGAAAGTCTTCTCCTGTACGCTGAATTTGCCTATAACAATTCTGTCCATGCCACTACCAACCAAACACCCTTTAGGGCAAATTGTGGGTTCCACCCTACGTTTCTTTCTAATGACATCCCTGAAATGGCAGTTCCTGCAGTGCAAGACAGGATAACCTCTTTGCAATCCAACTTTCAGAAGATCCAAGACATGTTACACAAAGCACAAGAGGATTAAAAAAAACAGTATGATCGGGGCAGGAGGGAGAATCCAATGTTTGATATAGGAGAGGAGGTCTGGATATCTACCACTAACCTTAAATTACCTTTGCCATCTCGAAAACTTGGACCCAAGTTCATCGGTCCTTTTCAAATCAAGAGAATCATTAACCCCGTGGCGGTTGAGCTAGCACTACCAAAAATGTACCGGTTCCATCCTGTTTTCCATGTATCCTTGTTGAAGCCCGTTGTGCCCAGCCCTTTTCCGGGAAGAGGAGAGCTTCCTCCCCCGCCAATCAGGGTGGATGGGGAGAACGAGTTCGAGGTGGAGTCCATCCTAAACTGTAGAAAGAAGGGCAGGCAGCTACAGTACCTGATCCAGTGGAAAGGATACCCACCTGAGGACAATTCTTGGGAACCCGCTAAGAACCTGCATGCACCACGCTTAATTCAAGCCTTCCATCGAGATCACCTCTAATTGATGTCCAGTCTGGGGGCACTGTCAGGAGACTCCAGTCGCCTCCGTTCGCCGGGCTCCGGGGTGCATGCGCAGTGGACTGGCTCTTCGACGTACACCCGTCCGCGGCCCGATGATGCGGCGCGTGCGGGTGCACGGCGGTCCCCGTGTGCGCGCCGTCGCCGTGCGGGTGCCCGGTAGCGCGTCACGCTGACGCGCGTGCCGGGGAGCTACTTCTGTCGACTCCAGCACCCAGTCGGGTTGCTGGTTTGTTGTCAGCTGTCCCTGTCTCCCTGTACCTCTGCAATCGTTGTCTGCCTGCTAATACCTGTGCTTTACCACTGGCTTGTTACTACGGATACCGCTGCCTGTCTAATACCCTTCTGACCTCTGCTAGTTATACGGACCTTGCTCTGCCGGATTACCCGGTTCTAACCCCTGCCTGTTAAACTGATCCTGCTCTGCCTGATTACCGGTTCTGACCTCTGCCTGTTTAACGGACTTTGCTCTGCCTGATAACCCAGTTTTGACCTCTGCTTGTGTAACGGACTCTGCTCTGCCTGATCACCCGGTTCTGACCTCTGCCAGTCTAACGGACTTTGCTCTGCCTGATTACCCGGTTCTGACCTCTGCTTGTTTAACAGACTTCCTGTTTCTCAGTCCCCTGGCTCTGCACAACACTTGCCGGTGCACCTGCGGCCAGCGACCAAATACTACTACTAGGCCTTCAGTCCCACCTTCGGATCTCTCATATACTGGAAGCCCGTGCCTCCGCGTGCCCCCTGCTTCCTGTATCAATTCCAGGGGTCTGGGTGCACGTGGTCGTAAGGGCGAGCCGCTCTCGGAATCTTGGCCTCGGTGAGTATTAGTCGTGACACTGTGGCAGCCAAATGAAAATAAAGGACTGAGAGCAATACCCACTGGATTTTGGTCCAAACAACTGACAGGGTCACAGAAGAGATACACGCCCCTAGATAAGTACCTGTTTGGGGCCTACACAGCACTTCAACATGTAGAGACCATTACAGGAAAGGACACAGTCACCATCCATACTGTATTGCCAATAGCAGGATGAGTGAAAGATAATGGACTGACCACTAGGGCAGCTGTAGCCCAGAAGCAGACACTGATGAAATGGAAGTGGTACCTTCAAGAAAGAGGGGGTATTGCAGCTGAGGATGTTAGAGACATTTCAAAACAGTCGGCAGGGCTTGTTACTTTTACCAGCACCCGGCCAGAAGAAGAAATTCCTGTGCTGCAGTCATCCCCCATTCAAGAGGCTCCACCCTTTGAGTCTCTGTCAGAAGACATGAAAGAGTCAGCGTGGTTCACTGATGGTTCAGCCATAGTCACTTCGTCTGGGTGTAAATGAACAGCAGCAGCCTACAACCCAAGTACAGACACAGTCCTGCAGGAGACTGGAATTGGAGGGTCCAGTCAGTATGCAGAGTTGAAAGCTGTAGTAATGACTCTTCAGGAGGATCTTTCTTCCCATGTCACTATCTACACTGACAGTTGGGTGGTCTTTAAAGGACTGACAACTTGGATGCCCACGTGGAAGTCCAATGAATTGATGATTAATGGAAAGGTGGTGTGGGGAGGCAAGGAAGTCTGGGGCTACATCTGTAAGAAAGCTCACTCCCGCACTATAAAAGGGGGGCATTTTGACGCACATGTGCCCCTGGTCCCAAACTTTGAGAACTATAACAGAGTGGCAGATGAAATTGCCAAAGTGAATGCAGTTGTGCAAATTGATCCTGTTTTGATGAACTTCGCCAACTGGGCCCACAAGCAATCTGGACATTTGGGGCAAAAAGCAACATATGACTGGGCACAGCAGAGGATTGCCTATATCCATGGACACGATAAAGACTGTAATATGAACTGTACAGTGTGTGGAGAAGTGCAACAATGGCCATTGCAAAAGTACTCCACGGGGTTGATTAAGAGGGGTGAGAGGCCTGTTGAGATTTGGCAGATTGACTTCATTGGTTCCCTGCCCAAGGGAAACAATGGACTGAGATATTGTTGTACTGCAGTGGATACCTATTCAGGACTTTTGCTTGTTCATCCTTGCAAACATGCACATTAAGCAGCAATGCTTCAACTGCTCCAGAAACTTGTCGTTGCTTATGGTTGTCCTAAACAAGTCCAAAGTGACAGCAGCTCACACTTCACTTTATCAACAGTACAGCAGTGGGCCAAAGATTCTGGAGTGTGCTGGTTGTGCCACATCCCATACTATCCACAGGCAGCTGGTTTGATTGAAAGATACAACAGGCTATTGAAGGACCAGATACGCAAACTGACACCCACACATACACTAAGGGGGTGGGATTGGGTCCTCACACAAGCAGTCATGTTGTTAAATTCTAGGCCAATAGCTAAAAGCACACCATATTAGAGAATGGTAGGGGCTGGGGCACAGATTCCACAACTGGAGTGCAGAGTTCAGTATTTATGTAAGGTTCCTGAAAGAACAGAGATTAACAGATACCATGTTACTGCTTTACATGACATAGAAACCAAGAGTGATGTATTTGAAGCTGAAGCCTATCTAGGAATGAGAGGGAATCTGGCAGGAAGGTTTGAAGTTATATGTGCATTGGCAGATGAGCTTCAAGACAGTGGCTGGGACTCTGACTGGTTAGTGGATACTTCTCAGCAAGAGTGGAAAGTGAGACTACATAACATCAAGCCGTCCAAAATAAATAGCAGTGATCTTCTGGGAAATATAAGTATATTTCCTCTCCTCCCTATTGATGTTCTTTGGGAGGGTGAGAAGTGGATACAGGCAGGTGGCAAAATGTTGGTCAGATATCCAGGCAAGAAGCCAGTTAGAGGAGAGATGGCAGCTGAAGGGCCGGGATCTACTGTTTATGTATTATTAGAAGGAACAGATAATCTGCTTTGTTTTCCACTCCACAGGCTGTCTCCGATTTTATCCATAGGAAGACCAGAGAAAAGTGTTTTCACGATGGACAGAATAATGGAAGACTACAAGAGCTGTGGAGAGCAAGGCCTTTGATGAATTACAAGCCTGGACTTATTTCTCAAGAACTTTAGAATGGAATTTCTAATGAACTTTTATCCAAAGACTGAAACACCTTCTCAGTGACAGAAATATGTGAGAGATTGCATTCAAGGAAAATTAATGTGTAGAATGAGTTGTTAGTTATGAAGAGCTTTTCTGTGTGTAGTCTGAGAGAAAAATCCAGGGCGGAATGTGTTGATATATATATATACACAGTGCCTTGCAAAAGTATTCACCCCCTTGGCTTTTTACCCATTTTGTTACATTACAGCCTTTAGTTCAATGTTTTTTTTAATCTGAATTATATGCGATGGATCAGAACACAATAGACTAAGTTGGTGAAGTAAAATTCGAAAAATATATACATAAAACTATTTTTCAGAAATAAAAAAATGATAATTGACATGTGCGTATTCACCCCCTTTGTTATGATGCCCATAAAAAGCTCTGGTGCAACCAATTACCTTCAGAAGTCACAAAATTAGTGAAATGATGTCCACCTGTGTGCAATCTAAATGTCACAGGATCTGTCATTACATATACACACCTTTTTGAAAGGCCCCAGAGGCTGCAACACCTAAGCAAGAGGCACCACTAACCAAACACTGCCATGAAGACCAAGGAACTCTCCAAACAAGTAAGGGACAATGTTGTTGAGAGTACAAGTCAGGGTTAGGTTATAAAAAAATATCCAAATCTTTGATGATCCCTAGGAGTACCATCAGATCTATCATAACCAAATTGAAAGAACATGGCACAACAGCAAACCTGCCAAGAGATTGCCGCAAACCAAAACTCACAGACCGGGCAAGGAGGGCATTAATCAGAGAGCCAGCACAGAGACCTAAGGAAACCCTGGAGGAGCTGCAGAGTTCCACAGCAGAGACTGGAGTATCTGTACATAGGACAACAATAAGCCATATGCTCCATAGAGTTGGGCTTTATGGCAGAGTGGCCAGAAGAAAACCATTACTTTCAGCAAAAAACAAAATGACACGTTTTGAGTTTGCGAAAAGGCATGTGGGAGACTCCCAAAATGTATGGTGGAAGGTGCTCTGGTCTGATGAGACTAAAATTGAACCTTTTGGCAATCAAAGAAAACGCTATGTCTGGCGCAAACCCAACACATTGCATCACCCAAAGAACACCATCCCCACAGTGAAACATGGTGATGGCAACATCATGCTGTGGGGATGTTTTTCAGCAGTCGGGACTGGGAAACTGGTCAGAGTTGAGGGAAAGATGGATGGTGCTAAATACAGGGATATTTTTGAGCAAAACCTGTACCGCTCTGTGTGTGATTTGAGGCTAGGACAGAGGTTCACCTTCCAGCAGGACAATGACCCCAAACACACTGCTAAAGCAATACTTGAGTGGTTTAAAGCGAAACATGTAAATGTGTTGGAATGGCCTAGTCAAAACCGAGACCTCAATCCAAAAGAAAATCTGTGGTCAGACTTAAAGATGGGCAAAAATCCCAGTGGTAAGATGTGGCAAGCTCATAGAGACTTAGCAAAAGTGACTTGGAGCTGTGATAGCCGCAAAAGGTGGCTCTACAATGTATTGACTTTAGGGGGGTGAATAGTTATGCACATTGACTTTTTCTGTTATTTTGTCCTATTTGTTGTTTGCGTCACAATAAAAAAAACTAAAAAAAAATCTTCAAAGTTGTGTTCTGTAAATTAATTGATGCAAATCCTCAAACAAAGTATGTTAATTCCAGGTTGTGAGGCAACAAAACACGAAATATGCCAAGGGGGGTGAATACTTTTGCAAGGCACTGTGTGTGTAAATATATATATATATATATATATATATATATATATATATATATATATATATATAATTATTTTTCTCAATCAGTTTTCACAGAAACAGAAATAAACAGAAATCAGGTTTTGCTTGAGTTCGTTTGAGTTTCTCAAACTAATGTTTTGGTAACGAATACATAGGCTGTCCTAAACAATGGGAACTGTTGACAGTTTCAGCAGTCCGTTGTCTCTACATCTACAGTAAACAGGTAAGTTTTCTGTTGTTTGGTAACTATGGTAAACAGCCTGACACATAAAAGGGGGATTCAGGCATAAGCTAGGAGGGCTCATCATGCTTCAACATCAAAAGACTCATCTGTAACCAGCCATTAAGGGAAAAAAAGATGCTTTCGCCTGATTCTCCAATAACTACCAACTGAGTCCTCATTGTCACGTGAGATCACGAACATAGTAACCGGAGTTAAGTAACTTTTAAGTGTATTTCTACTGTTACAGACCATAGGCTGCTTATTTGCTAGGTATTTTGCTTGTTATAGATATCTGTCAGTCTTGTATTGTATTCCTAATATTGTAATAGTTTTGTATGTACAGCATCTTTGTATAGTAAAAGCACATTTACACACTGCAGAGGTCTCAGCTTCCTTGCTTATACCACAAAGTAACCTTGCTAGATAGACGCAAGAAAAACAACGTATGAGTGCTGCCACCATTGCTGCAGAGGCTGAAGGGGTGGGGGGTCAGCCTGTCAGTGCTCAGACCATATACCACACGCTGCATCAAATTGGTCTGCATGGCTGTCGTCCCACAAGGAATTCTATTCTAAAGATGATGCACAAGAAAGCCTGCAAACAGTTTGCTGAAGACAAGCAGACTAAGGAAACGGATTACTGGAACCATGTCCTGTGGTCTGATGAGACCAAGGTAAACTTATTTGGTTCAGATGGTGTCAAGCGTCTGTGGCGACAACCAGGTGAGGAGTACAAAGACAAGTGTGTCTGGCCTACAATCAAGCATGATGGTGGGAGTGTCATCGTCTGGAGCTGCATAAGTGCTGCCGGTACTGGGGAGCTACAGTTCATTGAGGGAACCATGAATGCCAACATGTACTGTGACATACTGAAGCAAAGCATGATCCCCTCCCTTCAGAGACTGGGCCGCAGGGCAGTAATGCAACATGATAACGACCCCAAATACACCTCCAAGTTGACCACTGCCTTGCTAAGAAGGTGAGGGTAAAAGGTGATGGACTGGCCAAGCATGTCTCCAGACCTAAACCCTATTGAGCATCTGTGGGGCATTCTCAAACGGAAGGTGGAGGAGCACAAGGTCTCTAACATCCACCAGCTCTGTGATGTCCTCATGGAGGAGTGGAAGAGGACTCCAGTGGCAACCTGTGAAGCTCTGGTGTACTCCATGCCCAAGAGGGTTAAAACAGTCCTGGAAATAATGGTGGCCACACAAAATATTGACAATTTGTGCCCAATTTGGACATTTTCACTTAGGGGTGTATTCACTTTTGTTGCCAGCGGTTTAGACATTAATGGCTGTGTGTTGAGTTATTTTGAGGGAACAGCAAATTTACACTGTTATACAATCTGTACACTCACTACTTTACATTGTAGCAAAGTGTAATTTCTTCAGTGTTGTCACATGAAAAGAAAAATATTTACAAAAATGTGAGTGGTGTACTTACTTTTGTAAGATGTAGCTTGACTTAAGTTCTGGACATGTTTTTGGCACATTTGGATTTTGTCAAGGGACTCAAAGCCTACTGATTGGAAAATGGTGGCACATCAGCACAATGGCTCATGCTCACACTATCCTCTCTCCTCCTGTCAGCATTTTAACTGGTAGTACAGTGTGCTCTGCAGCTAGGCCTCATTGGCCTTCTAGTGTTAGTCCTCCTTCTGCCTGTCTGAGTGCTGCTGTATAGTTGAATGCAGAAAGCTGGTATCAAGACAATGTCGTGGATTTACAATAGCTACGTTTAAAAGGACATTGAATAATGTCTCATGAGAACACAACAACATTAATTGATCTTTTAAAAATATTTGTAGTGCAGTCACTCCTGCCATTTGGTTTTAACTACCGCTGATAGTGTTACATAAGGAAAGCCATGTTCTTGGCCTCATTCCTACTTCATGTCCTAAGACTGAGAGGTCGGGAGTGCCTCTGCTCTTGAACCCTACCACTGCCCTACCTGACCGCATTCACCCAGCACCAAGATCCACTTGCATGGGGCTGGCTAGGTTCCCAGCATACATTGTCCTTTGGAGGACACCCAGTAGAGCACCCAGCCTGGCCTCACCAGTGTACAGGCTTTGGACCTCTACTGCAACCTGACACACACTGGTGCTTTTCCAAGAAACGTTCCCATGTAAACGATCAGGAAGAATGGAATGTCAACACCGTAGATGCCTTTGCTTTACTACAGTGGTTCTCAACTCCTGTCCTCGGGAACCACTAACAGGCCAGGTTAGCAAGATAACTGAAATACATGACAGGTGATATAATTTGCTGCTCAGTGATTGCAGTATTCTAGTCCCCAAGGTAATACTTAAAATCTGGCCTGTTAGTGGGTCCTGAGGACCAAAGTTGAGAACCACTAGATAAAGTGCAACTTATAAAGGCAGTCCAAATGGTCTTCCAGACAAAGGTGGCACATCCTTAAGCCTGGTACCCACGATCAGATCGTTGGCCAACAAAGCGTCAGACTTTGGCGTGTGGCGTGTGCCAGGAACTTGTCTTGCATACAAACGGTACACCATTGTCGGCCAACAAACACAAACATAGTGACGTACTACGAGGAATTTCAGCTCTTGAACGCCACCCTTTAGGCACCTTTTGTTAATGTCGTGTTTGGTGAGCATTGATTCTGAGCATACGTGTTTGTACTTCCAACTTTTGTGTACAGACGATAGCAAAATCTGACAACAGACCGTTGTCCGCCGAAAATTTACTAGCCTGCCATCCAACATTTATTGGCAGAAAGTTGGACAACGATTGTCTGATGGAGCGTACTAACGGTTGGATTTTAGGCAAACAGTCTGTCATCATAAAATTCCCTGCCGAAAATCCGATCATGTGTACGAGGCTTTAGAGTTAAAAAAAAAACAAAGCAGTTCCATAGAGAGTGCTGCAAGACCTCAATGCTCCGGAGGGCTGTCCCTGAGTCTTGCCATTCCCTCAATGGGATGAGAGTTGGCCCAAAACATAGGTCCTCACAGCATGGTAGTCCAACTGGCTACACCCTGCTTTGAAACCCCTGCTCTTCCCCTCCCCCCAACAGGGGAAGCCTGCTTTCTAGGCTTCCTGCCTACATAATGGGTATAGATCTGGTCAGCTGCAAAAAAAACACAGATCTTACTTCTTAAGGAACTACTGAAACCCTGGGAAGCCTCCTGCCTCTACTTTATAAAGGATGACCCTCAATGGTAGGGGCAAAGCAAAAAACTTTTTTAACCCCTAGGGAGCCATGTGTCTATCTCATTGTCTCTTACAGTGGCACCTAATGGGGTAACAAGGAAACTACAACAGGGCATGTCGTGCCATTCCACCACAATGTTTCATCCTCTTTTTTTTTAAGTGGAATAACTTTTTAATAAACCCTTACTGTACCTGCATTTGTGCTGCTATTCATTTACACTAGAAACAGCCATATTGTGACCATTTAACTTTATTAGATTGTTCTTACTTGTGCAAACCAGGCCACTCAAAACTTCTTCTTGGAAACCACTGATATTGTTTGATGGACTTTACAAAAAATCCATCAGGAGTCCCATTTGTGAGTCAATAGGGCTCCATAACAATCACTACAGTCCAGCCTCAGTCCACTCCTTGTGAAAGTCCCCAACACTTTTGAATGGCCTTTTCCTGACAATCCTCTCCAGGCTGCGGTCATCCCTGCTGCTTGTGCACCTTTTTCTTCCACACTTTTCCCTTCCACATAACTTTCTATTAATGTGCTTTGATACAAGCACTTTGGGAACATCTAACTTCTTTTGCAATTACCTTTTGAGGCTTTCCCTCCTTATGGAGCGTGTCAATGATGGTTTTCTGCACAACTGTCAGGTCAGCAGTCTTTCCCATGATTGTGATTCCTACTGAACCAGACTGAGAGACCATTTAGGCCTGGGTTCACACCTATGCGAATTAGATGTGCGTTTCCGCACATCTAATTCGCATAGCAGGAGAATGTGACCGGCTCCCTATGGAGCCGGTTCACATATCTCCGGGGCGGCTGCGGAGCGCACTGCACAAAAACGCTGTGCGTCTTTTGCTCCGTTTCAGGGCCGAATTCAGGCATAGAAACGGGGAACAGGGACGCACAGCGCTCCTGTGCGAACCGCAGCCCATTGTAGTGTGAACCCGGGCTAAAGGTTCAGGAACCCTTTGCAGGTGTTATGGCTTAATTAGCTGATTAGAGTGGGACATTTTGAGCCTAGAATATGGCACCTTTTCACAATATTCTAATTTTCTGAGATTGTGGATTTGGGGTTTTCATGAGCTGTAAGCCATAATCATCACAATTATGACAAATTACGGCTTGAACTATCTTGCTTTGCATGTAATGAGTCTCTCTCATATATAAGTTTCACCTTTTAAGTTGCATTAGTGAAATAAATGAACTTTTGCACGATATTCTAATTTTTTGAGTATCACCGGTATACAAGGAGTGATTACGAGCAGAGGTCTGAAACAGCCTAGATACTCTTCATATGTCAGGTCTACTTTATGTACTCACCAGTTAAATGATTCTCTTATACAGATTTTTCCATGCCTGGTTAATAAATGTGTGCATACCCTGGGATTTTCCTCTCCTCCTTTCATTGTATTAGCAACTGCTAAGTTGGGGTCGTGCAAAGCAAAAACTATTGTGTAGAGTTTGATTCCTGACTGTTTTATTAATATAGCATAGAGAAGAGAGTTGACCCAGAATAGGTGGCACGTGACTCCCTTATTCCCATATCACTCCATTATTTTAAGGTCAGCTGTAACACATGGATGTGGATCCACAAGCTACAGTCTCTGCGGGCTCTCACTTTATTTATAGCAAGTTATTGCCAGGACGCGCAGAAGAAACTGCGTGTTTCAGTCACTCGCCATGAACTGGCTGCTAGATTACCATTGTCTGCTGTGAAAAGCAATTACTCAGCTCTGCGAGAGAATTCAGCTAAACTGTTCTTTTGTCTAATGGAATCAGCAGTGGGCCTTACAGCTCAGCTGAAGATACCGTCAAGAGCCATTGTTGGCAAACAAGGCTCTGAGATAAGAAACCTTTCTGAACACAGCCTGACACTGAGTGCCAGGTCATTGCCACCTGTTTGTGCCATAGCTGAGAGCAGATAGCTCTCGTTGTGGCTGGATACCAACCATTGCTGCAGTGCCATGTTACAACACATAGCTTCCAACTGTCCCTGATTTGGAACAAAGTCCCTCTGTCCCTCTTTTCCCACCATTTGTCCCTCATTTTGGTCTGATCTATATAGTTGTATATAAAATACACTTTTTATTTTTTTTAAAGTGTTTTGCAGTGCTAAACCTTTCATACTATTTCTAAATTGCTGCATGTGTAAATTTCAAGAGCCAGTATAAAGGAATAGTAGTGGTAAAAAACAAAACGTTTGTGGGTTTAACTAATATTTTTTTTATATAATTGCCCTTCAAGAGGGAGTGGCAGGGGGTGTGTCCAATGCTACATACTTTTTCTAATAGGTGTCCCTTGTTCCCAACCTGTTCTATTGGGTTGGGTGACATCCAGGTACAAACTGTCCACTGTCCAATGACATTGTCCAGAGATGAATGAATAGCAACTGCTGTGCATCATAAATATCTTGCACCCAAATGATGCTATTCATAGCAATGATGGACATTTTTATCATAAAAAAAAAAAAAACTACAACACTGTGTGGATAAAACATTTTTGTATGATACCAACATGTCTAGCACATGCAGAAAAATGTGTTTCTGTTTTCTTATGTGTGTTTGCTCTTCTTCTGCTTAAGAAGTATGATCTTTGTATAAAAAAAAAAAACAAAAAAAAAACAAAGCCTTATGCCGTGTACACATGGGCAGACTTTTTGAACGAATCCATCGGACAATCCGACCATGTGTGGGCTTCATCGGACCTTCAGCGGACTTTTTCTGTCGAAAATCAGACGGACTTTAGATTTGGAACATATTTCAAATCTTTCTGACGGACTCGAGTCCGGTCGAAAAATCCGCTCATCTGTATGCTAGTCCGACGGACAAAAAAGGACGCAAGGGAAGCTATTGGCTACTGGCTATCAACTTCCTTATTCTAGTCCCTTCGTACGTCATCACGTTCATACCAACGGACTTTCCAACGGACTTTAGTCCGTTCGTGTGTGGGCAAGTCCGGTCGTCTGAAAGTCCGTCAAAAGTCCATCAGACGTTTGATGCTGAAAAGTCCGCCCATGTGTACACGGCCTTATACTCACCTAGGTGGATGCAGCTTTGATCCAATGCTGCATCTGTCCCCGCCAGCTCTGTAGTGAGAACTGAGCAATCAAACACTGCTAATCGCTTAATTCTCCCCCTCTCAGGTCTGAGCAGAGAGCCGTGACTGACAGTCCCTGGCTCTCTGCTTTGCCACTCCAATGCTCACTTGAGCACTGGGCTGTGGAGGGTTTGGAAGGGGCTGGCTCAGGCTCTCGGTGGATCGCTGAGAGGCTGAGCCAGGTGCTGGTCCAGGCTTCTGGGTGGATCTAAGCCATATGGTCAGGATCTTATCAAAGCCTGGACCAGCTCTGTGACGTTAGCCAACAGTGGGCTTTAGCTGAAAACAGGTCACTGGAGTGCAGAACAGACTGAACTCCTGTGATCCATAGGAGAAGTACAGCCAAAAAAATCATTGGCTGTACTTCTCCTTTAAAACTTACATTTTATCCAAATATAATTTGCCCCCCCCCCCCCCACGCACACACAATTCCCCAGCAACAAAAATCGAACAAAATGTTTGCAAAAAAAAATTTCAGTTTTCATGACATTCTTTATTTTAGTACCAGGGATGGCATCACTTAGTCCTTGTACTGCTCTAGGCATTGCAGGCAGATCATGGCTGGTGGGAGGGGCCGGCAGGGTGTTGTACATAGCTTTCTGAAAACATCATAGTACTCTGGCTCAGGTATTAGGAACCCTCACAAGAACCTTCAGCCCTTATGCAAGCAGTGAGCTGGCTCTTGGGAGGAGTTATGGAAATATCAAAATGCCTTGATGGATGTGTGTCAGTCTGGAGGAGTGGGGCGTTCTTAGGCAGCCAGTGGGGTATCCAGGGTATGGCACATATGGCAAGTGCCATGGGTGCCAAATGAAGGGGGGCTCGTGAGTGGTTGAGCAGCAAGGCACTTACCAGTGTTTGAAGGTCTCTTCTTCCCTCCCGGCTCCCGAGCATAGGCAGGATCTCCTTTTCAGCACCTTTGCTAATGGACAATGGCAGCGCTTCGAGTGGGACTATTTCTCATTTGGCTATGTAACTCCTGTGAGTGCAGTCACTGGCCGCGGAGTAAGCAGGCAGGTGGCCGCATTTTCCGATGCTACCTCTATAGTTCCGGCTATAGCATCCCTGACAGCTGAATATCACTCCACCGCCTGCTGTCAGGGATGCTGTAGCCAGGACTATAGCGGTGGCATGGGATTTTTGGACAGATTTCCAGGGATACTGTCGGATCCTCGGCAACCCCTTCAAGGGATGCTCTGTTTTGCTTCTGTTTAATTCTTAGATGTGGATCTGTATACAGGGAGAGTACCACCTGATTTTTTACTTTGCACACTTCAGATACCTTGATTCCAGTTCCCTTAAGCCTTGGTTATTAGCCACCTTGCTTTTTATTTATTTTAATTTTTTTATTTTTCTGTATGTGTTTAATTCCAAGCCTGGGTATACCCAATAGACTTTGTTTTGTATTTCACTTTATATTTTTACAATAAAAATAATAAAAAAAAGAAAAAGGCTGGTGTACACCATAGAGGTTACTGCAGCTTTAGTTGACACCTCCGGGAGCCTTGAATCCCAGGATTCAGTTTGCACAGGGAAGAGGCGAGCTCTGTGGCCAAGATAGAACTGGCTCTGTGGAAGTTGTGTACATCATAGGGAACACATCAACTGTTGTGGGTCATGTGGGAAGCTGAACGTCACCAGACTGGAAGTGGTCATTATTGCCCCTCAATTAAAGTGGTTGTACACCCTGTACAACCACTTTTACCTACAGGTAAGCCTATATTAAGGCTTACCTGTAAGTGCTGGAAATATCTCCTAAACCTCCACGGTTTCAGAGATATTTACAAAAAAGCAGTGCGCCGGTGTCTACGGCGCATGCGCACTTTAGAAGGGGCACATTGTGCCGTTTCTAATAGGGTTCATGCCATGACTGGCGGTTCCCACGCACATGCGCGGGAGTGATATCACATGACTCCAGCCAGTCACAGAACCCGGAGTTTGCGGCCCCGGAAGGAAGAGGGGTAAAGATGGACGCTTGCTGCTAGTGGGGACAGCGTTGATATCGCAGGCTTCGGTTTCAGGTAAGTGACACATAATGGGCTACTATGCGATGCATAGTAGCCCATTATGCTTTACCTTTGCAGGGAAATAAAAATTAAGTAAAACCGACCAGGGTTTACGTCCTCTTTAAAATTCAAGGAACACCGTGGGAAGGTGGGGGGTTTAAAAATTACAGTTTTTCACACCATAGGTAGAAGCAGATGGGACAGAAAGAGATAAGGTTTTAGTTCTGCTTTACTTCTCAAAGTTACGGAAATATGAATAAAAACATTCTTCTTTGATCCTCTGTGAGCTGTTCTCCCAAGCAAAAAGACATGTACGGAGCAAAATGGGAGCGAAGGACATACATGATAGGGTGGAAGTAACTACTAGGCCATAATAGGTTAAGTTATTTGGCTGGTCAAATTGGAGAAATAGGCTCTTACCTGATTGGACGAGCTACGGGGTATTCGTATTTGATCTGGTATTTACAATGTTTAAGTTTAACTATAGTTTTGGTTTAAATAAAAGGCTGTAACTGCCATTTTAACTCCAAAACTGTTTTGGTGTCATTACTTAAAGTGGAGTTCCACCCACTTTTACAACTCTTCAGCATCCCTCACTAAACTGTGCACTGTAAAAAAATTGAATATTTTTTATTTTTTTTTCTCAGCACCTACTGTATATCTGCTGTATTCATTTTTCACTTCCTCCTCCCTGGCCGCGGCCCATCGCATCATTTCCTGTTTGCAATGCATTCTGGGAAGGGGCGGCAACTTCCTCTGAAACTGCCGATGCTATGGAAACCTGACCTGAAACCTATTACACTGCTTGTGCTGCACTGAGCATGTGCGAGATCTGCAAGGATGAGATCCAGGAAGAAATAGTCTGGCTTCAGATGCCCACACTTAAGATGGCCACGGCCTGCTGTAAGTTTATAAAATAACAAACTACTGCTATAAACTAACAAAACAGACCTTAGTTTACAGACTAACTTTACTAGAATACATTAAGCTTGTGTATTATAGGGGTATTTTTATTTAAAAATTATAATTTCGGCCGGAACACCACTTTAGGTTAAGGGTTAATAGTACAAGTTTGAGTATCTGAGTATCTGAACTACCCTAGCCATGTTGTCGTGAAGAGGGTAGAATCTGAATTCTCCTAATTTGCATAATAACCGATCTTCTATAAAAGTTTTATAAAACACTAAAAAATGCTTTTTAATTAGATGGGAATTCTTTATTTCAAGGGTATCAACTCGCTTGAATCTGTTTTTGCTTTATGAGGAAGAAAGTAAACACATTCATCATCTCCGTTACTGAAATACAGCGCTCGGTGCCTTTTTATTAATGAGCCTGGCACTGCTTTAGCTTTTAAAGCAGCTCCAAGGCTGACTTCCTCACAAACTGATGCTGCATTTGATCTGGTATTTACAATGTTTAAGTTTAACTATAGTTTTGGTTTAAATAAAAGGCTGTAACTGCCATTTTAACTCCAAAACTGTTTTGGTGTCATTACTTAAAGTGGAGTTCCACCCACTTTTACAACTCTTCAGCATCCCTCACTAAACTGTGCACTGTAAAAAAATTGAATATTTTTTATTTTTTTTTCTCAGCACCTACTGTATATCTGCTGTATTCATTTTTCACTTCCTCCTCCCTGGCCGCGGCCCATCGCATCATTTCCTGTTTGCAATGCATTCTGGGAAGGGGCGGCAACTTCCTCTGAAACTGCCGATGCTATGGAAACCTGACCTGAAACCTATTACACTGCTTGTGCTGCACTGAGCATGTGCGAGATCTGCAAGGATGAGATCCAGGAAGAAATAGTCTGGCTTCAGATGCCCACACTTAAGATGGCCACGGCCTGCTGTAAGTTTATAAAATAACAAACTACTGCTATAAACTAACAAAACAGACCTTAGTTTACAGACTAACTTTACTAGAATACATTAAGCTTGTGTATTATAGGGGTATTTTTATTTAAAAATTATAATTTCGGCCGGAACACCACTTTAGGTTAAGGGTTAATAGTACAAGTTTGAGTATCTGAGTATCTGAACTACCCTAGCCATGTTGTCGTGAAGAGGGTAGAATCTGAATTCTCCTAATTTGCATAATAACCGATCTTCTATAAAAGTTTTATAAAACACTAAAAAATGCTTTTTAATTAGATGGGAATTCTTTATTTCAAGGGTATCAACTCGCTTGAATCTGTTTTTGCTTTATGAGGAAGAAAGTAAACACATTCATCATCTCCGTTACTGAAATACAGCGCTCGGTGCCTTTTTATTAATGAGCCTGGCACTGCTTTAGCTTTTAAAGCAGCTCCAAGGCTGACTTCCTCACAAACTGATGCTGCATTGCTTTGCCAGGTTTGCATCAGGTACCAATTTTCTCCAGGATAAAATGTAATGTTTTTATTCACAGTGGCAGCACATTACACAGTCCTGTCTTCACTATCTACAAACAATCAGCATTCATCATTCTTCACTGATACCGCTACAAAGGGATACTGAGCGCTCAATCAATTATATCCTTGTTACGGGAAAGTATAGTGTATTTTCAGTGCTTACACGTTATAAATTATTGTTAGTTTCAGTAACTTAATATCTGCATGCCAGCAAAGTGTAACTGAACTGAACTCTTCTCTGGAAAGTTTGTACCCCATGATCTAATAGAATCAGGAACAGGGAGGAGTTGAGGCTGGGGTGTTAGTAAATAGTACATACGAAATACATACATTTTAATCTATGTCCTTTTTTTTATGTTAGAACTAGAAGCATGCAACTATGCACACTTCTAGATGTAAAACTGGGCTGTCACTGACAGCCTCTGGTATAACCATAACCTCTGACATAACCTCTGATATATGTTAAGTTCAGGGACCAATCTGGAACAATTACAGATTTAAGGCTTTGTAGAATACAAGGGGGAATTAATAAAGAGTTGTGCAAGCACACGCTTCTAAACATAAAACATAAAAAAATGGAGCAGATGCTGCTCCTAATTTATAAATGGGGTGCAAGCCCTTTTGTTAATTAGAAGCAAACTGTTCTCTGTTCTGACATGTCTGTGACAAGCAGCACAGAGAATGAAGAGCTGGAGCTGCATGCTCTGATCTCTCTGCCCCTCCTTCAGAGCGGGAGGGAGAAGAAGGGTTGTTCAGTGGTGTAACATGGGCAGGGCCACAGGGTCAGTAGCCCTGTGTGCAAAATTCTTAGGGGCGCAAAAATCCTGGCGTCCCGTACATCCAGGCTCTGACCATTCCTGAGAAAGAATTAAATATATTACAAACTGGTCTTAAATGTGCCCCCAGGAGAGTGATGAATAAGTTTGAAACTTACATTGACACACACAAATTCATCAGAACACTCAATTTAAAGAAGTATTTTCTTAGCCACCCTGTAGAATCAGGGATTAGAGCTAATGTAGGAGGGCAGAGAATTGACAGTGGCCTGAAGAACAAGTCAATCTTTAATCCACAATTATCGAACAACCACTTCATAGAGGTATTCAAGCACTTGGTGTTGAAAGACATTGATGAGCTCCCTGTTAAGAAAACGGTAAATCCGAGATATATTAAAGATGGACTTAAATCATTGGAAGATGGTGCCCAAACCTGGTAAGGACCCGGAGGAATGTGGCTCCTACAGGCCTATTTCCCTGATAAACGCTGATGCCAAGTTATTGGCGAAAATTCTAGCACGCAGGCTCAGTAGGGTCATAGAAGATCTGGTCCATGTAGACCAAACCGGGTTCATGCCGGGCAAGGGCACGGATATCAATATCCGTCGGTTATTTCTCAATCTGGCCACTCATCATCAAAATGCAGGTTCAAGAGTCATAGCCTCTCTGGATGCGGAGAAGGCTTTTGACTCCGTAGAATGGGAGTACTTGTGGGAGGTGTTGAGGAGATATGGGGTTGGACCTAGGTTTTTACATTGGCTAGAGCTTTTATACAGGGCCCCTAGGGCAAGGATTAGGGTCAACAATACCCTCTCGGATTTTTTTCTCCTCCAGAGGGGAACCCGACAGGGCTGCCCTCTGTCTCCAAGTCTCTTTGCTCTGGCCCTAGAACCCCTGGCGGTCTTGGTCAGGGAAGCTGATAATATTAAAGGATTCAGGGTGGGCCCTCTGGAGGAGAAAATATCGCTATATGCGGACGATACTTTGTTATACCTGCAAGACGCTGGCCCCTCCCTGCAGCTGCGTTAGTGGCCTTCGACAAATTTGGGAGATTTTCTGGAGTCCGGATCAACTGGAGCAAATCAGTTTTGTTCCCGGCCAGACAGTCCGCGGTGCAGTCGTCGCTGAGATGGGTGGAGGAATTTATGTATTTGGGAATCAAGGTAGCGAGAGATCCCCAGTCCTTCCAACGCCTTAATATTCAACCAGTGGTGTTACGCCTTAAGGAACATTGTTCCAGGTGGGCCAACCTACCCCTTAATCTGCTAGGGCGTATCAATGTTCTCAAGATGATCTATCTCCCTAAGTTTATCTATCTGTTTAGGAACTGCCCGGTCCTGCTGCCTCGTTCCCTCTTCCGGGAGCTGGACAGTTGTATCGGTTCCTTTTTGTGGAGGGGCTCCTCCCCTAGATTGGCTAGGTCGACTCTGCAGCTCCCGGTGGATTTTGGGGGGTTGGCACTGCCCAACCTGCTGATCTACTACTGGGCGGCCATATTGGTCACGGTCAGATGGTGGTTAGAACAATCTAAAACCAATGCTGCAGTCTGCCTGGAGGCGACTGTAGTAGGGTCTCTCAAGGAATTAGGAAATTTGATATATCGGGGAGTCTCAGCTTACCCCTCCTTACCGATATCTACCAAAACTACGTTGGCAATATGGAGCCTGGCTAGAAAGAGGTTTATCTCCCCAGGTAGATGGTCGCCCTTCTGTCCCTTGTGGGGAAACCCTTCCCTTCCACATTTCCGGACAATCCCGGACCCACAGGTCTGGGCTAGGTATAACATTAAACTGCTAAAAGATATTGTGGTAGCAGGCTCTATCCGCCCCTCCTCAGGTTTGGGTAAGATGTTTGGCCTTCCTCGGTGGATGCTGTTCCGATACCACCAGTTGAGACACGCCTTCCGTGCGCAGTTCCCGACCCCGCCAGATCTCACATCTGATGCGGTTGAGGACTTGTTGGCCCAGGAGGATCTGTCCAAGCCCTTGTCGGCTCTATATTTCACTCTTATTAAGAAGGACTCTCCCAAGATGGAGATGCTTTGGACTAGGTGGAGTGCTGATATCCCTACCTTGGATAGGGAATCCTACGAGGAAAGTTTTGAGGAAAGTTTTAAACTTGTGATATCCTCTAGGGACAAATTGGTACAGTTTTTCCATAGGACATATCTTACGCCTCAGAGACTGCACAGAATATACCCTGATAGATCCCCGGAGTGTCCCAGATGTGGATCACCGGATGGTTCATATATGCATATGTTTTGGACCTGTCCTAGGCTGCTGATCTACTGGTCCACAATAATGGAAAGTATTAATGCACGTCTTCAACTAGAGCTCCCATTAACCCCCGAATTAGCGCTGTTAGGTATTCACGATGATGACCAGCGACCCAGATATACCAAGTTGTTGATATCTTTGCTGCTATTTTATGCCAAGAAAGGGATTGTATTGAAATGAATTCTCGCAATGCTCCCACGGTAAAGGCGTGGGAAAATTCAGTCAATGCCGTCCTACCTTTGTACAAACTGACCTATATAAGTAGAGGGTGCCCTCAGAAGTATATGAGAGTGTGGCGTCCCTGGACGGACCCCGGATGTTGAGTATATAAATACTACGATTCCAATGCTGCATGTAGTGTGTTGGTATTGCTGGTCTTCCTCCCCCCCCTCCCCCCCTCCCCCCCTCCCCCCCCCCTTCCCCCCTCCCTCCCCCCCCCCTATTCCATTGATAAGATCAAGTCAATTACTTATGTTATACTCTATGTAAGTGTTTCTTCCTGTAAACCATGTGTGCATTATCTTGTGGCCACTCACTATTCTGATTGACTCTACTGTGTATGCCATTCTTTTTCAATAAAGACCAACCTTGTTGTAAAAAAAAAAAAAAAAAATCATTGGAAGATAAGAAAAATATCATCATCCGCCCTGCGGACAAGGGGGGAGGAGTCGTCCTATTGAATAAAGATTTCTATCACCATCAGCTCATGGAGCTCTTGGGAGATAGAACCACATACAAGAAACTGGGAGTTGACCCAACGGAAGCGTATAGAACACAATTGAATGCGTTGGTCGAATGGGGTTACCAGACCAATGCTTTGAATGGTAAAGAGAAACGCTACTTAGTGCCTTCAGTATGTAGGATCCCCATTATCTATACACTGCCGAAAATCCACAAGAACGTACAAACACCACCGGCCCTCCTATTGTGAACGGGATTGGTTCTGTTACGGCACGTATGGGTGAGTATTTAGACAAATTTCTGCAGCCCAGCGTCTTAACCACCAAAGCCTATTTGAAGGATACATCAGACCTGTTACAACTCTTAAGGGAAGTGGTTATCAACCCTGAAGGAGAGACTTACTTGGTAACGGCTGATGTATCCTCATTATATACTATCATAAAACATGAGGATGCACTGCTGGCACTGAATTGGGCACTCAGCAGGAGGGACGAAGTCCCTTACACGCAAAAGCGTTTTTTGGGACATGCTTTGGACTTTTGCATGTCCCATAATTATTTTTGGTACCACGGTTTTTTCTTTTCACAGCAGGTTGGCGTGGCTATGGGAGCTAAATATGCTCCCAGCCTCGCCAACCTGTTTATGGCTGAGTGGGAAGATAAACAAGTTTTTAGCACCCAAAGGCCCCAGTTGAAGTTTTATCGTCGCTTCATAGACGATCTGATGTTCATTTGGGAGGGATCCAAAGAGTCAGTGATTGAATTTTTGGGACATTTGAATAATAACTCCAACGGCATTAAATTAGAATTCCAAATCAGTGACACCTCTGTCAATTTTCTAGATGTATCCATAGAAAAAAACGCCAACGGTTTGAAAACTAAAACTTATTTCAAACCTACGGATCGCAACAGCTATTTGACCATCACAAGTGGGCACCATCCCACTTGGATCCATAATATACCGAAGGGGCAAATACTCAGGGTACGAAGAAATTGTACCGAGCTGGAGGATTACCACACCCAAGTTAAAATACTAAAGGACAAATTCATGCAGAAAGGTTACCAAGAACAGGTATTGGATAATACAATACAGGAAGTAGCACTTACACCTAGAGACCAGTGTTTTGGGAGTGGACACCCACCAAGAGGAAGCACTCAACAACAAATTAGGTTCATCACAGGCTTTCATTTCCAGTATAGGGACATTGAGGCGATATTTAGAAAGCACTGGCACATCTTGGGTCGGGACAGACACTTAGGCCAAATCTTGCCCTCATCACCCAAATTTGTCTATAGACGAGCTCCAAACTTTGGGGGTAGAGTGGTAAGAAAGATCCTGGACCCACCGGGGCAACAGACTTTAAGGATTGACCTACAGGGATTCTACCCATGTAGGAAGTGTGTGTGTTGCAAAACTGTGAGGGTCTCCAACAGGGGGATGACAGCTGTCACTAGCACAGACCAGAAAATCTTTGAGATTAAGGAATATATCTCGTGCAATTCCTCACATGTCGTCTACCTTTTATGGTGCCCATGTGGGTTACTGTATGTTGGACGGACGAAACGACTACTCCGAGTCCGAATATCTGAACATCTCACGAACATAAAAAATGGCTTCAAACACCATAGTGTATCTTTACACTTCAGAGAGAAACACCACCAAGACCCCTCCCTAGCACAATTTTGTGGATTAGATTGTGTGTATCCATCTTGGAGAGGGTCTAATAGGGTTAGGGACCTCTCACAAAGGGAGACCCTATGGATATTCCGTCTGAAGAGCCTTGCCCCTAGGGGCCTCAACATTGAGGTAGACTTGAACTGCTTCATTAGTGATGTTTGAACAGTGTACCCAATGAGACTTCTCCACATATTTCTCTACATATTTCACTGTATATGTTTTTTCTAGATAGAATTTTTTAGAATTTTTTTGATTTTTTATATAATTCCCTCCTGAAATATTGGTTAATGGACACTTTAGTACTTATATGCTTCAGGCACATTGCACAAGTATCAGAGTCTACACCGATCTGGTACACTAGTAGGTGTAGTGGGTTAAACTTGTCACAGGGGGTGGTAATTGTGCGGTTTAATTTAATTTAATTAAATTCAACTTTTGAAAAATTAAGGGGCCATTTTTCACTTTCACCACTAGAGGGCTCTGGTGCTGGTCAACAGCATGGAGGCTCTCTAATGGTTTATAAAGATTCACTAAGTGCACTACACTTTCTTTCTACCACAGACAATATATAATATAGATTTAGTGAAGGAGTCATGATCACATTTATTTGAGGTTTCACTATTAGTTAGGGGTAATGAGGGGTATGTTTAGGGAAATATCCCGATTTATAGACCTGATCGGGCAGGGTATGGGTTGCATGGTCTGACCATATGTTACAGATTGTCAGGGCGAGTTCATTATGCAACACTTCCAAGTAAATTATTCCACATAACATACGAGGGATGTTCTAAAAATAGGACGCATGCACACTGTCAATCAGAATCCCATGAATAATGCTTATGATTGAAAGTTTCTTTCTCTGTTTTGCATTTCTTTTGATTTATGCAATCCGATCTATGCAATACAATACGGTCATATATGCTCCGGCATTCTTGAGGACATTTTGTAATGAATATGCTCTCTGGTGAATGTGATCGGCCCAGCATCGCTGCTTTGGGGGCCGCGGGGACATCTGGGAACGTGAATACTGATTTGCAAGTAGCTACGTCGAAAGGCGTGAGGGGTATAAGGGTAGGAGGTGCCGTACCGTACAGCCAATCCCATGAGGAAGTCAGGTATGACGAAACATGTCGGGGTGTGGCTGTACGGCATCTACCAGTAACAGTTAGTGATGGACGGGACGTGGCTGTGTATCTCCGTGCACCGGCGGGAGCTTTCGAAGGCGACAGAGGAGCTGCCCCCTGGGCTTGTGTGCCAGCAGGAGATCCACACCAACAGAGCGTCAGCGAAGCGGGGTGAGAACCTATCCAACGCTGTTCCTTGAGGTCCGCCGTGACCTTTATTTCCACAGTGGTGCTGGGCGTTTCACAGAGGAGGATTGAGTTTGAGTTTGATTTGATCTGCAGTGTCAGTTTGGCTTGAATCAAGAGGTTTTCTTGTGAGTGTAATGATTGAAGTTTTAAGTTGAATAAATTTTATATGTTTTACGGTATCACACTATCTTGAGTTTTTTTATGCATTGAGGTGACACTTGGATAAATAAGGAATCTGGATCTTTCACCTTCCATTGACCAACTATATGCCCATGCCTTATTGCCAAAACACGAGAGTGTGAGGCATATTGAACTGGTGAGTGTTGAATTCAAGGGGAGAGGAATCACTGACACTGAGTGAATTGGTGGACTGTTTCCAGATACTGCACATTTCCTTCACGGTGTCCTGTCTATGGATTCTTTATGGACTAAATTACCCATATCTCACTTTTGATACTATTTTGCGATATAAATTGCTCTGTGTATGGTACACCTTCATAGGCACTGTCACGATTTTTACTTGTACACTGATGAGATTTTTTATGATTGTTTCACGTACGATTTATATATTTTTTTGCTACAGCACTAGATCACTTTAGCTTATAGAGCCTTTCTGTATATTAGACAGTATAAACACTGTCATTTAGCGCCACTTTCATTGATTCGCAGGGGCCGCTTATGGGCTCTTGGAAACAATAGAAAGATTTGCTAATTCCTTGGTTTTGTAGTAAGTGTCCTTACAAACGCAAATACTTTGTATCCATTAGTCAGGGAATAAGCAGCCATGCTCCTAGTTGCCTCCTCAGATGGAGACACACTCTCTCTGAGAGCTAGGACCAGCTGCCTTAATCAAGACCTGAAAATAAAACATTAAACTGCGGTCCATGGACTTGGGAGTCTGTCCCACCCAGATCTCTATCAGACTCCCAATAAAACCAGCCCCGGAACGGACTTTACCAATACAGGGTAAAGAACTATCCTTCGTTACCCTGAAGTCTTTGCTGGTATTATCTTAGATTGCAAATCTAAGAATCTGTGAAGGAACATATATCCCATCAATCACTTTTCCTGAAACGAAGGTTCTGAGTTATAGTTAGTTATATTTAATCCTTCTTTTTTCTCTTCCTTTTTTTTTTCTCTTCTCCTTTTCTCTGTTTTTTAGTAGATTTTGTCTCCGGACCCCCATTGATGGGGTCAGGAGAAAGGTTTCTCATTTTAAAGTAGTTTAGTTAAGTTATAAGCATATAGGTTAACAATTGCAGTAATCAATGCATATCAACATATTTTGGAAGTTATTATTTGTTTCGAAGTGAATTTGCATTAAGGTGGCGTATTAATTTATATTCTGCATTAATCTCCTATCTCTAGTTTATATCTTTAGTTTATAAATTTATAGTGTAAATGTTGGCCTATTAGATGTATATGCTTAGCGAAGTTGGTTTTATAATAGGTTTATTTCTTTGTTTGTCTTCTTTTTCTACTTGATTGTTTATATTTGGAAAAATCTTTGAATAAAGAGTTATACGTAAAAGACGTTTAGTGGTAAATGAGCTTAGTGTATTGGTATGGGTTAGAGTAAATGGTGGTTTAAGCATAAATGAACACAGAGAAAGTAGGTTCAGACATAGTTCGCTAGACAGTATAATCACTATATCAAGGCAACATAAAACAGAGTTCTGTAGCACTGGACTGTGATTAACTCTTGAATCAGCAAAGTCAGCAATAAACAGCACGTATAAACATTATCTGCAATGTGAATAATAATACTATAACTAGTCTAGAGTGCACTCTAGGAGAATGGCTAGGATATGGGGCAATGTTCCCTGAGATGTACCTTTTAGCATAAGCGATAGGTGAAGGTCTCTGTGTAGCAGCTGTAAAAGTCCAGTCTTTAGTCCTAACTCTGTTAGTGTCTGTTAGTCTGGTTAGTGTAATGCCGCGTACACACGGTCGTACTTTTCGTCTACAAAAGTCAGACAGCCTGTCCGACAGACTTCCGGCAGACTTTCGGTGGACTTGCGGCGGACTTGCGGCCTACTTTCTAACGAACGGACTTGCCTACACACGACCACACAAAAGTCGGTCGGATTCGTACGTGATGACGTACACCGGACTAAAATAAGGAAGTTCATAGCCAGTAGCCAATAGGTGCCCTAGCGTGGCTTTTTGTCCGTTGGACTAGCACACAGACGAGCGGATTTCGGGGTCCGTCGTAGTTACGAAGTAAAGTTTTGAAGCATGTTTCAAATCTAAAGTACGTCGGATTTGAGGCTAAAAAAGTCAGTTGAAAGTCCGGAGAAGCCCACACACGATCGGATTACCAGCCAGCTTTAGTCCGTCAGCGTCCGTTGGACTTTTGTAGACGAAAAGTACGACCGTGTGTACGCGGCATTAGTGTTGGGGCCCAGTTGTACTGTTGGTGCACATGAAAATAATACTAGTCTAGTTTGCAGGCAGAAATAAGTTTACTAGATAGCTGTGTGGTCAGTTTCTAAAGGGCTCAGTCTCTCTAGCAGCAGATAGTAAATCCTCACAGCAGCAGCTCACAATCTGGCCACACACAATCCACTCTCTGCTCTGCACCCAGGTGGCTCTGGCTGTCGACACATCTGGATTAACACTCATGATCCCGCTCAGGGCACCTATATGAAGCAGTGGTGGTGTACACTGGACAGCTATGTGCATTCTCTGGGTTCCCTCGTGGCAAGTGGAAGCTGTGTCTTCTACATCCTGAGAAAATGCAGCTTTTCACCTCTTCCTGGCAATCTCCCTCTGGGAAATGCAGTTCAATAGGCAAGAGCAATCCACGTTATGGCTCCCTTCCTGAACTTCATTTCCCACATTCCACTGCGGTTATCATAGAAGCCTATGGAACTCCTCAACTTTCCAGCTCCCCCTGCTGGCGGAAGGCAGACAGTCAGATGACTCAGCATATCAGTTCAGTGATAGTGTAAAGAGCAAATGCAAAACTGCCATAACTTGTTCATTATAGGAAAGTACCTGGCTACATATAAAATTGCAAACTATACATTATGAAAACAATGCCACACTCTATCAAGTGCATATCAAAAAAAATATTTTTAAAAAGTCCAGGAAATTACAGGCAGCAAGTAAAGCCAATCACTGCCTTATAAGAGTGCAACATTTGTTGCAGCTCTGCAAAGAAACCAATCAGCTTTCAGGTTTTATTATGAAAGCTTATTTGAACAAGCTGAAGTTAGAAGCTGATTGGCCACCATGCACAGCTGCTCCAGATTTTGCACTCTCAGGTTTTAGTAAATCAACCCCAGTCTGATTATGCCACTATCAGAAATTTCACTTTATTTAATTCAAAATGCTACATTATATATAGGTTGTTTAGATTATTCAGACCATATTTAAAGGCTAATGTTCTCTTTTAAACACTATATGGAAAAATACATTGAGAATGTAATGCTCCTTTAAATATTATGAAAATTAGCTCTAGCATCATAAATTCTATAACCAATGTCTAAGCAACTGTTTCACCTTACTTGATCTCATTAGTAAGATATGTTTATTTTTTTTTGTGGTCCCAGTTTTTTTTTTTTTGTCTCCTTGGTAACAGTGAATGCCTTCGTTAGTACAAGACATCCGAGGTTTTAACAGCTTTGGCTTTTTTCAAATCTTTTCTGAATTAAATGTAGGCATGCAATGCCTTGCATTGGTTCAAATTAGCACTCAGCATAGAGAATTTTGGCATTATATTGTAGATGACTGCCAGTGTCTGGTAGTTTCCTAGTATTCATATTACTGACCTAAAAATATACTAACGACAGTAAGCCAAAAGAGGTTTGGGCAGAGCTCCTGGATTGCAGAAATGCTGCACCTGGTTTAACCACTTCAATACCAGGCACTTTCCACGCTTCCTGCCCAGGACAATTTTCAGCTTTCAGCGCTGTCGCACTTTGAATGTCAATTGCGCGGTCATGCAAGACTGTACCCAAACTTAATTTTATCATTTTTTTTCCACAACGAGAGCTTTCTTTTGGTGGTATTTGATCACCTCTGCGTTTTTGGTTTTTTTTGCACTATAAACAAAAAAAAGACCAACAATTTTGAAAAAAACAAAAACTGATGGGCACTGACGGCACTGATAGGCGGCACTGATAGGTGGCACTGATTAGCACAAATAGGTGGCACAGGATAGTCAACACTGATGAGGAGCTACTGACCGGCATGACTGAGTGGCATCTGAAGGGCACTGACAGGCATTACTGATGGGGCACTGATTGGCACTTTTATGGGCATTGATTGGCACTGTTGTGGGCACTGATTGCCCCTTTTATGGGCACTGGCAGGCATTCTTTCTGGGGCACAGGCTGGCAGGTGATAGGCACTTATTGGCATCTGATGGGCACATCTGATGGGAGCTATAATCAATGTGCGGATTATCAGCGCAGACCCTCCCTCTGAGAGGGAGAGTTGCCGATCGGCTCTCCCTGTCAGCGTGAACCGAGGAAAGGCGTTTACCGGCACTTCCTGGTTCACGCGCTGATCACGTGGTAAGAACACAGCACTACTGATCGCCGCGCTGCGCGCCCCCGCGGACGTGCGCCGGCTTGTTATCCTGATCACGTCATATGAAGTCCGATCAGTATAACTAAGCCACTTTGTCGCCGTCATATTGCTATATGGTGGGTGGCAAGTGGTTAAACAAAGCAGCTGCTTATGGACTGTTACCGCTTTTCTTTACTGAAAAAAAACTACCGTAAGCTGTTTTTTTTTTCTTTGTATTAAAAGGAATATTTTCAGTTTTTGGTTTGCAATTATATATGTACTTAAAGCGTATTTTCACTTTTTCAGTCAAATTTATAAAAAACTTTTAAATAAATACGGTATGTTAAATATGTTTATGTGTCTCCATTCACACTGCATGTTTAAAAAAAAAAAAATATTTCTTACCTTTTAAGTATTTCTCAATAGGAGGTGTCATGACTGACTGCAATGTTTTTTGAACAATCTTAGTCCCAAGTCTGTCTCCATTAAACACTTATGCCGCGTACACACGGTCGTACTTTTCGTCTACAAAAGTCAGACAGCCTGTCCGACAGACTTCCGGCAGACTTTCGGCGGACTTGCGGCGGACTTGCTGCAGACTTTCTAACGAACGGACTTGCCCACACACGACCACACAAAAGTATGAAAGCTTAGTACGCGGTGACGTACACCAAGTCCGACGAGACTATAAAACGGAAGTTCAATAGCCCGTACGACACCCTTTGGGCTCCTTCTGCTAATCTCGTGTTTATCTCGTGTTAGTAGAAGTTTGGTGAGAGACGATTCGCGCTTGTGAGACTCGTATTTTTCAGTTCGTTTTAACTGTTGTTCAGTCTGTGCTTGTGAGGTTTGTATCTGCTTTTCAGTGCGTTTGGTCAGTTGGCATTGAGAAATCTTTGTTTTATTGGCCGCTCGTTCCTGATTTTCAGGTCGTTCTTCACAGGCCTTGCTGTTCTTCAGTGCGTTCTGTTTAGTGCGTTCTGACCAGCCGACCGTTTTGAAGCCATGTTACCTGTACGTACTCGTCGTCGAGCTCGTGCATTGTATGTGTTTGGTGCTGTAGTTTATTCTTCAGACCAAGACCAGTCCATGAACAGGGCGAGGAGGAGTTCATGGACCAAGAATTGGTTGCTTCAGCGTGACCAGTTCTCTCATATGCCTTTGCTCCGTGAGATCCGTGAGAATAATCCTGAGGATTTCAGGAACTTTCTCCGGATGACGGACCCCGTTTTTGATCGTTTGGTGGCTTTGCTGACCCCCTATATCAGCAGGCAGGATACCTGCATGAGGCAAGCCATCACTCCGGAGCAGAGGCTGGTCGCTACCTTGCGGTATTTGGCCACAGGGAGAAGCCTGCAGGACCTTAAGTTCTCGACAGGCATCTCCCCCCAGGCTCTGGGGATCATTATCCCAGAGACCTGTTCTGCCATCATACAGGTCCTGCAGAAGGACTATATTAAGGTAAGATATTTTTCTTTTATTAGCATCACATGTTCTTTTATGTAATCTTTGATAATGTAATGTATTTCTTGCTTCAAACACTACTTACCATCATTGCAATATAGTGTGAATGTCCCCTTTTTATCCTCACACATGCTGGAATTTTTTCCTGTTATTTTTTGTCATGCATGTATATTTTCCTTTAATAACCTTCCCAGCATGAAGTGATGGGAACATATCCACCTAGTCTACTCATTTTGAATGTATTTTGTTGGAGTGTATTTAGTGTGCTTATAATTAGCAATTATCTAGATTTCACAACCCCCCCACCCCACCTAAACTCAATCCAAATAGTGTGCTGCTAATGAGCAATTATCTAGATTTCACAACCCCCCCCCCCCACCTAAACTCAATCCAAATAGTGTGCTGCTAATGAGCAATTATCTAGATTTCACAACCCCCCCCCCCCCACCTAAACTCAATCCAAATAGTGTGCTGCTAATGAGCAATTATCTAGATTTCACAACCCCCCCCCCCACCTAAACTCAATCCAAATAGTGTGCTGCTAATGAGCAATTATCTAGATTTCACAACCCCCCCCCCCACCTAAACTCAATCCAAATAGTGTGCTGCTAATGAGCAATTATCTAGATTTCACAACCCCCCCACCCCCACCCTCGTTAAAATTTGCTTGAATGTTCTGTGGTGTTGATTTGTCTAAAGCAAATATATGTTGCAGTTTGCAAAATGCATGTGCACTCTACAAGTGCATTTGTTCCAGTGCTTTAGTAAATGAGCAGAAGCTCTGCTGATTTCCATCATCAAATCATATGCAAGCCTCAAAGTGTTTTCATTAATTGCCCTTGCCTGTGATTGTGTACTCCTTGCAACATGAATGCCTTTTTACATTACCTCATTTACTGTAAGCTGGTTAGCAACTGCACCTGCAGAGTGCGACAACTGCAGTCTTGTAGCCTTTTTAGTCCCTAAATTCCTGCGTGTCCTAAAAGTAATATTTTTTAGGGATTTCACAACCCCCTAAAATGTAATCAATGTTCCATCAGAGGGGGTGAGCAATCTGATAAGTGTGCCTTTCCATATTAGTTATTCCAGAGGAATTAAATTATTGAATGTTATACTGATGCTGGGGAATAATGTTTTTAATTGTCTAATTTTCTTGCAATGTTAGCTTCCAAATTAATTGATTTTGGTTTTCTTGTTTGATTCCCCAGTTTCCTTCAACGCCACAGGAATGGCAGACTGTGGCATCCCATTTTGCCAGCCGTTGGGACTTTCCCAATTGTGGAGGGGCTATAGATGGGAAACATGTCCACATTGTGCCACCACCCCATTCGGGGTCATATTATTTTAATTATAAGGGGTTCCACAGTATTGTTTTAATGGCGGTGGTGTCGGCACACTATGATTTTTTATATGTGGACGTGGGGAAGAATGGCCGGATGTCGGATGGAGGAGTATTTGCCCAGACGGAGTTCTGCCAGCGTCTCCAGAGTGGTGGCCTGGGATTGCCACCTGATGAGGATAACGTGGAAGGACTCCCCTTTGTCTTCATTGCGGATGAAGCCTTCGCTCTCAGCAACCACCTCATGAGGCCATTCCCCCAAAGAACCCTCACCCCGGAGAGGAGGGTTTTTAATTACCGGCTGGCCAGAGCTAGAAGAGTGGTTGAGAATGCGTTTGGAATTCTGGCCAGCCGGTTCCGCCTGTTTCAAACAGCCATTAATTTGGCCGAATACAAACTTAATTTTATCATTTTAACCTGCTGCATTCTGCACAACTTTTTAAACAAGCATTCTACCAATTATATAGGCACAGTTGGGCCTGAGGCCGGACAAATAGAAGCCAACCTTACAGGCCTGGATACTGTCCGTACTGGCTTGGCCCCCCAAAGTTCCCGTCAAGTTAGACAGCAATATGTTAATTATTTTATGGGTAGGGGGGCCATTGCAATGGGCCAGGATATATAATTTTTTACAATAAAAAAAATATTGCTGAAATCTGGCATTATATTTATTGCTTGCCTTTCTTTTGGGCTGTCTCCTAGGTTATGGTCGAGCAGTTGTAGTGCCAACTGTATTAGAATTTTAAAAATGTCTAAATAAGCTCCATTGCCACTGTAAACAACTTTTTTACAATTATAACCAAACTGATACTGAGCCTTGAAATAACAAACCACACATTTTTTAAAATACTATAAGGAGATGTTTTTATTAATGGTTGTTATGCATTCAGTTCTGCATTTAGTAGAAAATGTTCATAGACAAAAATATAATGATATCTTAATAATGTAGCAAAATATAATTATATTTAAATATTTCTACCGAATCCACAAAAAAATATTTTTTGTTTTTTGATTTTCGCAAACAGGCTTTTTTTTTTTTTTTTGGGAAAATCAAGTTTTTTTTTTTTTGTTTAAAAGCAAGTTTTTTTTTTTTTTTTTTTTTAATCAAGTTTTTTTATTTTTTTTTTGGTTTTTGCAAATCAAGTTTTTTTTATTTGTTTTTGGTTTTTTAATCAAGTTTTTTATTTTTTGGGTTTTTTAAAATCAATTTTTTAATTTTTTTGGTTTTTGAAAATCATTTTTTTTATTTTTTTGGTTTTTGCAAATCAATTTTTTTTATTTTTTTGGTTTTTTAAAATCAATTTATTTATTTTTTTGGTTTTTTAAAAACAATTTTTTTTATTTTTTTGGTTTTTTAAAATCAATTTATTTATTTTTTTGGTTGTTTAAAATCAATTTTTTTATTTTTTTGGTTTTTTAAAATCAATTTTTTTTATTTTTTTGGTTTTTTAAAATCAATTTATTTATTTTTTTGGTTTTTTAAAATCAATTTTTTTTATTTTTTGGGTTGTTTAAAATCAATTTTTTAATTTTTTTGGTTTTTGAAAATCATTTTTTTTATTTTTTTGGTTTTTTCAAATCAATTTTTTTTATTTTTTTGGTTATTTCAAATCATTTTTTTTTATTTTTTTGGTTTTTTAAAATCAATTTATTTATTTTTTTGGTTTTTTAAAATCAATTTTTTTATTTTTTTGGTTTTTTAAATTTATTTTTTTTGTTTTTTTTTTGGTTAGTTAAAATCACTTTTTTTTTTTTTTAATTTGTGTTTTTTAGAAAATCAAGTTTTATTTTTTTGTGGATTTTTGAGCTATATACGAGAAACAGCCCTCCTTTTTGACATTAGGTTAAACAGCCATTTATGTTCTGCCAAAACAAGAAAGAGAAGGCCCAGAATGGGGTCAGCAAAACAGGAAATGAAGGACATGATTGATGTTTTGGGGTTTAAAAAAGGGCATTTAGATTCTACCCAAAACATCAATCATGTCCTTCATTTCCTGCTGCATACGTTCCAGCCGATTACGCATTTCATCAATGTCTTTATTCCAGGCCATTATTTGACCAATTAGCCGTTGGGCACTTTCAGAGGTGAAATAGTCACTTCTTGTTGTTGTACCTAAAGTGGAATGAAACCAAAAAATGTCTTTAGAAATATGCACACATACATAGTTTACCTTACCATAAATAAAGCTGTTGTCTCAGACACTGACCTGGTGGGGTGCCCATGTAGCCTAATTCCTCCACATCCTCGGGGGTGGCACTGTTGCTTGAATGAAGCACAACCAGATCCCCTAAAATAGAGTAGACAAATTAAATTAAACAAAAGGCAGCCATGCATAGATTAACGTAAGCTGGTGTGTCAGACACTCACCTGGTGGGGTGCCCATGTCACCCACCTCTCCTTCCTCAACATCCTCAATGGGACTTGGGCTGATTGCCCAATCATGTTTTGCTTGGGGTGGACTGTCTTCTTGTTCTTGGCTGAGTGATTTTTCCCCTATGTGAAACAAAAAATTATTAATCTAATTAGCACACAGATATTTTAGGACATAGTAATTTTCCTACATTTGTAGTGAAGTGGTTTGTGTAGAGTTCCTATTTTACCTCAATATTTAACATTATAAAGACATATTGGATAGATAGATATCAATATCTCAAAATATAGTTAATAATCTTTTGATCTCTCTCTATATCTGGAACAAAATCTCTAAATATCTAACTAAATGTAAAGCCAAAAAAATAAGATAACTTCAAATATTCAAAAAGAATGTTTTACATTTCTATATCTATCTATCTACCTATCTATATATATCTCTCTCTCTCTATATATATATCTATATCTATATATATCTATATATATATATATATCTATATATGATATATAGAAATATATAGTTATATAGATATATAGATATAGAAAGATATAGATATAGATAGATAGAGATATAGATATAGATATATATATATATATAGATATATATATAGATATATATATATATATATATATAGATATATATATATATATATATCTATAGATATATATATATAGATATATATATAGATATATATATATAGATATATATATAGATATATATATATAGATATATATATATATAGATATATATAGATATATATATATAGATATATATATAGATATATATATATATATATATATATAGATATATATATAGATATATATATAGATATATATATATAGATATATATATAGATATATATATATAGATATATATATAGATATATATATATAGATATATATATATATATATAGATAGATATAGATATATAGATAGATATATAGATAGATATATAGATAGATATATAGATAGATATATAGATAGATATATAGATAGATATATAGATAGATAGATATATCTCTATCTAGAGATATATGGATATGTAACGAGGTTTATTAAAAGATCGTTTAAAACGATGAACAAAAAATCGTATAGGAAGGAAAAGCACATGGAGCAGTATACAAGGTAATAAACACAAGAGAAAAACACGACAAGTACTTACTTTTTTTAAGAACTTTCCGGATACGTCGGTATTGATCCGGCTCCCTGAGTTTCAGGTCAGACCATCTTTTTCTCAATTGATCTTTGGAGCGCTGGACCCCAAAAGATGCCTGCAAAGTCTCCACGACCTTCGCCATGATTTTGGCCTTGCGCAAATTTGGCCGTGCGTACGGCCCATAATTGCCATCATAGTCGTCTTTGTGAAGAATGGCCACCATCTCCACCATCTCTTTAAAACTCATATTAGAGGCCTTAAATCTAGGCCTCATAGATTTCGTTGACGTTCCAGCCTCCGGGCTGTCTCCACTACCTGAGGTCGTCAACATTTCAGGTGTCTCCGCCATTCTTTAACTCCACTACGCGCCGTAACAAAAAATGGGCGGAGAACATGAGTTAATTTCGAACGTCAGGGGCGGGCGACGCAGGCGGAGTTTCACACATGCGTAGTGTATAAAGAGGGGCCTTGCGCACGTGTCGTACGTACGTTCTGTGCGTCGAATTAGGGGGCGGAGAACATGAGTTAATTTCGAACGTCAGGGGCGGGCGACGCAGGCGGAGTTTCACACATGCGTAGTGTATAAAGAGGGGCCTTGTGCACGTGTCGTACGTACGTTCTGTGCGTCGAATTAGGGGGCGGAGAACATGAGTTAATTTCGAACGTCAGGGGCGGGCGACGCAGGCGGAGTTTCACACATGCGTAGTGTATAAAGAGGGGCCTTGTGCACGTGTCGTACGTACGTTCTGTGCGTCGAATTAGGGGGCGGAGAACATGAGTTAATTTCGAACGTCAGGGGCGGGCGACGCAGGCGGAGTTTCACACATGCGTAGTGTATAAAGAGGGGCCTTGTGCACGTGTCGTACGTACGTACTGTGCGTAGGTGATAGTGGACCAGGACGTTACAAAACGAAGGTAATTTTAATTTTATTTTTATTTGTTTTTTTTTGGGGGGGGGGGTTTTATGGTCATGACTTTCGAGCAAGCGGCCTATATGGCTTGATAGATTGATGAGGCCTACATAGGGAGAAGATGATGAGGGGTTAGCAGAAACCTAATAAGTGTTTTTTGTCTTGTGACTTTATATTTTCCAGATATAATGAATCCCCTATTTAAGGATCCAGAGTTCCTTACTGCTTTCATCACGAAATATCGAGAGATGAGGAATTTGTGGGAGGTAAAACACCCTCAGTATTATGCTAAGCATGTGAGGAAGTCAACGCTGGAGAGACTTCTGTCCTTTGTCCAGGCGACCATCCCGGACGCAACAATGGAGATATTGCTCAAGAAAATTGGGGGCTTGAGGAATATGTATAAGAGGGAGCATAAGAAGATCCAGGAATCTATGAGATCAGGAGCATCAGCAGATGATGTTTATGTACCCAGGCTGTGGTACTACAATCAGCTACGTTTTCTTGATGACCAGACTGAAGCCAGGGCATCACTTTCAACCCTTCCCTCCACCCTTCCCTCCACCCTTCCCTCCACCCCAGCAGAGGCTGATGAGGAGCAAGCTGGGTCTTCCATCCTGGATGAACCAGATATGACCATCTGGAGTCAGGTAAATTAGTTTAAACAATATTTACTGTACTAATATTAATGAGGTTAACTGGATGTTAGAATTTTCTCCCAGATTTTTGCACTCAAAATTGTGTAGACATATCAATTGACAGGAGTAGCTAAATATGTTTGGCACCTGCTAGAAAAAATTAGGGTGTCTGATTAGACTCTTTTATTAAAGAGATGTATTCACATTAAATTTGCTAGTCATGAGAAATAAATTGTGTGTCATTGATGAACCCCAAAAAATATACTAAAACGATGTCCTTTTTTTATACACAGGATGAGTCCATCCAGGAGGAATGTGTGGAAAGTGGCAGGCAGGAGGAGACCGGGCCCATGGACAGCCTGGAGGAGGCCAGATTCCCCATCATCCTGGAGGAGGCTGGGCCCAGTGTCAGGCAGGAGGTGGCTGGTCCCAGTGAGGTGGCTGGGCCAAGTGAGGTGGCTGGTCCCAGTGAGGTGGCTGGGCCCAGTAGGAGCATGACCCAATCCCAAGTGCCTCCCCTCCGCCTTCCCAAAAAAAGGGCCAGGAAGGGGGCCGTCACACAGGAGGCATCCCTGCGCCTCATGCAAGAGGCCACACGTTTTTTGAGGAGCCCCCCCGAAGCAGAAGAGGCCTATGGCTGCTACTTAGCCAGCAGGCTTCTACAAATGGACTGGGAGCAGCGTCTCATTTGCGAGCGCCTATTTGGGGAAACTATCCAGAAGGGGCTGCAGGGCACGCTAACCCGAAACACACAACTACATGAGGCAGCCCCCCCTCCTCCTCCTCCTCCTCCTCCTCCTCCTCCTCCTCCTCCTGCCACAACTGAAACACCACAGCCACAGCCTCCAAAGAAGGCTACAGGGAAGGCTGCAGGGAAGGGTGCAGGGCAGCGTGGAGGGAAGGCTGCAGGGAAGAGAAGAAAGTGATGACCTGGGTTCAGTCTGGTCTGACAGAAGACGCAGGCTGTTGTAGTACCACAGTCTGGGGACATCTATATCATCTGCTGGTGCTGTTGATCTCTGGGATTCTTGGACCAGATTGTGCTCCCTCTTATATGGACTCCTCAAGATCCCAATTTTCTGGTACACAGACTTTTTCCAGCGTTGACTTCCTCTTTTTTTTTATTTTGACCATGAATAAATGGATCTTTTTTTGAGTTTAGCAAAAGATTTTATGTGTTTTCTTTTAAATCATTGATTTTACACACAATGTTAAATTATCAAGGGACAACAATCTCATTGAGTTTGCAAAAACACAACAAAAATACATTACTAATGTTAATAATGTTCGAGTGGTAAGTCTGGGAAAGAACAAAAATATACATAACCAAAAACGGTGCTTTGGGTTAACTTTATCTTAAAAATAAAAAATAATCACTAGGAAAAAAAAACATTATAATGGGTTCTTTGTAGTAACTTTACAAACCTAAAAAATTAAAAAAAAATAAAGTAAAAAATAAAAAAAAAAAAAAAAAAATACAAATGGGTTATTTGTGGTAACTTTACAAACCTAAAAAATATAAAAAAATAAAGTAAAAAATAAAAAAAAAAAAAAAAAATACAAATGGGTTATTTGTGGTAACTTTACAAACCTAAAAAATATAAAAAAAATAAAGTAAAAAATAAAAAAAAAAAAAAAAAATACAAATGGGTTATTTGTGGTAACTTTACAAACCTAAAAAATATAAAAAAATAAAGTAAAAAATAAAAATAAAAAAAAAAAATACAAATGGGTTATTTGTGGTAACTTTACAAACCTAAAAAATATAAAAAAATAAAGTAAAAAATAAAAATAAAAAAAAAAAATACAAATGGGTTATTTGTGGTAACTTTACAAACCTAAAAAATATAAAAAAATAAAGTAAAAAATAAAAAGAAAAAAAAAAAAATACAAATGGGTTATTTGTGGTAACTTTACAAACACCAAAAAATTCAAATTAAAAATCTAGAGATAAACATATAAAAAAGTTCAACACCAATCATAAAATAAATATCTGGATAAAAATTACAAGAAAATATGATTCCACACAAAAAAAAACCAAAAAAAAAAAAAAGGTAAAAAGTATTATATTAGTATGGAAACATTGTTTTTAAAAAGCATACTATATCATTCATGAGATCAAAGAGAAAAAGAATCCAGAAATCAGTTTGGGAGAACTCTGAATATGAACAGCAAAACACCTTCGTTCTTTATAGAGCATTCGTAATGAAGAAATAAAATGCGCTGCATTCAACGATCACAGATTTTGCAGCGTGATGAATGTGCTACCTACAATACGAACACTAGTTTTACTAGACCGAGTGCTTCCGTTTAGTTTTTGCTTATGAGCATGCGTCGTTTTTTTGTCCGTCGGACTAGCATACAGACGAGCGGACTTCGGGGTCCGTCGTAGGTACGAAGTAAAAGTTTTGAAGCATGTTTCAAATCTAAAGTACGTCGGATTTGAGGCTAAAAAAGTCAGTTGAAAGTCCGGAGAAGCCCACACACGATCGGATTACCAGCCAGCTTTAGTCCGTCAGCGTCCGTTGGACTTTTGTAGACGAAAAGTACGACCGTGTGTACGCGGCATTACAGACCGGAAGATTTTCCTGATTAATGACTAGGCCATTTTTTGAATACGGCACTGCGTCGCTTTAACTGACAATTTCGCGGTCGTGCCACGCTGTACCAAAACAAAATTGACGTCCTTTTTTTCCCACAAATAGAGCTTTCTTTTGGTGGTATTTGATCAAGTCTGCAGTTTTTAAGTTTTTTGCGCTATAAACAAAAAAAGAGCGACAATTTTGAAAAACAAACAATATTTTTTACTATAATAAAAATCCCGAAAAATTAAAAAAAAAAATTCTTCATCAGTTTAGGCCAATATACTAGTAATGGCGGTGACCTGCGATTTTAAGCGCTACTGCAACATTGCGGCAGACAGATCGGGCACTTTTGACACATTTTTGGGACCACTGGCATTTATACAGCAATCAGTGCTATAAAAATGCACTGATTACTGTATAAGGGCACTTTCATACTGAGGCGCTGGGGTGTCCCGGTAAAGCGCCGCTGTTTTTAGCGGAGCTTTACCGTCGTTTTAGCGGTGCTTTTCAACAGATAGCGGAACGCTTTTAACCCCCGCTAATGGCCAAAAAAGGGTTAAAAGCCCTAGCAAAGTGCGGCTGCAGCAACGCATTGTCCCTGCTTTGGCGGCGCTGCCCATAGATTTCAATGGGCAGGGGCGCTTTAGGAGCGGTGTACACACCGCTCCTAAAGCGCCTCAAAGATGCTGCTTGCAGGACTTTTTTTAGCATCCTGCCAGCTCACCGCTCCAGTGTGAAAGCACTCGGGCTTTCACACTAGAGAGACAGGAGAGGCACTTTACAGGCGCTTTGCAGGCGCTATTTTTATATTTTTAGCGCTATAGTACCTGTAAAGCGCCTCAGTGTGAAAGTAGCCCATGTCACTGGTAGGGAAGGGGTTAACACTAGAGGGCAGTCAAGGGGTTAAATGCGTTCCCTCGTGAGTGTTTCTTACTGTGGGGGGATGGGACTGACTGGGGGAGGAGACATTTCGCTGTTCCTACTTACTGTCAGTACTAGGATTCCTTTAGGACCCAGCACAACTCACCTGACACAGCCTTTACCTGGGAAACAACAATGATTGGCCAGCTCACCTTTAAATAACATGCATCAGCATTCAATCATTGCTCGTGTTAGAGTTTACCTGTGTTTGATCCAGTTGATATCTGCTCTGTGTATTTCGTGTATGACCCGGCTCGTTTGACCCTGTTTGCTTGCTTCTGATTCGGTACCGTTTGGACTCTGATCTTCCTGTGTATGACCCAGCTTGCCTAGACTACGTTTTTGCCTGATACCACTAGTACCTTCATCTGCAGCAGTGAACTACAAGCACCAGACATCTATCCTCCACCTGCAGCGGTGAACTACAAACACCAGACACCATCAATCCTCATCTGCAGCGGTGAACTACAAGGTCCAGCAAACATCTACCTACAGCTACAGCGGTGAACTACAAGTCCCAGCTGACCTGCTCTGCTCATGGTATGTGCTCTTGTTCTTTGAACTCTTTGCATAATCAGAATACCTGAACTGTTACCTGTTATATGCTCTACCCTGACATTAACACGAGCCATACATAATAAAGGAAACCTATCATGGATCCTGAGCAGGCTCAGTTGTTTGCACAGGAACTTTGCCGCTTATCCCATCAAGTTCAGGAAATGGCCACAGAGCTCACCAAGGTGCAATCTCCTTCTATTAGCACTGCTACAAAAACTCCATCTGAACCAAAAATTCCTTTGCCTGACCGGTTTTCTGGTGACCGTAAAGGGTTTTGCAACTTTAAAAACAGCTGCAAATTATATTTCAAGTTAAGGCCATCCTCGTCTGGCCCTGAAACTCAGAGGGTTCAAATCATTATCTCTCTACTACAGGGTGACCCCCAGGCTTGGGCCTTTAACCTGGAACCAAACCATCCAGCCTTGCTAACAGTAGATGCCTTCTTTGAAGCCCTAGGGTTGCTTTATGATGATCCAGATCGTGCTGCTACTGCAGAATCAACTCTGCGTAACTTAAAGCAAGGAACTACCACAGCTGAAATGTATTGCTCAGAGTTTCGCAGGTGGGCCCCGGAATCTGGCTGGAATGATGCAGCACTCCGCAGCCAGTTTAGAATGGGCCTTTCAGATGCAATTAAGGATGCTCTGGTCAACTTCTCCTACCCAGCCTCACTGGAGGAGGCTATGAGTCTAGCCATTAGAATTGACCGCCGCCAGCGAGAGAGGAGACGAGAACAAACTACAGCTGTGGCAAACTATATACCTCCCTTGCCGCCTGACTATTCCACCTCCAGTGCCAAATCTGAGGAAGAACCTATGCAGATAGGTTCCACCCGGTTATCTGCCCAGGAACACACGCGCCGGCGTAACATGGGTCTCTGCTTGTATTGTGGCCTCAAGGGTCATATGCTCCGTTCGTGCCCTACACGTCCGGGAAACTCCAGGACCTAGGTAATTGCGGGGAGGTTACCTTAGGTCTGCTCTCATCTCCCCAGGGGGACAATCGTATTCTTTTACCCGCTGTCGTTCACTTTGGGACAGGAGCTCATGAACTGCTGGCCTTGGTAGATTCTGGAGCCGCTGAGAATTTTATTGATAAGACTCTGATTACCTCTTTGTCCTTGGAAACTCATGCTCTAGATTGCCCAGTCCGCCTGATTTCCGTGGATAATCGTCCTCTCTCACAAGATCTAGTGCTCCAAGCCACGAAGCCTTTCCAGTTACAATTGGGGGCTTTGCATTGGGAGAAGACTTCATGTCTTGTTATTGACTCTCCATCCACTCCTTTGATCCTAGGCCTCCCTTGGCTTCAGAAGCACAATCCTGTAATTGACTGGCGAACAGGAGATATTCTGGCTTGGTCCAATCAGTGTAAAAAGAACTGCATCCAGCACCCTGTTCGACTGGCTACCTGTCAAGTGGGAATGGAACAGATTCCACTTTGTTATAAGGACTTTCGGGATGTGTTTTCTAAAGGGATTGCTGACACTTTACCACCTCATCGCAGTTATGATTGTCCCATTGACCTCTTGCCTGACACTACACCTCCACGAGGGAGAGTCTTTCCACTGTCTGAGCCAGAGAATCTTGCCTTGCAAGAATACATCCAGGAAAACCTAGCTAAGGGTTTCATCCGTCCCTCCACTTCTCCCGCAGGAGCAGGATGCTTCTTTGTCCCAAAGAAGGATGGGGGACTGAGACTTTGTGTTGATTACAGAGGTCTAAATAAAATAACTGTTCCCAATCGGTATCCTCTTCCTCTCATCACAGAATTGTTCTCTCAAATCCAGGGAGCCAAAATCTTCTCCAAACTGGACTTAAGGGGAGCTTATAATCTGGTGCGCATACGTGCAGGCGACGAGTGGAAGACAGCCTTTAACACCAAGGATGGTCATTATGAATGTCTTGTCATGCCTTTCGGTCTCAGAAATGCACCAGCTGTCTTTCAGAACTTTATGAATGACATTTTCCGTGACATGTTGGGTCGCTTCATGCTTGTATATTTAGATGACATTTTGATATATTCTCCCAATCTTGAAATACATCAGAAACATGTCTGCTCAGTATTGGCCCGATTAAAGACTCACTCCCTTTTTGTAAAGCCTGAGAAATGTTCATTCCATGTTAAACAAGTACCTTTCCTAGGCTACCTAATTTCTGACACAGGCCTCACCATGGATCCAGCCAAGATTCAAGCCATTTTAGACTGGGCACCACCTTCAGACCTGAAGGCAGTTCAGCGCTTCCTGGGCTTTGCAAATTTCTATCGAAAATTCATTAAGAACTTTGCCACCATTGCACATCCCATCACCTCTCTCACCAGGAAGACTCCGACTACCTTTAAATGGACTACTGAAGCCCAGGCAGCCTTCACTCAGTTAAAGAAAGCCTTTACCTCTGCACCAATCCTACGCCATCCTGTTCCTGAGCTACCTTTTTATTGTGGAGGTAGATGCATCTGAAGTAGGGGTAGGGGCACTTTTGTCACAAAAGGATCCTGTAAATGCCGCCATCCACCCCTGTGCCTTCTTGTCTCGGAAATATTCCCCAGCAGAGCGCAATTATGATATAGGCAACAGAGAACTTCTAGCCATAAAGCTCGCTTTGGAGGAATGGAGACATTGGCTGGAGGGAGCTCGCTATCCATTCATAGTTCTGACTGACCACAAAAACCTTGAATACATCCGTTCTGCTAAAAGACTGAACTCACGTCAAGCCAGGTGGTCATTGTTCTTCTCCAGATTTGACTTCACAATTTCATATTTACCAGGACCAAGAAACATTAAGGCTGACGCCTTGTCTCGCAGCTTTCTTTCAGAGTCTCCTCCTCCGCTTCCTCCACAACCCATTATCTCTGAGGATAGGATTTTGGCTTTCACCCAGACTGACATCTCTGAGGCCTTGTTACCTGCACAGGCTGAAGCCCCTCCCTCCACTCCCTCCGGTATGCTTTTTGTGCCCCTGGCTCTTCGTTTGCAGGTATTGCAGCAGGTACATGCATCAAAACCTGCAGCACATCCGGGGTTTAGACAAACTTTTGAGATTATCTCTCGCAACCTCTGGTGGCCATCGATTAGGCAGGATGTGTTAGCCTTCGTCCAGGCCTGTGAAGTTTGTGCCAGAAGCAAGAGCAGTACCTCTAAGCCGCCTGGTCTCCTACGTCCTCTACCAATACCTACCTGTCCCTGGACCCATTTATCTATGGACTTTATCACTGACTTGCCTCCGTCCCAGGGATGTTCCACGATCTGGGTGGTGGTAGACAGGTTCAGTAAAATGGCCCACTTTGTTCCGCTTCCGAAACTTCCATCTGCTAAAGAACTGGCATCTTTATTCATTAAACATGTTTTCAGGCTCCATGGGGCACCAATCAACATTGTCTCAGACCGTGGCTCTCAGTTTATAGCCCAGTTTTGGAAGGCCCTTTGCTCTCAGCTGGGGATTAAGTTATCATATTCTTCAGCATATCATCCTGAGACAAACGGCCAAACAGAAAGGACTAATCAGACTCTAGAGAAGATGGTACGTTGTCTGATGGCCAATGATGAGGTGGAGTGGGTCAACGTCCTGCCATGGGCAGAGTTTGCCTTTAATAATTGTGCCAGCACATCTACAGGGACCTCTCCTTTCTTCTGTGTTTACGGGTTGCATCCTCGTGTGTGCTCCTTTGATCTTCCACCCTCTGATGTGCCAGATGCCAACACCACAATAGAAAATTTCTCCAAAATCTGGTCCGATGTTAATCATGCTATTTCTCGCTCTGTGCTGGCTTTTAAGAAAATGGCGGACAAGAGGCGCTCAAAGGCACCAGGATATAAAGTTGGTGACAAAGTGTGGCTATCATCCAGGAATCTGTCCCTGCATGTTCCATCTAAAAAACTTGGCCCAAAATTCATCGGGCCCTATGAAATTTCGGAGATTGTTAATCCTGTATCCTATAGATTAAAACTCCCCCCATCCATGCGCATTCCAAATGTCTTTCATGTTTCATTGTTGAAACCTGTTCATTCCAGCCTCCAAGTAAATGAACCAGAACCTGTGGATGTGTTGGACAGTCAGGAATATGAAGTGGCATTTATTCTTGATTCCAGACGAGTGCGCAATTCCTTACAATATCTCGTTCATTGGAAAGGTTTCGGCCCAGAGGATCGATCTTGGGTCCCAGCTCGTGATCTTCATGCTGACCGACTTAAGAAGAAGTTTCATCTTCGTTATCCAAGTAAGCCTGGGGGTGCAGGAGCAACCCCTCGAGAAAGGGGGGGTACTGTCAGTACTAGGATCCCTTTAGGACCCAGCACAACTCACCTGACACAGCCTTTACCTGGGAAACAACAATGATTGGCCAGCTCACCTTTAAATAACATGCATCAGCATTCAATCATTGCTCGTGTTAGAGTTTACCTGTGTTTGATCCAGTTGATATCTGCTCTGTGTATTTCGTGTATGACCCGGCTCGTTTGACCCTGTTTGCTTGCTTCTGATTCGGTACCGTTTGGACTCTGATCTTCCTGTGTATGACCCAGCTTGCCTAGACTACGTTTTTGCCTGATACCACTAGTACCTTCATCTGCAGCAGTGAACTACAAGCACCAGACATCTATCCTCCACCTGCAGCGGTGAACTACAAACACCAGACACCATCAATCCTCATCTGCAGCGGTGAACTACAAGGTCCAGCAAACATCTACCTACAGCTACAGCGGTGAACTACAAGTCCCAGCTGACCTGCTCTGCTCATGGTATGTGCTCTTGTTCTTTGAACTCTTTGCATAATCAGAATACCTGAACTGTTACCTGTTATATGCTCTACCCTGACACTTACTAGGAACAAGCGATCTGTCTCCTCTCCCCTGACAGAACAGTGATTTGTGTGTTTACACACACACAAATCCCCGTTCTGGCTAGTGTTGCCACCTCATCCCTTTAAAACTGAACACATATTAATTACACAGGTTCTGTGGCTGATTAAGGTGGCAATTAAACTCACTTGGTGCCTTATCTGCATTAAATTAGCCTCAGAACCTGTGTAATTCAGATGTGTTTGGGTTTAAAGGGATGAGGTGGCAACCATAGTTGTGGCTCTCGCGCCCACGACAATGGGTGGCCGGCGGCGATCGCGTCCGCCGGCCAGGCGCATCAGATCCCCTGCCGTGCAGCAGGTGTGCACGCCTTCGGTGGCTCTTAAAGGGGGCGACGTACTCATACATCGCTTTGCAGGAACTTACCACTTTGCCGACGTATATCAGCGTGAACCGGTCGGCATGTGGTTAACATACAATGCAAGAAGCCCAGCCCCTGCACCATTAACCTTTTGTTAGTACAGACAATATTCAAATACACATTCAGGAATGACGTGTATTTATTAAAATAAATACAAGGCATTTTATTGATGGTGGCAATGCCAAACAAGCAACCCTCTGTGGTCACTGTGCACAGGGGAAGCTGCACAGGGCTCTGAAGATTGTAGGTATCAATGTATGTAGAGCTGGAAGAGGGAGAAGAGCGGGGATTTCAAATCCCGGACTGCTGGAACGGCTGTGGGAGCCCTGACAGCTCAGGATCATCAGATGTAAGGATTGTCACGTTCTTGACAAAAGACAAAAGGGCATATTACTACAGTAAGTACAGCTGGAACTAAGGATATGGGGTAGGGCAGGGAATATGGTGTTAGCTTACCTTTACATTTTGTCTATAAAGATAAACTAACCCTTTAAAGTTGACAGATGTGTTTGTTTACTGTGTCCAAATGTTCTGTATGTGTTAGAGCTGCACGATTCTGGCTAAAATGAGATTCACATTTTTTTTGCTTAGAATAAAGATCACGATTCTCGCGACGTAACATCATCTTTCACATGATACAAAAAAAAATTGGGCTAATTTTTACTGTTTAGTTTTTTTTAAATTCATTAAAGTGTATTTTTTCCCAAAACATTTGTGTTTCAAAGACCGCTGCGCAAATACAGTGTGACATAAAATATTGCAACAGCCACCCACCATTTTATTCTCTAGGGTCTCTGCTGAAAAAAAAATATATAATGTTTGGGGGTTCTAAGTAATTTTCTAGCAAAAAATACTGATTTTAACTTGTAAGCAACAAGTGTCAGAAAAAGGTTTAGTCTTTAAGTGGTTAAACTGACCTCATTTACAGACTGAAGTTCATCCCTTTGATCTAAAAGATCTATATCTCCGCCTAAGCAATGTTGTGAGAAACTTGGCAGCTTGTTTTTTGTTTGTTTTTTGACAGCTGTCGGCTTGATCAGAGAACTCTCTGCACTGAATCGAGGAAATGCTTTTTTAAGATCGGGAGGAGAGTAGAATCACAATCTCGATTCTTTAACGATTAATCGTGCAGCTCTAGTATGTGTCTTTGTATTACTTTGAAATTTAATACAAAGAAAAGTTGACAGATGTGGGAGGGAGGTTTAGGGACTAACATAGGATCAAAATACTTTCTAAATCATGCATCACATTAGGCTGCATATAGAACTTGGTGCATTTCTCTCCATGTTCCAATCTTTAATTCCCCCTATTGTCTTCATATTATTTTGCCACTATTACATGTATAATTTGCAAAGAATTTATCTCTACATTAGATCCAATTCATAATTTAAACACTGCAATCCAAATCCTTAAAGCTGAATTCAAGGAATTCAGCAAGTTTCTTATATCTCCTGGCTTACTATGGGTTAGGTCGAACAGGGTGCATGCCACCTCATGGACTTATGTCTTTAAAGAGGAAGTAAACTTCCCTCTAATGTTTGTACCTATAGGTAAGCCTATAATAAGTCTTACCTATAGGTACTGTAAATATCTCCTAAACTTGCACTGATTAAGAGATATTTACTGTATACTTCGCCGACTACGTCATTGGCGCATGCGCTCTGAAGGAACGGCTGCTCGTGCCATTTCTTCAGAGCCCTGTGCCGTGACTGGTGTCTCCTGCGCTCTCTGTGCGGGAGTGATGTCCTGCGGCTCCGGACAGTCACAGAACCAGAGTCTATGGACCTGGAAGGAAGTAAGGGCGAATATGGATGCGGCCTCTAGCAGGGACGACACGGGCTTCATTTGCAGGTAAGGCATTTTTTGTGGGGAGCCAGTACCTGATTTTGACAGGCACCCACTCCCACTTTCGCCTCATATTGCCATGGTAATCTATGAGGATGTTTGGCCCCTCCTCCTCCCCCCGTAGCCTTCTGGGACACACACACATTATATTAGCACATTATGCCTTTACTTTGCAGGTAAAAAGAAAGCAAAAACAAAAAACTAGTTTACTTCCTCTTTATTTTACATCTGACAGTTTTCTGAGCACCTTGAGTACAGCTATGGCTACACTCCCAGTGCTCTGATAGGAGACACTGCCTTCTCCTGCACATCATCTCTGCCTGCCCCTCCCCTCTGCTGCCCATTCACAGGAGGCTTTGTATTTTCTGAATGGGTTCACATAATACAACGTGCTCTGTGATTGGCACCAGGAGGACAGGGGGATGGGCAGAGTGGCTTCATACAATTCTGCAGCTTCAGGAGCTGAGACAAGAAAGTCTAACTTTGAAGAGTCAGAAGTATAGCAATAGCTATGCACCAGGTGCTCAGTCAAAATAAAAACTGTAAATCAAATAATAGATAAGTCCATGAGGTGGCATGCACATCGTTGGTTTTAATCCTTAGTAAGCTGAATTCCTAGAGTTTAGCTTTAAGGCTACATTCACATGGGTGCATTTGCGTGCAGCATAAAGACACTGCACATTTCTAAAATGGTGTTCAGCTGTCCGTATACATGAATAGGTGAAGTTGGCTGTATGCCACTATATGCTGCTAATTGCATACAGTAGCAAATGCGTACAGACCAAATGCACAGCTAATGTGCATTCATTTCATTATTTCTGTGCACATGTGCTGTTTTACAGGATGTCAGGGATGGACTTTGAATGGGAGAAATGTTTCCCCATTATTTGGGTTGTAGTCCCTTTAAAGGGGAAGACTTGTATGCAGTTTGGAGTATTCAGAGGTTCTCACCCATACAGGGTGAGGGGTTCCTGGGCAGTCCCGTCAAAAAGGAGAGGATTGATTTACAGTGCTCTCTGGATTGGTAAATTCTCATTTGGAAGTGGGACCCGGAATTCGGAGACTATGAGAAATTTTGGGTGGGAAAGAGCATAAAACCTTTATTATAGGAACTCTTGTCCCGAAAGGGTTAGCCCCTTTGAAGGAGAGTCCAGTAAAGAAGTGGGAAACAGCCAGCAGGTGCCTGGGAGGTAGAGTGGAGTGGTTCACAGCTATGAGCAAGTGTGAATGGTCTGGGAACTGAGACACTTGTCTGCCGAACTCCTGAGGCCTTTGTGGAACCCTAACCCCTGGTGTGGGATTGTTATATTGGCAGTGAGCCATTGTGTTATTTTCATCATACCCGAGTTATAGACTGTTTTTCTTTTGTTTTGCTGAAGGAAGCTATTTTATTTGCTTGTTTTTGAGTGTATAATAAAGACTGACTATGGTTAATGAAGAGAAGCTCGAGTCTCCCCAAAAAATAAAAATAAAAGTCAGATGGTACAAATGCTGTAGCTGCTGACTTTTAATATAAGGACTCTTACCTGTCCAGGGATCCAGCAATGTCGGCACCCCAGCCGATTCTTCAATCGGCATCGGTTGCTGCCGCTGCCATTAATTCTATGGGAAACCAGCAGTATAGCCTTGTGGCTTCACAGCTGGTTCCCTACTGCGCATATGTGCGAAGCACACTGCCTTTTCTCAATGGCCCGGTGGCGGGGGAAGGAGGAGGCAGGCCACGGCGAGATCACACGGAAGTGGGAGTTGGTACCTGTCAAAACTGTGGCACTGGAGGGGGGGAGGAGACAGATTAGTGGAGCTTCCTCTTTTGGGTGAAGCTCCACTTTAAGGAGTCATGAGGCTTTTGGGAATTATATACACTATATTACCAAAAGTCTTAGGACGCCTGCCTTTACATGCACATGAACTTTAATGGCATCCCAGTCTTAGTCCTTAGGGTTCAACATTGAGTTGGTCCACCCTTTGCAGCTATACCAGCTTCAACTCTTCTGGGAAGGTTGTCCACAAGGTTTAGGAATGTGTCTATGGGAATGTTTGACCATTCTTCCAGAAGTACATTTGTGAGGTCAGGCACTGATGTGGACAAGAAGACCTGGCTCTCAGTCTCCACTCTAATACATCCCAAAGGTGTTCTATTGGGTTGAGGTCAGGACTTTGTGCAGGCCAGTCAAGTTCCCCCACCCTAAACTCACTCATCCATGTCTTTATGGACCTTGCTTTGTGCGCAGTCATGTTGGAACAGGAAGGGGCCATCCCCAAACTGTTCCCACAAAGTTGGGAGCATGAAATTGTCAAAATGTCTTGGTATGCTGACGCCTTAAGAGTTCTCTTCACTGGAACTAAGGGGCTAAGCCCAACCCCTGAAAAACAACCCCAAACCATAATCCCCCCTCCACCAAATAATTTAGACCAGTGCACAAAGCATGGTCCATAAAGACAAATACTGTAGTTGCTGACTTTTAATATAAGGACACCTACCTGTCCAGGGATCCAGCGATGTCGGCACCCCAGATGATTCTTTAATCGACTTCGGGGTACAGGCGCTGGCATCTTTGGTAAGGGAAACCAGCTTCACTACCGATTTCCTACTGCGCATGCACGAGTTGTGCTGCACTCTGCGAATGGTCCCGCAGTCTTCTTGGACCTGTGTGTTCCCCAGAAGGCTACGGGGGGAAGGAGGAGGGGCTGAACATCCTCATAGATTGCCATGGCAATCTGAGGCGGAAGTGGGAGTGGGTACCTGTCAAAACCAGGTACTGGCTCCCCACAAAAAGTGCCCAATGTGGCAGTGGAGGGGGGAATGGTGCAAACAAGCTGTGCTTTCCCTTTTGGGTGGAGCTCCAGTATTTAAAGTGTCATTAAACCCAAGTCATTAAAAACTGTCAATACATGCTATATTATACTGGGTTCATACTCACGCATCTGCTAGAGCATTTTTTTCTGTAGACTGCAATAATCCTGGTTGATCCTGCTGTTCACTGTCCCTCCCACCTTGTCTGTGTCCCTGCTGTAGCTTGATATTGTGAAGACCAGCTGTTGACATTTACTGAGCATGCTTCAAGAGGAACTGCAGTCTACTCACATAATTTGGAGTAAAAACATGCTGGTAGGTTAATCAGATCCTGTCTATAAAATTGGCCCTAGTATGTGTATGTGTTTGTAAGCGCGTCAAGATCCTTCGGGGTAAATGACCGAGCTATATCAAGATGCAACTCAACTCAACATAATTTGAAGTAAAAACATCTTTGCCATTCTGAAGCTTCCCTCCAACCACTTTGCATATTATTTTATATATACTGTGATTCTGTACTTGCCAAATATGCTGCAGAAATCTCCCTCCACTGAGTCTGGCTACATCCATTTTAACTGTGGGAAGCTGAAGCTGCTGCCTGTTCACTTCCTAGATTTACACAGACACACCTCCAGCTCTGCAGCTCTCATTGATTCTCCTGTGACTCCTCCCCCCCTGCCTTCCTGGAAAACTCTCATGAGGGTTAGAGAGAGGGCTGTGCATGATGTGATAAGCCTAGGCTTTTCACCAGACAAGAAACAGGAAGTGGGCTGTATAAGGTATTTACTGGCAGAAAAAAAATGTTTTACTATCCAAAAAAACAAGGGCAGAAGATTTAATAGATGGAACGATGAAAAATTGAATTTCCACTTTCAGTCTTAGTTCCCTTCTAAGCTCTTAATTTCCTCCATTTTATTATCTGTGCAGCCTACGTGACTAAAGAATGGGTCTGGAGCAAAGGGAAGCTAGGTGCAAGACCCACATGACTGGGGGGTCACTGGGCAGGCTGCACAGGTCAGTTCCTACTAATTTGCAGGTTAGGGGTAGGGTGGCTTTCATTGGGCAATGGAAGGGTAAGGGGGTGCGGCCTGGGTGCTGGGTTATCCCCAGGGGGGTGGGGGGTAGTTTCAATAGTGGGGGCAGCAGAGGAAGTGGTAACAGCAAAGAAAGTTTTTTTTCTTTCCCTCTCTCCCTCCCTATCTCTTAGGCTGTGTGGTTGGTTTAATGGTATGTTTTCTCATCTAGGTTGCTGGCTGCAGGGGTCTCGGGTTCTTGAAGATCGGAATGTTGGAAGGAATACAGTATATGGTGTGGAACCGGCTGGGCCTTTCTCGGTATGGGTACCTTCCCTATCATGGAAATAATGGGCTATCGGTCATTGGGCTGCATCGGGCAAGAAGTTGGTAATAGTTTGTCCCTGAGCTGGTGGAATTGCGGCTAGGGGCCAGGATGCCTAGGTGGTGGTGGTACAGCCAATGCAATAGTAAACCCTCCTTCATGAACCTTAGACATAGCAGTCAGTTTAAGGCGGTTACAAAAAGTTGGGTTATATATATAAAATGGAATTTTTTTAATAGAAAATGTTGTTATAGTTGTTATTAAAGGGGCCATATGTCCATTTAATCCAGAAGGTGTTGCATATTTCTTTCCTAAGGTATTTATTGGATAGAAAAGGGATGGGGCTAGTAGGTGGTGGCAGTTAAACATCAGCCATACACCAGTCAAGAATCACACATGCAGGCATATACACAGTGGTAAATTACATTCCTCTTCCTCCCGCCTCCTCCATGTCCCCACTCCTCATATTGCTAAACACTATGGGGGGGCAGGATATAAGATGATGATTGATGGAGGTATCACCTCCCTGTTAGCCCCAGCACATACACATCATAGACACAGGCTGGAGGGGCGTGACACAGCCTGTGATTGGCAGAACCTCCTCCAGATCTCTTTACATTGTGAGCAAAGTGAAAGCTATTGTCAGTAAACTTAAACTCCACTTACATCATGTTATTGCAAAAAAATAATAAACATTTCCTTTCAAATACTGACTTCTATGAAGCTTTAAAACACGTTGTTGCTATTATTTATTGTAATTCACTTTTCTGAAAGCTTTTTTATGTAATGTGACCAGCACACCACCAATCAATCAGTGCTGTACAGACACATATTCATATATCATCAGTGTACTAGAAAATCCTCCCTCAGAACTTTTCCTGAGGACAGGAAAGACCTGGGAAACATCATATGACTGCTGAACAGTAATGATTAACCACTTGACCTCAGGAAGATTCACCCCCTTTCATGACCAGGCCATGTTTTGCGATACAGCACTGCTTTATTTTAAGACCCCTTTCACACTGAGGGCGTTTTGCAGGCGCTATAGCATTAAAAATAGTGCCTGCAATCCGCCCTCAAACAGCTGTTCCATTGTCTCCAGTGTGAAAGCCCGAGGGCTTTCACACTGGAGCGGTGCACTGGCAGGATGTCAGGAAAAGTTCTGCCAGCAGCTTCTTTGGAGCGGTGAAGAAGCGGTGTGTTTACCGCTCCTCCACCGCTGCTCCCCATTGAAATCAATGGGGCAGCGCGGCTATACCACCGGCAAAACGCCACTGTTGCGGCGCATTGCGGGAGGTTTTAACCCTTTCTCAGCTGCTAGCGGGGATTAAAAGCGCTCCAAATCCGACGGTAAAACGTCGCTAAAAATAGCGGCACAGTGTGAAAGGGGTCTAACTGACAATTGTGTTGTCATGCAATGCTTTCAGAAAAAACAACAAACCATTACTGCGCTTGTGTAAAAAACTGATAGAAGCAGCAACAATAAAATGTGAGATATGACACAATAAACACTAGTGAACAAACAAATGTTGCGCTGAAAATCTCAAAATAACAAAAAGTCCAAACTGTACTGAACAGTCCAAGTGACAAAATCAAAATGTAAAACAATGTGATGTTTGTGCTTGTATGTAGATAATCCAAGAATCCAAGATAATCCATGTACTGCTTTACCCAAATAAAAATATGTCCTATTTTTCCCACAAATAGAGCTTTCTTTTGGTGGTATTTGATCACCTCTGCAGTTTTTATTTTTTGCGCTATAAACAAAAAAAGACCGACGTTTTTGAAAAAAACATTTTTTACATTTCTGGTACAAAACATATCCAATAAAAAAAATGTAAAAATCTAATTTCTTCATCAATTAAGGCCAATATGTATTCTGCTACATATTTTTGGTAAATAAAATCCCAATAAGAGTATATTGATTGGTTTGCGCAATTGTTATAGCGTCTACAAACTATGGGATATATTTATGGAATTTTTATTAATTTATTTTTGTTTTACTAGTAATGGCGGCGAGCAGCAACTTTTAGCAGGACTGCGATATTGCGGCGGACAGATTGGACACTAACAAACATTTTTTGGGGACCAGTAACACTAATACAATGATCAGTGCTAAAAATATGCACTGTCACTGTACTAAAGACACTGGCTTGGAAGGGGTTAACATCAGGGGTGATCAAAGGATTAACTGTGTGCCTAGCCAGTGTTTGTGTACTGTGTGGGAGGTACTATTACTAGGGGAAGGCATTAAACAATGTCCTTGCTTTGCAGGAACACAGGATCAATTCCTTCCCTACTGACAATGACGATCTGCCTTGTTTACATAGATCGCCGTTCTGGCTATCTGCCTAATAATCGGCGGGTGCCGGTGGACATCAAGTCCGCGGTACCTGCAGACCAGCTCTCCCTGTGTCTAATCACATAGGCGCACATGTGCGTCCCAGACTTGGAAGTGCAGGATAACATACTAGGTATGATCCTGTGCAGCAGAGCCGCCTTGCGGCCTTTTATGTAAGTTATCGGCAACCGGTTAAATAAGGTACTCAGATGTTTTTTTTTTGTTTTCTAAAAGGTAAGTCCACATTTACAGAGAAATCTGTAAGGTGAACTTACACAGGGCGCCCCCCCCCAGTTGCGCTAAGAGACATTAATCCCCAAAACGTACCTTGTCCGGAGGTACGTTTAGGAGCATTCTAATTGGCCAGCGCCGTCACATGGGCGGCGCTGACCAATCAGAACCCATGTAGCCGCGGGCGAAGAGGAGAGAAAGCCACAGGGATTTCAAATCCACGGAACAGTTAAGCGACGATTTGAGCTGTCAGTGCAGGGGATCGCCGCACTCCAGGTTAGCGGGACCGTGGGAAGGGGGTCCAGTGTAAGTTCATCTTAAAGATTTCTGTAAAGGTGAAATTACACTTTAAATTAACCACGTCCCCTTTGTCCCCTAATACGTCCCCTAGTGAGCGCGCCCATAGCTCCCAACTGTCCCTGGTTTTGAGGGACTGTCCCTGATTTGGAGCAATGTCCCTCTGTCCCTTATTCCCGCTCATTTGTCCCTTATTTTGGTCTGATCTATATAGTTGTATATAAAATGCACTTTTTATCTTTCAAAAAGTGTTTCCCAGTGCTAAACCTTTCATCCAATTTCTAAATTGCTGCATTTGTACATTTTAAAGGCCAATATAAAGGAATAGTAGTGGTAAAAATAAGTCTTTGTGGATTTAATTAACCTTTTTTTTGGTTAATTCTCCTTTAAGGGGGTGTGGCAGGGGGCGTGTCTTATGCCTACATACATTTATTAGCATGTGTCCCTCATTCCCATCTCAAAATGTTGGGAGGTGTGGGCGCGCCTGCCCCGTACAGAATGACCATGCCCGCAGTGTACCGCGATTGTGTCACGGAGTGACAGAACGGGGAAGTGCCTATGTAAACAAGGCATTTCTCTGTTCTGCCTAGTGACATGACAGGGATCTATTGCACGCTGTCATCGGGAGCAGTGATCACTGTCATGTCAGTGGTAGCCCCCCCCACAGTTAGAATCACTCCCTAGGACACATTTAACCCCTCGATCGCCCCCTAGTGTTTAACCACTTCCCTGCCAGTGTCATTTACACAGTAATCAGTAAATTTTTATAGCACTGATCGCTGTATGAATGACAATGGTCCCAAAATAGTGTCAAAAGTGTCCGATGTGTCCGCCATAATGTCGCAGTCACAATAAAAATCGCAGATTACCGTCACTACTAATAAAAAAATGAATAATAAAAATTCCATAAATGTATCCCCTATTTTGTAGACGCTATAACTTTTGCGCAAACCAATCAATATACGCTTATTGCAATTTTTTTTTACCAAAAATATGTAGAAGAATACATATCGGCCTAAACTGAGGAAAAAAATTGTTTTTTTATATATTTTTGGGGGATATTTATTATAGCAAAAAGTAAAAAAAATTTTTCTAAATTGTCGCTCTTTTTTTGTTTATAGCGCAAAAAATACAAACCGCAGAGGTGATCAAATACCACCAAAAGAAAGCTCTATTTGTGGGAAAAAAAGATGTCAATTTTGTTTGGGTGCAACGTCGCATGACCTGGCAATTGTCAGTTAAAGCGACGCAGTGCCGAAGTGCTCTGGTCAGGAAGGGGGTGAAATCTTCCGGGGCTGAAGCGGTTAAATACAGTGTTATGATCTTTATACAAAAAGATAAGGGATGATGGCAATTAAACATTGCGTGTTTAGTATCACTGTAAACTTTGAAAAAGTTCAATTTGTATAATTTATCTGTTTTTAACCCAAATAAAGGGCCGTGGCCTAACATTTTCCAATATTTTATCTTGTTGCTTATTCATTTTCTTTCAGGTTGCTGTTGTTTGGGTGTCTTATGGCACCTGCAGTTCAATGCTTGTGTACGTCTAGAATTGTATAAGAAATGCTCCTGAATTCTTCTGAATGCTGTAAGGTTCACAGATGTGTTGTGTCTGTAATTTAAAGGTTCACCAGCTGGAAAGAACGAAGAGCCACGGAGCAGGAAAGCCATTTCTTCTCCTGTGTACAACAATTAGATAATGGTAAGACTGCACAGCTCGCAGCTGTAAACAATTCACACTGATGCTCCTTGTGGAAAAATGACTGGTTACTCCGTCGATAAACAGTAAAAGGATTGAAGATAAGATGGCACAGCTGTGCGATGCCTCGTCATACTGAACGGATGCTTCGTTTTTATTTTTATTTTTTTCTGAGCCCGGGAGCAAAGAAATTAGTTTGGCCCACCATACGATCCCCCAAATGAATCCCCTGCGTCCGACTCCTCTTACATTCAATGCCAACCTCCATTTGCCCATGTGTAGCACTTTCCTCATCTACCAACTTCAGTAAAGATACAATTTATATCCATAAAAACTCTTAGCACAATTGTATTCTGATAACTGTATGCCGGCCTTTCTCCACCAGGGTTCCGTGGAACTCCGGGGTTCCTCCAGAGGTTGCTAGGATTCCTTGAGCAATTAACAATTGCTGCCTCTCAGATAAGTAAGGCCCCATTGTGGCGATTTGGGATCGTGGGCAGAAACACCATAATTCTGCCCGCAATTCCAAATCGCACTGCATAAAGAATCTCCTGCTCCTTTTTTGAGTGACAAGCTTTGCGACAATCGTGGCAAAACCACACTGCGTTTGAGGTTCCAATTAAAAATGAACAAACACGCGTGCTGTATTTTTTTTACTGTTTCAATACAATTTAGAATTGTGGGAAGAATCCCAAATCGCCAGATGTGAATGGGGCCTAACTACTGACCAATTATCTTTTTAGCTATCTGTAAAGGGGATTATTCCCAGTGCTGTTTTTTGGCCTAGGCCAGTGATGGCGAGCCTTGGCACCCCAGATGTTTTGGAACTACATTTCCCATGATGCTCAACTACACTGCAGAGCACGAGCATCATGGGAATTGTAGTTCCAAAACATCTGGGGTGCCAAGGCTCACCATCACTGGCCTAGGCCGACAAGGCCCAGGCCTAGGGCGGCACATTGTGGGGGGCGGCAAAAAAGCCACCCCCCCCGCACGAAACCCCTTGACCCGTCGTCCCGGCTCCCGCGGCTGCCTCCTGCAAAAATACAGGCCCCAGCCTGCTGAAGCGTGGCATTGCCTAATATTATTGGGCGTACTTGTAGGGTTGCCACCTCATCCCTTTAAATCCGAACACATATTAATTACACAGGTTCTGTGGCTTTTTAAGGTGGTAATTAAACTCACTTGGTGCCTTATCTGCATTAAATTAGCCTCAGAACCTGTGTAATTCATGTGTGTTCGGGTTTAAAGGGATGAGGTGGCAACCCTACGTACTTGGCCGTGGGAGGGGAGCGACTGGCACCCCCATAAGATGGCTGATGACTGGTCAGATTGGCTGAATGTTAACTGAAGGAGGCGGAGCCTAATGCTCCGCCTACCCTCCCCCACGTGACATCAACACTGCATCTTCTCCCCGAGGAGGAGAGGGAGAGAGGAAGATGACGGGAACCCCCAGGCAGCGGCCAGCACAGTACAATTACGGGGACGGACGAGAAGAGAGGAGGGTGGTGTTATTATTACAGGGACTGGTGAGTATAGAGACACCAGGGCCGCCACCATGGGGGGGGAGCCATTACAGATGCAGGAGGCCCCATAATACTTTCCTGGTCCCCCCCACCACAGTGTCCCCCTTTGTCCCCCCCCCCCCCACCACAGTGTCCCCCTGTTCTCCTCCCCTTTGCCACAGTGCCCCCCCCCCCCCCCACAGTGTCCCCCTGTGTCCCCTGTCCCCACTGCATCCCTCTCTGTCTGTCCCCAGTGTCACTCTCTGTCTCTGACGTCCCTCTCTGTCCTCATCGCAGGAAAAGAAAAGAAAAGGAGACAAACATCAGTACCTTAACTTTTTTTTTTTTCAAAAGTCCCTACAGGGCAACAGTTTAGAGTTAACCGTAAATAACGGCTCTAAAATGATTGCTCTCATTCCATGCGCAGTGATATGTAATTTGTAGTGCAATCAGCTTTTTCGAACAAAGACGCCCCCAGCATGTGGCTTTGTGCTTGGGTGTAACTATTTTTAAATTCTTTTTTATGTAACTTTCTTTTTTATTATATAGGCGACTGGAAATCTCCTATGTGGAGATGTGATGCTATTTTGGGGCCAACAACAACTTCCTCCTGCAAGAGGCTGTCCCACCTAGCTCAGGCATACACTTAACAGCAGGGTTCTTGTAACTTCCGTTACCCTAGGTGACCCTTGTGTTTTCATACCATATTAAAGTGATTCTAAAGGCTCAAGGGTTTTTACCTTCATGCATTCTATGGCATGAAGGTAAAGAACCTTTTTTGTGCAGCAGCCCCCCCCCCCCCCCCATACTTACCTGAGCCACATCGCGATAAAGTGATGTGCACGAGAGCCTTGGCTCTCTGTGGACTCTCCTTCCTCATTGTTCCTGTGTCCCCCTAAGTGTGCTGACCACGGTAATCATGGCTGCTGATCCTTGATACCGTGCTCAGTTTCCATGCCTCTGTCATCCCTCTCTGCCCGCTCCCCCTCTTCCCCTCCCTCCTTGCCTGTCAGCGGATCTGCTCCCTGCCCCTCCCCTCCTGCTAAGTTATGCAGCTCAATACCTTACTTCACAGAGTCGCTGTGCGGTCATGTGACCTCCCACCGCTTTCCTCTCCTGTGTCAGAAGGGAATCTCAGCCCCTCCCTCTGTAGTCCTCAGATCAGGGAGGGAGAGCATTGGAGGTCACATGACCACACAGTGGCACTGTGAAATAAGGTATTGAGCTACATAATTAAAAAAAAACACACACACATTGTGCAATATAGCTTGCATTAACAGAGGAGATTCTAGTAATTATGCACAGTGACTTTACAACCACTAGGGATGAGCCCACGGTTCAACTCGAACGTAAGTTCAACTCGAACATCAAGTGTTTGTTTGTTGTAAAACGAACCGAACATATGGGACGCTTGCGGAAAATTTAAGCGCATGGAACGCCCCATAATGCACTGCGAGATTACAGTGTATTGCTGTATGATGATTGGCCAATGCATGCACCTGACATGCATGCTTTGGCCAATCACAGCGCGCTCTGCTAAAAGGGCCATAATTGGCCAAAGGCAGGATGCCTTTGGCCAAATATGACTCAGGGGGACTAAGTCCACGCCCCACACTATATAAGACTGCTTACAGAGCGGCCGTGTGTAGTGTTGTTGGCGTGGACAGAGAGATAGTTTGAGTTAGATTAAGCAGGCAGGTTATTCAGCAGTTAGCGGCAGTGTATTTGATATATATATACAGTTCAGTCTAGTGTTTATATATATATATATATATACTCTGCATTTAGCATAGACTATATATTCAGTGTTTACTCGATATTCAGTCAGTGCAGGCAGTGTATTAACTGCTTGCCGACTAGCCACTGGAGTGGCACGGCTGGGCGAAACTATGTTACCTTACGTCTCTTTGCCTTTTGACCACTAGGGGGGAGCACTCGCCGCCTGAGGCACGTGCGCACGCAGCGTGTGCCCGGTGGTGCGATGACTGCCGGGCACCCACGATCGCTTGTGACAGAGCGAGAACCGAGATCTGTGTGTGTAAACACACAAATCCCGGTTCTTTCAGGGGAGTAGAGAGAGATCGTGTGTTCATACTAAGTATGAACAGTGATCTCTCTCTCCTCCTAGACAGTCCCATCCCCCTACAGTTAGAACACACATAGGGAACACAGTTAATCCCTTGATCGCCCCCTAGTGTTAACCTCTTCCCTGCCAGTGACATTTATACAGTAATCAATGCATTTTTATAGCACTGATCGCTGTATAATTGTCAATGGTCCCAAAAATGTGTCAAAAGTGTCCAATTTGTCCGCCGCAATATCGCAGCCCCGATAAAAATCGCAGAGCACCACTATTACTAGTAAAAAAATAATAATAATAACAATGCCATAAATCTATCCCCTATTTTGTAGACGCTTTAACTTTTGCGCAAACCAATCTATTTACACTTATTGCAATTTTTTTTTTACCAAAAATATGTAGAAGAATACATATCGGCCTAAACTGAAGAAAAAAATTAGTTTGTGGGATATTTATTATAGCAAAAAGTCAAAGATAGTGTTATTTTCAAAATTGTGGCTTTACTTTTGTTTAAAGCGCAAAAAATAAAAACTGCAGAGGTGATCAAATACCACCAAAAGAAATTTGTTGGAAAAAAAGAACGTCGATTTTGTTTGGGTACAGCTTCGCAGGTCAGTTAAAGCGTCACAGTGCCATATCGCAAAAAATGACCTGGTCATTGAGCAGCCAAATCTTTTGGGGCTGAAGTGGTTAATATATATATATACAGTCTTGTGGGTGTGTGTATGTATATATATATATATATATATATATATATATATATATATATATATATATACAGTATATTTATATATACAGTCTAGTATACAAATATATATATATATATATACTTTAACAACCAGTTATTCTTCACATAGCTACATAGTTACATAGTTAGTCAGGTTAAAAAAGACACAAATCCATTCAGTTCAACCAATAAAAAGAAAATATATCATGAAATCCCATATACACAATGCCACACCCACAGTTGGTCCAGAGGAATGCGAAAAACCCCAGCAAAGCATGATCCAATTTGCTTACAGCAGGGGAAAAAAATTCCTTCCTGATTCTCCAAGAGGCAATCGGATATTCCCTGGATCAACTTTACCTATGTAGCAAAGTCCCGGGCCTCTCCAGGCCTAATGGTGACCTCCAGAGTTAGGGACAGCAGACATCCTTCTATGTAGAGAAGGTTACGAGGCATGGTGGGTTCAATACAAGGTAGATTAACTCTTCCAATCCTTTCATTCAGTATCTTCCACAAGCGTCAACCCCGCATCCCTGCTGGATCCCTAGCTTGGCACTCACAGATTCTCCTCAATTGTCATCCCACTAGCCTGCTTGGTCCCTGGCTTGGCACACAATGTTGCTCTGCAAGCGTCACCTCCCCTGGCTGAGTCCCTAGCTTGACATCTGCTGAAGTTTCACAATTTTTCACTGTCCCCGGTTGGTGAGAATACTGCTCTGGTACTTGCTTCAGCTACTCACAGTGGTCCCCGGTAACAAGGTGGATGGTCCCTTCGTGGCGACAGCTTCCCCTCTACCCCTGACCACGACAGGTTCTCCGGCCGGCAGAACCGTCACTTCTGGTTGGGCTGCAAGCCGCAATCCCAACCCTACGCTGCTCTCCTGCTTCTGGATAGGCCCTCAGACAGCCTAGCAGCCAGATGTGCTCGGGATAGGCCTCAAGCTCTGGCCTAGCAGCCTGGGGCAGCACAGCACACGTCCACCCAGACAGCGATCCAGGTGGCACAGAACCTCAATCACCTGACCTCACCCAAATAAATAGGCTCTCCCAGCAGGCTAAGGGACCTAAGAAAATCCCTGCCCATGGGCTGAGACACCCCATTCATTCCTAATCTGTCCTTGCAATGCCCTTGTCTTATCTAATGCCACCAGATACCCTGCCATCTAGTGACAGAAGAGAGAAGTGCAGCAAATCTAGAATTAGGGCGAAATCAATTGACCTCCTATCAATTAGCCAAGGCAACTATCACTTGGCAAATAAATTTACTAGCAATCCTGCCTAAACATCAGTATGCTACATCTTTAAATGTAAGTATCCAGTTATATTATGTACATTAAGACCCCTTTCACAATGGAGCATTTTTTTAGGCGCTTTTGGGCTAAAAATAGCACAAGTAAAGTGCCTGAAAAACGCCTCCCCTGCAGCCCTAGTGTGAGAGCCCGAGTGCTTTCACACTGGGGCAGTGCGCTTGCAGGACATTAGAAAAAGTCCTGCAAGCAGCATCTTTGAGGCAGTGGAGGAGCGGTGTATGCACTACTCCTCCACCGCCCCTGCCCATTGAAATGAATGGGCAGTGGTGCCAAAACGCCTGCAAAGCATATCGACAGCGGTGCCTTTTGGGTGCTATTAACCCTTTCTTTGGCTGCTAGCGGGTGTTAAAAGTGCCTCGCTAGTGGTCGAAAAGCGCAGCTAAAACAACGGTAAAGCGCTGCTAAAGCTAGCGGTTCTTTAACGCTAATGCGGCTGACAGCAAGTGTGAAAGGGCTCTTAGGAAATAATCCAGGCCTTTTTTAAAGCGATCTACTGATCTGGCCAGAACCACCTCTGGCGGGAGTCTATTCCACATTTTCACAGCTCTTACTGTGAAATAACCTTTCCGTATTTGGAGATGAAACCTCTTCCTCTAGACTTAAAGAGTGCCCACTTGTCCTCTGTGATGACCTTTAAAGTGAATAACTTAACACCAAGTTCACTATTTGTACATGTTGATCATATCCCCCCTTAGAGGAGTTGTAAAGGCAGAAAGTTTTTTATTTTAATGCATATGCATTAAGATAAAAAACCTTCTGTGTGTAGCAGCCTCCCCAGCAACCCCCAATTACTTAACTGAGTCCCATCTCTCTCCAGCGATGTCCACGAGTGTCTTAGCCATCCGGGACTCTCCTCCTGATTGTCTGAGACACAGCAGCAGCATCATTGGCTCCTGTGACTGTCAATCAAAGTCAGTTAGCCAATCAGAAGAGAGAGGGGGTGGGGCCAGCCCGGGGCTGAATGGATACACGAAGCTGTGACTTGACTCGGGTGCCCCCATAGCAAGCTGCTTGCTGTGGGAGCACTCGACAAGAGGGAGGGGCCAGGAGCAGCGAAGAGGGACCCGAGAAGAGGAGGATCTGGGCCGCTCTGTGCAAAACCAACTGAGGAGGTAAGTATAACATGTTATTTATTTTTTTTTATTTTTTTTAAAAACAAGACTTTACAATCACTTTAATCTCCTCATCTCTAGAAAGAATACATTCAGTCCCTCTAATCTTCCCTCATAGCTGAGCTCCTCCATGCCTCTTATCAGTTTGGTTGCCCTTCTCTGCACTTTCTCCAGTTCCCCAATTACCTTTTATGAGAACTGGTGCCAAAAAATTAACTGCATATTCCAGATGAGGTCTTACTAATGATTTGTACAGGGGCAAAATTATATCTCTCTCTTTGGAGTCCATACCTCTCCTAATACAAGACAGGACTTTGCTCGCTTTGGAAACCGCTTTCACACAGAATTCAAATCGGTCGATAATTTTTCGACCGATCCAAATTCGAATTGCTCCCAAAATTGGAAAACAAATATATGAAACTAAACTAAACAAAATTCGTTATAATTGTTATTCAGAGATTCAGATACATCCAAATCTCCAAATAACCGAAAATGTGTCCGAAATGAATTGCACATGTCTAATTACAACATCCAACATGCAGAGACACTATTCTCCCCTACATCCCTAATCCTAGCTCAGGCTGGATGCTGGCTCGATATGCCTACAAAGGTAGTGTCCATGTAAAATTCAGAGTTCATCAGAGGCATTCTCCAGCAGCTGGTGTCTTCGGGGTGAAGCCCACGCTCTCATGGTCTTTACATTGCAGTAGTAGTAAGCAACGTTCTTTTGCTCCTTATGTGCACCAGGCCTCTCTCTCTCTGACCTATTATAGGTACTGTACTCTCGACCTAGGGACTCTCAACTTAGGGGCTCTCTTTTCTGGACCAATGACCATCTTTTATATAACAGGATCAGTGGGTCTGACCCAGAGAAAAACATGCCAAAACCTAAAGAACCAGGAAGGTATTAACTCCTACCCTTCCTGTCCACGACAGCACCTAACTGGTTATTTCCAACCCTAAAAAAAAAACATCAAAATGCACATTATATGTGTTTTGATGCAGTTCTATTGACTTCTATAGTCCTCCCAATGATCTAAAACAGGGTTTCTCAATGGGGGTTCTATGGAACTCTAGGGTTCCTCGATAGCAGGGCAATAACTTTTCCGCAGGATGTGGAAACCTTGCAAAAAGATCTGAACAAATTAATGTGGCAACTACATGGCAAATGAGGTTCAATGTAGAAAAATGTAAAATAATGCATTTGGGTGGCAAGCACCTGAATGACCGCAACATACAAGGATATACAATGTAATACTGACATATAATCACACACAAAGGTTGGACTTGATGGACTTGTGTCTTTTTTCAACCTCACCTACTATGTAGGTTGCTAGGGGATCCTTGAGTAACAAGCAATTTCTGCCTCTCAGATAAGTTTCCACTGACACCATTGATCTTCTTAGCTTTCTGTAAGGGTGTAATTCTTCCCAAAGACCACAAATGTAAGGGGCATTCTTCCCATTGACCATCACAAAGGAGCATTCTTTCCACTGACCATCTCACTAATGCATCTGAGCTGTAGCTGCAGTAATGTTTAGCAGAGGTTCCCTTAGACCAGAAAATTATTTCAAGGGTTCCTCTGTGTTGAAAAGGTTGAGAAAGGCTGCTCTAAAACATAAAATAAAATTGACATGTATTTTGCAAAACTCGTGTAGGCAGGTTGCCTATTTCAGCTAGTTAGGTGCTGCCCCAGCTGGGAGGGTTAGAATTAATTATGTTTCCCAGCTCTTTCTTGGCGGGCTTCTGGGGTCCGACCCACTGGGTCTGTGTATTATAAAAGTTACAGATGTCCAGGAGTCGCTGCTGCCTTTGCTGTTGCTCGTGGTTGCCATTGCTGGAGTCCGTCCTGTCAGCCTGCTGTACCATGCTGAGTCCGGAGCGCTTACCGATGAACACCTGGCTCTAGGGGTCTTCCACAGCGTAGGGGAATTGGATTTGCAGTTTTCCCTGGAAACACCAGCTAACTGGATATATTCAAGATTGACTCTGCCAAAAATGGATTCTTTCCTGTGCAGGTATTCTGGGGCAGCCACATGCCTGAGTTAGGGACTAATTTAGGGAAAGATTGTTGCCATTGTTTGACTGTCATGCTAAGTTATTTAAGTAAAGCTTTTAAAACATTGTCCTTGCCTAGTCTGAAGTTCAGAGCAGATCAGCGCTCCAGAGGTCCCCAGCCTGTGTACAGGTATGGAAGAGGAGGAGTTAAGTGAGTGCAGGCATGGAGCCCGCGCTAGGCGCATGTCTGGGCCCCATTCCCTTCCAGGGAGTGGGGTAGAGGAGATTCGCCGGACAGGCAGGGAGGGCATTGGGTTAGCATGTCCCTCCTAAATGCAACAAGTGGTCGTAGTGGTGTATGTTAACATCAAGAGAGTCAACTAGAGTTCAGCCGGTTGTTTTAAGTAAAGGTACCCCATGTGTAAGGCAGTGACATGTTCCAAGTACCTAGCGTAGCCCAGAAGAACCCACCCCCATTAGGCCTCCCATGTGACCCACACTTGGCGCTGATTGAGGAGGGGAACATGGAGGATGTGTCACCCACCTACCCTTATGCCGCACACACACACGAGCGGACTTTACGGCAGACTTGGTCCGATGATCTTTCCGACAGACTTTGTAGCGTAGGTGCGCCGGACTTACAAACGGATGGACTTGGAAACACACCATCACACCAAAGTCCAACGGATTCGTACGTGATGACGTACGACCGGACTAAAATAAGGAAGTTGATAGCCAGTATCCATTAGCTGCCCTAGCGTCGGTTTTAGTCCGTCGGACTAGCATACAGACGAGTGGATTTTTCGACTCGAGTCCGTCGGAAAGATTTGAAAAATGTTTCATTTCTAGGTCCGTCGAACTTTTGGAAAAAAAAGTCCACTGTAGCCCACACACGATCGATGGAGTCCGGTCTGCCGGACCAAGTCTGCCGTAAAGTCAGCTCGTGTGTACGCACCATTACATGCAATGGACTGTATTGCTGACATTGGAAGAAACAATAGCTTTATTATGGGGATCCATGCAAATGCATTTTAGTAACTCAGAACATGTGGGTTAAAAATGCTACATATAAATGGACCCTGAAAGCCCGTTAACACTAAAAGGCAGTGTAGTGCATTGTGCACATCTTCATGCGTTGAGGTGTGTTGCCTTAGGCAGCTCATTCAATATGAATGGGCTGTAAGGCACTTCAAAACATGAAGAAATAGGTAATGATGAATTCGTTTTTCAGCACAGCAATACACACTGTTGTCTGTTGATGTAATGGATGAACAAATAATCTGGATGTACATTGGGACGCCAATTAAAATGAACAGGACCATAATGCATTAATGCGTTCTCAGTATGCTACTGCACAACTCTCACACCATGTCCCCAGTTTGGCCAGATTTGTCTGTTTAATGCTTTTTATAGCGATATACTCTGCTCCATGTGTCTCTCTAAAATTGACACCGATTTGAACTATGCCCTCAAGTATCTTCAAACCATAGCATACAGGTCTAGTGAAGAAACCACCATTAATTTTCTCGTGACCTTTTTTATTATAAAGTAAACAGAACATAGTCACTTTAAGGCAGGTCCAGCCCTGCAAATGTTTGTATTTTTGATAAAGGTAAGTTTGGCGTTTTGGGCTTTTGCCTTTGGTCCAAACTGATAGGAAGAAAACACTTTAATTCCTCAATTTATATGCAGCCCTGCTTGGTAGAACTAATGTAATTACAAATTGGTGAAAACTCATTCCTATCTTAGCAGTATGGTGGCAGCTCGAAGGATCCTGGGAAATGGTTGAGCATCTGGTCCAGACCTGATATGATAGGGGTCGTGAAACAAATCCACATCCTTATGGGAAGATCATGGATATTTAACCTGCTCAATTCCAATGAATGTTTTTGGTTTAGCCCTGCAGGAAGCACGCATATGGATGATCTTGCTGACATTGATCACTATATTTCAAATGCAATAAGCTTCATGTAGCATCAGTTGTTTCAATGTGGATTTCCCTTCAGAAGCTCTATATAAGTCATCATATTTAGCAGAACAACTTGGCCAGAATTCATTCTGCTGTAGGCTGACCGGGAGCCCAGCCACCACCCAGAAAAGACTGATTGACTGACAGTGATGAATTTATTTATCTCAGCAATCCAGGGAGAAAAAAAAATAGCTCAGTGGATCCTGTTGAAAATAGGACATTTTTCACTGGAGAAAAATGGAGGGTACTTACTGCTCTTTCTGCAATAACTAGTTGTCTGGTTCTTATTCTGACCCTCTGGTTTCAATAGATTGAGTCACCAACTCAGAACAAGTATGCAGAAAAGGACTTCTGATTGTCCTCTGACTTTACTAATCTACATACGTGTTCCATGTCAGTGACATAGAAAATCCTGAAACTGGGGGATGAGCATATCCGCCAAGCAGCTAGCATTTTCAGAAGGGGTTTAGCAAGGGCGCACTGAATTTCTTTTAGAAATGGTTTGCTTTAAAAGCTAACTCGAAACATGTTACACCCATATTTAGGATGTAACATGATCAGAGCTTGCAAACTCCCAAACTGCCCCTCAGCTACAGAATTAGGGGTGTTCTTTTCCCCCTGCCCCCTTTGTCATGTAAAATTTTAATTCGTTTCAGCTTTGCTTGGCTCTGCCAGCATGGCTGCGTCATTCGTTCACAGAGGTTGTGAAAGAAAAAACTACAAGTTCCATTTGGAAGCACGACAAAAGAACTCGTAGTTCTATATGGAACACAAGTGCAGTGACATCACCGCACTTGTAGTCCATTGACAAGGTCGACACCTCAGTACGGACCTGAGTTGGAGGAAGCGTCCACAGGAGACTGTGCGTTGCCGGTGCGATCCACTGTTTATAATTGAAATGCCTTGCAGACTCAAATGCAGAAAAATAATAATTGCATTTTTTTTTTTTTTTTTACAAAAGGTGCAATTCTCCTTTAAGCCAACAGGGGTTAGCAGTTGCTCACTACATTTCATTTAGGAATGGTTTGCTTTAAAAGGTTATTGTTTTAATAGATGTTATGCAGTCAGGCTGCATAAAAACTAATAAATATGACATTTTTTGTTTGTTTTATTAAGTTGTGTGTAACAAAAACCATAAGAAGCTGCCCTGTGCGGGCAGCACTATGGAGAGCAGGACCGCTACTCTCACACAGAGTGCAGGGGTCAGGCTCTCCAGCGACCTGACACCCCCCCCACCCCCCAATTAACAACACAGTTCAAGATGTGGAGTTTTGGCCTAGCAGCCAATAGCACAACCCTGACCCTGTCACATGAGGGAGGAGATGACGTCATCAGTGCTGTGTAAGCTTTGACACCATATGATGTGGAGTGTATAGGATCTTGGGGTGGTTACAGTATAGAAGGGAAGGGCTGCAAAGCTGAATATATGTGGGTCCCTAAACGTGAGCCCAGTTAATCTCTTTACAGCTCGCTCTTCTTGTCCAGTACTGTAGCTAAAGCTCCCTCGCCCCCACCGTACTTCCCTCGCCTTTCCTTTCCTCAGTCCAGACTGTGGCTCTCCTCACTGTAGTTAGCGAGTCTCATTAATCAGACTATGTTCCCAGCTGTGCCTTATGCAATTAGCTTTGCGGAAATGTTATGTGTCTCTGAGGATCGTGGGCGGCATTTTTATAATAGTATATTTTCAGGAGAGTAGGGGCCAGCCTCATTAGAGAGGGAACTTTGTGTTCACATTCTTACTGGGCAGCCTGGATTATACACACACTGTGACCTCGTTCTTCATAATCCCAATTAATCAGCAAAGTATGGCAGATATCTATCTATCTATCTATCTATCTATCTATCTATCTATCTATCTATCTATCTATCTATCTATCTATCTATCTATCTATCTATCTATCTATCTATCTATCTATCTATCTATCTATCATTTAACACTTTTAAGCAGGAAATAAACAACATGCCTCTATGTACAATGAATAAATGACATGCTGGCCAAATGCATACTTGCCAACAGTCCCAATTTTCCCGGGACAATCCCAATAATTGGACCCTCGTCCCGATCGGAGCGCATCCCGCTCAAAATCCAGGGATTTTACCTTTGTCCCGGGAATCAGGACTTTTTTTGGCACCTTCTGGCTACGAAAATATGGCCGCCGCCGCAAGATCTATTTCCGGTTAGGGATGAGCCGAACACCCCCCTGTTCGGTTCGCACCAGAACATGCGAACAGGCAAAAAATTTGTGCGAACACCGTTAAAGTCTATGGGACTCGAACATGAATAATCAAAAGTGCTAATTTTAAAGGCTTATATGCAAGTTATTGTCATAAAAAGTGTTTGGGGACCTGGGTCCTGCCCCAGGGGACATGGATCAATGCAAAAAAAAGTTTTAAAAACGGAAGTTTTTTCGGGAGCAGTGATTTTAATAGAGCTTAAAGTGAAACAATAAAAGTGTAATATTCCTTTAAATGTCATACCTGGGGGGTGTCTATAGTATGCCTGTAAAGGGGCGCATGTTTCCCGTGTTTAGAACAGTCTGACAGCAAAATGACATTCACCCGTTATGTAACGGGTGACCCTGCCCCCCTCTGACATCACGGGGAATGCCACAGGGAAGTCCTTGTCAAGTCCCCGTGCATCAGGGGGGGGTGGGGCCACCGGGTGGCCCACCCTCCATTATTTAAGAAGTGTCAGAAGACGAGAAGCATCACACAGCGGGAGCCTCCCATCATGGATGCGGAGCGGCCCGAGAACGAAGAAGGGAAGAAGACGCCGCGGAGGAAGATGCCGGACGAGAACACCGGAGCAAGAAGCAGAGGATCGGAGGAAGAAGAAGATGGAGGAAGAAACCGAAGAAAGATAGAAGAAAGAAGATGGAAATAAGAAGACTTGAAATAAAGTAATTGTCAAAAACTGTCTCTTGTCATTTTCAACATTTTTGACAGTTTTTTTTGTGAAATGGTAGGGGTACTTTTGTAGGGGACCCCAAAGCACCCTCCCAATGTTGAGGGCATGTGGCCTGTACGGTTCAGGAGGGGGGGCGCTCTCTCATCCCCCCTCTTTTCCTGTGGCCTGCCAGGTTGCGTGCTCAGATAAGGGTCTGGTATGGATTTTTGGGGGGACCCCATGCAATTTTTTTTTTAATTTTGGCGTGGGGTTCCCCTTAAAATCCATACCAGACCTGAGGGGTCTGGTATGGATTTTGAGGGGGACCCCCTTGCCATTTTTTTTATTTTGGCGCAGGGTTCCCCTTAATGTCCATACCAGACCTGAAGGGCCTGGTATGGAATATAGGGGGACCATCATGCCATTTTTAAAAAAATCTTGGTTCGGGGTTCCCCTGTGGGGAAATCCCATGCCGTTTTTATCAATGAACTTTTATGTGTATTGTCAGACAATTCATTAATAGCCGCGAGTATTTTTAAATCGCTTTTTTTCCTTTTGAAGTGTCATTTTGCCGTCAGACTGTTCTAAACATGGGAAACATGCGCCCCTTTACAGGCATACTTTAGACACCCCCCAGGTACGAAATTTAAAGGAATATTACACTTTTATTGTTTCACTTTAAGCATTATTTTAAAATCACTGCTCCCGAAAAAACTGCAGTTTTTAAAACTTTTTTTGCATTGATCCATGTCCCCTGGGGCAGGACCCAGGTCCCCAAACACTTTTTATGACAAAACCATGCATATAAGCCTTTAAAATTAGCACTTTTGATATCTCCCATAGCCTTTTAAAGGATGTTCCGCAGCTTTCGAATTTGCCGCGAACACCCCAAATTGTTCGCTGTTCGGCGAACTGGCGAACAACCGATGTTCGAGTCGAACATAAGTTCAACTCGAACTCGAAGCTCATCCCTATTTCCGGCTAGCAGGTCTCTTTCCCTGTGTGTTCAGTGGAGAGGAGAGGGGCCTCTGATCCTTGCAGCCAATCGGCTTCTCTTTTCAGTGTGCAAGTAGACAATTCTCTTGTACACTGAAGCCGGTTAGCTGCACGGATCTGAGGCCCCTCCCCTCTCCACTGAACACACGGGGAAAGAGACCTGCATACAAAAGGAGCTGCCGCTAACCCTCCGCCCCGTGGCCTGCTGCTGGTCTGTGTCTGATGAGAGGCCAAGCCAAGGGACTCTGCTGGGGACGCCTGATGTAAAGAGGGAGTCTGCTGGGGGCACCTGATGTAAGGAGGGACTCCGCTGTTGACACCTGATGTAAGGAGGGACTTCGCTGGGGACAACTGATGTAAGGAGGGACTCCGCTGGGGACACATGATGTAAGGAGGGACTCTGCTGGGGGCACCTGATGTAAGGAGGGACTCCGCTGGGGGCACCTAATGTAAGGAGGGACTCCCCTGGGGGCACCTGATGTAAGGAGGGAATCTGCTGGGGGCACCTGATGTAAGGAGGAACTCTGCTGGGGCACCTGATGTAAGGATGGACTCTGCTGGGGGCACCTGATGTAAGGATAGACTCTGCTGGGGGCACCTGATGTAAGGAGGGACTCTGCTGGGAGCACCTGATGTAAGGAGGGAGTCTGCTGGGGCACCTGGTGTAAGGAGGAACTCTGCTGGTAATGCCTGATGTAAGGAGGGACTCTGCTGGGGGCATCTGATGGCAGGCGACGTTGCAAGTGACACACTTGGGGCTCCCACTGATTCTGCATTATGGTGAGTTGAACTATTTAATTTTATATTACAATGTAATAATAGAAATAATGCGCTTCAATCATCCTGACACCATGCCAACCATGGTGCCGTGATGATTGAAATGCTAACACCAGGTGTTTGGAGTATCTTTATCTGCTGATTTTTAAACTTTCTGGAATACACATATTTCTATTGTTGTGTAGGATCTGGGACTGCTGTCCCTCCCATCCCTCTTTCTTTCCTTCCTTCTCTCTCCTTCCCTCCCTATTTCTTTCTTTCTTTCTCCCTCCATCCTGCATTCATCTCAGACTCGAACCACACCCTCTTTGTGCCACACCCAATATTTTGTTTAAACCACGCCCATTTTTCCGCACATGGCATTTTCCTTACCCCGCTACACCACGCCTACAAACGAATGCCCACCCCTAATTATAATAAGACTCTGCCTACAGAGAAAAAAGTGTCCCTATGAATTTTTTGACAATGCTGGCAACTATGCAAATGAAGTCCCGTAGAAGACACTGAAAAGTGATCACATTTATCACGAAAACCCTCTCAAAGCATGCTTAATCCATCCATAGCTGAAAGCTGGCACATAAAGCACGGCTGTAAATCCCATAAGGCATTTCCGGGCCTAGGGGGGCAGGTTTATAAGGACAACTCCAAGTCAAAGTCTATAAACTGTGTTTATTTATTTCCTATTTTCCTTTCCTTTTCTTATTTTCTGGTCACTTTCAGGCTCCATGCACACTAGCGGGTTTTTTTTTTAAGCTCCTAGAAGCTGTAATTAGCATTTTTTTTCTGCTCCTAGAAGCTAAATAGTGTTATCCAATGTGTCCATGCACACTACTTTAGGCTATTAGTGTTTTTTTGAGCCTCAGCATCTAGGGGCAGAAAAAATATTGTTTTTCTAGAGTTGCTTGGAGCGTTTTTCCAGCAGAAATGCTCCTAAATGCTGCTAAATGCTTCTAAACATTACTAATAGCTTTGTTGAGCTTTTCTTTTACCTTTACTGTAAAAACGCTAATAAAACGCTAACTCTCCTAAAAGCTCCTAAATGCTCCTAAAACGCTGCTAAAATGCTATTACAAAAAGCTATTACCAGCATTTTTTAATCCAGGGTGTTTTCGAGTGGTTTCATAGCTTAAAAAAAACCCAAGTGTGCATGGAGCCTTAATCGCTTACCGGCCAGCCGCCGCAGTTATATGAATCCCCACATGTGTACGTTGGGCTCGTACATGGCTTTCTGTGGGCCCCTCGATGTCCTCTGGCCACCCACAATTGTTCCCCACAGATACAGAACGGGGATATGCCAAAGTAAACAAGGCAGATCTCCATTCTGTCAGGGGATGACACAGGATCTTGTCTTTCTGCTATGCAGGAAGACGGATCTGTGTGTTGTCCCAGGCAGCCCATCCCCCATACAGTTAGTTAACACACCCAGGGAACACATTTAACCTCTTGATCGCCCCTGATTTTAACCCCTTCCCTGCCAGTGTACAATGTCAGTGCATATTTTTAGCACTGATCACTGTAATAATGCCACTAGTTCCCAAGAAAGTGTAACAAATGTCAGTTAGGTGTCCGATCTGTTGCAGTCCCACTAAAAATCGCTGATCACGGCCATTACTAGTAAAAAAAAAAAAAGAAAAATGATAAAAATGCCATAAGTCTATCCCCTATTTTGTAGACGCTATAACTTTTGTGAAAACCAAGGAATATACGCTCTTTGGGGGTTTTTTTTATCAAAAATATGTAGCAGAATACATATCGGCCTAAACTGATGAAGAAAATAGATTTTTTTTAAAAAATTTATTGGGTATGTTTTATAGCAGAAAATAAAAAATATTGTTCATCTGTCTTTTTTTGTTTGTAGCGCAAAAAATAAATACTTATCCCTCATTATGCACCAATCGGATTAAATACCAACTTGCTCCATTCCAAAAATGGTCCACCATCTTTAACGACAACACACTTCCAGAAAGGATCCTGGAAGGATACCGACGCATCCACAAACTCACAATATCAAAGTCGTGGCAGGAAACGCAATTTAAAATTATGCACAGGGCATATTACCCATTCCGCATAAATAAGGCAGAATCTACCCAGGTGCAATGCCCCTGGTGTTCACTATCACGTCCTACTCTACTCCACCACCTCTGGGAATGCCCATCAATTGCTAGATTTTGGAAATCTGTACTGGCATACATCTTCAGAATCAATAAGATCCGACTACCCAACAATCCGCTACTGTGTATATTTGGATGCGAGCCAATACCTCCGGCGCCATCGTCAGCAGGCTCACTCAACCTTACACAATGTAGAACGATCATGCTACATTGGATTAAACCCACACCACCAAGCCTCACAGTTCTGGAACGCTCAATGTCAACGCTCTTCAATCTAGAGAGGCTAGACACTATTGTTCTAAATTTCCGATCTACTACACGCTTCTTTGCCAGATGGCGTAAATATATGGAGGCCATGTTCACCCAGAAGGAACTACTGGAGATAATGCAACCATTTAAATTCACGGACTAAAACAAGACCTATCAAACTTGCTAGGTAAACTTAAATTACCCAACTTGTCGGATCCCTCCATCTTTTTACCACCCTAGAAATACCACGCCCATGAAGCTCTTTGACGACTCAAGATATTATACTCCAAATAGGTAGATTTCTCTCTTGTTATTATTATCATTGCTATATCATTCCCAGGCAAACGCCACCCAGATGTTCCTAACTTTGCTTCCACTCCTGAAAGTATTGATAATTACTGTGATGTATCACCTTGATATAATATGCCACATTGTTGTTTACCGGTAAAAATACCTCCTCTGTCCCCTTCCCTTTCTCCCATCCCTTCCATTCCCCTTTTATTGCTCAACCTGTGCTCTCTTTTCTGTTTTCTGTTTCTCTGAAATATGTACATGCCTCATATTTTCTTGCTTGTAATGTTAATACTTCAATAAACATCTTTCAAAAAAAAACTGCAGAGGTGATCAAATACCACCCAAAGAAAGCTCTATTTGGGTACAGCGTCGCAATTGTCAGCTAAAATAACGCAGTGCCATATCGCAAAAAATGGGCTGGTCATAAGAGGGTAAATCCTTCTGGGGCTGAAGTGGTTAAACATTTAACCTTAGATCCAGCAAAACTGGAGTAAAGAGTGAAGGTTTTACCGAGAGGAGTCACGAAACATGCAATTTGGTGGAAAGTACATAAATCAGCATGCAGCCACTAATAGCACATTTTTTTGTTTTTAACAAATGGGACATTGTGATTCATGTGAGCCTAGGACAGCATGAAATCTGAGGATGTGTTGGCTTACCTTTCCAGTTTCTGAGATGGGAAAGAGGGACACCCTTTAGCACAAAGTGTGTAGTCAATGGGCACACCTCCTGCTGTGCCCCCCAGTAATATGGCCCATAAAGAGAAACATGATTTGCTAAATGAAAAAGTGATTTTTCATCACTATATTTCTTACTATACTGGCTTTTTAAAACAATAATGTGATAATAAAAGGGTTATGTGAAAGCTTAAGGCTACTTTCACACTGGCAGCGCCGGCCGTTAGCGCTAAATCGCTGCTCGTTTTAGCGGCGCTCTTGCGCTGTTTTTGCTGCGTTTTTTTGGGCGCTAGCAGGGCGATTTTTACCTTCCCAAAAAAGGGTTAAAACTCCTGTTTTGCAGCACTTTTAAGGCGCTTTGGAAACGCTGCCCATTCATTGCAATGGGCAGGGCGTTTTGGGAGCACTAAATACAGCGCTCCCGACCCGCCCCAAAGATGCTGCTTGCAGGACTTTTCGTAACGTCCCGCAAGCACGCGCCCCCAGTGTGAAAAGACACACTGAAATGAATGGGAGGCGGTTTTCAGGCACTTTGCAGAGGCTATTTCTAGTGCTAAAACGCCTGAAAAGTGTGAAAGTAGTCTAATGCACTGTACACACGACCGGTTTTCCCGTCGGAATAAACTCTGAAGGTTTTTCCGACGGAGTTCCAAAGGAATTCCACTCAAGCTGTCTTGCATACACACAGTCACACCAAATTCCGACAGTCCAGAATGCGGTGACGTACAACACGTACGACGGGGCTAGAAAACGGAAGTTCAATTGCCAGTAGCCAATAGCTTCCATCTCGTACTTGCTTCAGAGCATGTGTCGTCTTTGGTACGTCGGAACAGCATACAGACGAGTGGTTTTCCCGATAAGAATTGGTTCCTTCGGAAAAATTTAGAACATGTTCTCTTTCTAGGTCCGTCAGAATTTTTGACGTAAAAAGTCTGATGGGGCATACACACGATCGGAATATACGATGAAAAGCTCCCGTCTGACTTTTTCTGTCGGAACATTCCGCTCGTGTGTATACGGCAATAGTGTAGTGTAACACATTTGGTAGTGAAGTATTGCATTATTCCTGGTAAACCAGAGCTAACTTCTCTAATTCTAATTTTCCACAAAGGTTGCTGCTTGTTAGAACTTTGGATTGGTGACATGCCCTTGTCACTCAATCTGTCTGGATGAAGATCTGCAATGTAGAAAACTTTTAGTCGGCATTGCCTCTTCTTTTTCACTGATTGCAGAAAATGTTTGTGCCGAGGAATTGTTGAGACAACTTTACAGGTCTTCACCTTGGGGTCGCACCTGGTAATGACCGCTCTGCATCTCTCCCTGATAAAATTAATGTCACTGGAGGTGAAGGCAGACGGTGCTGCGGAGCTCTGAGTTCAGCTCATAATGCTGGAATCATGAGCCAGCCATAACCAGGATATATACACATAATACCACGCTGCTGATCTCTGTGAACCTGCTTGTCTTCTGATTCCACATTTATTCTTCCAGTAATCTACAGAGAGTCCCAGAGCGAGAGAAATAAAATGACAAATAGTGAAGGGCCAGCATGACAAGGTGAGAAGGGGAAGCAAATACGGGGTTAAAAAGGAAAGAAAGGTGTAATAAGAAAGGGGATAGGTAGGATTGGCTGGGAACAGCAGATAGGGAGGGGTTTAATTTATTTAATGGGGAGGTGGGTTTCCCGGGCATCAGTGGAGGGGCAGGTGACAATTAGGCAGTTTCCACGCTCCTGGGGTGTCACAAAAAGCATGGCCGGCATAGACAAGATCCTGGCTCAGCTGCGGGCGGCGGCCGCCACGAAGGGACCAGAGTGGCTGCGCATCCAGGTGTTATCCCTGCTAGAAGACCAATAATCTGGGTCGACGGCGGGGGGGCAGGAACTCCAACGTGCTCGGAGGTCTAGGCCTCTGGAGCATTTTTCACCTGGATCCTCCCCCCGAGCTTTGCGCCAGGGAAGTAGCCCCACACGGGACCCGTCAGGCCCACCGGCGAAGCGTCCACCAGCTGCCGTGGGTGTGGGGCCTGGACAGAATCCTCGCCGTAGGCAGAGCTCGGCGGGCAGGGTGGCGGGACGCTAGCACACACCTCCCCCGCACACTCGGGGGCATTGTCGGGAGCCAGCGGACTTCTCCTTCTCTGACACTTTGGCGAGGGGGAGTCTCTGCATGGGAGACGTTCAGTCACGGCCGTCGGGCCATTACCAGACGCTACTGGAGGATCCAGCATGATGGGGGATCCCCCTGCTGGGGGAGGGGGAGGAAGACAAAGCAGCAGAAAAGCGGCGGCGGGTGCATGGGGAACATGAAGTGTGGACAAGCAAAGCAGCTCCTCGGTGGGTGGATCCGGTGCTGGGAGGAGGGGCCAGAAACTGTGCGGATCCACAGAATCCAGGCCCTCCTCGCCTGGGATGCTCCAGATGGAGGACCAGCAGTCTCTGCGAGAGCAGTCAGTGGGTGAGCTGTAATGCCCAGAAGAGGAGGAGTCTTCCTGCATCGGAGGATTCGGGTGCGACGGCTGTTGGGGGCATCCCTGGTCAGCCTGGTAAGTCATCTTATTTACCTACTAGTTCTTTGGGTGCTGAATTGGGTAGTTTGTTGGAGGTAGGGGGCGGGAGTGATTCAGTGGCCCCCAGAGCCGCGCCGCAGGCAGCGCGGGGCTCCGCAGCCAGCCCGCAAGGGACAGGTATTCCACCTGCCCTCCGGGACGGATGCGCAGCTGCAGGATTTACTGGGAGGTCTGTGGGATTTAGTGCAATAGTTTGCGGGGGGGAAGGGGTACAACCCCCGCAGGTGTCGCCGTGGGTTCCACCAGGTGCTGGGTCGGTTGCAGACGGGGCAGGTGCGGGGTCCAGTGTAGTGCCCCCCCCTCCTCTCCGGTCACAGTTGGTCGCCCCTGCCACCACAGGGCTTGCAGTATCTCCCACGACCGCTGGAGCTGCAGTTGCGGCGTCAGGGGAGAAGGATGTTGCAGGAAAAATGGATGCTGTGCGGATTGCCGAAGCAGCAAAATGTGAGGTTTTCGCGTGCTTTGAGGGGCCGTTAGGGGCACTATTAAAACAGGAAGTCCGAGAAAAGATTTGCAAGGGTGAGTATGTGGAGATCTTCTCCTTGCTACTTCTAGAGAAATTTAACCAGGACAGGCTCAAGCCCACGACACTAAGGAGGATGAGGAGAAGCGGCGGTACAGACTGATTCCGCAGACTTTCGCTAACTGGCTTCAAGTGTTTGCATTTATGGCAAGCATCATTGGAGAGAAGAACCCAGAACACTTTTCAGCACTCTTTTGTTACATGGATGCCATCGGCGTGACTCACAGAGTCTACGGGGGATCGGCTTGGCTATGGTATGACGAGCAGTTTCGGCAGCGTAGGGCCGTCCGTCCGCCCTCCGCTGGGACCACAAGGACATTAGCCTCTGGATGCAGCTTGTGTCCTCGGCGCAGGCCCCGAACTAGTTTTTTCCGGGAGGGGCCAATGGTACAGCCTCTCCCGGACAACCGGCTGCTAAGAAATGGGGCTTCTGTTGGCAGTACAATGAGGGATCATGTTAGTTTGGGGGATCATGCCGTTTTAAACATGAGTGCTCCGGCTGCTGAGGTTCTCATCCTGTGTCCTGCTGCTTTAAAAAAGGCAAGGGCCGTGCCTTAGAGTTTGCAAACAAGAGGGATGATGCTGGTGAGGGGGGAAAGAATGCAACCTTTCCTAAATAGATATCCAAACCGGGGTGCGGCTATTGGGGGCAGGAATCTTGGAGGGTTGGGTTCTGCATTGCAACATCCTGGGGTGGTAGCTGAAAATTGGCTAAGGAGGTGGCTCTGGGTCGCATGGGCGGGCCTTTCTTGGTTAAGCCTTTGCCAGATTTGGTGATCTCGCCTCTAGGGGTGGTGTCTAAGAAGGAGCCACACAAGTTTCGCCTTATCCACCACTTGTCTTTCCCAAAAGGAGGTTATATCAACGATGCCATAGATCCGGAAGTGTGCACGGTGTCTTATAGTTCCTTTGACATGGCAGTAGGCTGGGTTCGCCACTACAGAAAAGGGACTTTAATGGCGAAATCCGACATTGAATCCACTTTTCGTTTGCTTTCAGTCCATCCAGACAGTTTCTGCCTGCTGGGGTGCTGCTGGCAGGAAAAATTTTACATGGATCGCTGTTCATCGCTGTTCGCTGCTCCATTTCCCGCGCTCTGTTCGAGACGTTCAGTTCCTTTTTTGAATGGATGGTTCGTGATGTATCGGGGGTGAATTCCGTATTTCATTACTTGGGTGACTTCCTTTGCATGGGGCCACCTTCTTCTAATGTGTGTGCGATACTTCTATTCACGATGCAGCACATTGCAGGTAGATTCAGTTTTCCTTTGGCTGCGGACAAGACGGAGGGCCCGACTACTATGCTCAGTTTCTTGGGCATAGTTCTCGACTTGGGCGCCATGGAATGTCGCTTGCCGGAGGATAAATTGTTGACTCTCAAGATGGAGATTCATTGAATATTGGGACTATGCAAGATCCAGCTTCGGAAGCTAAAATCCCTGTTTAGTAAGTTTAACTTTGCATGTCGCATTATTCCCATGGGAAGGATGTTTTGCTGAAGGCTGTTGGCGGCTACAGCTGGGGGGTTAGTCTTCTACCCATTTTATCCGTCTCAATAGGGAACATCCTGAGGATTTGAGGGTATGACACACGTTTCTGGAAAGCTATAATGGATGATCAGTTTGGATGTCCAGACCGGTGAGTAACTTTGACTTAGAGCTGTTTACGGACGAAGTAGGGTCGACAGGTTATGGGGCCTTCTACCAGGGTCACTGGAGCACGGAACCTTGGCCGCGTTCCTGATTAGCCACGGGCTTTCTCCGTAACCTGGTGCTCCTGGAGCTTTTTCTGGTAGTGCTGGCAATAGAAATTTTTGGAATTTGAATATTCGGTTGAATTGCGACAACATGGTGCACGTCATTAACTGCATCTCAGTGTCGTCACAACCTGTCATTCGGCTGCTGCGCCACATGGTGCTACGTTGTTTGCAGTTAAATGTTTTTTTGTATGCTGTCCACCTCCCCGGGGTAGACAATACTTTGGCTGACTCCTTGTTCCTCGTTCCGGTTGGCTGTGGGAGATTGCCTTGGAGTCATCGCTGGGTGGATCAGGCGGTCGGTGAGTGAGGCCACGTGGACGGCCTACGCTAAGGTATGGCAGAAATGGTTGGGGATGGTTCGGCAAGCTGGGGTGGATCAAAATGGTTCAGAGGTAAGGCTGATGGTCCTTTACTTTGTTTCCAGGAACCTGGAGCAGGGTGTGTCGGTATCTGCCATTGAGCAGAAACTGGCTGGCTTGGTGTTTCTCTTTAAATTACAGGGCTGGGTGGATTTTACAAAAGATTTTCGGGTTTGCCAAGCTGTTAAAGGGTATCGTAGGTCGCATAAGTGCAAGTATGCTAGGCAGCCCGTGTCCTTTGATAATTTGCAGGCCATTTTCATTCAACTGGGTTCATAATGTACATCAAGGTATGAGGTCTCCTTATTTAAGTGGCGTTTTCTCTGCCCTTTTTTAGAGCGTTTTGGATTAATGAACTGATCAGTCCATCCAAGAGGGTCCTGGGGGGAATATTGGTACAGGATGTAATTTGTAGGGGGGACAGGTATTGCTGTGCAGGTCCATGACAGACCAGGCCGGCAAGGGCGCATGGGTGCAGCGGTTTTCCCTGCCAGGTTCCACGTTGTGCCCAGAGGGGGTGGTACGGTAGTTTTTAGAGGTTCACCCGGTCATGGAAGGGCCATTCTTGTTACATGGGGAGGAGTCTCTGTTGTCTAAGTTTCAGTTCGTGCCCATTTTCCAGAAGAGTCTTTGAGCAGTGGGTTTAGAAGACAAACAGTATGCCTTCTGTATCAGGGCGGCCACGGAGGCGCATGTTTCTATGTGTTTTTTTCATGTTGGGTGCGTATGAGTGATTAAGTGGTTGAGTGGTTATCTTGTGTTATCCACGGGTTTTTGTTCTTTTCTTTCAGATGGAGTATAGCCACGCCTCCTCTGGATCATGGGCCACTCATATGGGTTTTGGGGGGCCAGGCGGGCTGACGTTAGGCCGGATGGCAGGCAGCTGGGTATTTTTTAGGCGGGAGGCATGTGTTCGTTGGTTGGGGGTACCGGGGATGATGTGGATCAGAGTCGTGCCTGAGGTGCATCGTTTTGCATGCCTTGATAGGCCACCTGACATTCTGGTACTCCATGTGGGCAGGAATGATCTGGGGGTTCGTTCCAGTAGGGAGCTCATTATGGATGTTAAGTCTGATCTCATGCGGCTCCGTACAGCTTTTCCCGACATGCTGGTCTCGTGGTCCGACATTGTGGCTCTGATGACTTGGTCGGTTGCAAGGCTCAACAAGACCTGTATAAAGGTCAATAAAGTGGTGGGCTGATTTTTTATTTGAAATGGGGGCATGGTCATCCTACATATGGAATTGGAGTCTGATACCAGGTTGTACCTCAGGGGGGATCGTGTCCACTTATCTGCGGTGGGTATAGATTTATGGTCCCTGGGGCTGCAGGACAGGATTCAGCGTGCATTGCAGGTGTGGAGGGACCCTCAAGGGTAAGGTGTCACCCTAGTGGGTGGTGGCAGTGGTTGGTCTTTGATGGTATAAGAAAATACTTATGAGATGGAAGTGTTGGGGACTCATCGGTGGTATGTGCCCCTCTGGTGTATTCCAGTGAACACGCTTTAGCTGGAATATGGTATTGGTTTCACTGGTGTGCTGGTTTCTATACTAGCATCGGTGGTACCCATATGGTCCACAGATAGGGGACATATCAGATATTAAACTGATAAGAACAGAAGCTACACCTTTTGGCTAAGATCAAGTGTAGTATCTGTTCTTATCAGTTTAATATCTGATATGTCCCCGATCTGGGGACCATATGAGTACCACCGATGCTTGTATATAATTTTGATGTTTGTACACTGCTGCTATATGCGTTTATATACCTCTGTATGTGGATTGTTTCTCTTTATAATGTATTTATACCCTATTGGCAGGGCCGTAATTAATATCGATTGGACCCTGGGCAAAACTTTTCTTGGGCCCCCCCCCATGCAGTTTCACTCTCCACCTGCTCTGAGACATACAATAAATAGCAGTTGGACTCAAAATCAGTTTACTGAATCAGATCAGGCAGCAATTGCGATTGGTTGCCAGAGGTTACAGTGTATCATTACCGCTCATTGACTGGTTGCTAGAGGTTACAGCACACATTACGGCTCACTGATTAGTTGCTAGAGGTTATAGCACATAATTTCTGCTTGGTGATTGGCTGCTAGAGATTACTGTGGATATGACCTCAGGGGGGCATGATATACATATTAATGCCGCCGCTATTTACATATGAATGCCGCCTCTATTTACATATGAATGCCGGTAATTTACTTGCAAACACAGGGTCTGCAGATGAGTCATCTGTACACAATAATATGGCAGAGCTGGTCAGCATTAGTAGCAGCACTTCACACTGAGATATTGGCACACAGCACGGGACTAAAGCCTCAAGGGACGAGGGAATTTAAACCAGGATAGTTGGCAAGTATGAGGCAGCTGCTTTGGGCCCCACAACAATGACAGGGCCCTGGGCAGCTGCCCCTTTTGCCCTGCCTTAAAAACGGCCCTGCCTATTGGCCTGCTTACTAACGCTGTTGTGCTTTACACGCATAACAACTTGCAATAAATCCATTTTGCATATACTTTTGGTACTTTATTGGCTAACCATACTCAGCTCATTTAAAGTCCCAGGGCGACTCCTTTTGTATTTATGTAATCCATGTCTTATGGACCTTGCTTTGTGCACTGGTCCAATTTATTTTGTGAAAGGGGGATTATGGTGTGGGGTTGTTTTTCAGGGGTTGGGCTTGACCCCTTAGTACCAGTGAAGGGAACTCTTAAGGCGTCAGCATACCAAGACATTTTGGCCAATTTCATGCTCCCAACTTTGTGGGAACAGTTTGGGGATGGCCCCTTCCTGTTCCAACATGACTGCGCACCAGTGTACAAAGCAAGGTCCATAAAGACATGGATGAGCGAGTTTGGGGTGGAGGAACTTGACTGGCCTGCACAGAGCCCTGACCTCAACCTAATAAAACACCTTTGGGATGAATTAGAGCGGAGACTGCGAGCCAGGCCTTCTCGTCCACATCAGTACCTGACCTCACAAATGCACTTCTGGAAGAATGGTCAAACATTCCTATAGACACACTCCTAAACCTTGTGGACAGCCTTCCCAAAAGAGTTGAAGCTGTTATAGCTGCAAAGGGTGGGCCAACTCAATATTGAACCCTATGGACTAAGACTGAGATGTCATTAAAGTGGAGGGCCACCCTAAAAAAAAAAAAAAAAAATGCATGAAAAATCCTAAAAAAATTAAAAAAAAAAATTTGAAAAAAAAAATGTTTAAACTTACCTAAACCCTTGTTGCTAGGCAGTCTTCCTAATCTGCCTCTTCCTATTCCGCGGGGTGTTCTGCTCCTCGGTGAGCGGCCCCGTTGCCTTCTGGGAATTGTGTGTGTTCCCAGAACACCACGGGGCCATTCACAGAGCGCTCGCGCGTGCGCAGTAGGAAACTGGCAGTGAAGCCGCAAGGCTCCACTGCCTGTTTCCGTTACTTAGGATGGCGATGCCGGGACTTGAGAGCCGAGAGACGGGTCGGCCTCGGGCGGCCGACATCGCGGGCACCCAGGAGAGGTAAGTACTTATTTAAAGTCAGCAGCTACAGTGTTTGTAGCTGCTGACGGTTAAAAAAAATTTTTCAGGGACGTAATCCCGCTTTAAAGTCAGGCGTCCCAATACTTTTGACAATATAGTGTGTATATATATGTGTGTATATATGTATATATATTCGCATTGTAACAAGCGTTTTTCTGAACTACTGCTGTTGTTTAAGAAGAATTCAAGGTATGCAAATTTTTAATAGTTACATTAATCCAAAGCTTGGAGCAATGTAACTATGTATATACCTGTAGCGCTATCCTCACAGGAGCCCCTGATATTAACAGTTTTTCTCCCAAACAGTACAGAGGCCACCAGTCACCCCAGCAACAGTCCAGTCACTCTGGCTCCAGTAAACAGCGTAGGGGTTGTCTTTTTAAGCTTTATTGCTGATAAATTTGAACAGAAAGCAGAAGTGCAGGGTGATATGGGATACTCCAGGAACACAAATTTAGGAGAACATACAACGATAGGCTAGGCTTCTCTGAACAGTTTTTTTACCAGCAAGAAATTGGAATGTCCAAAACTGAGACCCTGTAAGAGCCATCTCAGTGAGAGCTACCACTGGCACTTATCACCAAGAAAACAGGACACAGACACCAAGATCTTGAGCTCAAGTCAACACTCACTATTTCACTGAACACTTCCCAGTTTCCACCAGACATCTCTGTCACAAGACAACTGCACAGTTCCTAGCTTCCTCCGTGCTCTCGTTGGCTGCAGGATCACTTCCAGCTTCCACCAGTGACTCTTCAGTGAGGGAGAGGGTAATACTCACAATGCCACAGGACAGCTATACACCTTCCAGCTTCCACCAGGAACTCCTCTGTGAGCTCTCCAGACCAGATGCCTAGGCGAGGTCCCATAGCAAACTCCAAAGATACTTAATAGGCCCCTAGTCATTCCACAGGTGGCACCTCCTTGAACATCAATAAACTCCAGTAGAAATGTCTCAAAGGGTCCACGGCCCCCGAGGCTGTGTCAAGCAGGACAAGACCCTGGCTGCTCCAGGTCCTAGACTATTTATATCCTCCCAGCCACCTACTGGACACAGCTCCCCATGGATTGGCTGAGACACAATACATATTCAAGCTGCCCATTTGACTCTCCCAGCCCTATGTTCTGGAGACTTCCAGAAGGAAGCTTCAATCTGTGAGATCTAGTACAGCCCAAAAAAATAATATCTGCTTCAATGAATACAGAGTCAAAAGAATTAAATTTGCCTGACATCCTAGCAGTCTATCTAGGAGGGCGCTACATAGCATAGCTGTTGAATCCCTTTAGAAGGTGGAAATCACTGTAGTAGACATTGCTACTCCAGTGATCTCCATTTGCTTCCGGGTCTTGCGCCGAACATTCTGAACAAGATGGAGAGCATGACATCACTGCCCTGCCTCTCCACCTCATCCAATCAGTAAATGCTTTGCATTCATTGACGTGATGTCTGAATGGGGCCCATCCCGAGCGGCCAACCTCCTGTTTTCAGAATGTAGCAGGGCACCCTATCAGTGCGAGAACCAGAAGCTACTGGAGATCACTGAAGTAGCGATGTCTACTACAGTGATTTTCAGCGTTTAGAGGGATCCAACAGGTATGTTATATACGTAATTGCATTGGTCCAAGCTATGTAAAAATGCTATAGCTGAACTCAATATATATAAAAGTGCAGTTATATATTTATTAAAAATGATCAAATGTATTTTAAATTCAACAAGTATAAATGCCGTAATGTGACTTGATTTCAGCCTCTTTTTTTTTTTTCAGAAACAGAAGAGAGGCATGGAGATGCACACATTATTAGTGAGTGTCTTAGCACACAGTGAAGCCAGGTCTCATTAAAAGAAAAGCAAAGACCAAAAGAAAAAAAAATCTGATTGGCTGTAACCAGTACAATTTCAGGTTCCATAAGGAGTGCTATTTGTCATGTGGCAGGAGATTTATTAGAGTGGACTATAGAGGCCATGTTTGTGATCGATGATCACCGTTGTGAGAGAGTCTCAGTGTGGTTGCATAGTCCTGACTCCTGGCGTAAAACTGAAAAGAAAAGGAGAACAATGTACAAGCGGAACAGTAGACAATTAAAGGGAAGGAGGGGATTTATAGCCCAGTTTGGTTAGAAGGAAGGCAAAGATGAAGGAGGGGTAAAGGTGTTGGCTGTCAAGGCGGGGAGATAAGCCCCCAGTAAGTTGGCTTGCATTGACCATTGAGGCAATAATGGTCCTGGTTAATGGGGATCACAAAAAAAAAAAAAGATCCATACAATACTAGTAGCCACCTAGCTGGGGTATCTGTTATGCCGCGTACACACGACCGGACTTTACGGCATACTTGGTTCGGCGGACCGGAGTCCGTCGGACAATTTGATCGTGTGTGGGCTCCAGCTGACTTTTTTTCCCCAAAAGTTGGACTGTCCTAGAAATTAAACATGTTTCAAATCTTTTCGACGGACTCGAGTCCGGTCGAAAAGTCTGCTCGTCTGTATGCTAGTCCGACGGACAAAAACCGACGCTAGGGCAGCTATTGGCTACTGGCTATGAACTTCCTTGTTTTAGTCCGGTCGTACGTCATCACGTACGAATTCATCGGACTTTGGTTGATTGTGTGTAGGCAAGTCCGTTCATTCAGAAAGTCAGTCGTAAAGTCCGTTGAAAAGCCTGCAGGATAAAGACTGCCGTAAAGTTCGCTCGTGTGTACGCGGCATTAGGTTGTTGTGCCACCAGTTCTTCTAGATGCTGAAGGAGAACTAGCTCAGTGCACCACCCTGCTAATGTGGGGTTAGATGTCAATTTCCAATGCCATGAATTCAGATCCCTGGATACAAGTAGAGCAAAAAAAACAAAGCAGGCCTTTCAGTTGCTGTACATATGGAGGCAGGAAGCAGGAGAGTAATGCCCCGTACACACGGTCGGATTTTCCGATAGAAAATGTCCGATCGGAGCGTGTTGTCGGAAATTCCGACCGTGTGTAGGCTCCATCGGACATTTTCCATCGGATTTTCCGACACACAAAGTTGGAGAGCAGGAGATAAAATTTTCCGACAACAAAATCCGTTGTCGGAAATTCCGATCGTGTGTACACAAATCCGACGGACAAAGTGCCACGCATGCTCAGAATAAATAAAGAGATGAAAGCTATTGGCCACTGCCCCGTTTATAGTCCCGACGTACGTGTTTTGCGTCACCGCGTTCAGAATGATCGGATTTTCCGACAACTTTGTGTGACCGTGTGTATGCAAGACAAGTTTGAGCCAACATCCGTCGGAAAAAATCCTAGGATTTTGTTGTCGGAATGTCCGAACAAAGTCCGACCGTGTGTACGCCCTATAAGGCATTGATAGGAGACACAGGTGTATGTGTATCCATTACCATGTCATAGACACAAAAAATGCAGGACCAAGAGCCATGGATCAGTGGATTTCAGCCTCCTCTAGGACTCTGTAAGGTTAGGTTCACACTTCTTCGTGTGGCTGCCAGTGCAGGAATCACAGCGATACCCGCAATCACCCACAGTGAAAACGCACTGTTCTGCGAAAACACGGGGCAGTCTTTCATTCTAAATTGCACCCTCACGCATGTTGAATCACAGTGCGTGTGTGGGAACTCAAAAAGACCATGCGATTTCCCTGCGGCCGCACTTTTTAAAAGGTGCACGCACCTTTTTTTTTTCCTGAAATGCCCGCACAAACACAGCCCGCAAAAACGCATAGGTAAGAACCTAGCGTAAAGCGGCACTCAGACTGGGAGAGGGAAGGGCAGTACTTGGGACCAATCAGGATGTCCTGCATTCACATGTGCTCACTAGGAACATGTTGACAGCAAATGGATGACCTTACCAGTCTGTTGCTGCTCATTCACTGTCCAATCACGGGCTGCGGGAAGGGAGAAGACCTTGCTGTGAGGTTTAAATGCTGCAGACAAAAAGTCAGGTCATCAGGCTGGCTGTGCTGTGTATAAGAGTGTAAATCAAAGGATTGGAAGGACAGAAATTTGAATCTGTTTGCAGGTAAAACAGCTCTTGTGTATCTATTTCAACTGTAATTAGCTGTTTGTCAGATATTGACCACTTGACCTCTTGAAGAGTTACCCCCCTCGCTGACCAGGCCATTTTTCTTTCGATACGGCACTGCGTTACTTTAGCTGACAATTGTGCGGCCGCACTGTACCCAAATACAATTTGTAATTTTTTCCCACAAATATAGATTTCTTTTGGTGGTATTTGATCACCATTGAGATATAAACAAAAAAAAGATAATTTTGAAAAAAAAAAAAACAATATTTTTTTACTTTCTGTTATAGCACATATCCAATAAAAAAAAAAAAAATCAAATTTCTAAATAAATTTAGGCCAATATGTATTCTGCTACATATTTTTGGTTAAAAAAATCCCAATGAGCGTATATTGATTGGTTTGCGCAAAAGTTATAGCGTCTACAAAATTATGGGGTATACATTGGATTTTTTTTTTTTTTTTTTTTTACTACTAATGGCGGCGATCAGTGACTTATAGTGGGGCAGTGGTGAGAAAATTCAAAGGCGCAGGATGGAAAATATTTATCAAACAAATACACAAGATCGGACATTCCAACAACAAAATCCTGGATTCATTTCCGACGAATGTTGGCTTAAACTTGTCTTGCATACACACGGTCGCACAAATGTTGTTGGAAATTCCGAACGTCAAGAACGCGGTGACGTACAACGAGCCGAGAAAAATGAAGTTCAATAGCCAGTGCGGCTCTTCTGCTTGATTCCGAGCATGCGTGGAATTTTGTGAGTCAGAATTGTGTACACACGCTCGGAATTTACGACAACGGATTTTGTTGTCGGAAAATTTAAGATCCAGCTCTCAAAATTTTGTTGTCGGAAATTCCTACAGCAAATGTCCGATGGAGCCTACACAGGGTCGGAATTTCCGACAACAAGCTCACATCGAACATTTGTTGTCAGAAATTCTGATCATGTGTGCGCAGCGTAACAGTGGATACGACTTTCATTCAGGAAAGTCAGTTTGTTCTAAAATTACATTTTAAAAGCAAAAAAAAAAAAAAAACTAAATTACTTTTGCATGATATTCATCAAGCCATCAAATTTACTGAGAATTTTCATATGAATTTTAGTACAAATTTTCATTTCGTGTATATCCAGCTTAAAGAGGAATTCCACCCAGGGGCTCTATTAAAAAAAAAAAAATTAAAAGTCAGCAGCTACAAATACTGCAGCTGCTGACTTTTAATTGGACACTTACCTGTCCCAGGGTCCAGCGATGCGGTGGATTGAAGCCCCACTCGTCCCCCCCCTCCGCTCGTCGGTGCTGGCATTTCAACTGTGGGCACCGGGCTGTGGCTTCACAGCCTGGCACCCACTGCGCATGCGCGAGCAGCGCCGCGCGCCGTGATTGGCCGCTCAATCACCTGGGACCTGTAATGGGTCCCAGATGATTGACAGGAGGGAGGGAGCAGAGCCGAGCCCTTCCTGTGCCGAGGGGGAAGTGATGTCACCAGCCCAGGCAAAGGAACAGGCAGACTACGAGGGACCACCTAGCAACAGGCATTTAGAGGTAAGTGAAAAAAAAAATATCCAAATGTTTTTTTTTTGTTTTTTTTTAGAATTTTTCAGCTATTTTTGTTTTTTTTGGGTGGAAGGGTGTTAAAAAAAGGTTAAATTCCAATACTCCATGTTAGAAAAGCCTGTGATGGCTTAAAACATTGCACCTCTAAAGGATTTTTAATTATCTGTGACTATTTATTGGATCAATAATTACCTTTAATGATGTTTTAACCACTTCAGCCCCGGAAGGATTTACCCCCTTCCTGACCAGAGCACTTTTTACAATTCGGCACTGCGTCGCTTTAACTGCTAATTGCGCGGTCATGCAATGCTCTACCCAAACGAAATTTGCGTCCTTTTCTTCCCACAAATAGAGCTTTTATTTGATGGTATTTGATCACCTCTGCCGTTTTTATTTTTTGCGCTATAAACGGAAAAAGACTGAAAATTTTGAAAAAAAATGATATTTTCTACTTTTTGTTATAAAAAAAATCCAATAAACTAAATTTTAGTCATACATTTAGGCCAAAATGTATTCGGCCACATGTCTTTGGTAAAAAAATGTCAATAAGCGTATATTTATTGGTTTGCGCAAAAGTTATAGCGTCTACAAACTAGGGTACATTTTCTGGAATTTACACAGCTTTTAGTTTATGACTGCCTATGTCATTTCTTGAGGTGCTAAAATGGCAGGGCAGTACAAAACCCCCCCAAATGACCCCATTTTGGAAAGTAGACACCCCAAGGAAATTGCTGAGAGGCATGTTGAACCCATTGAATGTTTATTTTTTTTGTCCCAAGTGATTGAATAATGACAAAAAAAAAAAAAAATTTACAAAAAGTTGTCACTAAATGATATATTGCTCACACAGGCCATGGGCATATGTGGAATTGCACCCCAAAATACATTCAGCTGCTTCTCCTGAGTACGGGGATACCACATGTGTGGCACTTTTTGGGAGCCTAGCCGCGTACGGGGCCCCGAAAACCCAGCACCACCTTCAGGATTTCTAAGGGCATACATTTTTTATTTTACTCCTCACTACCTATCACAGTTTTGCAGGCCATAAAATGCCAAGATGGCACAACCCCCCCCCAAATGACCCCATTTTGGAAAGTAGACACCCCAAGCTATTTGCTGAGAGGCATGGTGAGTATTTTGCAGCTCTCATTTGTTTTTGAAAATGAAGAAAGACCAGAAAAAAATTTTTTTTTTTCTTTTTTCAATTTTCAAAACTTTGTGACAAAAAGTGAGGTCTGCAAAATACTCACTATACCTCTCAGCAAATAGCTTGGGGTGTCTACTTTCCAAAATGGGGTAATTTGGGGGGGGGGGGTTTGTGCCACCTGGGCATTCCATGGCCTCCGAAACTGTGATAGGCAGTGAAGAGTGAAATCAAAAATTTACGGCCTTAGAAAGCCTGAAGGCGGTGCTTGGTTTTCGGGGTCCCGTGCGCGGCTAGGCTCCCAAAAAGTCCCACACATGTGGTATCCCCGTACTCAGGAGAAGCAACAGAATTTATTTTGGGGTGTAATTTCACATATTCCCATGGCATGTTTGAGCAATATAACATTTAGTGACAACTTTGTGCAAAAAAAAAAAAAAAAAAAAAAAATGTGTCTCTTTCCCGCTACTTGTGTCACAATATAAAATATTCCATGGACTCGACATGCCTCTCAGCAAATAGCTTGGGGTGTCTACTTTCCAAAATGGGGTCATTTGGGGGGGTTTTGAACTGTCCTGGCATTTTATGCACAACATTTAGAAGCTTATGTCACACATCACCCACTCTTCTAACCACTTGAAGACAAAGCCCTTTCTGACACTTTTTGATTACATGAAAAAATTATTTTTTTTTGCAAGAAAATTACTTTGAACCCCCAAACATTATATATTATTTTAAAGCAAATGCCCTACAGATTAAAATGGTGGGTGTTTCATTTTTTTTTTTTCACACAGTATTTGCGCAGCGATTTTCAAACGCATTTTTTGGGGAAAAAACACACTTTTTTAAATTTTAATGCACTAAAACACACTATATTGCCCAAATGTTTGATGAAATAAAAAAGATGATCTTAGGCCGAATACATGGATACCAAACATGACATGCTTTAAAATTGCGCACAAACGTGCAGTGGCAACAAAATTAATACATTTTTAAAAGCCTTTAAAAGCCTTTACAGGTTACCACTTTAGATTTACAGAGGAGGTCTACTGCTAAAATTACTGCCCTCGATCTGACCTTCGCGGTGATACCTCACATGCATGGTGCAATTGCTGTTTACATTTGACGCCAGACCGCCACTTGCGTTCGCCTTAGCGCGAGAGCAGGAGGGACAGGGGTGCTTTTTATTTATTTTTTTTTTTTCTTTATTATTTTTTTGCTTTTTTATCTTATTTTTAAACTGTTCCTTTCATTTTTTTTTTTTTTTAAATCATTTTTATTGTTATCTCAGGGAATGTAAATATCCCCTATGATAGCAATAGGTAGTGACAGGTACTCTTTTTTGAAAAAATTGGGGTCTATTAGACCCTAGATCTCTCCTCTGCCCTCAAAGCATCTGACCACACCAAGATCGGTGTGATAAAATGCTTCCCCAATTTCCCAATGGCGCTATTTACATCCGGCGAAATCTAAGTCATAAAATGCTCGTAGCTTCCGGTTTCTTAGGCCATAGAGATGTTTGGAGCCACTCTGGTCTCTGATCAGCTCTATGGTCAGCTGGCTGAATCACCGGCTGCATTCTCAGGTTCCCTGTTGAGACAGGAGAGCCAGAGAAAAACACGGAAGACGGTGGGGGGGGGGGGCATTCCCTCCCACTGCTTGTAAAAGCAGTCTAGAGGCTAATTAGCCGCTAGGATTGCTTTTACATGAAAGCCGACCGCTGGCTAAAAAGAATGATACCAAGATGATACCTAAACCTGCAGGCATCATTCTGGTATAACCACTCAAAGTCGTGAATGGCGTACCTGAAGACAAAAAAATGGTTAACAATAAAGCACAGTAAACGGTAAAGTATAAAAAATTGCATACCTGAAAAGCAAACATGATAAAACATAATAACAATAAAACATTGCAGAATAGAATACAGTAAAAAAGAGCAGAACAATAGAGAGAGAGAATAGAGAGAGAGAACAATAAAACGACAACTATTTTTTTTTATTTTTGTTTGTGTTTTTTTTTTTTTTTACACTTTTTTTTTGTAACTGTAACTTTTATAATTGTAACCGGTTCCAGGTTCGGGTCTCTCAAAATGCGATGGCATCTTGGGAGACCCTGTGAAAGTGTGCCTAGTCTGTGCAATGCTGTACCCTACGCTAATACTCAACTAGTGAATGGTAGCGTTCAAAACATTCACCAATGCAAAGACCAGGATTGTCAGGACAGGAGGGACAATAATAGTGGGCGTCACGTCTATATCCGCGCTTGCTGCAGACACAACATCTTTTTTGGGGGGGTTCGTTGGGTAGGGGTACTCGGGAGGATATATAAATGCCTCTCATGCAGCCGACTGCATTTGGTTGGGGATGTGAATGGGGGAAGTACGGGCGCTGCAGAAGCGGTGGGTTCCCAATTAGGATTGGCGAATGCAGCAGGAAGGGCACTATGGGCACGACGGGCCTGTGTTTGTCTTTTTGGTGGCAGCGGGACACTACTTGTGCTTGCCACCTCACCAGCTTGAACTGCACTTATGGGACTCGCCACGTCACCAAGTGTTACTGCAGTGCTGGTTTGACTATGACCGGGGTGTACTAGGCCGCTGGTGCTTGCCAGTTCACCAAAACGCTACAAAAAAAAGTGACAGTGATCGATCGATACTGCACTTGGGTGGGCTGGACTGGGCTGGGCCGGGCGGAGGGGCAAAACGCAGGTGCTAGCAGGTATCTGGGCTGATCCCGCTAACACTGCGTTTTTGGGAACCCTAAACTGCTGGGGACGCTAGTATAGATCTGATCGGATCAGATATTGATGCGTTCAGATACTATACCACTAAGGGAGGTGTACGGTGCGTGTACGGTGCGTGCGTGGGTGTTCGCGGTACTGGCGCTAATCTGACGCTGCCTAGGGCGACGCATATCACCGCCGGGCGATCAGGGGGCTAAACCTTTTTTCGGTAATAAACGGCGGGTGCCCTGACACTATAAAAAATAAACGAACTAACCAGCGTCACCCGTAACGGTTATACGGTGATCAGTGGTAAAAGGGTTAACTAGGGGGCCATCAAGGGGTTAAAATATTTATTAGATAGTATATGGGGGTCCCTGTCGCTATAAAACACTGACGGCGAACCTAAATATTTACGTCCCTAACTAGCGTCACCAGCGACACTAATACAGCGATCAGAAAAATGATCGCTTAGCGACACTGGCGACAGGGGGTGATCAAGGGGTTAAAACTTTATTAGGGGGGGTAAGGGGGGTACCCTAGACCTACAGGGGGCTAAACCTTTATTTGGTAATAAACGGCGGGTGCCCTGACACTATAAAAAATAAACGAACTAACCAGCGTCACCCGTAACGGTTATATGGTGATCAGTGGTGAAAGGGTTAACTAGGGGGCAATCAAGGGGTTAAAACATTTATTAGGTAGTATATGGGGGTCCCTGTCACTATAAAACGCTGACGGCGAACCTAAATATTTACGTCCCTAACTAGCATCACCAGCGACACTAATACAGCGATCAGAAAAATGATCGCTTAGTTACACTGGTGACGGGGGGTGATCAAGGGGTTAAAACTTTATTAGGGGGGGTAAGGGGGGTACCCTAGACCTACAGGGGGGTAACAGTCACTACCCTAACACTGCTAACTGTCACAAACTGACACTATGCAGTAATCAGGAAAAAAAAAAAAAACCTGCTTGGTGTCAGTTTGTGACAGGGGGGGGGGGGGTGATTGGGGGGGGATCGGGGGGCGATGGGGGGGGGATCGGGGGTGTAATGTATGCCTGGCATGTTCTACTGTGTGTGTGTGTGTGTTTGGTGCACTTACATGTCATCTCCCCTCGGGCCGGAACGGAAACTCCCGAGCCGAGGAGAGATGACATCACATCCTCTGCCTCTGTGTACTATACAGAGGCAGGGGATGTTTCTCATTGGCTGGGAGCGATCGCGAGGGGGGGGCCACGATCGGATGGCCTCCCCCTCGTCTCTCATCGCTTCCAACCAAATTCCGACCGCAGCTGGCACCGGGGGGGGGGGGTCCGATCGGACCCCCCACCCGCGGGAAGGCAATCACGTTTCAGGTACGTGATTTTGCCTGCCCGTGCCGCTCTGCTCACGTATATAGGCGTGAGGCGGTCGGCAAGTGGTTAAGAGAAGTTCTAATGCAGATCACCTTGTCAGGATGAGGAAGCAATGGGGTTTATTTACCAAAGAATATACAGTATAAGATGTTACTTAGCGAAGTGAATTTTCACTACATAAATGAATGTTCCCTTAGCTTAGTAAATTAGGTGAAACTGATTTAGCTTAGTAAATTAGGTGAAACTGCTGAATCAGTTTTTCTTTTCTTTGCATGCAATTGGGTATTTTTTGCAAAGTGAACATTTACAAAACTAACTGCAAATTCCCTTGAAAAGTGAAGTGAAAATTCACATTGTAAATTGAACTTTCCTGGCCCATCCTCCCATCAGCACATAACGGGTTAACACGTCCTTTGGAGCCCCCAATGACCACATGTTCCAAGCTGAATACAAAAGACAGCCCCTCCCCCAACTAAGATGTTCTTTTTTTTTTTTTTTTTGGTCTGCACCAGGCCACATGTTGATTGCAGTTGGTAAGTAAATTGTTTGCTGCATCTCCCTCTGCGGAACCTACCCCTCCATGTTCAGCCTCTCATGGAGTTGGAAGACCCTGAATGCTGAAGTTAAATATTTCTAAGAACTAGGGTGCCTTTTTGTGCGTAAATCGCTCGTTGATGAAGGATGTGAAGGATGGTCTTTTCCCATAATGATAAAGCGTATATCACTCGTTGATGGAGGATGGTCTTTTCCCATAATGATAAAGCGTAAATCACTCGTTGATGAAGGATGGTCTTTTCCCATAATGATAGAGCGTAAATCGCTCGTTGATGGAGGATGACAGAGACCTGGTCAGAAGACCAATTTACAGTAACGGGTTCCCTAAGCTTTATCCATATAAAATGGCTGCCGTATGTTTATGCACTGCACTTCCAGGGGTGGTTGCTGCGCTCTTGTACCTGGTGCAGCAAGTGTCTTTGCCTTTTTATAATTTGGTTGCCTTCAATGGACTTGTTCACACCAGATGCAGTCCAGTGCATTTTTATTTCTGCATCAAGAACGCATTGATAGTGTTTAACTTTGATTCCAATTACTTAATTCACACCAATACAGCGCATTCTAGTGCCGTCAACAAGAGTAGACTGTTGCATTGTTTCTTTATAGGAACACATCGGGAAAGTGGCAAAATGCATGTAGAATACATCAAAAACACTCATGCAGAAACATATCTGGAATGCAGAAACTGTGGTGATCTGGCCATAAGGCTTGCACAGAATCTATACAGTGACAGATTTTGCCTGCCAACCAGCAATAGAGTTAACTTCGATATATTAACTTCAGAAATGACATTACATTCAACATTGGAAACTGCAAGATTTGGCACAGTTTCTGGAAAGAGTGGAACCTGGCAACTGACTTTTGGTTGATGTTTTTGATAGACCTAGTACAAGCGCTGGCACACTCAGTCACTGCTAGGAGAGCATTGTGGTTATACCACTGGAGGGCAGGTGGAACTTCTATACAAGCCTTCGACATTTCCTATAATGGAAGGTTATTGTTCGGCCAAACACTGAACAACGCAATTAAGCGAATGACAAGAGGAAAAGTCTGGACTGTAGCCACAGACTAGTAAGAGGAAGCTGCCATTCTTCACTCAAGCCCACTGAACTTCAGAGGGTGCAGGAAGCCAAATCTTATAGGACAGGCTGCACATTTATTAGATCACAATGGAGGTATCTCAAAGTTACTTTTGACATGAAATAAGTCCAGAGCAAGCTGCTAAGATGGCTGGAAAGTCTCTTTTAAAGGTACGTCCAACCAGTCTCTTCCAGTTGGGGCCAGGGGGCCTAAGTGAAGTAGATGATTGTAGCTGCCTTCTGGAGGGTTTGGACAACAATGGCCAAAGACCAGTGGGTCCAGAAGACAGGTGGGTGGACAATGGAGAAAAGATCTCAGAAGAGAAAATGTTTGCAAAATATTTATACTGCTACAAGGTCATCAGGCCAGTGATGCCGAAAACATAGAATTATCTGGGGGCCTTTCTCCCCAGTTTTTCTAGTACCTAAGGCAGGAGCCTCCTGACCTGTTTCAGTTTGAAGGCATGGAATGTGTTCATATATATCAAGAGGTTCAAGATGTAGTCCATGCAGACCGTCACAAGTACTGTTCAGCAGGAGGACCAGTTGGAATCATTCGACCGGCCGACTCATACTCCCATGTACCGATCAATGCCGAACACCAGAGGCATGTAAGATTTGCGGTGGCCAGAGGTCACTTCCAGTTGTCTGCCTTTTACAGAATTGGCACAGCTACAGGAATCTTTTTGAAGATCTTGTTGGCAGTGGTGGTACCTTGGGCCAGGTGGCACATGAGAGCTGGGCTGTCTATGGATCAGAAAATCGTTGTGCCTATACAAATTCAACAAGAACTTACATTTTGGACATCGCCACTGCGCTTCTTTGGGAGGCATGCCTCTCAGCCCAGGAGATAGGATGATTCTGAAGCCTGATGCCAGTCTCTGGGGGGTCCACAATCTGAAGAAACAAGTGCAAGGCCATTGGAGCGCGGTGAAGCGCAGACTCCACAAGTATCTTGAATGGAAGAAAGCCTTTTTCTAGCATTGCAAGCCTTTCAAGATTTTCAAGGGGTTGACAACAAGACAGTAGTCGCCTACATTGCCTATAAAGTGGACACCAAATGTCTTTTTCTTCTTGCATCTTGCAAAGAAACTTTTAGTGGGGCAGAGAATCACTTAGTCAGTTAAGGTAGGTCTTCTTGCCAGGGAAGCAAAGCCAATTATTGGTTAGGTTAGGCAGAATTTTCTTTTCAACAAGTGCCTCATACCAATCATACCAAGTGCCTCAACCAGTAGCTCTCAGGGAGACTTCACTGAACATGCAGCTTCTGATATTTGCAACAGGATACCAATGCAAAGACTCCATCATACAAGAGGTTCACAGTGCCATGGAATTTTCCGTTTGATCTTTGTCTCTGGTCAATTGAAATCCTTTATGGCAAGGTCAATAACAGCACCCCAATCCAATGAGACTACTTTTAATAGCCTGGCTATGGAATAAGCTACACTAGAGGTCCGGGGATTCCCATCTGAGGTTGTTCAGACCCTGGTGACCAGAAGATCATCCATGAACGCCACATAGGAGAGGATATAAAAGAAGTCTGTTTTGCCTGCTCAGCAAAAGCTTTCTCTCCTGTGTTCCCTGCTCTAGCCAAAATCCTTGACAGTTTACAGTCAGCGCTAGAGGTTGGACTGGCATACAACTCCATTTAAGGTACAGATCGCTACCTTATCTTTTCACAGGCTGCAGATGGGTGCAAAAGCCAGTAACCAGATGCTTCTTCCAGATGACGATCTGTGGGACTTAGGCTTGGATCTGAGAGCATCCTTTGCTCCAATAGGTTCAATTTTAAAGTGGTATCCAATTTCAGAGGGACTACTTCCCAGTTTTTCTGGAGTTTTCACATGAGAGGCACTGAGTGCACAGCAGGAAGACTTCAGTTTTCTTACATAAGGTCGAGTTACTAACAGAGTACTTGGTCAAAACATGAAAGTGTACAATATTTTCATTTAGTCATCAGGCCCTCAAGAATCATCCACTCTTGGGTTACCAGGGTGATTAGATTGGCATGCAGGAAGCACGCTTTTCTGCTCTGAAACAATTGCAAGCCTATTTGACTAGAGGGGTGGCAGCCTTTGGGGCAGTTCTGCCAGGATTGCTTGGAAGATATATGTAAGGGCTAGCTTGAAGGTCTGGTGCAGTCTTCATTCAACCTTGCAAACTAAATATGCGACCAGCAAGTTTGGGACAAGAGAGATCAATTCTTTCTGGCTTTATCAGCTTTTCTTTGATTGTCAGTGTCTCTTTTAATTTGTTCTCTCCCACCCTATATTGGCTTTGGTATATCCCGTTATGTGCTGACGGGAGGATGGGCCAGGATAATGGAAAATTGTTATCACTTACCGTAATTTTCCTTTCCTGGCCCATCCTCACATCAGCACAGGACTCCCTCCCTAGTGGCCTGTCGCAGGCTATATTATCGAACATCTTAGTTGGGGGAGGGGCTGTCTTTTATATTCAGCTTGGAACATGTGGTCATTGGGGGGTTCCAAAGGAGGTGTTATCCCGTTATGTGCTGATGTCAAGATGGGCCAGGAAAGGAAATTTACGGTAAGTGATAACAATTTTCCGTTATCTCTACTCCTTTATCAAATCAAGCTCAATAATTACCAATGGGTTGGTGTTGTGTGCACGAGGCATTTGAAGACTGGGATTAGTACTCTGCTCTATATCGGATTTATACAGTACAAAAATTTGAAAATATAAAAATGAATCAAATTGAATAATAATCATAATCTGTGTGGTCAGAGGAATATTCTGTTGGGCAACCCATATATATGATTCATTTTTATTTTGTTCAACCGGTTTGTTGACCAAAAAAAAACAACAAAAAAATACCAGATTCCCCCATCCACATACTTGATGTGGATGGGGAAATATTCCTGCTGTGCCTTTGTATTCTGACTCCCCCCCCCCCGTCAGAATACACGGATCAGCGCTGCCGGCTAATGTACAGTATATACTGTACATGTTAGCTGCCAGTGCCAGCTAACATGTAAATACTGTACATGGTGTGTGTGTGTGTGTATGTGTGTGTATATATATATACACAGTATCTCACAAAAGTGAGTACATCCCTCACATTTTTGTAAATATTTTATTATATTTTTTCATGTGACAACACTGAAGAAATGACACTTTGCTACAATGTAAAGTAGTGATTGTACAGCTTGTATAACAGTGTAAATTTGTTGTCCCCTCAAAATAACTCAACACACAGCCATTAATGTCTAAACCGCTGGCAACAAAAGTGAGTACATTCCTAAGTGAAAATGTCCAAATTGGGCCCAAAGTGTCAATATTTTGTGTGGTCACCATTATTTTCCATCTTTACCTTAACCCTCTTGGGCATGGAGTTCACCAGAGCTTCACAGGTTGCCACTGGAGTCCTCTATCACTCCTCCTTGACGACATCACAGAGGATGCCCCACAGATGCTCAATAGGGTTTAGGTCTGGAGACATGCTTGGCCAGTCCATCACCTTTACCCTCAGCTTTTTTAGCAAGGCAGTGGTCCGAGAGGAGCCGAGTACACAGGACATCCGGCTCTGTGTATCGCATATATATATATATATATATATATATATATATATATATATATAAAATGTTTAGACATCAGCACCCCCACCCCCTTTTTACTTAACTGAGCCCTCATTTTGCGCCGTGCACATCTGCAGTTCTTCTCTCCCCTCACTTCTGGGTCTCACTGGCTTTGCTGGAGCATGGGTAGCCACTGGCTCCCAGTGCTGTCATTCAAAGCCAGTGACGAGGGAGCGGGGGGCGGGGCTGAGTCCTGCTCTCTGTGTCAATGGACGCAGCAGCGGGGCTCAGGTGTAAGCACGCACAAGTGCCCCAATGGGAAGCGGCTTCCAATGGGGGCACTGAACAGAGAGGAGGGGCCAGGAGCACTGGCAGGTGACCCGAGAAGAACAAATCCAGAATGTGTAGTGTTAATATGTGGTCACACCCCTTTAGCACCTGATAGTTTAAATACATGTACAAGCTATTGGGATTTAAGTGCAGGCATATCTTTTCTTTGTTGTAGCGCAGGTCAATGACCAGATCTGAACCTAGTCGTTCTCCCCCACCTTGGGTCTTTATGCCCCAGGTTGGCATGGTGTCCACCGTAGCATTTGCAAGGCAGTGTAGGATTGGCCAACAGAGGGATTGCTTTGACACAGTTGGTGTCAGCTTAGAACATGTATTATAATATATGTGAACTAAATATCCCTGTTTTTAATTGCATAGTTTGCTGGAAAGGGTGTATAGCAGTGTGCAGAGGGTCCATCTAGAATTTGCAGAGAAGAGGTTCGCAGCCACTTTGTGCAATTCCATTGCACAGAGCAGGTAAGTATAGACATGTTTGTTATTTAAAAAAAAAAAAAAATTACTTTTACAATCACTTTAGTCTATTAATTTTTTTATGGCTCAAATCATCCACATCAAATAGGAGCAGGCACTTTTTAGTTTAGGCAAATGCACTGCACCCACAGCAGATCGCAGAACACAGTTCGATTGCGATGCAGTGCAGAAAAAGCACCCCATTTTCTGCGTTTCCCGCACTGCATCAGTGTGAGGCTTAAAAATTGCAACTAACACCATTTTATTCTCCAGGATCTCTGCTTTCAGACAATATATACTTGTATGGGGGTTTTAAGTAATATCTAGAATAAAACGCATATTTAACCTGTGCAAGATATGAAAAAAATTACCCCAGTAGACAAGTGGTTAACCAAGTTGTCTGTGCAAGCCCACAGCTTGTTCTTAGTCAATGCACATAGGTATATATGGATGTATGCCGGTTATGTCAATTCTATACCTTAAGTAAATACACTCAGGGTTTATAAATAGATCATCGATCTCCTGCAATGACACATTACGAATTCAGGTTCAGATCTCTCCGGGAGCACAAGGGGAAGATACTGCTCGTCAAATGCCTGGGTCATATTAGCTGCAATGAACTGCATTATTATCAGGAGAAATCCTCATTTCATAGAGCATGTAGAGAGCAGAAAACTAACACAGAAAGTTAATTAGCGACAATGTCAGTCTGAAATTATTCGACTTTCTCATTCTCTCGGGAATCTGGAAGCAATCGAGACCCCGGAACGCTTCAACTGGCAGGAGGAAAGAATGAAAAAAAGACGGAAGGGAGAACAGAGAGCAGGAACATGAGAAGGATCCAGAATAAAGGATGGAACCAACAGTAATAGGTGGCGATGAATTAATAAGTAAGAAAAGGAAAGGAAATAACAAAAAGAGCTGAGTAAACGTGGTAATTGGGAAAGGTATGACAAAAAGAGGAAAAGTGCTAACTGACTTTTTTATTTGATTTTTCTAATCTTCACCTTTAAGGGCAGCTCTCAAAAAAAAGCAAGCGGTTATAAGGGTCGTTCACTTTGTTGTCCCCCTTAAGTCACACCAGATAGCAGTGGTTTGGAGAAGACCTCCTTAAGCCACTGTCATTGGGGAAAAAGGGGGCTAAGGTGCTGTCAAATATGAATTACAGGCACATAGGGGTAGATGTACATACCTTCAGCAGTTTCCATGTCGCCACTGTTATTCTTTAGCCTAGGTTCACACTGAGTGCAGGAATGAAATGGTGGGAGTTCAGCTGAACTCCCACCATTTCATTCTAGCATGTCAGTCCCGATTTCGGCGGTGATTTTAGAGACATCTGTGCAGATTTCTGCACAGATGTTAATGGAAATCACACCCCAAGATCGAAAACAGTAGTACAGAAACTTCTTTTTAAAATCGTTGCAGCGTCGCAAATGCTGCGTCGCACCGATTAGGACAGTGCCATTGCCGGCAATTGCCGCCGATTTGACATACGACTTGACATTTCAAATCACATGTCAAATTGCACCAATGTGAACCAGGGCCTAATGTCAGGCCATTCTGACAGACATAGCTTAAAGTGAAATTAAAGGTTTTTTGTTTTTTTTTTTAAAAAAAAAATCATGTTATAGTTACCCATACCTCCCGAATTTGAACTTCAGAATGAGGGATAGTTAAGGCAAGTGGTGACCTGAGGCACGCTATGCGCACCGCGGTAAAATGTGGGTGTGGTCAAAGTCTTACCAGTGGGAGGGACTTAAGGGGTGTGGTTAATTAAAACAAAGCTTCCTTGTACCTATAAAATATACAGAGTGCAGGATTGAAGAGAATGCTACATACAGAGTGCAGGGTTGAGGAGTGTGCTACATACAGAGTGCAGGGTTAAAGAGTGCGCTACGTACTGAGTGCAAGTTTGAGGGGTGCGCTACGTACTGGATGCAGGGTTGAGGGGGACGCTACATACTGGGTGCAGGGTACTAAGTGCAGGATTGAAGGTGCGCTACATACTGAGTGGTGGGTTGAGAGGTGCGCTATGTACTGGGTGCAGGGTAGAGGGGTGCTCTATGTACTTAGTGCAGAGTTGAGGGGTGCGCTACATACTGGGTGCAGGGTAGAGAGGTGTGCTACGTATTGAGTGCAGGGTAGAGGGGTGCGCTACGTACTGGGTACAGGGTTGAAGGGTGCACTATTTACTGGGTGCAGGGTAGAGGGGTGCACTACGTACTGGGTGCAGGGTAGAGAGGTGTGCTACATACTGAGTGCAGGGTTGAGGGGTGCGTTACATACTGAGTGCAGGGTTGAGGGGTGCGCTATATACCGAGTGCAGGGTTGAGGGGTGCGCTACATACTGAGTGTAGGGTTGAGGGGTGAGCTATGTACTGAGTGCAGGGTTGAGGGTGCGCTACATTGTGGGTGCAGAGTAGAGGGATATGCTGTGTACAGAGTGCAGGGTTGAGGGGTGCGCTACGTACTGGGTGCAGGGTAGAGGGGTGTGCTACGTACTGGGGACAAGGTTGAGGGCTGCGCTACATACTGGGTGCAGGGTAGAAGGGTATGCTGTGTACAGAGTGCAGGATTGAGGGGTGCATTATGTACTGAGTGCTGGGTTGAGGGGTGCACTACGTACTGAGTACAGGGTTAAGCGGTGCACTGCATACTGGGTGCAGGGCAATGGGGTATGCTGTGTACAGAGTGCAGGGTTGAGGGGTGTGCTACGTACTAAGTACAGGGTTGAGGGGTGCGCTACATACTGAGTGCAGGGTTGAGGGGTGTGCTACATACTGGGTGCAGGGTAGAGGGGTATGCTGTGTACAAATGTGCAGGGTTGAGGGGTGCGCTAGGTACTGGGTGCAGGGTAGAGGGGTGCGCTAGGTACTGGAAACAAGGTTGAGGTATGTGCTATGTACTGAATGCAGGGCTGAGGCGTGTGGTACGTACTGAGTGCAGGGTTGAGGGGTGCGCTACCTACGTACTGGGTGCAGGGTAGAGGGGTATGCTGTGTACAGAGTGCAGGATTGAGGGGTGCGCTACATACTGAGTGCAGGGTCGAGGGGTATGCTGTGTACAAAGTGCAGGGTTGAGGAGTGCATTATATACTGAGTGCAGGGTTGAGGGGTGCGCTATGTACTGAGTGCAGGGTTAAGGGGTGCGCTGCGTATTGAGTGCAGGTTTGAGGGGTGCGCTATATACTGAGTGCAGGGTTGAGGGGTGCACTACGTACTGAGTGCAGGGTTGAGGGGTGCGCTACGTACTAGGTGCAGGATAGAGGGTATGCTGTGTAGAGAGTGCATGGCTAAGTGGGCAGGGTTGAGGGGTGCACTACATACTGAGTACAAGGTTGAAGGGTGCACTGCGTACTGGGTGCAGGATAGAGGGGTATGCTGTGTACTGAGTGCAGGGTTGAGGGGTGCGCTATGTACTGAGTGCAGGGTTGAGGGGTGCGCTATGTACTGAGTGCAGGGTTGAGGGGTGCACTATGTACTGAGTACAGGGTTGAGGGGTGCACTATGTACTGAGTACAGGGTTGAGGGGTGCGCTGCATACTGGGTGAAGGGTAGAGGGGTATGCTGTGTACTGAGTGCAGGGCTGAGGGGTGCGCTACATACTGAGTGCAGGGTTGAGGGGTGGGCTACGGCCTGAGTGCAGGGTTGAGGGGTGTGCTACATACTGAGTGCAGGGTTGAGGGGTGTGCTACGTACTGAGTGCAGGGTAGAGGGGTATGCTGTGTACTGAGTGCAGGGTTGAGGGGTGCGCTACGTACTGAGTGCAGGGTTGAGGGGTTCGCTATGTACTGGATGCAGGGTAGAGTGTATGCTGTGTACAGAGTGCAGGGTTGAGGGGTGCGCTACGTATTGAGTACAAGGTTGAGGGGTGCACTGCATACTAGGTTCAGGGTAGAGGGGTATGCTGTGTACAGAGTGCAGGGTTGAGGGGTGCACTACGTACTGAGTGCAGGGTTGAGGGGTGCGCTACGTATTGAGTGCAGGGTTGAGGGGTGCGCTACGTACTGAGTGCAGGGTAGAGGGGTATGCTGTGTACTGAGTGCAGGGTAGAGGGGTGTGCTACGTACTGGGTGCAGGGTTGAGCGGTGTGCTACGTACTGGGTGCAGGGTTGAGCGGTGTGCTACGTACTGGGTGCAGGGTAGAGGGGTTCGCTATGTACTGAGTGCAAAGTTGAGGGGTGCGCTATGTACTGAGTGTAGGATTGAGGGGTGCTCTACATAAAGGGTGCAGGGTTGAGGGGTGCGCATTTATAGGGTGCAGGGCTCAGGGGTGTGCTGTGTACTGCCAAGTTCTGTCCCCAAGTACAAAGTTCTCCCCTCATTCCAATACACAGCTCTCTTCCTTCCTGTTATAGCCCCTCAGATATAGCCAACCTCCCGGGGGTCCTCATACACTGCTGTCTCTATAGATTGCAGGGAATAAAGTAAAAACTATCTAGAAGGAGACCGCTCTGTAAGCAAAAAACACCAGTGGGGCTCCTGCAAAATAGCAGCTACATCTTACATCATCTATGCAGGCTGCCGACGGGACTGGAGGAGCTTCTGCTCTGCAGCTAAGAGCAGCCCCACCCCCTCCTCTGCTCCGATGCACCCCCTTCCTCCTATGCTCCAATCTGCCTCCTCTGCCTAAATCCGCCCCCTCCCTTCTCTGCTCTCATCCGTCCCCTCCCTCCTCTGCTCTGATCCACCCCTGTGCGGCCGATGAGTAGTGCTCTCAGTAAGGCCGGGAGAAGCAGCGCCGGAGGGAGAGGAAATTTCTGCCTGAAAAAAGTCCTGCTAGTGCCTGCGCTAGCTTGCCCCTGTCAGGAAAGCTGATGAAGTGAAGTGGCTACTCTCTGAGACATGGCTTTGATTCACCGGGACGCTGGTATTTACATCAAACCCCGGGACAGTCCCGGCGAACCAGGGACAGTTGGGAGGTATGCAATGGTTTTGTGCAGAGAAGCCCTGATCCTCTTCTTCTTGGGTCCCCTGGGTCCTCCTCTTCAGCGAGTGCCCCCTTAGGAAGCCGCTTTCTATGGGGGCACTCGTGCAGGCTCTCTCCTAAGCCGCCTTGTCTGCGTCTATTGACACAGTTCAGGCAGCTTGGCCTTGTCCCCCACTCCTCGTCACAGCATTTGATTAACAGCAGCAGGAGCCAATGTCTCCCGCTGCTATCAATCTATTTAGAGAGGAGGGACAGAGCCAGAAGAGCCTTTATGGTGAATGGGTTCAGATAAGTATAAAAGGGGGGGGGGGGGGGGGTTCTGTTACACAGAAGTTTTTTTTATCTTAATGCATGCAATGCATTAACGTAAAAATCCTTTAGGGCTTCTTTACATTTGCTTCAAAACATGGCTTCGGACATGATTTTTTAAAAATCTCTGAATGCCAGTCACTAATTAAAATGCTTAGCTTGCAGTCGTGTTTGCTTTGCTTCAAAAATTATACCCCATGTCGCTTTAGTGGTGCTTCAAAACATCTTCAAAGCCTCCATAGAAGTCTATGACAAAGCTCACTTGAAGCACCTGCAGCTTTTGAGAGGCTTTAACTCAGCTTTAGATTTGCTTTGTTTTAGAGATATTGCAGGTATGAGATATCCACACACACAGGGCATCTGCCAAGCTTCAAAAAAGCTTCAAAAAAGCATCATCGAAGCATCACCGAAGCATCAAAAACACATCAAAAAAGCATGTTGAAGCGGTAGACCTTTTAATGCTTGTTGAAGTCAAAGCAAATGTAAATGAGCACTTAGGCTTTAGATACACTTTAAAGCGGTATTCCGGCCTAAAAAAAAAAATTAAAAGTCAGCAGCTACAAACACTGTAGCTGCTGACTTTAAATAAGTACTTACCTGTCCTGGGTGCCCGAGATGTCGTCCGCCCGAGGCCGACCCATCCCTCGGCTCTCGGGTCCCGGCACCGCCATCCTAGGTAAGGGAAACAGGCAGTGGAGCCTTGCGGCTTCACTGCCAGTTTCCTACTGCGCACGTGCGAGCAGCGCGGCGCTCTGTGAATGGCCCCGTGGTGTTCTGGGAACACACACAGTTCCCAGAAGACAACGGGGCCGCTCACCGAGGAGCAGAAGACGCCGCGGAAAAGGAAGAGGCAGATTAGGAAGACTGCCTAGCAACAAGGGTTTAGGTAAGTTTAAATTCTTTTTTTTTTTTTATGTTTTTTTTTATTTTTTTTAGGATTTTTGGTATAATTTTTTTTTTTCAGGGTGGTCCTCCACTTTAAGCACTTCCTGGTAGTGTTGACGTTTGTCTGTCCGTTCCTTCTATGAACAAGTTAATTCCACTTTTTGAAACATTTAATGGCTATAAGCATAAAATACAGCCCATGTGTTTTGGGGGGAAAATCCTCCCCCTTCTTCAGGGCTTGAGCAGTCGATGTTAACAGAATCACGATAGAATGCACAAGAGGGCCTGAGTTAAGGCTTGATGAAGACTGGCGTCTCCTAATGGCATTAAGAGTGTCTTCAGTAAACATCCAAGAATTGACAGTCTACTGAGCACTTCCTTTGTCACATTCAGAGATGTAGCAGGCTAGGACCAGAACAAGGTCCACCCACACTATATTATCATCATGGATCTCCTTTAAAGGAAAACGCACCTTAAAGGAGAAGTACAGCCAAAGCTTGTTTGGCTGTACTTCTTTTGTGAATCACAGGAGTGCAGTTCCTTCTGCACTCCTGTGACCCGTTTTCAGCAGAGAGCTGACTGAAGTCGGCTCTCTGCTGACGTCACAGAAGTTGGACCAGGCTCCATGTCATAGTTACATAGTTACATAGTAGGTGAGGTTGAAAAAATACACAAGTCCATGAAGTCCAACCTATGTGTGTGATTATATGTCAGTATTACATTGTATATCCCTGTATGTTGTGGTCGTTCAGGTGCTTATGTAATAGTTTTTTTAAACTATCGATGCCCCCCGCTGAAACCACCGCCTGTGGAAGGGAATTCCACATCCTTGCCGCTCTTACAGTAAAGGACCCTCTACGCAGTTTTAAGGTTAAACCTCTTTTCCTCTAATTTTAATGAGTGGCCACGAGTCTTGTTAAACTCCCTTCCGCAAAAAAGTTTTATCCCTATTGTGGGGTCACCAGTACGGTATTTGTAAATTGAAATCATATCCCCTCTCAAGTGTCTCTTTTCCAGAGAGAATAAGTTCAGTGCTCGCAACCTTTCCTCATAACTAATATCCTCCAGACCCTTTATTAGCTTTGTTGCCCTTCTTTGTACTCGCTCCATTTCCAGTACGTCCCTCCTGAGGACTGGTGCCCAGAATTGGACAGCATACTCTAGGTTCGGCCGGACCAGAGTCTTGTAGAGCAGGAGAATTATCGTTTTATCTCTGGAGTTGATCCCCTTTTTAATGCATGCCAATATTCTGTTTGCTTTGTTAGCAGCACCTTGGCATTGCATGCCATTGCTGAGCCTATCATCTACTAGGACCCCCAGGTCCTTTTCCATCCTAGATTCCCCCAGAGGTTTTCCCCCCAGTGTATAGATTGCATTCATATTTTTGCCACCCAAATGCATTATTTTACCTCATTTGCCATGAAGTTGCCCACCCCATTAATTTGTTTAGATCTTTTTACAAGGTTTCCACATCCTGCGGAGAAGTTATTGTCCTGCTTAGCTTAGTATCGTCTGCAAATACGGAGATTGAACTGTTTACCCCATTCTCCAGGTTGTTTATGAACAAATTAAATAGGATTGGTCCCAGCACAGAACCCTGGGGAACCCCACTACCCACCCCTGACCATTCTGAGTACTCCCCATTTATCACCACCCTCTCAACTCACCCTTGTAGCCAGTTTTCAATCCATGTACTCACCCTATGGTCCATGCCAACTCACCTTATTTTGTACAGTAAACATTTATGGGGAACTGTGTCAAATGCTTTTGCAAAATCCAGATACACCACGTCTACGGGCCTTCCTTTATCTAGTTTGCAACTCACCTCCTCATAGAAGGTTAATAGATTGGTTTGGCAAGAATAATTCTTCATGAATACATGCTGATTACTGCTAATGATACCGTTCTCATTACTAAAATCTTGTATATAATCCCTTATCACCCCCTCCAAGAGCTTGCATACTACTGTTGTTAGGCTAACTGGTTAGTAATTCCCAGGGATGTATTCTGGGCCCTTTTTAAATATTGGTGCTACATTGGCTTTTCTCCAATCAGCTGGTACCATCCCAGTCAGTAGACTGTCAGTAAAAATTAGGAACAATGGTCTGGAATTTACATGACTGAGTTCCCTAAGTACCCTCGGGTGCAAGCCATCTGGTCCCGGTTTATTTATTAATGTTAAGTTTCCCAAGTCTAATTTTAATTCTGTCCTCTGTTAACCATTGGGGTGCTTCCTGTGATCCGCCTGATCCATTGCTCGACACCCGGCTCAGCCTCTCAGTGAGCCGCTGAGAGGCTGAGCCGGTAACTCCCGCCCCTCCACAGCCCAGCGCTCCAGTAAACGAGGAGGGGAATAGCAGAGAGCTGTGACTGACAGTCACCAGCTCTCTGCTCGGGGAGCTGTGAGAACCGAGTGATCGGCGGTGTTCAATTGCTTGGTTCTCAGTGTTAGAGGCACCGGGGGACAGATGCAGCATCAGATTGATGCTGCATCCACCTAGGTAGGTATGATTCTTAAAAAAACAAAAATAAAAATATATTTCTATTTTAAGGTATAGCAAATCCAATTTTCACCTCTCTCCAGCAGTTGTGTCCTCCCCACTGCTGCCCATTCAGAGAAGCCTTTGTATTTTGTGAATGAGTTTACATAATACAAAGGCTTCTGTGATTGGGCAGCAGGAGAGAAGGGGCGGGCATAGCAGCTGCACCTACTTTAATGATCAAGGTGCATAGAATTGAAGCATCAGCTTTGGTCTCCCGGAAATTGCACTCTTCCAGGAGTGCAATAACACTGTCAGACATAAATGATAGAGATAAGCCCAAGAGATGTCACGCAGCACCTTGGACTTAACTCATAGTGTGCTTTTTTTTTTTTTTTACAAAGGAGCTGAATTGCTGGAATTCAGCTTTAACTTAAAGCAGTATTACACCCAAAAGCAAACATTTATTATGTTGCAGCTTACCAATTCTTAGATGTCATGCCTGCGTTAGTTGCCTTTTTTAGGCTTTCTTTCTGTGTCAGTTTACATGGATGAAACAAACCACTTAACACTGGCAGGGGTGATTAAATTATCAGCTTTTATTTATTCATAAGAATGTAACAATACCTCAGCGCTCACTCCGTCCCACATCCAATGGTGTATCTGTGGTGCCCAAACTGATGCTGGCCTCCCCAACTGTAGAAACTTCAAGCAACACTGTAAAGAGACACAGGAGGGCGTAAACGCCTAGTGCATTACCACGAGAAGGTAATGCACTAAACATGAGAAGGTACAAGTCTAAAGTTTGAGCTGGAGTTTGGCTTCCATTTGTTAGTGTATCTAAATAAGCTAATACATTTAACACTAACGTCCGACATGCTCCCCAGGACTGACAATGCTGCTGTCTTCTGTGCCTCCTGTCCTTAGTCCTCCAAAGTTGTGTCTCACTAATACAGGAGGTGTATTACTGGCCAGATCACCAGGTGAAAACAGACAGAAAAAAAAGAAAAAAAGAAAAGAAAACTGAAGCAGCCACCACATCTAATGATTGGTAAGCTGCACTATATCACATTTTTGGTTTTGGCTTTAATACCTCTTTGAAAAAGTCCTTCATTTTGCTCTCAGTCTCTTTCAAATCTCCAAATTCCTTTCTTTTTTTGCTGCAGAGATCTGACTTCCTGTAATGCCACGTGCACACGACCGGTTTAGCCGTCGTAATAAACTTCGACGGTTTCTCCGACGTAACTCCGACGGAATTCCATTCAAGCGGTCTTACCTACACACGGTCAACCCAAAGTCCGACCGTCCAGAACGTGGTGACGTACAACACATACGACGGGACTAGAAAAAAGAAGTTCAATAGCCAGTAGCCAATAGCTTCCGTCTCGTACTTGCTTCAGTGCATGCGTCTTTTTTGGTCCATTGGACCAGCATACAGACGACCGGTTTTCCCGATGGGGATTGAGTCCGTCGGAAAGATTTAGAACATGTTCTATTTCTAGGTCCATCAGATTTTTTCGAAAAATAAAAAAGTCAGATGAGGGACACAAATGATCGGTATATACAATGAAAAGCTTCCGTCTGACTTTTTCTGTTGGACAGTCCGCTGGTGTGTACACAGCATAAGAGAGTGGCTACATTAGTTCTCCATGGTCCCTGTGTATGAAGGAACAAAGCCAACCTCCCTGGCTCACTCCTGAGATGAACTAGTGACTATGGGATTTGTAGTGTGCATAGAGCACTGCACGTGACTGCAACTAACATAAAGTTACTCACAGACATTACAAGAAGCATAAAAACACAGTAAGGAACAATTTCAGGAAAAATGGATTACAGGGCCATTAAAGCCGCAGTAAACCCAAAACAAAAAATGTAATATATTGCAGCTTACCAATTATTAGATATGGTGGCTGCATTTGTTTTCTTTTTTTTTTTTTTTTTTTTCCTGTCAGAGGTAAATGGTTTTTCTCATTCCTATAATTACTTTCTGGTGAAAAACAGACTAACTGGCTGGATCACCAAGTGAAAATAAAGAAAAGAAAGCTTTAAAGGCTAAGTTCACCTTTTTTTCCCCTAAATTCCAGCTCCCCTATGTACCAATATAGCATTAATTACTTATTTTGCGAAATAAAAGAGCTTTCCATTTATTCTACACGTGCTAAATTAACTGTCTTTATGGCTGTTTGAAAACACTGCTCCATTACTTCTGCCTTACTTCCTGAACAGGCTTTAAGTCATGACACATGATGAGTTGACCAGATGATCTCATTAGCACACTCCCTGCATCATCTACCCTCAGCTGGTCAACTTCTTTCTGTGTCATGACCTAAAGTCTGTCCAGGAAGTAAGGCAGAAGTAATGGAGCAGGGTTTTTAAAGATCCATAAAGTGAGTGAGGAAAGAGTGTGTAGAGTAAATGAAAAAAGATGTTTTATTTTTGCAAAAGAAGTGCATTAATGCTACATTGGTTTATAGGGGAGCTGGAATTTAGAAGAAAAAAAAAGGTGAACTTAGCCTTTAAAGCAGTTCTAAAGGCAGAAGTTTTTTTTTTTTTATCATAATGCATTCTATGCATTAAAGTGGTGTTCCGGCCGAAATGATACTTTTTAAATAAAAATACCCCTATAATACACAAGCTTAATGTATTCTAGTAAAGTTAGTCTGTAAACTAAGGTCTGTTTTGTTAGTTTATAGCAGTAGTTTGTTATTTTATAAACTTACAGCAGGCCGTGGCCATCTTAAGTATGGGCATCTGATGCCAGACTGCATTTCTTCCTGGATCTCATCCTTGCAGATCTCGCACATGCTCAGTGCAGCACAAGCAGTGTAATAGGTTTCAGGTCAGATTTCCATAGCAACGGCAGTTTCAGAGGAAGTTGCCGCCCCACATGCTCAGTGCAGCACAAGCAGTGTAATAGGTTTCAGGTCAGGTTTCCATAGTAATGGCAGTTTCAGAGGAAGTTGCCGCCCCTTCCCAGAAGGCATTGCAAACAGGAAATGATGCGATGGGCCGCGGCCAGGGAGGAGGAAGTGAAAAATGAATACAGCAGATATACAGTAGGTGCTGAGAAAAAAAATAAAAAAATATCCAATTTGTTTACAGTGCACAGTTTAGTGAGGGATGCTGAAGAGTTGTAAAAGTGGGTGGAACTCCACTTTAAGATAAAAAACCTTCTGTGTGCAGCAGCCCCCTAATACTTACTTGAGCCCCATCTCAATCTAGCAATGTTTTACAAGAGACTCAGCTGTCTGGGACTCTCCCTCCTGATTGGCTGAGACACAGCAGCGGGTGCCATTGGCTCCGGCTGCTGTCAATCAAAGTCAGTGAGCCAATGAGGAGAGTGAGGGGGTGGGGCCGAGCTGCAGCTCCCTGTCTGAATAGACACACAGAGCAGAGGTTTGGCTCAGGTACCCCCATAGCAAGCTGTTTGCTGTAGGGGCACTTAGCAGGAGGGAGGGGCCAGGAGCGCCCACAAGGGACCCGAGAAGAGGAGGATCTCTGTGCAAAACCACTACACAGAGCAGGTAAGTATAGCATGTTTGTTATTTTAAAAAAATGAGATGTTAGTATCACTTTAAAAAAGAAAACTAATACAGCTATCACATCTAAGAATTAATAAACTGCAATAGAATAAATGTTTGCTTTTGGGTTTAATACCACTTTAAATAGTGGATTATTTTTGGAGCGTAAGGGGAAAGTTTAGTATCACTTTAACATAAACTTTAATACAACCTATAAGTAACTCCCAACCTAAGCCATAATAATAAGCTAAGAGGTATAATTACATATACCTAAAGAATATAATTACCTTGTTTTGACTGAAGCATCAGCGCAAAAAGTCCCAAGCTAAGATCTAACAATGCAGATATCAGTGTTGAACGCTAATGAATTGATGTTTCAGTGCAGTTTCAAGCTTGGCTGGTTGCTATAAGGACACACAAATGGTTTTTATTTCAGAGATTTTGACGACTGAGCCTTATTGTCCTTGATTATGTTTGAGGTGAGCAAAACAATGCAGGGTTTATCACTTCCATGGTCTTGTTGTGGCCACTTGCAAATTCATCACATCATAAAGCTGACTGTATCGCCAATACAACTCTTGACTAAAGGATACATCGACTTCTGTCCCCTCAACCCTTTTAATAAAGACACAGACTGCGTGACATGGGTTTAAATGGCCACAGCAGCCATTTTATTACCAAATTAATAAATAACATCTACTTCAACTATTTCAATTATGCAAATTTAACAATGCAACCAGGAGGGGGTCTTTGGGCATCCTTAAGGCACACTTTTGCAACCATAATCACCCATGTCCTCAGCCGCACCCCAACCGAATGGAAGACATTTACGGACTCAGCATTCTTACATTTTCCCCCAGGAGACCTAGCTCCTGGGAGAACCACAAATAACCAATTGGAAGGGCCATACCTTAGATGGGCCCCCCAATTTTTGTAACAATATAATTAAACACTTACCCCCTCCAAGCTGCTGTGACAAATGGACAATGTTTATTCATTATTATCTTTTTTTTTTTTTAATAAAAAATTGTAACCACAAAAACATTGCCCCATAATCCCAAATACACCAAGAACCCAGAAAAAAGGGTGGGGGTGGGGGGGTCCTCTTCGTCAGAACATTCTGGAATGAATCCTAGCATCCCATGCAATCACCACCCTTGCCGCTCAATCCTGCCCATCTGAACTTCAGCCTCCAATCAGGTAAGAAGTACGTTCCATCCCACTACCTTATATTTAACCCTTCTCTGACCTGTTCCTACCTTTAGTCATGCCAACCCTCCGTCAATTTTCTGTTCTCCAGGTCGCACTATTCTGTACATCCACCCATGCGAATGTAATACATGCGGTGCTTTTTCTTTTTAACATTGCATTTTGAATTTTTCATTAATTGCCCAAGTTCTTCTAATCATACAACCCCAGAACTTGTTTTGATTGATGCTCTGATCCCATTGGATGCAATGACATAGGGCCCTTGCTCCATGTGGAAGTCAGGGCAGTTTATTCATTCTGCCCCATGTATAGGGTTCCCACCTGTCCAGGATTCACCCGGACAGTCCAGGTTTTAAATCATGTGTCCGGGTTTCAAGCAGTTGGAAAGAGATCAAAACTTGGACTGTCCGGGTGGAGATGACCGGGCTGTGACTCCCCAAGTAACGAAGTACCACAACCACCGAGTGCATAGGTGTGGCCACAGGCTGTGTGTACCTGGACAAACCCTAATCATCAGGGTTACCAACTGTTCAGAGGGCTGGCTGAAGTTGTCTAAGACAAGTGTCCTTGACACTCTCTCTCACACTGCCCAGAACAGAGCCAGCACAGTTCCCCTCCCCCTGCATGTGTGGGAGAGGACATGGATGAGACAGTAGAGAGAGCTCGATCTGCTCCTCCTCCCACCCCTACCTTTCTGTGTCACGCCAATCCCAGGTGTGCTGTGCCTCAGAAGTGGGATGTGTGGCTGGAAAATGTAAAGCCCAGTAGCTGGAAGATACATGGTGGATGAAAGGTGCTGATGCCTGAGCCTCAATACTCGGGTGAATGAGCTCACCATCCACTGTCTGTGACTGAAGTTTTTCCCCTCCCTCCTTTCTCTCTCTTGCTTCCGAGCAAGTGTCAGAAACCATGAAATCAGGCTGAGACAGAAGTACAGATAAATCACACTTGTTTAATAATAAAAGTAAAAAGAACAAATGTAGTCAAAACATAGCCAAAGTTCAGTAACCGGAATGGATAGTCAGCCAAGCCAGAAGTCAGGGATCAATGTAGTGGAACAGCAAGCAGGATCTGGAGCCAGAAGGGATGTCAGCAAAGCAAGTCTTGAACAGGATCGCAGGAGATAGTTTCTGTTATGTTGACCAAGGCAAAGGCAGAAATCCACTCGGCTAAACGGCTTAAGTAGGCAGGACTGATGACCAGCGCATATCATCAACAGCTGGGTAACTGTGGAGAGAGATGGGAGCTGGCAATTAGCCGACAGCTGAGTGGCCAGCTTTGAGAAGGAAGGGCTGAGCCCAGCCCTGGCAGCAAGTGGGTACACTAAGGTAAGGGTGACTCGGATGTAAGGGGGGCTTTAGTGAATAGAAATCCCCTTACTTCAGATTTTCCCGGAACACAAAAGTCCACAGCATTCCCCTAAACAAAAAAATTTGCCGTGTGTCGCTAAAGTGTTCGGGTTTGGCTTGAAGAAAGGGTGGCAACCCTACCCATGTATCCTTTGGGTTTGGTCATGTGAGCTACCATTGCATGGTCAATTGTAATGCATGCATTGTACAGATTCACTACACCGGTCATAAGCATTAAGCGCTTTCCTTCTTTTAAAACGGAGGATTCACCAAACTATACACCTAAGCACTTGTGCCCTTCCATTGCCTTTGCATTCCCTGTTTCGCTAAACAGGAGTGTGTGAACTGGAAAGGCCACCTTCATCATCTCAGCTCCTTCTACAGATAGGTGACCGTGCCAACAACGTTCTTTATCAGATGACTGATCCAAATATTGTAGCTGGCTGAAAGAGGACATTAGATTTAATTTACTGCAGAACGCTAAGTACTTTTCATTTGGCTGATGTATTGTGGTGCAGCTATACTGCAGACGGCAATATATTATTTTTATGTGGCTGTGAAATTTGTACCTTTAAAGCTTTAAGCAAAAAAAAAAAAAAAAAATCTCCAAGGGCTGACAGAGACATGTCATGCAGGAAAAGGTTTCACAGCAGTCAGCCATGTATTCACCAGCAGTAGCCTATGTCTATTTGACAATACACATGATCCGCACCTATGGCTTTAGTCACAGATCAAGTCTTTTATTTTGCAATGGTTACAGATTATTCCAGGGTGCCAGGTCATGAGAATTTGCTCCAGCTAATATGGAAGCCTAAAAGATTTGTTGAAAGGGGAAGAAGATGGTGAGAATAGAGAATTAGGATGCAGGCATGTTGCGATATCAGCCAGCCTGCAGATAAAGATATATAGCTAGAAATAAAAACTAGCTGGAGATAAAGGATCCAATTAGTGAGAAAGAAGCAGTTTCTCCCTGAAATATAAAAGGAACATAAACACAGAAACAGCCGGGGTGAATCTGGGGTGCTTTCTCTAATTCTTTCCTTCACCTTCTCTATCTTGTAACAAACTGCAGTTGAACAACCTCCCGTCAATGGGCAGGAAGGGGTAGCATCAGCATAATGATTTCTAAAGGTGAAGCAAGCAAAAATGGACCTACTATCCATAGCAACCAGGCAACATGCAGTGAGAAAATTAAATCTGAACCCCAACAGACAGCTAAAGCTCACTAAATGCATACAGTATATAAGAGCTCTTTAACCTTCCTACAAATTGCTTTCTAGGGACTACAGATAGAACACCTCCCCCTATGTGATGGAGATGAAAGAAAAGGGGGATATGTTCTGTAATCCTGTCCTAGGGTGACAATGCTGCTCCTCCTTAGATACAGCACAGTAAGTGAGAAGAAAACCAATGAGTGTGCTGGGAAATATTGCATAGGAAAGATACGTATACAGAGAGATAAAGTTGCTGCTCACCCCGATAATATAATATGGGAAAAGTCCCCCAAGGGGGGGGGGGGGGGGGGGTTGGCAGCGGAGTAAAGAAATAACAAGAAATTCAAAGGGAAATGTTTATGTTGATAAATGTATTAGCGCACAACATTTACCATAAAGGTTAAAATAGAAGGCAAATATTTCAACATAGAAAAATATATGGCATTACATAGAAAACATGTCTAACAAGACAAAACTGCCACGTTTCGACCCATTTCATTGGGGTCTTCTTCAGAGGATAAGTTTGCTGCAAGAAAAATACATTTAGGATATCGAATGGAAAAAACACACAAACGTTCATATAGGCGCAAGATGTAGTCGTCTCAATACCTTTACCTATGTGCATACGGAGGGGATCTCCCAATCGAAAAATCACATGGCGGCTGTCAGATGGTCTCTTTCGCTGGCAGAACAGGGAATGCCCCAAGGTAGGACGGAACCCCACCCAGTGCGGCTTACAAGGAGTCACACGCTAATGCTCCTGGGTCCCGCCAGGCAGGGGTGGCAGGCACCTGCTACAGAATTCCAGAGCGTAAATTCAGGGAGTATATATGTGAAAAATTATTATTGTTATGTAATATTACTGTTAAATTATAGAATATATAAAAATATTCATTTGATAAGTTAGATAGCATGGTCAGACAACTCCACCAAGGTTTAGCAAATCGTATCAGTAAAGGTAGTAAATGTATGCGGAGTATATTGAAATGTACGAACCATTAAAGAGTGAAAACAAGAAGAAGAAAAAAGGGGAAAAATGAATGGGAAGACTGAAAAGGGGAAAGATGAGATGAAAATGACTATAAAGTGTGACGGGGGGAGGGAGTAAAAAAGAAAGGGGAAAAGGATGAAAGAAAAATAGGTACACTACTGGGTGAAAATAGCAAGGAGACATGTGGGTGGGTGTAGTGAAAAAGGTGAGAGTGTGAATGAGGTGATGGGTGCGCAGGAAAGGAAGATAAGAAGAAGGGAGTGCAGAAGAAAGAATGGAAATAGTGACTGAGATGGGCAAATGAAAAAATAATGGAGAGGGGTAAACTCAAAACAGTGTAAAATAAAAGAACAAAGATGGTGAAAAAAAAAAAAGGGAAAACTAACCACAAGGAAAAAAAGGGGGGGGGGGGGAGAATCGACAGCCGGGTGTAATAAATGAGGGGGTACAGAGGTGAACGCAGAAAATTTGTCCGATGATAACATTGAATAATGAATGACATCATAATACAACAAGAAGTAATAAAGTTTAGCCAGGAGGCAAAATATTAGGAAAAACCTGTAAGAAAGAGGGCAACAGAGATGGATTCATTTAAGCCTGGATACGAGGTAGCATGTAGTCTAAAAATCCATCTTTGTTGTAATTGAAGTAGGACATTTTTGGTACCTTATAACCATGTACGAGCACAGCATGTCTGCCAACTGGGAGATGGTGGTTCCCAATCCGCATGCTGTACAGGTGCTGAGAAATACGTCGCCAAAACTCTTGTTTGGTCCTACCTATGTAATAGAAATCACATTCACAGACCAGGAGGTATACTACCCCCCCCCCCCCAGGTTTGACAGTTCACAAAATGGGACGGTTCAAATATTTCCCCATTAGGCAGAGTAAATGCTTTCTCTCTTCTTATAAGGGGACAGTAGGCACAATGGCCGCATGGGAAGGAACCCAAAGCTAAGCAGTGTTGTCTTCTTTTGGTTTCGTTTTTAAACTCACTTTGCACGAGTTTGTCTTTAAGCGAAGTGGCTCTTTTGAAAGTCATGGAAGGGTTGGTAGATACAAAGGTATTGGTTTTACGATCATCGGTAAGTATATTTCAGTGTTTACATATTACCTCTCTTATTGCATTGTGTTGTCTGGAGAATCGCAGGATTATCCTGGTTGGATCAGAGGTGGAGTTATCCCTAGCCTTGTGTTTAAACAAGAGTTCAACTCTTGATTGGGCAATGGTTTTATTATATGCTTTACGCAGACAGGACCGACTGTAGCCACATGCCAAAAGACAGTACTGAAGATTTTGAGCTTCTTCGTTAAAGAGAGCATCACTGGAGCAGTTCCTGCATAAACGCAGGTACTGCCCGTATGGAATGGATTTTTTGAGAGGTGTAGGGTGAAAACTGTGTGTAGCACCGTGTTCCCAGTGGTGCTCTTAGGGAAGAGGGTGCTACACAGTTTTCCCTCAGGATTACGTATGACCTGAACATACAAAAAAGTGAGCGTGTTGGGATCGTGAGTGATGGTAAATTTCAAGTTATAATCATTATGATTAATGAGATTGAAGAATTCCATCAGAGTTTCCTCAGGCCCCTCCCAGATGGCGAAGACGTCGTCAATGTACCAGAGCCACATGGATATGTGGCTCATGTACTCAATGAGGTGCTCGCCACCCAGGAGGGCCTGCTCCCACTCCCCCGGGACAAGTTGGCGTACGATGGGGCACAACATGTCCCCATCGCAATGCCCTGCAACTGGAGCTAGTGTGAGTCATTGAAAGAAAAATAAGTTATGGTCGAGGATGCACTTGAGTCCATTAATATTGAACTCATTCAAAGCTTGATCGGAACGTGAAACTTGTTGAAGGATTGCTGGGAAATCTTTTGTTTGTTTGTGATGTGCATTGCCCTTCCATGTGCATCTTGCTGCAAAGGCCAGTTATAGGTTGGGGTGGTTGCCACTTTTTTGTACAGTCGGTTGAATTGGGTGTGGGGACACACTGGATGCCTTCAGTGCCATTGTGCTGTTGCTGGGCATCATGTGTGTCCTTGTGCCCTTAAGGCGGGGTGGGCTCTTTCCAAGCACCCATGCTCTTGATCTATCCATTCTCATACAGTATGTCCTACTAAGAAGACTCTGGAAATTTTAGAGTTAGGACCGCAGTATATACAGAGGTCCCTTGACGTGGGCACTGCGGCTTATGCATTTGCAACGCGTGCAAAGACGATCCTCTGTTTTTAACATAAACTGTTAGACAGGGTCAATTTGGTGGTTTTGCAGGCTAGATGGTAAGTGTTTGTGATGTGCATTGCCCTTCCATGTGCACCTTGCTGCAAAGGCCAATTATAGGTCCGGTCCGTATCAGATGCTGGTGGGTGTCAGCGGACCATCTCCATAGAGAACAATGGGTGGTCCGATCAGGTCCACCTGAAAAAACAGACAGGCGTACTCGATCGGTCTGCTGGTGTGAAGGGGGCCTTACACTTCTAGTTAAATGCAAACATACATTTGATTATTTTTCAGAGTACAAAATTAACTACATAAATTGACTTTGGAAATTAATTCTAGCATTCACAGTTTGTGTTACTGTTTTACCATTAGTTTTTTATGGTCACTTCTTATGCATAAATCTAGCGGCTAAACAGAAAGAGGATTATTGCATGGATTCTTGGAAACAGCCTCTAAGCTCTTGACTATTTTCTCATTATCTACACATTTGTGATTGGTAGATTGTCTAATGTGGTGGTAGTTTAGGCAGCATTCTGGCTTTGGTAGAAGATTATGTTTTTAATATTTTTAGTAATAGTCAATAAACATGGTTGATGACAAAAAACGTGTTGAGTTAGGTAAAAAAAAAAGGCATTATTAACCGTATATTCCTTGGGTAGCATGTTAGTATCCCATTCTGTGCCCTTTTCTAACCTTTAAAGGCCCAAACACATCCATCTGGCCCATTGTCAAGCAACACATGGGTGTGAATGAGTCCTAATTCTCTCCACTGTTGTTTTTACATACTGTAACACACCAACAAGGTCAACAAGTTTAAGGCGATATAGTCAGAAAGGCCAGCCATAAGTCACCACAATTCTTTTTGCATTATATATGTAGACACTCATTGAACCAAAAAAAACCCCCATATGAACCAGTTAGTATTAATGTAGCACTCTCCCCGACCTCCAGAAGCCTGGTAGTGACCCCTAGAGTCAGGGAGGGCTGACATTCCTCCTCAGGGTGCAGGTCACTAGGCATGATGGGTGTAGTGCAAGGTGGAAAGATGGGCGCCATTCACTTTTTAAAATCAACAAATAGAGTTTTATTTCTCTTAACAGGAAATGTGGGAGAGAGGGATAGGGCACAGGACACCCTTAGGCAAATGCAATAGCATCTTGGCAGACTCCTTGGACAAAAATAGAACTAGGCTGACAGCAATACAGAAAAAAGGGTCTTTGAGCTGAATGCAGCAATCTGTATTTCAATCTGTATATAGCAACTGCTGTCTCCTATAGAAACAACTTTACTCACAGTATCCCACTGTAGATCCTCAAGCTTAGCTCACAGCTACCCGCTGGATTCCTCAAGCTTTGCTCACAGCTACCCGCTGGATTCCTCAAGCTTTGCTCACATCTACCCGCTGCACTTCTTCAAGCTTTACTTACAGCTACCCTCTGTACTTCTTGGATGAGCTCTCTCCTGAAGCTTTCCCAGCCACTTCACAGTCCCTGGCTGATGAAGAGTCTCCTCTGGTAACCCTTCAGAACTCCATCCCTTTACACCTGTCTCCGGCAACAAGAGTGGTTGACCCTCTGGCAACTTCTTCTCCCTTGCTTCCTGGCAGTGATCAGGCTCCCCTCAGGCTTTACACGTGGTTAGGCACCAGGCTTCAGGCCTACACCTTGGCTGCTGCTCCACACACACCTACCCAGGCCGTAGCCCGGGTGGAAATAACTCATATAATCTGACTCTCTCCAAATAAATAGCCTCTCCCAGCAGCCTCTATGGCCCAAAGAAACTCCTGTTGATTGGCTGCGAAAAGTATATTCACTCATAACCTGAATTGACTGTAATCTATCATACTAATGCAAAAGTTAACAGTGCCACCTATTGACAAAGAGAGAAATCACAGTTAAACCCAAGCTTAGGAGAAACCCATTTGATCAAAGACTACAAATTAGCCAGGCTAATTACCACCTAGCACTAAATTTAGCTTACCACCTAGCACTAAATTTAGCTAACTAAATTTACTAGCAGCCCTGTTTAGGACAAGGATGCTGCATTAAGATAACTGCAGTTGGCTTGGTTTATGTTTTTGTTTCTTTATACTGCATTCGGCATTATTGAATAACTTCCCATACCATTCTACACCCTTCCTCTTATAGCCTCAAAATCAATCTAACAATGGTTTAAGGCTCCTATATCAATCCATCCTCTTTCTCATTTTATAACTGTAACTTAATCATGTTTCTTCTTTCTTCAGTCCTCTTTTCCTATTTCCATATTTATCTCTTCATATCCCCCATCCTTCATCTCCTCAACCTTGAATCCTTGTATTTCTCTCTCCCTGCAGACCCACATATACCACTTTCATTTATTTCTATTTCTATTTTGGTCTTCATTTCCCTTGCACGTGTATCCCACAATCTTTCATATCACAATCCTCTCTGTTCCCTCTTCATTGCCGCCGCTTGTCTTGTATTCTTACAGTTCGTACCAAGCCATGCATGGGTTGACCTGATGATTAATCAGGATGTTTGGTGTTCTAGAGCTAAGCAAAATGTGACCATGACCATTTGGCTTTTTTTGGTTCCCATAGAAAGGAACTTTGAGTAGAAGACTCATGGCAAAATCTTACGTAATTGCCATCTGACAATTTCCTAATGATGATCATCTGGTCATCCCTGGCAAGATGCTGAATGGCGGCATGTACACGTTTCAGTTTCTTGCCTGACAGTTCTAGAACAGCCTAACTGATGCCTGGAATCCTAATATGTCTAGTTATTTTTATCCATTTACTTCTCATTTCTAGCAGCCTTCATCTTTATTTTAACCCCTTATTTCATCTCTCTCCTTTAAAGTGTGTTCTCTCTCCACTGTGGGCTTTTCTATCTTTTTATATACTCCTTAATCTTACAATCTCATGCCCTTTGGGCACACCTTTCTTCTCTCCCCTCTTGAGCGTTCTCCTTTTACCTCTTGTATGGCTCTCTCAATAGTCTGAGGTGGATAGGGCACTTGGAAAGAATGACAGGAAATACAGTCTGCTGATTATTGGTGCTGTGAGTGTTCAGAGTGGAGCTCTCCGTGGCGAGAACTTGTGTTAATCCTTCAACCCACTAATGTGTCCCCTTTGTTGCAGAGTGTCCTCGACACTGAAACAACTCCTATTTCGGAAAATAAAATGTCCTAATATTTAAAGTGTATACCCAAATATGTAGATCAGAAATGTTCCTGTAATGTGAAAAAGTTTATACTTCCCTCTTTCAAATAAAGCCCAACTCCAGGAATTAGACAAAATCTATCCTTGCAAAAGGACCCTCCTATGTTGCAAGGGTTAACTGCGGGTTCAGTCTAGGGGTGCAGGAATAAGGAGTAACGCTTCCAATAATTCTCAAACAGGGTCCCTCCAGCAGTGTGACTGATTCTGCAAAACGTTTCCTCTGAGGTGCTCCCAACGGCAGTTGCATTCCTGATAATGCAGAGGGACCAGCCAGAGGCAAAAGTGCAAGAGGGAGAGGAGGAGAGCACTGGACCAGCTGGAATGGGGGTAAGGTACACTATATTGTCAAAAGTATTGGGACAGACGCCTTTAAACATACATGAACTTTAATGGCATCCCAGTAGCGTTCAATATTGAGTTGGCACTCTTCTAGGGAGGCTTTCCATAAGGTTTAGGAGTGTGTCTATGGGAATGTTTGACCATACTTCCAGAAGCGCATTTGTGAGGTTAGGCACTGATGTGCATGTATGGAAGAACAGTGAGTTTGGCAAGTTAAGTCAAATGGGGATTTATTAAAAGCATCAGCCAAATGGCTACTCACCCTGCCGAAACATCGCTAAACCCGTTATGACACATCCTGGGGCTCCCCTGAGTGACCATGTTTGACTTAGCACTCCACAACTGGCTTTGCTACAGAGAGGTACTACAGAAACCAAGCTCCCTGATATATGGAACCTTTTCATCTAACACAATCAACTTAAGTTATTTAAATATCACGCCTGCCAAATACTGGTCTTTTTATAAATACACCAGGCCATCCCATAGAGGATATCTGAGCAGTACTGACAATTATGTGTTAGGACCCCGGCCAGCACTGGGAAAGCGATTTCTCACAGCCAGATGCAAACAATGTGATGCAGTCCCTCCCTGAGGAAGACTTTATGCTTACAATAAGTTGAAACGCGTTGGAAATCTGCTATCAGGACGCCTCACACCTATCGGGGGTGATATCTGTCAAATTAGCAGTAGGATGCATCATATACAGTCACATGTTTGATATATTTTATTATTTTCAATTATAGATCAATGTGTATGCCAATGTATATTTATTTTGTTTTTGTATAAATAAACTATCTTTTAATGATATTTTCAACACTTCGAATCATTACATTGCCCTTAAAATCCCACTTTTTGAGGTACTTTTCTAGTTTTAAATTGTTTGACTTAGCTTGCTACACTTAGTCTGGCGCACCTTGCTGTTCTTTCATTTGTCTTCCAGAGAATTGCTTCACTCTCAAGGGAGCTGCCACTAGTGTTGTTATAGCACTCCATGGACTTTATGAACTTTGTTTTTTTACAATTTGTATCTGATTCATGCAGGATTTTTTATGTATGTTTTTTTACACAATTTTTATTGATCACGGTGTACCAATGTTTACACCATTCCATTTATTTTTTTACTGACGTGGACGAGAAGACCTGGCTCACAGTCTCTGCTCTAATTCATCCCAAAGGTGTTCTATCGGGTTGAGGTCAGGACTCTGTTCTGGCCAGTCAAGTTTCTCCACCCCAAACTCGCTCATCCATGAATTTATGGACCTTGCTTTGTGCACTGGTCCAAATCATTTGGTGGAGGGGGAATTAGGGTGTGGGGTTGTTTTTCAGGGGTTGGGCTTGGCCCCTTAGTTCCAGTGAAGGGAACTCTTAAGGCGTCAGCATACCAAGACAAAAAAAAAAAAAAATTTCATGCTCCCAACTTTGTGGGAACAGTTTGGGGATGGCCCTTTACTGTTCCAACATGACTGTGCACCAGTGCACAAAGCAAGGTCCATAAAGACATGGAGGAGCAAGTTTGTGGTGCAGGAACTTGACTGGCCTGCACAGAGTCCTGACCTCAACCCGATAGAACACCTTTGGGATGAATTAGAGCAGAGACTGCGAGCCAGGCCTTCTCGTCCAACATAAGTGCCTAACCTCACAAATGCACTTCTGGAAGAATGGTTAAACATTCCCATATACACACTCCTAAACCTTGTGCACAGCCTTCCCAGAAGAGTTGAAGTTTTTATAGCTGTAAAGGGTGGGCCAACTCAGTATTAAACCCTATGGACTAAGACTGGGATCCTATTAAAGTTTATGTGCGTGTAAAGGCAGGTGTCCCAATACTTTTGGTAATATAGTGTAAGTAAATCAGCCTCTTCAGCTCCCACTAGACCTAACGAGCATTTACCCCTTGCAGTGTGGGGAGGATCCACTGTAAGGGTAGATTTTGTCTAATTCCTACAGTTGGGCTTTAAATCATTTCTGGTGACCCCACCAGCAAAGTATAACTACAGGCACCTCCTTTCCAAAAGTGACAATGCTTTCTCATATCAGCTGTCGCATTTCATATTGTTTTTTCACACTTGTGCGACTTGGGACTGCAAAGTCGCAAGACAAGTCATACCTCATGATTTCCAATGAGTACTTATCTCTGCGACTGCAAGTCACAGCAACTTCAAAATAGTCCCTGTACTACTTTGGTCCGACTTTGATGCGACTTGAGGTCCATAGACCTCAAGATTACACAGGCATTGCTTCAAGTCGCATCAAAGTCACAGCAAAAATCATGGCAAAGTCGTGCGACTTTTAGGTCGCCAGAAGTGTGAAAGAGGCCTAAGGCCTCATGCACAATGGTTTATTGTAAATACTGTTTCCTTGAGAAAATCAGCGTTAAAAACTCACCTATGCTGCGTTTTTTGTTTTCAAACCAGTTTAGGCAAGTGAAAATAAAATAAAATAATGAAATGTTGAGGTGCTAAATGTTTAGCCGCATCTGGCATTTTTCATTCCCAAAAGCTCCTCGCCTGAACATCTTTCTTCTGCGTTCAGGAGAAGGAGCTTTGACTGCCTCTAAACTCTTCTGCTACTAAACTCCTCTAAAATCCTATGTGTGCATGAGTACATACGCTTTTATTGAGGTGCATTCAGGGGCTTAGGCAAAAAATGCCAAAAGACCCAAAAATGCCAGTTTAGGAGCAGGATGAGGCCATTACAGTTAGCCGACTCCAGTAATCAGTTAACACTTGACCTTCTTGACCTTCCCCCCAAAACTTAACCCTAAACCTGAACCTTAAGGTCACCCTCTCTCCAATTTCTGATCTTACAACTAATTTAACATAAGCTCGGAACTATGTCCTAATACTAAACAAAGCCCTTGTACTTTATATTCTCGCTGCCTGTTTCTAGAGCTGCCATGCTGAATCCTCAATAAACTTGTGCCAACATATATATTACCCAAGTCCTGGGCACTCTGGCATGTAGATTTTAATACTTTCTAGCAGTGATGAGCACCACTTTGTCTCTACCCCCTGCTTATTAATATTGATCAGTGAAGGTCATCATGGCTGACCTAAATTTGAAAGCTGCAGTGTCTAGGGCTATGAACCATCCTGAGCTTGGCTTACTATATGGTGAGTCACTGGACTAGAACCAACATTAAGGCAATGTAATTGGGACTCCCAGCCTGAACACTGGTTTCAGCTCTGTGACTGAAAAAGTACTGAAACCAGGAGCAGGATGAGAGGCCTGGAGCCTACGTCTTTGAAAAAATTGTTAGTCATGGCAGACCCATATTTCTGTCTTCAGAGATCTCTTTCAAGAACTTTGAAGAGATTAATTCCATGGGAAACAGAAGGTCTGCTTTTCGACAGTCCCTGCACCCCAACATTAATTGCTTTCAAAACCCAAACAACAAGCCATTTGCCAAAAAAATAAAAACCTCAGCTGTGGCTCCCAGCACCTCTGGGAGGCATGAGTGACATCATTGTATTAAGAGAGGTATAGACTCCAGAGAGAGAGAGATATCATTTTGCCCCTGTACAAATCATTAGTAAGACCTCATCTAAAATATGCAGTTCATTTTTGGGCACCAGTTCGCAAAAAGGATATCGGGGAACTGGAGAAAGTGCAGAGAAGAGCAACCAAACTGATAAGAGGCATGGAGGAGCTCAGTTATGAGGAAAGATTAGAGGAACTGAATGTATTCTCTCTTGAGAAGAGGAGATTAAGAGGAATATGATCAACATGTACAAATACATAAGTGATCCATATAGTGAACTTGGTGTTGAGTTATTCACTTTAAGGTCATCACAGAGGATAAGGGGGGACTCTTTACATCTGGAGGAAAAGAGATTTCATCTTCAAATACAGAAAGGTTTCTTTACAGTAAGAGATGTGAAAATGTGGAATAGACTCCCTCAAGAGCTGGTTCTGTTCAGACTGCTTTAAAAAAGGCCTGGATTTTTTTCCTAAATGTACATAATATAACTAGATAATGACATTTATAGGTAAAGTTGATCCAGGGAATATCCAATTGCCTCTTGGGGGAACAATTTTTCCCTGCTGGAGCAAATTGGATCATGCTTTGGTTTTTTTGCCTTCCTCTAGATCAGTGGTCCTCAACCTTCCTAGTGCCGTGACCCCTTGATAAAATTTCCCAAGTTGTGGGGGCCCCTAACAGTAAAATTATTTTCGTAGCGTGGGTTGTCAGCACCCAAGGCAATACAAGTAATTTGCGCCTCTAACCCACGGACGTTTAGCGCTCTGAGTCCTTTCCACTCATACAGTATTTAAACCCCCTATGGTACATTTTAGGATGTATCACTCTTTCTTGTTGTTCTCCTTTCTTTCCCTTTTATCTCTCTATCCTAATTTCTTGTTTTTTTTCTCCATCCCTCTCTCTAGCCGTCTTTCTTATTATTTCTCTCCCTTTTTCTTTGTTCCTCCTCCCCCCCTTTTCCTCTCCCTTCCATGTATTCTCTATTTTTATTCCTTCTCTTACTCCTTGGTGTGGGGGGGTGGGGGGGGTGGGCGGGGATAGGATAAGTGGCAGTGCTGGCGCGGAGTTGGGATGAGTGGCAGTGCTGGGGGGATTTCTGATCAGCCAACTTAGGTGCTCTTGATCAAGGTCATCTGCTGATCTGAAAACTGTAGTGGGGACTTTTAATGGCAACTATAATCACAGGTAGTGTTACTCACTGGGTCTCCGACTTCGTGGTGTCTCGTAGCAGTGACACCCATGCTGAAATTAGCCCCTCCCACTTTACATTCCTCACCAGTCAGCTGACCTCTAGTCTCTGCCCCCCAGCCATGGAACCGAATGGACGACTGCGAAGAGGCCAGGGACAGCCCTGCTGGGCAGCTGCAGAAAGGTTGGGAGAGCGGTGCAGGATTCAGGAACAGCCCAGGATTCGGTGACCCCTGGCAAATCCTCATTCGACCCCCGAGGGGGTCCCGACCCCCAGGTTGAGAACCACTGCTCTAGATCAACTGTGGGAAAGGGATTGTGTATATAAGATTGTCATTTTTTTTTTCTCTTTTACTGGTTGAACTAGATGGACTTATATCATTTTTTCAACCAGACTAACAATGTAACTATTCCTTCAGACTATATATATAGCGCTGACCTTTGACATTAGTGCTTAACACACAAACATGCATATTTTTTATTAAATATCTGTGCAAAACAATAAAGTGCTTATCCAAAAATAGTCTGTGATAAAGTGTCCAACCAATCCTCAGAAGTCCTCCAATAAAGTGTCACAGTGCTATACAGTACATATAATAAAGAAGTGCTATAATAGTTCATGATCAATCTTCAACCTTTGGATATCTTTATAACATATCTTTATAACCATGTTACTTTGGAAGAGCTGGGATCTGAAAATCCTACGACAATGCACCCGAGCCGAATGCAAAAGTGTTTATAGGATAAGTGCCAAGAGACAACAAATAATATACCCCTTCCTAGAGCTTTATCAAAAGCAAACAATTTTTTTGTGAGAAATATGGATTTTCTTGGTACCGTCATGGACAACTCATGTAACATATCAGTTAAAATCATACAAAGGCTTTATTGGAAACAGTCAGTTAGACAAATTCAACACTAAAAGTATCACAAAGGTAAATGCTCATACAAATACATGAAGCTCCCTAAATAACTGAAACGCTGTTTCTGTGTTCAAGCATAAGCCAAAATTAAATGTATATTATGGATTCCTCAAATCATAACATTCAGGAAAATGCGGACAGTTGATATTCCTCAACATGTTTTACGGTATACACTGCTTCCTCAGGATTTAGGGAGCAAAGATTACTGGGAACACTGGACACTAGACATGTGCACAACAAAAAATGTTGTTTTGTTTACATTTCCGTTGATTCGTAATGATTCATAATTTCGTAAGACGCGAGGCTTCATATTCGGACTCGTTCGTATTTTCGTAACAGTTATGCCGCGTACACACGGTCGGACTTTTCAGCTACAAAAGTCCGACAGCCTGTCCGACAGACTTTCGACGGACTTTTGGCGGACTTTCGACGGACTTGCAGCGGACTTTCTAACGAACAGACTTGCCTACACACGATCACACAAAAGTCCGTCGAATTCTTACGTGATGACGTACACCGGACTAAAATAAGGAAGTTCATAGCCAGTAGCCAATAGCTGCCCTAGCGTGGGTTTTTGTCCGTCGGACTAGCATACAGACGAGCGGATTTTTCGACCGGACTCGAGTCCGTCGGAAAGATTTGAAGCATGTTTCAAATCTAAAGTACGTCGGATTTGAGGCTAAAAAAGTCAGTTGAAAGTCCGGAGAAGCCCACACACGATCGGATTACCAGCCAGCTTTAGTCCGTCAGCGTCTGTTGGACTTTTGTAGACGAAAAGTCCGACCGTGTGTACGCGGCATTATATTTTCATTGATACGGAATGATTCGTAATTCCGTCTAATTTTCTTTGATTCAAATTTTTAAAAAAATGTTGTTATATAATAATTTTCGTTTATTCGGTACACTACTCGTAATTTAGTAATTGTTACTTTTGTGAGATTGCCTTTTTCGTTGATTCGTACTTTCGTAGGAAATAAAGAATAATAATCCTATTCTTGCTTTTCTAATAAGTCCTGTACTTACTCCAGTCCACTCCCTCAGTCATGAGACCTGACTCAGTCTCCTCCTCAACTGAATCTAAAAAGATTCAGGAATGCAGTGTGACTCAGACACAAAAGGGATAAGCTGATTGGCTAAAGATATTAAGTAAGATACAATCACTCACTACACTGCCCATTCGAAAGAACGATTTGAGAATACGAAATTACGAACATACGAAATTACGAACATACATATTAAGATACACTTACACTGTCCATTCAAAAGAAAGATTTGAGAACACGAACAAACAAAATTACGAACAGACGCAGAAACTAAATTAAGAACACACACGAATGAAAATACAAACATACGAAATTATGAACAGACAAAGGATTGAAAATACGAAATGTAAATCATTCGTTATAGATGTCATTTTCGTTCTTTTACTTTTTCGGAGTTTCATATTTTTCGTAAGTTTGACCATTCCTAAGTTCGTATTTTCGCGTGTTCGTTATTTTGCTTATTCGTAATTTCGTAATTTTCCTTTTTTGGTTCTTTCAGCTATTCGGATGTTCGAATTGATCCAAATGCTAACAAATACGAAAATCCATTCGTTACAAACCGAATCGCACATGTCTACTGGACACATCAGCCCGGCCAGAGAAGTAGAAGCAGAGGAACAGAACCCTCACCAGGTGGACATGGGAGCAGTTTGAGCAGAATAAAAACAATAATGGAAAACCAAAAACAAGCAGTGGGATCATAGGCTAAACTCACAACTCCTCTTTAGAAAAACTGCAGCATGGGGATGTACAAAGTACTGAAAAATGGGTGACAAAGGAGGCATCAGGCTTAACGTCATGAAATCCAGTCCCACCAGGTGTCGTCTGCCCTTCCCAGGCAGAAAAGTGCATTTTTGCAGGATTTCAAGCTCCCAGCTGAGCTTAAAGGCATGGTAATGCCACCTGTGCCTCCTGGAAGTGCCAGAGGCTATGGCTGAATTTTGTATATTTTTGGAGAAAGATTCTGTTGTATATTTTTGGAGAAACATTGTGAAATTTAAAAGCCATTTGTGTTGGGGGCTGTAAGAAAGGGGACCTTCTGTTTGCCATGGAAGGTCCACTTTAAGTGAAAGAGGCTTTAGACTGTTACTCACAAAGTCTACATTTCCCTTATCTCATTTTGAACACTTCAGAAATATTTCACCGGGGATACAGCATTGTAGCAAATACTATAGTTGCAGGGATTATTCTTATAATCAACAAAGTGCTTTAGAATCCTGGAATTATGTGGACGCAGTTGTCAGTAAATGTAATGCTCTGCTTTGTAGAGTTATTTGACATATGTGTTATAGAGACCTCCATTCTCTTTTCTGCCTTGTCCTCCATCTTCTTTTCTTCTCATCTGTCTCATTGTTTCCTTTCTTTATTCTTTATCTGTTTACTCTCCTGTGCTCTTCTCTTTCCCATCTATTTTTTTTTCTTTTTTCTTTTTCCCGGAGCTCTCTCCCTATATCTTTTATTCTCTTGATCGCTGGAACTCCCATTCTTCTTCCTCATATTCTTTGTTCTTTGTGTTTCTTGTGTTTTCTCCTTTTTCTGTCTTCTCTCGAATATATTCTGAGCTTTCTGTTATCTTCTCTCTTGTTTCCTCCGAAGCCCTGTCTTCACTCCCCTGCTACAGTTTGCTTTTCCTCTTCTGTCTTTACATAATTATGTGGTGCTCTGTGGTACCTTCCTAGCCCAAAGACTTGTAATGTACATCTATATTAAACTGAACACTACCAATACAGTAATAATACTACAGATGACATGCATTCTGTGACAACTAGCACTTTCAGTTTTTGTTTAAAGTATTCTTCTTGCTTTTGGATATAGTATAACACATGTCTAGGAGCACATTATGAACTCGGAGAGATTCAGCCACTAAACCAATGTCTCATTAACAGGGATTGGTCTGATATAGACCAGCAAAACAGAACAGAACACATATATGGTGTGTATATATAGATATAGATCTATATCTATAGATATAGATCTATATATCTATATCTATATATATATATATCTATATATAGATATATATATAGATATAGAGATATAGATATATAGATATAGATATAGATATATATATATATCTATATATATATATACCATATATACACTCACTGGCCACTTTATTAGGTACACCTTGTGCTTGTGGACCCCCTTTTGCCTTCAGAACTGCCTTAATTTTTTTCATGGCATAGATTCAAGAAGGTGTTGGAAACATTCCTCAAAGATTTAGTCCATTGTGACATGATATCATCACGCAGTTGCTGCAGATTTGTCGGCTGCACATCCATATCCATTCCACCACATCCCAAAAGTGCTCTATTGGATGAGATCTGGTGACTGTGGAGGACATTGGAGTACAGGGACCTCATTGTCATGTTCAAGAAACCAGTGGTGAGATGATTTGATCTTTGTGACATGGTGCATTATCCTGCTGGAAGGAGCCATCAGAAGATGGGTACACTGTAGTCATAAAGGGATGGACACGGTCAGCAACAATACTCAGGTAGGCCGTTGGGTTTAAATGATGCTCAATTGGTACTAAGGGGCCCAAAGTGTGCCAAGAAAATACACCATTACACCACCAGCCTGAACCATTGATACAAGGCAGGATGGATCCATGCTTTCATGTTGTTTACATCAAATTCTGACTCTACCATCTGAATGTTGCAGCTGAAATCGAGACTCATCAGACCAGGCAATATTTTTCCAATCTTCTATTGTCCAATTTTGATGAGTCTGTGTGAATTGTAGCCTCAGTTTCCTGTTCTTAGCTGACAGGAGTGGCACCCGGGGTGGTCTTCTGCTGCTGTATAAAGTGCAAATAATTATTGCGCTACCCTGTGAGGACAAAGAAGGTGAGCTGCTACATACGAATGTGACAAAAATTCATGGGTGAAAGTGGATGGAAATGTAGCGCTAATATGGAAAACAGTAATGATTAAACTGTGAAAATTCATACATAAAAATATGTAAGTCCCAACTGTGTGAAAGTGAAGGGGCAACTAATAAGTCCCAAGTGAGTCAGTCCAAACAAATGGCGAATTCACCACAAACAAATGGTTGTTCATATGGGGAAGAAATAGAAAGCTGAATGGTATGACATCCGCAGAACAATGACATCCAAAATGGAATAAGAATGGTTACTCTTACCGGAACCAGTGGACCTGGAGGTCAGTGACACCAGGTCAATCAAGCATAGATATCCCGATCAACGGTTCAGCAAGAACGGTCCAAGGGGTCCTCGAGGGTCCAGAGGTCTCTCGGTGGGGTCTTGATGGTAAAGACAGCCAAAGAGCCGTGAATGACCAGATGGAAGGGTCAGGCAGGCTCACGATACAGGGGATATGCAAAAAAAAGAAGAGGACTTCCAATGGTGCAGATCAAAAAGATGGGTTTTTTATTTTCCATAAAAACCAACATACATGTTAAAAATGTGATCACGGATAAAAAGCAGGGGAGCGGGGAGTGGTGAAACTAAGCTCGGTAATCCCGCGCATGCGCATTAATAATATAACCAAGCCTCTTCTTCGTTTCCGGTTACTACGGAAAGGAGGCATAGCGACTCACAACTTGCTCGCGCCGTCTGTCTCTCCTTCACCCTGTGATGTACGAGTCACAAGGTTACCATGATCCTCTTGGGGATGAAAATTCAGAGGAAGCATCACGGGATGTCGGGGCTGACGTCTACAAGAGGAAATGACGCAGCCACGACATAGACACAGAATGTTTCTGGCAGGGTCTCGGCTTGCCGGAATTATCGAGGATATGGCACATGCACGTTAGACATAATCACTGTGCAATATATCGATAAGTCGGAAAGGAAGCAGGTAGGTAAAAAATAAATAATGGCAATACATTGGTATTATTATAATACTGTATAAAATGAAATCATAAAGTCATAATTTTGAGTATACAACCGCTTTAAGGGCATAAATCACAAAACGAATAACGAAACGAGTTGTTCCTAAGAATTACAGGCCTAAAATATAAAACGCCAAATTTCCATGCAAAATAATTGTACCGCTTTCAGCATCAAAAATCTGAAATAATCATACCGCCAGGGAGGTCAAGAATGAAGCTGTAAAGGGCTGGTGCAGACTGCCCCTGAACCCACTCACACTCCTGTAGCAAATGATGCAAGTCTGGAAAAAAGTGTCGCATACCGTCAAGAGTCCACCACCATATCTTACATCACAGTGCACCCCCTTGTGTTCCTGCTGGGAAGAAACTGGAGGCAGAGCAGGGAAGCAGAAAATGCAGGGTCTGGAGGAGGACCAGATGTGGGCTGGAGTATCAGGGAATTTAGTAGACCAGACTGTGTGGACTGCACAGAAGAAACCAGAAACACAGGTAAGTGAAAAATAATGGTGTTTATTAAATGGGTGACAAATAAATGAAATATAAACAGTGCAAACCAACCACAGACCCACAAACAAATGGTATATACAAATGGATGGGAAATACCGTAATCGTAACAAAAGCCAGGCCAAGGTCATACACAAGGAGGTCAGTCAGATGGGAAAGGAGGGGGAACCAACAGGACAGGGAGAGGATGGATGGATAGGCTGCAGGGCAGGGATCCAGGGAAATCAGGAAACAGGAGGGACAGGTCCAGGATGGGCTCAGAATAGGGATCGGATCAGGTCAGGACAGATGCAGGCTCAAGGTCAAAATAACAGGCAGCAAGATCAGGGCACAGGGAGAGAGACACCAAGGCAAGGATGTGAGGGCTTGCTGGGTATTTATCAGACTGCAGTGATTTGACCTCACGTTACACCTGAGCACAGAGGGTGCTGTCTGCTCCACACTGCCGGAATACACCCGCTGGTGGACACCGGTACTACGGCCCAAGGATGCAACAGTGCCACCAGCAGGTGAGTCCTCTTATTACAGGTCTTAGGTGTTGGAAGACACCCTGTCACGACTAATACTCACCGAGGCCAAGATGCCGAGAGCGGCTCACCCTTACGACCACGCGCACCCAGACCCCTGGAGTTGATACAGGGCACAGGGGGCACGGGCTTCCGGTATGCAGGAGATCCGTAGGTGGGAGTGCAGGACAGGTCACAGACTAAGTTGCAGGCTGGAGATGCGCCGGCAAGGGCCGTGCAGAACCGGGGAACTGAGGCACTGGAAGTCCCTTAAAAAAGGCAGATGTTAGGACCGGGTAATCAGGCAGAGCAAGTCCGTTAAAACAGGCAGAGGTCAGAACCGGGTAATCAGGCAGAGCAAGTCCGTTAGGCAGGCAGAGGTCAGAACCGGGTAATCAGGCAGAGCAAGTCCGTTAGGCAGGCAGAGGTCAGAACCGGGTAATCAGGCTGAGAAAGTCCGTTAGGCAGGCAGAGGTCAGAACCGAGTAATCAGGCAGAGCAAGTCCGTTAGGCAGGCAGAGGTCAGAGGGGTATCAGGCAGACAGCGGTATCAGTATTCCTTAGCCAGGGGTTCAGCACAGGTAACAGTAGGTAACTCGGGATTTTACAGGGACACAGGAGACAGGAGAGCTGACGACGAACCAGCAACCCGACTGGGCGCTGGAGTCGTCAGAAATAGCCTCCCCCCCGGCGAGCGCGTCAGCGTGCGCGCTACCGGGTACCCGCACGGGCGATGGCGCGCACACGGGGACCGCCATGCACCCGCACGCGCTGCACCATCGGGCCGTGGACGGGTGTGCGGCGAAGCGCCGGTCCACTGCGCATGCGCCCTGGAGCCCGGCGAGCGGAGGCGAGTGAAGTCTCCTGACAGTGCCCCCCTCCTAAGGGCAGACACTGGATGCCCAGGCTAGACATCAATTCAGGGTGATCTCAGTGGAAGGCTTGAATCAGGCGTGGTGCATGAAGGTTCCTAGCGGGTTCCCAAGAATTGTCTTCGGGTGGGTAGCCCTTCCACTGGATCAGGTACTGCAGCTGCCTGCCCTTCTTTCTACAGTTCAGGATGGATTCCACCTCAAACTCATTTTCGCCATCCACCCTGATCGGCGGAGGAGGAAGTTCTCCTCTTCCCGAAAAAGGGCTGGGCACAACAGGCTTCAACAAGGACAAATGAAAAACAGGATGAATCCGGTATGTCTTAGGTAGTGCTAGCTCAACAGCCACAGGGTTAATGATTCTCTTGACCTGGAAAGGACCGATGAACTTGGGTCCGAGTTTTCGAGATGGCAAGGGTAATTTAAGGTTAGTGGTGGATAGCCAGACCTCCTCTCCTTAATCAAACTTTGGATTCTCCCTCCTGCCCCGATTGTACTGTTTCTTGTAATCCTCTTGTGCCTTGTGTAACATGTCTTGTATTTTCTGAAAGTTGGATTGCAACGAGGTTATCCTGTCTTAAACTGCAGGAACTGTCATTTCAGGGATGTCATTAGAAAGAAACGTAGGGTGGAACCCACAATTTGCCCAGAAGGGTGTTTGGTTGGTAGAGGCATGAACCGAATTGTTATAGGCAAATTCAGCGTACGGGAGAAGGCTTGCCCAATCGTCCTGAGAACCTGAGCAGAAGCAACGGAGGTATTGCTCCAAAGTTTGGTTTGTCTCCTCCATTTGGCCGTTGCTTTGAGGGTGATACGCTGAGGAGAGGCAGACTTTGATATCAAGGGTCTTGCAGAGTTCCTTCCAGAATTTGGATGTAAATTGCACGCCCCTATCCGACACAATGCTCTTCGGTACACCATGGAGCCTAACGATCTCTTTCAAAAAGATATTGGCTGTGTCTACAGCAGAAGGAGTGCCCCTCATGGGTAAGAAATGGGCCATCTTGGAGAGGCGATCGATAACAACAAAAATGGTGGTAAAACTCTCTGAGGCTGGCAAATCAACAATAAAATCCATGGACACATCGGCCCGTGGCCGTTCCGGGATAGGCAGAGGTTTGAGCAAGCCCCAGGACTTGGCGTTTTGGCCCTTGTTCCGTTGGCACAGAGGGCAGGGCGCCACGTTCTCTTTACAATCCCGTCTCCACACAGGCCACCAGAAGGAGCGAGAAATCAGCTCAGACGTCTTCTTTATCCCGAAATGCCCCGCCAATTTATGGTCGTGACACATTTTAAGGGTTAGTGGCCGTGTCTCTTGCGGTACAAAAATTTTTCCCCGAATCCAAAAAAGATCCTCATATTTCTTCAAGGAATGTACCTCTGGTTCTGTACACAAGTTAGATGAGGACCTGATGGATAATATTAGGTCCGCCTGAGTCAGTCCAAGAAAGTTTTGTGGAGAGAGGATAGTGCTCGGTTCCGATGTTTGGGAGTCTGCGGAGAACATCCGAGAGAGTGCGTCTGCCTTTCCGTTTTTTGCACCAGGTCTGTAGGATATGTGGAAGTTAAAACGGGAAAAGAAAAGAGCCCAACGGGCCTGTCGGGGTTTTAGTCGTTTTGCTGTTCAGAGGTATTCTAGATTCTTGTGATCTGTAAAGAGCATGACCGGGTGTACTGCACCTTCCAGCAAATACCTCCATTCCTCCAAAGCGAACTTTATGGCCAGCAGCTCCCTGTCACCCACATCGTAATTGAGTTCCGGCGGGCTGAGTCTCCTGGATGCGAAAGCTACAGGATGTAGAACAGCTTTAGGTCCCTATCTCTGGGAAAGAATTGCTCCAGTTGCGATTTCCGATGCATCCACCTCCAGTACAAATGGTTGAGTCGGGTCAGGATGACGAAGAATCGGGGCAGAACTGAACAACGTCTTCAATTTCAAAAAAGCTTCTTGAGCGGCTTGGGACCACTGAAAGGAACCGTGCTGACGGGTTAGTTGACTAATAGGTACCACAATGGCAGAGAATCCAACAATAAATTTCCGATAGAAGTTGGCAAACCCTATAAACCGCTGCACCCCTCTTTTGTCAGATGGGGCCGGCCATTCCTGAATTGCCTGAATCTTTTGTGGGTCCATTGCGACCCCATTGGTTGAAATGATGAACCCAAGAAATTGTATGGTCGATTTTTTGAATTCACATTTTTCAGCTTTCAGGTATAGCTTGTGCTGTTTGAGTATGGTAAGCACCTTTTTTACATGCCCCTTGTGCATTTCAAGAGTGGAGGAGAAAATAAGAATATCATCCAGGTATACAACAAGGAAGTCATCCAGGTATTCTCGGAATATATCATTCACCAGGTGTTGAAAGGTGGCCGGGGCATTACAGAGTCCGAATGGCATCACTAGGTACTCGAAATGCCCGAACCTGGACCTAAAAGCCGTCTTCCACTCATCCCCAGCCCTGATCCTGACGAGATTTTAGGCACCCCAGAGGTCGAGTTTAGAAAACACTTTAGCTGATCGGAACCGTTGAAACAGCTCAGGAATGAGCGACAGTAGATACCGGTTTTTGATAGTGATGTTATTGAGCTGCCGATAGTCTACGCATGGCCTCAAAGAACCATCTTTCTTCCCAACAAAAAAGATACCGGCTCCGGCAGGTGAGGACGAGGGACGGACGAAGCCCTTCTTGAGATTATCATCAATATATTGTTTGAGAGCCTTTAGTTCAGTTTCCGAAAGAGGAAATATACGGCCAAACGGAACTTCAGATCCGGGCAGGGGGTCGATCAGACAGTCGTAAGACCGATGAGGTGGTAGGCGATCAGCCATTTGTTTGCTGAAGACTTCTTGAAACTCAAGGTACTCGGAGGGGACATCTTGAAGGCTGCCTGACGGAACAGTAATCGTAGCGCAGACTTTAGGAGCCGTGGGAAGACAATGTTGAGAGCAATACTGAGAGGAGAAAGATACTGCCTTGGTACTCCATTTGATCTGTGGGTCATGAGCCTGTAACCAGGGCAAGCCCAGTATAACAGGAAAGATGGGAGAATGAATAAGGTCTAGCTGTAGAAAATCCTGATGACTGGAATCGGTGGTTACGAGAATAGGTTGGGTTTCCTGGGTGATGGGACTTGAACGAGGAAGGGATCCGTCGGCCAGATGTACCCGTAGACCTTGAGCTTTGGTTTGCAGAGGAATGTTCAGACTGTGGGCCAAGGCAGCATCTATGAAGCAACTGCACACTCCGGAATTAATGATGGCCTGCAAGTGGGTCTCCCCTTCCGGAAGCTGTAGGGAAACAAACAACATCACGTAAGTCTTTGGGATACTGTTGTTTGGACAGTTCATCACATTTGGCTGAGGGAACTTACTAGGCCTTATTGGACAGTTGCGCAGGAAGTGTCCGGCTCCCCCGCAATAGAGGCACAGGTTGGATTGTCGTCTTCGTTGCCTCTCTTCAGAGGTCAGCGGAGCACGGAGCTGCATACGTTCGGCCTCAGGAAGTGATGTAGTAGCAGCTGTCGTTGAGGATGGTGGCTGGGCCGACGGAGGTCTGGGCAGCGTCCAGGCGAGGCGCGGGCCTTGGAAGCGCTCTGAGCGTCGCTCACGCAGTCGCCTGTCCAGTTTCGTGGCTGCTTGGATTAATTCTTTCCATCCTGGCTAATTCATCTTTGAGCAACTCAGGCAAGCCTTGACGGTACTGATAGCGCAGGGCCGGCTCGTTCCAACTTGTGTCGGCCGCCAATTTACGAAATTCCACCGTATAGTCCTCAATTGGTCTTCATCCTTGGGACAGGTGGTGCAGGATGGCTTTAGCTGTAGCCGTACGCTGCGGGTCATCATAGAGCTGGGACATACTCTCAAAAAAGGCATCAATGGTGTTAAGTACTGGGCTGCTCTGTTCCATCAAGCCGTGGGCCCAGGCTTGAGGTTCCTCGGACAATAGAGAGATCGCAAATCCCACCTTAACAATTTCTGATGAAAAGGTTCTGGGCTGGAGAGCGAAGTAGAGGGAGCTCTCCTGTCTCCTGTGTCCCTGTAAAATGATAAATGGTTTTCAACATTTTTTTATGAATAAATAAATGAAAAGTATGGAGTACATTTGTATTCAGCCCCCCTGAGTCAATACTTTGTAGAACCACCTTTCACTGCAATTACAGCTGCAAGTCTTTTGGAGATGTCTCTACCAGCTTTGCACATCTAGAGAGTGAAATTTTTGCCCATTCTTCTTTACAAAATAGCTCAAGCTCTGTCAGATTGGTTGGAGAGCGTCTGTGAACAGCAATTTTCAATTTTAAACAGTGCTCTGTAAGATGTTCAAAGCTTGGGATATTTTTTTATAACCTAACCCTGCTTCAGCCCAGCTTCAGACTGAGCTGCAGGAATGAAGCCGTGCGAGTTCAGCTGAACTCGCACAATTTCACTCCTGCATGTCAGTCCTGATTTCCGCAGTGATTTCAGAGACATCTGTGCAGGTTTCTGCACAGATGTGAATGTAAATCGCAGCCCGAAATTGCAAAAAGTAGTACAGGAACTACTTTTTGAAATCGGTGCAGCGCCGCAGATGCGGCGTCACACCGATTAGGACGGTGCCATTGATGGCAATTGCCGCCGATTTGACATGTCAAATCGCATGTCAAAACGGTCCAGTGTGAACCAGGGCTTATACTGAGATTTAATTCCACCCAGGTGGACTCTATTTACTAATTAGGTGACTTCTGAAGGCAATTAGTTCCACTAGATCAGTGGTTCTCAACCTGGGGGTCGGATGATGATTTGCCAGGGGTCACCAAATCCTGGGCTGTTCCTGAAGCCCACACCACTCTCCCAGCCTTTTCCCGGCCGCCCAGCAGGACTGTTCCTGGAGCCCGCAGCCATCCACTCAGCCTCTTCGCAGCTGCCCATTCAGTTCACGGCATGGGTGGGGGGCATAGATTAGAGGTCAGCTGACTGGTGAGGAATGTGAAGTGGGGGGGACTGGAGGAGACCCTATCTCCTGATTTTGGCATATGTACCATGTACCATAGGGGGTTTTAATACTGTACGAGTGGAAGGGGCTCAGGGAGCGCTAAATGTCCGTGGGTTAGGGACGCAAATTACTTGTCTTGCCTTGGGTGCTGACAACCCACGCTACAAAAATAATTTTACTGCTAGGGGTCCCCACAACTTGGGAAATTTTATTTAAGGGGTCATGGCACTAGAAGGTTGAGAACCACTGCACTAGATTTTAGTTAGGGGTATCGGAGTAAAGGGGGGCTGAATACAAATGCACGCCCCACTTTTCAGATATTTATTTGTAAACATTTTTGACAAACATTTATCATTTTTCTTCCACTTCACAATTATGTGCCACTTTGAGTTGGTCTATCACATAAAATCCCAATAAAATACATTTACATTTTTGGTTATAACATGACAAAATGTGGAAAATGTCAAAGGAAAAAGTATGAATACTTCTTCAAGGCACTGTAGTCTTGTCTTGGGTTCTTTCTTTTTTTATTTCACTTCTCTCTTTTTCAAGCGCTTTCTTTTATTCTTTTGTATTCTTGTATTCTTACATCATTCTCCTCTTCTTTTCTACTTTTATCTTTCAAAACTCTTTCTTTTGGACTAACTTTTTACTTCTCTGTCTTCTCTTGTCTTCATGTTTTTCTCTTGTGCTATTCCATTAACAATTTTCTCTCCTTTATTCCTTTATATTGATTCTTTTCTCCTTTCCGGCTCCCCGGTTTCTTTCTACTTTCTTTTCCCTCCCACTCACATTTTTTTGTCTTCCTTCTCATGCTTTCTTTTCTCTCTGTCTTCGTCTCTCTCTCTCTCCCCTCCTAATTCCTCTCCTCATTATATTCCTACCCCTCACCGTCCCCGCTCTCCCACTCTGTCCCTTCCTCTTTTGCTTTCTGACTGATATATTGTTCCATTAAAGCTTTCACAACCTTTTAAAAAAATAAAATCAGCCGAGAGCGAGCGACGAGGGCTGAATGAAATGAACATGAAAAGATTTTGGATAGCAAAGGAAGTATGAGGATGGAGACAAGAACAGCCAAGTGTCACATAAGAAAAATATATATATTAGCGGCACGATTAGTCATCGCTTACTGGAATAAATCACATTTTAGCTCAGAACTTCTAGGGGAGAATGTCCTCTAGGATGCAGAACCTCCAGGAACATTGTGTGCTTCTCCACCTGCTGCACAAGGAGCAGCAAATTAAGACGTTAGAGCACTTTTAATGAAGCACTCTTAATTAGCATGTAATTGATATTTATTTCATTAGCAGGTTTGCTCCAGTGTAGCTCAAGGTCATGGGTTGATGATTTGCGTGGAACCCTTGAGATATTGTGGATAGTAGAGGTATAAAGAGGAGTCACGACAGCAATTGCACAGAGAGCTACAACTGAGGAAGGGGACATACTGAAAGATATAATAAGTAGGGAATTTGAAAAGGATGGCTGTATAAAGACAGGCTCTAATTAGAGAAAACCTCAAAGCACTAAAGCGGTCTTAATGAATTGCCAATGCCATTGTAGTTATCTCAAGGCTTAAAGTGTCACTAAACCCACATCATAAAAAAAAACTATCAATAAATGGTGTATTACATGCCGTTCATACTCACTTAGTCACTATGGACAGGGGCGGACTGACCATTCGGGCACTCGGGCACTGCCTGAGGGCCCCATGCCACTAAGGAGCCCCATCAGGGTTGCCAGCCTCAATAAAACCAGGGACAGTATGTAAAAATCTGTGTTTTTTTAAAAAAATCCCAAGATTATAGCTGCCCCGCCTCTCCAGTACCTTTTCAGTGTGTGTATGTGTATACTGTGTGTGTATATTGTGTGTCTGTGTGTGTATACTGTATGTGTGTGTGTATACTGTGTGTGTATATTGTGTGTTTGTGTGTGTATACTGTATGTGTGTGTGTGTATACTGTGTGGCCCCATAATCTATTTCCTGGGGTCCCCATAATTTCTTATTGCCCGGGGGGCCCCATAATCTCCTATTGCCCGGGGGCCCCATGAGTTGTCAGTCCGCCCCTGACTATGGAATTCATTTTCTGTATTCTGCATAAAACCTGGTTGATCCCACTGTTCCCTATCTTCCCCTTCTGTATATGTCCCCAATACAGCTTAGAATCTTGCAGAGCATTGTTGGCAGCTCTGCACATGCTCAGTTTTCAGTGATTTTCTATGATGGGCATTTCTTCCCTCTCACATCTGAGCAGCCCATGCAACTATAGAGTCACACATGTGGGCATTTACACAGTGGTAAATGACAGCCCACTCCCTCCCTCCTCCTCCATGCCCACTAACCAGCTAAACACAATGGGAGCGGGATATTACATGTAGATCATCTCCCTCTTACTCTAAGACACAGGTTGGAAGGGAGTGGCACAGCCTGTGACTGGCATAAATCCGCCAACACCATGTTATTGCCAAAAAATAATAAAGATTTTAAATCAAATATATATTGTTATAAAAATTCAAAACAGTTTTTTATATTAATTATTTATTCTTACCCTGTATTCCAAAGGCTGTTTTTTATTTATTTTGTGGTCATGTGACCAGCAGCAAAGGACTAGAAGCTCCTCCTGTTTATGTTTCCCTGCAGACAGAGTGGAAAAGAGCTGGGTCATGTGACAGCTGTATATCGATTAGGAAAAAGGCACTTAGATGGGTTTTTTTTTGTTTTTTTTTTTTTTTAAATAATTACGTGCCACCAGTCATATACAGAAATAGAAGGAACAATGTAAAATAAACAGCGGGGAAGATTTACTAAAACTGGAGAGTGCAAAATCTGGTGCAGCTGTGCATGGTAGCCAGTGTCTAACTTCAGCTTGTTCAATTAAGCTTTGACAATAAAACCTGGAAGCTGATTGGTTCCTATGCAGAGGTGCACCAGATTTTGCACATTGCAGTTTTAGTAAATCCCCCCCCCCCCCCCCAGTGTGTGTTTCGTATCACTTTAAAAAAATAAACCTGTATATTCTTATACAAAATGAACTATTTATTCTTTGGGTACATGGTACATTTTGGATTCACCAACAATTTACATTAGTATTAGACCCCTGATCTTCAACAATGCGAGTCTGCAAATGTGGGCTTTGCACATTTGTATTATCTAGGCATAAACATTGCATTTTTATCAGCGGTGGCTGGTCCATAAGGGGCGCCGCCCCCCTAATCTCCATGCGCGTTCCCTGGTTTTCTAAAAGGTTTTTCTTTTTTTGAAGCACATGATTAGAGCCTGTGGCTTTTATTGGCTTCAAAAAGGTTGGGCTTGGGGGGGGGGGGGGGGGCAGAGAACTGCTCAAGGGGTTTGTTTGCTGCACCCCCCCCCCCCCCCCCAAAAAAATGGAGCACCAGCCGCCACTGATTATCATTTGTACTAATAAATGTTATATGAAAATGTCACTATACACACAGGCCCTTACCAACTCTAGATGTGTATTTTTTCATGGTTTGGCATGATATTTCTGCACATGATGTTTGTATTCTGTATATTCTATTGGTAATGTCTGTCTTGAAGTGTCTTGTTCAATTTTGTAAAACTCAATAAAAATACATTTTGACAGAACATTCCACTAAGCATTATTTGCATCAAAACTGTCCATATAAGAAAATCTCAGTTTAGTATATGAAAAAAATCTAAAGTCTGCTAACGGACACATATCTCTAAAGACCCATAATACTATATGGTCAATACACCTGATAATCACCCCTCCCTATATGGCTCAAAGTATGCTGACATCTCCTCTAATCAATGAGTTCAGGTGTTTTAAGTGAAGGTTATTGTGAATACTACCGCATACAATTACATTATAGACAATTGTTTGCTTCCAACCTTGTGGCAACCATTTGGAGAGAGTGATTTTATGTTGCACCATCACCGTGGCCTTGTACACCTTCATAAACACATTGTTTAGGGATTTGAGTCACAAAGTGGGGAGGTAACACCATAATAATGCCCATGGTTTTCAAATGGGATGTCCATAAGGCTTCATATATAGTGATGAGCCACACTGCCCTAGGTTTGGTTAGAACAGGGTTTGGCTGAACCTCTGTTGAAATCAATAGGAGCCAAATCTGTCAAATTAAAAATGCCTATTTGCTGGGCTAACAGGCAAAGGGATGTCACAAATGGCAGGGGTTATGGGCACTGCCCTGGGCAATATGTACCTAAGCAAAAAAAATGTATTCCATGTGGCTGGGAGCATTGATTTTTTTAAATCACTGAAATTTAGGAAGGAGAAAAAGAGTTTTTAATTGCTGCCTAATCACATCTTTCTCCTGCTTCTTTTTTAAAGAAAAAATAGCACACAGACCCCAAAGGTCTCACAAAATATGTAGCAAACCCCAAAGGAGTCTGTTATATATTGTGGGGCACCTTTGGAGAGGTTTGTGTTCTGTTTTTGTTTTTTAAAAAGCCAGAAAATTATGTTTTATCTGCCCTGCAAATTAAAATGTTATTTTGTTTTTCTTTGTAAATCTCACTTTTGCTATTGCACATCCAACATTAAGAATACATAGAATCCTCCCAAAATGCATACCATATATAGATTTTAGGAGGGTAATTCATGCCAATAAACAAAGAAAAATGCATGAGGTCCCCCAGGAAATCCAAACCAGACTTTTTGGGGTACTAGTTGCTCCACCTCAAATGAACCCTTGCTCTTTTCTATTCATAGACTTCCCATAGCTGAAAGGGTAACCTCCGGAAAAAAAAACCTCCCCCTCTTTCCCCTCCTTTCAATCCCCCCATTCATCCTCCAGCCATCCTTCTTTAACTCTTTTCTTTCTTCCCCTTTTGCCTTTATACCTTTAACTTCTCTACTCTCTTCTGCTTCATACTTACAGCCTCTGCCCTTCAGTGCCATGTATTTAGAGTCCACTATTCTCGACTCTTTATCAATTTAAACTAGCTCTCTGACATCTAAAGTGGTAAAACGGCCCCGGTTATACTGAATGTTAATCATGCAAAAATAGCAGCAGAACTGTTATGAAGATGTAGAGACAGGAATGAGTTATGGTGGCAGCCATATCCAAGAACAGCAGAGGGGATAGCATGGAGGTGAAGTACTGAATATTGAAAGCCTAGGGAGTATGAACAGTAACAGCAGGCAAGATGCAGTTGGAGTAACAACTATATGAGGATTAGCAGAGGAGACAGCATGGAGCTGTGTGAGTGTGAAGAGTACAGGAATAGTAGAGGGGACAGGATGGTGGTACTGTATGTGTGAAGAGTACAGGAATAGTAGAGGGGACAGGATGGTGGTACTGTATGTGTGAAGAGTACAGGAATAGTAGAGGGGACAGGATGGTGGTACTGTATGTGTGAAGAGTACAGGAATAGTAGAGGGGACAGGATGGTGGTACCGTATGTGTGAAGAGTACAGGAATAGTAGAGGGGACAGGATGGTGGTACTGTATGTGTGAAGAGTACAGGAATAGTAGAGGGGACAGGATGGTGGTACTGTATGTGTGAAGAGTACAGGAATAGTAGAGGGGACAGGATGGTGGTACTGTATGTGTGAAGAGTACAGGAATAGTAGAGGGGACAGGATGGTGGTACTGTATGTGTGAAGAGTACAGGAATAGTAGAGGGGACAGGATGGTGGTACTGTATGTGTGAAGAGTACAGGAATAGTAGAGGGGACAGGATGGTTGTACAGTATGAGTGAAGAGTACAGGAATAGTAGAGGGGACAGGATGGTGGTACAGTATGTGTGAAGAGTACAGGAATAGTAGAGTGGACAGGATGGTGGTACTGTATGTGTGAAGAGTACAGGAATAGTAGAGGGGACAGGATAGTGGTACCGTATGAGTGAAGAGTACAGGAATAGTAGAGGGGACAGGATGGTGGTACTGTATGTGTGAAGAGTACAGGAATAGTAGAGGGGGCAGGATGGTGGTACTGTATGTGTGAAGAGTACAGGAATAGTAGAGGACAGGATGGAGGTACAATATGTGTGAACAGTATAAGGAAGAGCTGATGGGATAGGATGGTGATACACTATGTATGAAGAGTACAGGAATAGTAGAGGGGCAGGATGGAGGTACAATGTGTGTGAACAGTACAGGAATAGTAGAGGGCACAGGATGGTGGTACAATATATGTGAACAATACAGGTAGAGCGGATGTTTTAGGATGGTGGTACACTATGTATAAAGAGAACAGGAATAGTAGAGGGCACAGCATGTAGTAGAGATACAAGATGTGTGAAGAGTAAAGGAATAGTAAAGGGGACAGGCTGGAGGTACAATATGTGTCAATAATACATTAAGAGCAGATAGTATAGGATGGTAGTACAATATGTTTAAAAAGTACAGGTGCAATATGTGTGAAAAATACAGGAATAGAAGAGGGGACAGCATGGTTGTACAATATGTGTGAAGAGCACAGGAATAGTAGTGGGGACAAGATGAAAATACAATACAGGAAGGATAGTGGGGACAGGATGAAGGTACAATATGTGTGAAGAGCACAGGAATAGTAGTGGGGACAAGATGGAAATACAATACAGGAATAGTAGAGGGGACAGGATGGAGGTACAAGATGTGTGAAGAGTACAGGAATAGTAAAGGGGACAGGCTGGAGGTACAATAAGTGTCAACAATACAGGAAGAGCAGATATTATAGGATGGTAGTACAATATGTTTGAAAAGTACAGGAATAGAAGAGGGGGCAGCAGGGTTGTACAATATGTTTGAAGAGTACAGGAATAGTAGTAGGGACAGGATGGAAATACAATACAGGAAGGGTAGTGGGGACAGGATGAAGGTATACAATGTGTAAAAAGTATGGGAATAGTAGAGGGGACACAATGAAGGTACAATATGTGTGAAGAGTACAGGAATAGTAGAAGGGACAGGGTGGTTGCACAGTAATGCCGCGTACACTCGATCAGACATTGATCGGACTCGGACATTCCGACAACAAAATCTATGTTTTTTTCCGATGGATGTTGGCTCAAACTTGTCCTGCATACACACGGTCACACAAAGTTGGACGGAAATTGCGAACATCAAGAACACGGTGACGTACAACGAGCCGAGAAAAATTAAGTTCAATAGCCAGTGCGGCTCTTCTGCTTGATTCTGAGCATGTGTGGAACTTTGTGCATCGGAATTGTGTACACACGATCGGAATTTATGACAATGGATTTTGTTGTCGGAAAATTTGAGAACCAGCTCTGTGTCGGAATTTCTGATGGAAAATGTGCGATGGAGCCTACACACGGTCGGAATTTCCGACACAAAGCTCCCATCCAACATTTTCCATCGGAAAATCCGACAGTGTGTACGGGGCATTAAGTGTGAATAGTACAGGGGTAGTAGAGGGGACAGGATAGATAATATGGGTGTGAACTGACAGGTTAATGAACAGTACAGCCACAGTGGAGGAACTCTGGTGGAGATATACAGACAGCACCGTGAGTTATGCTGCAACATTTGTAAGATGAATAAGACTCCTGGGAAAGTGTCTGACTAGGAACATGTAGGTCATCTTCCTCTCCTGTCTGTATATTTAACATCAGTTTGATTTCGGCATTTTATATTTAGGCTCAGAGAACATTTAGAGTCCCAGAGTTGCGGCTGGCAGCCTGTGATGTGTCACATGTGGTGGCAGCTCTGGGATTTTTCACCATTCATCAGAACAGGAGTCAGCCTTTGTGCTTTGTCTTATTATTTTTCAATATGTGGCTTAAAACATGGCCTGTCACAGCAGAGCACATGCGAACAATGGCCGAGCAGCGGGCTGAGATGTGTGTATTTTGTGCGCTACTTGGCTAAAGTCCAGTATTTGATGAGAACTGGGAGTTTATCCAGCAGGTACTGAACACTTACAAATGATTCAGAGCAGCAAGGCAGGGAGCACAGCACACAGAGAATTTCTGATATAAACAGGGAGTATGAACAGAATGTATAATAGATGTTTAGAATGAGAGCACAGGGATGCTGAATACAGCACATATGGGACATCTTGCTTATTGCAGATATTGTAACCTGTGGCTAATCATCTGAATGGGGAATGGCACATACCAGCAAGCGATCTCTACCGCCTTGGTATCTTGACACCCCAGGTTTTCCAAAAGTAAGGAATAATGTAACTACATTTTTATTAGTATCATGCAAGATCTAGTGATTCAGCAGCTGTGGCAACGTCTTGATGGGGGGTATGTGTGAAAACTAGTATTCAAACAGGTATGAAAAGAGATTAAAGGGCTTCCAACTGTCATTTCTGGCGAGGATGCTGATATGTTTCTATAAGCAGCAAGAAATGTTCTTGCTTGCAAACTTTTCCAACATAAGCCCTAAAAGACTTATGCCGCGTACACACGACCGGACTTTACGGCATACTTGGTCCGGCGAACCCGAGCCTGTCGGACAATTCGATCGTGTGTGGGCTCCAGCTGACTTTTTTTTCTCAAAAGTTTGACGGACCTAGAAATGAAACATGTTTCAAATCTGTCCGACGGACTCGAGTCCGGTCGAAAAGTCCGCTCATCTGTATGCCAGTCCGATGGACAAAAACCGACGCTAGGGCAGCTATTGGCTACTGGCTATGAACTTCCTTGTTTTAGTCCGGTCGTACGTCATCGCGTACGAATCCGTCGGACTTTGGTTGATTGTGTGTAGGCAAGTCCGTTCATTTGGAAAGTCCGTCGTAAAGTCCGTCGAAAAGTACGCCGGACAAAGTCTGCCGTAAAGTCCGCTCGTGTGTACGCGACATAAGTCCACCTTTAAAAATAAAAATTACTTTGCAGGTTTTTTTTTTTTTTTTGTGTAGTTATTATTCTTTGTTTTGTTTTTTTTACAGGAGCCTGCAAAGAATTGCACCCAAGATCAGTGGAACTCGTGTGTAATGCCAGATTCCTGCAGACTTTTCCTCCAGGTCTTTGTACTGAGGTACAGGATTCTAGTTGTTGAGCTGGAGGAAGTGTCAGTGGACTAAAGCAGCCCATAAATGAGTCAATTTTTTTCACTCGAGCAGTGGGTTTGAACGAGAAAACTTAACTCTATTCCCCCCCCATCTATACACTTGATGTGGATGGGGGAATCTTCCCGCTGAGCTATTGTATTCTGACAGAGGGGAGACCCCCCACCATCAGAATGCACTGATCAGTGTTGCAGGCTATAGCCTGCAGAACTGATCGAGCAAGGAAGATCCAACAGATGTTTTGCACAGAAGTCAATCGGTAGATCGACTTCTCTATAACCACAGTGCCCATACATGGATCGAAATTCAGCCAGTCTCTGCTGAACTGGCAGAATTTCCATGCATGCATGCCAACTTAAGAGTGGGTTGATCACGCACTTGTATTCGATTGAGGAATGCATCTGCCATATGGCACCATGTTTTGTTACAACATAAATATGGGTGTAATGTAACATGGTGTAAAAGATGGAGTTAGCCTTTAAGTCCTATTTCTCCAGTCAGCAATCAGGGGACTTTCCTATGAAAGTCAATATGAGTAGCTAAGTCTGCAAAATGATGACATCTGTTCATCCTTGATTGCGTCCGTAGCAAGCCACTGATAATTGCATGACTTGACCATTGAGTGGATGGAGTACCCATGTAGTCACTATTTCTATACCTTCTCAGTGAATAGGGGAGTTAATCAGTCACATCAGAGACTTCATCAACTTGTAAAATCTCTGTCAGAAGCTCTTATTATAGCTCTGTAGGTGCACACCTCAATGACCCAACACTCACTGGGCAGCCAATTAAGGGCAGAGGTAGACTGTTCTTCGGCCCTTAGCACCTACCCATGTATATATCAGACAGTGCATTGTGCTGTAAAGGATCTCAGGGTATGGTTGTATGGATGGATCCAAGCTATGAAACTGGCAGATACATTGGGGTTGATTTACTAAAGGCAAATAAGTTATTCACTTTAAAAGGGAATTTTCACTTTGCAAACAAATGTTCCCTTAGCTTTGTGAGTGTGATTAAGCTCTGCTGACTTCCATCATCCAATCATGTGTAAGCAAAAATATATATTTTTTATTTTCCTTGCACATGATTGGGTATTCTTTGCAAAGTAAATGTTCGCCACATTTACCAAAATTCCCTTGCACAGTGCAAATTTCCCTGTAAAGTGAACAACCTATTTGCCTTTAGTAAACCAACCTCTTTTGGCTATATAAAGTAAGTATATGCCTGTTTTAGTGTACCTTTTTCCTAGAGTATATTAACATTTCAAAATATTAATGCCCACTTGACTTGAACAAACTTTTTTAAGGACACTTCAACCATATGCACTCTCTATATACACTCCCCTTCCTCCAGCACATCACTTGCTTGCAGAAACACAGACCCAGCAGGAACACTGTTTGGTGAATCTGGCAAGGCACTCAGCCAGATCAAGCAAAAGCCCTTTACAGGCAGTGACTGCAAGCCCCTTTGGTTGTGTAGAGAAAAAGTCCAGTGTCCAGCTACATTCCTTTAACTACTGATCCCAGCTACTGAGCAAAGCATACAGGGAATTGTAGTTCCAGGACTCAAGTTTCACATTCAGATTAACCTGTATGAAACTACAAGAGCCAGCGTGCTCTGGAGAAAAAGGAACTAGAGACTCCATCTTGCTGATCTGAGGAGATTTCTCAGACTACACAAGGCAGAAGAAGAGATAGACCTAGGGAGAGGGGCAGCCTCCGAAGTCAGTCCACCGCGTGATTTCAGGCATCCACAGCCAGTCGGGACATCCAGCCTGAGAGAAGGGGATCCCAGGTGCATATCCAGACGGAAATGCACGGAAGGTGTGAAGCATTCCGGTGTGAGGTGACCATTCGGGTCACTAGCAGAGCCTGCCTCTTCGTTTGGGCCTTGACCGCAGAATTGGGTGAGAGGGCTTTTGCCCATTTGCAGAAAACAAAGACACTGCACACAGATAGAGTTGTATGGACACTGTATGCAGATATCATTGCTCTTTTTCAACTTGCTGACACCTGTAGTGCCGCAGAACCCAAAGTCATTCAGATACAGAGACACTGTATACAGACATCATTGTCCTTTCACCTTGCTGAGGAAGATCCTGCATTCTTTACTTGATAATCCGAGCCAGTTGTGTTGTTTGGCTCTGCAGTGCACCAACGAGAGTGGCTAGCTGATGATACAAAGCCTCATCTTTCTTCAAAGGGACTGAAGCTACTAGTGCCATATACGGGACAGTTTATCTGGGAAGCTAATCTATTGAAGGTTGATTTGATAACAGTGTTTGTAGTTGGGCCTGTGGTGTCAGGAGACAGAAGAGAGAGGTCTGACATAAAGAGGGTCAGTCTTCTGCTCTCCTCCTGCCTGGTCTCAAAGAGCCACATTTGAGTAGAGATAACCAATCCAATATAAAGTGTCATATTGTGATATATTTGCCATTTAAGTGTGCCTCTGCTCTTGGGTTTATTCTCAGGTTTGGAATCCCCTGAAAACAGCCTGAATATAGTATTGAGCTATATTGCTCATAACCTCAGTTATTGCTCTCCAGTTGATTACTTGAATATATATATACTGTTACTGTCTGTTACTTTTCCACAGAGATATTGCAGTAAAGACAATTTCTGTGTTTTATCATAATGTGTGTGTGTCTCATTGGTCATTGCACTTACACTATTACCAGGTGTGCCAAGAGGGGCAGAGACTGTTATTGGGGTTGAGGAATATGGAGGGAAACCACCAATAAGTGTAACACTGGAAACCTTTGCCACATCCCAATTTCAGAAGAAATTGCAAAGAGAGGTGCCCCAGGGATTGTAAGGGCAAAGGAGGTAAACCAGAATTTAAAGAAGTAACATTGTGTTAAAAAGTGCAAAATTTATTGGGTACAAAATTTATAAATTTGTACCCAATAAATTTTGTACTTTTTTTACACAATGTTACTTCTTTAAATTCTGGTTTACCTCCTTTGCCCTTACAATCCCTGGGGCACCTCTCTTTGCAATTTCTTCTGAAATTGGGATGTGGCAAAGGTTTTGCAGTTATGCCCCGTACACACGGTCGGATTTTCCGATGGACAATGTCCGATCGGAGCGTGTTGTCGGAAATTCCGACCGTGTGTGGGCGCCATCGGACATTTTCCATCGGATTTTCCGACACACAAAGTTGGAGAGCAGGAGATAAAATTTTCCGACAACAAAATCCGTTGTCGGAAATTCCGATCGTGTGTACACAAATCCGACGGACAAAGTGCCACGCATGCTCAGAATAAATAAAGAGATGAAAGCTATTGGCCACTGCCCCGTTTATAGTCCCGACGTACGTGTTTTACGTCACCGCGTTCAGAATGATCGGATTTTCCGACAACTTTGTGTGACCGTGTGTATGCAAGACAAGTTTGAGCCAACATCCGTCGGAAAAAATCCTAGGATTTTGTTGTCGGAATGTCCGAACAAAGTCCGACCGTGTGTACGGAGCATTATTGGGGTTGAGAGGCAGAGTACGCAACAAACATACTTAAGCGGCTCTTGCGGGGGGTAGCGCTACATATATATAATTAGTCTGCCTATAAGGCAAAATATAAATACACATTACTGCTAAGGAGGAATCAGAGCCTGCATTTGTAATGAATCTGCCTTTGTGTAAACATATACTGTAATTTCACAGTATCGCAAAGGAGGAAGCAGAGCCTGCATATGTAATGAGTTTGCCTTCATGTGAATATATACACAGTACTACTAAGAAGGATGCAGAGCTTGTATATGTAATCAAAAAGAAAAAACTGCGCTTGGAAAAGAAAAGGAAGCTGCGGTTATAAGTGTGGCACACCAAATAACAAGATAATAAACAAAAACTGTGCTAAAATAGTGGATAAATAAAAATATGTAATCTTAATATAGTCCGTGCAGTCCCATATAAATGTCCACAATAAATGAGGAAGGTGGAATTGTTATACGTGAATAACATAAGAATTCATCCAATGTGATAAATGGTAAACGGCAATGGAACTGGAAACACCAAAATATTGCGCTTACCAGAGGTAAGCCAAATAAGAGCGGGTGGCTTAAACCCAGCCTGGGCCTTTAGAATGATGATCCAGCCGAGTCAGGATGATCACACTCGTCTCATATGTCCAGTCCGTAAAGATTTATATCCAAAAAAATATATAACACAAGCATAGCGTAATACTGATAATTGAAAAACTCAAAAAGTGAAAGGAAGTGCAACACTCAAAAAAGATTAATCATGAGTATCATATATCATCCAAGGTTGACACAGCAACTATGGATGGTGTGTGAGTGTCATGCAATCATGCACAAGAGTGAAATAGGGTGAAATAGGTAAGTGGAATTGCAACACCCAATTTCTATTTTAAAAGTTCAGGAAATGATAAAACTGTACCAAATCACCCAAAAATAAATATATGCAAAGAAAAAAATATATTTAATCAAAATGAACGTGAAAAAAAGAAAAAAGCAGAACCCTTAGCAGATAGCACATCGCATGCACGTGCTGCTTACCAGATGACCAATTCAAATAGGCAAAGTGTCACACAACTCAACGTGTAAATAGGATAAGAACACACCAGCGAATCCTAGGGGATATTCAGCTTACCAGACATCCTCAAAGAGTAGGCAAGTGGGATAAGGCACACACAGGCTCCTATCCGGAGTGGCGTAGACGCGTCCTGGCCAGTCAAGCCCAAGCTCAGCGGTACATAAGAAGTAAAAATGCCCAATAGCATAATACTGTATAATCCAATTTATTCAAATAGAAAATTGCACTTACATAAAAGAAGTTAAAAACAGCAAGTAGTTGGAGCCGGCCGGCACTCAAACAATACTCCCGTCCTCACAGGGCAAACGTGGTGACGTCAGCACGTCCCTCCCAGACGCGTTTCGTCACACGCTGACGTTTACAATTGTAAACACGTTGAGTTGTGTGACACTTTGCCTATTTGAATTGGTCATCTGGTAAGCAGCACGTGCATGCGATGTGCTATCTGCTAAGGGTTCTGCTTTTTTCTTTTTTTCACGTTCATTTTGATTAAATATATTTTTTTCTTTGCATATATTTATTTTTGGGTGATTTGGTACAGTTTTATCATTTCCTGAACTTTTAAAATAGAGATTGGGTGTTGCAATTCCACTTACCTATTTCACCCTATTTCACTCTTGTGCATGATTGCATGACACTCACTCACCATCCATAGTTGCTGTGTCAACCTTGGATGATATATGATACTCATGATTAATCTTTTTTGAGTGTTGCACTTCCTTTCACTTTTTGAGTTTTTCAATTATCAGTATTACGCTATGCTTGTGTTATATATTTTTTTGGATATAAATCTTTACGGACTGGACATATGAGACGAGTGTGATCATCCTGACTCGGCTGGATCATCATTCTAAAGGCCCAGGCTGGGTTTAAGCCACCCGCTCTTATTTGGCTTACCTTAGGTAAGCGCAATATTTTGGTGTTTCCAGTTCCATTGCCGTTTACCATTTATCACATTGGATGAAATCTTATGTTATTCACGTATAACAATTCCACCTTCCTCATTTATTGTGGACATTTATATGGGACTGCACGGACTATATTAAAGCGGAGCGCCGCCGAAGTTTTTTTTTTTAAAAGTCAGCAGCTACAAATACTGCAGCTGCTGACTTTTAAAACATGGACACTTACCTGTCCAGGGCGCCTGCGATGTCGGCACCCGAGGCCGAAACGTCTCTCCGTCCTCGGGTGCTGCCGCATCCATCTTCGGTAAGGGAATCAGGAAGTGAAGCCGTGCGGCTTCACTTCCCGGTTCCCTACTGCGCATGCGCGAGTCGCGCGGCGCAATACGGATGGTCCCTGCTACCTCTGGGACCCGTGTGTTTCCCAGCAGGCAGCGGGGAGGGAGCAGGAAGTGGCGTAAATACCCGCAGATTCTGCGGCTATCTATGCCGGAAGTGGGTACAGATACCTGTAATATACAGGTATCTGTACCCCCCTCCCCCCTGAAAGGTGCCAACTGTGTCACCGGAGGGGGGGAGGAATCTGATGAGTGAAAGTTCCACTTTTGGGTGGAACTCCACTTTAAGATTACATATTTTTATTTATCCACTATTTTAGCGCGTTTTTTGTTTATTATCTTGTATATGTAATGAGCCTACTATTTGGTAAATCTGTAATTACACAGTACTGATACAGAGGAAGCAGAGTCTGCATATGTAATGAGTTTGCCATTATGTACATATATGTGCTAGAAGAAAAAGGTTCTGGACTGCCGCACTCCATGCAAAAACATCTTTTATTGGAAAATTGCGATTAAAATCCAAAATGACAAACAAAACAAAAGGTGGACATAGCGGGCATAAAATACTAACGCGTTTCACATTCAGAGATGCTTACTCATAGCTATGAGTAAGCATCTCTGAATGTGAAACGCGTTAGCTATTTTATTTTGCTATGTCCACCTTTTGTTTTGTTTGTCATTTTGGATTTTAATCACAATTTTCCAATAAAAGCTGTTTTTGCATGGAGTGCGGCAGTCCAGGACCTTTTTCTTCTTGCAGACTTGAGCACAGCCAGCACCCAGCATTGTGTGGTAGGATGGGAGTCATCTAAGGGATTACAGAGGCTTATTGGAGCAGCCTTTCTCTTAGATATATGTGCTAGGTGTTATCCTGGACTCTGAACTCTCCTTTTGGCCCCACATCAAATCACTTTCCAAAGCTTGCCGCCTCAACCTCCGCAACATCTCTAAACTACGTCCTTTCTAACCAATGAAACCACAAGGCTCCTGATTGACTCCCTGGTATTCTCTCGCCTTGACTACTGCAATTCCCTCCTCATTGGCTTACCTTTAAATCGACTACCCCCTCCTTCAGTCCATCATGAATGCTGCTGCCATATTCATCCACCTTAGAAACTGCACAGTGTCTACTACCCCTCTCTGCCAACCCCTCCATTGGCTGCCACTCACCCAACAAATTAAATTCAAAATACTAACAATAAGTTACAAAGCCATCCACAACTCCTCCCCCTAGCTACATCACTAGACTAGTCTCAAAATACCAACCTCTCCGTTCCTCCCAAGACCTCCTGCTCTCTAGCTCCCTCATCACCTCCTCCCATATCCGCCTCCAGGACTTCTCCCGAGCCTCGCCAATCCTCTGGAATTCGCTACCCCAATCGGTCAGACTGTCTCCAAATTTATCCACTTTTAGGCGATCCCTGAAAACTTTCCTCTTCAGAGAAGCCTATCCTGCCTCCGTCTAAAAACTGCACTATTTTCTCCATTAGCTCATCCCCCACAGCTATTACCGTTTTGTATAACTTGACCCTCGCTCCTAGATTGTAAGCTCTAACGAGCAGGGCTCTCTGATTCCCCTCTGTATTGAATTGTATTGTAATTGTACTGTCTGCCCTAATGTTGTAAAGCGCTGCGTAAACTGTCGGCGCTATATAAATCCTGAATAATAATAATAGTTACACGGTACTGCTAAGGAGGAAGCGGAACCAGTATATGTGCATCTGCCTTGTATAATTACAAATTGCATATTGATAAGAGGTTCTAAAAACCTTAATAAAACACATTCACACTGATTACAAATGATAAAGGTCCCTCTGATTCCTCTTGCATTGAATTGTATTGTAACTGTACTATCCCCCTCAATGTTCTAAAGCACTGTGCTACATAAATCCTGTATGATAATAATAAAAATAATAAAGAGAGATTAGACTGATAGATAAAAGTCAACGGTTGACAAGTCAAAACAGATTAAAAAACAGCATTTTATTGAAGTCACATAACTGAGAGGACACAGACAACCATGATAGCCCTTACAAGTTACATTATCGCTCTTAAAAACAAACGCAAAATGAGACCATTGTATACATTTTTCCGGTACAGAAAAATTCCATTTGTGCCTTTGCTGAGGTTGTCTCTCGGTTTTCTTGTGTTTATGTATCCGTGGAGCAGTTATTTCCTCCGCCTTGGGATATGACACCCAGCTGGTCACCTAATCTGAGGACACGGCAGAGCACAGCCTCCTGGTGCTACCGATGTAATCATGTCTACCTGGACAAACTAGATATAGGATTTGGCAGCTAAGCTACATGACGAAGGAAATGGGATTAATTTTATAAGGTCCAAAAAACCTACCCAAAGGATAAGATTGTTCACCATAGCAACCTACCAAGCATAACTTGTCGTCCGCTACTGTGCAATATTAAAATGAGAGAATCAGACTGGTTACAATGCAAAACTATTCTTTGCTCCAGATTAGAGTAATCGTTACTATAGAGGGCACTTTGATATGAACAGAGGGGCTTGGATGTGAACTAGGGTGGGGGGCTCCTCATGTGAAAGAGGAGACTTCTGATGTTATTAGGGGGACTCTGATGTTTAGGGGGGCTCTGATGTAAATAGGGAGCTGTGATGTTTGAACAGGAGGGCTCTGATGTAAACTGGGGACTCTGATGTAAACAAAGGACTCCTGTTCCCGATGTGAGCAGGGAACGCTGATGTAAATGGGGGACTCTAATGTGAACACTGGGACTCCTCTTGTGAACAGGGGCTCTGATTTGAACAGGGGGGCTCTGGTGTATAGGGGGTTCTGATCTGAGTAAGGAGCTGTGATGTATAGGGAGGTGTCTCTGATTTGAACAGGGGCACTCTGATGTAAACGGGGGACCTTGTTATGAACGGGGGGATTTTAATTTGAATGGGAGCTTCTGATTTAAAGGTTACTAAGTTGTCACTGGCATGCTGCCCTTAGCTATATTGAAAAGCATATTTGATGGAGTGACTGTGCTTTTTTCAACAGGAACAAAGGACAACGCAATCTCGGCATCTCCACAACTGAATGTGTGTAATGACAAGGGGCGCTGGGGTGCTCTTGAGGGTCTATTGGTGGTTGCTGGGTGATCTATTGTCTCTGGAGGGGATCTGAAGTTGTGAGGAGGTCTATTGTTGCTGGGTGGGTCTATTGTTGTAGACGGAGAATCTATTGTTGCTAGGGGGTCTATTGTTGTTGGTGGGGGATCTGTTGTTGCTAGGGGGGGTCTATTTTGGTGGGGGATCTATTTTTGCTGGGGGGGTCTATTGTTGCTAGTGAGGTCTACTGTGGTTGGTTGTGGATTTATTGCTGCTGGGGGTGTATTGTTGTTGGTGGGGGATCTTTTGTTGCCGAGAAGGGTTTATTGTTGCTGAGAGGGATATACTGTTAAGAGAAGGGTTTATTGTTTCTGGGGGAATCTATTGTTGCAGGCTGCAACTATAGGTAGGTAAGAGCAGAGATAAGGAGTGACTTGGAGTACCTGCACTTATTCTCTGAGGAAAAAAAGCCCTGGTTGTATGGGTTTGGTAGACCCCAATCTGGCCACATTTGTTGGAAAAGAACAACAGCAAAGTTGCTTATATAAACTGAACTTTATATATGCATTATACCTTTCTATCCAGCAGGTGGCACTGCATTGTTACAATGTGTATTCTATGGTAATATAGTCACAGGATGTATATTCTGTCTATACTCTGTACTTGTATGCTCCTTGTTCCTGTTTTCCTGTTCCATGATAAAGACATGCTGTAAGATATATTATGCAAATCCTCCTTAAAAGTAAAAGTAATCTCTGCAAACAAGAAGCTTCCAGCGCTTGATTTCAATACTCTGCACAATTGGTGTTGCATTTATTATACAGTATCTCACAAAAGTGAGTACAACCCTCACATTTTTGTAAATATTTTATTATATTCTTTTCATGTGACAACACTGAAGAAATGACACTTTTCTACAATGTAAAGTAGTGAGTATACAGCTTATATAACAGTGTAAATTTGCTGTCCATTCAAAATAACACACAGCCATTAATGTCTAAACCGCTGGCAACAAAATTGAGTACACCCCTAAGTGAAAATGTCCAAATTGGGCCCAAATTGTCTATAACTGTCTGCTTGTTACTTTAAACTCTTGTTTAGGTGGAACCTTTATGCCTTCCTCGTGTTTCCCTGGGGAATGTTTTGATCATCAGACCCTTCCTGCTTGAAAGGGTCATTTGGTCAACTGGTCAAGTGCGCCCCCAAACCTTTTCCTTGCTCGAGCTGAACTTAGACACCAAGAAGATCTTTCAATCAATTGGGTAATCAAGACACCATACACCGAGTTGGATATCAAGAGTACAAATGTATTACGGCATTTTTACACGTTATATAGGGCAACAACATTATACATCAGTAGGGGCAAACTAAGGGGCAGTCCCTTCGTTTATCCAATCACAAGAGTACAAGTATCACAAGTTACATGTTATATGACATATATGTATTTGCATAGTATTCTGCCCAGTGACGTGCCTAAAAAGTACCTAAAATGTCCTTTGTCTAAATATACCTTCTTAGCTTGAATTCCGAGAAGTTGAATAATATGGAAATAACCTTTTAAGATACTCTCGGTCATGGACCATTGGCTTCAAGCCCAGGTGTGCGGTGAGATGAACTAGCTAGTTCCCGTATATCTATTCAAAGGTTATCACCGCAAATACTTTCCTGTTTTGCAGCTAGCCTGCTAGTAAATTTCCATTTGACATTGTAAAAGCCTTGCGATAGCATTTCATATAGCTTGTATCAAAAGTTCAGGCCCCTTATCTAAAGTATACAGTGAACCAAAGTGCAGCCATTTTCCTTACACTGCTTCCTCCATTCAGAGGCAAAGCAAGTCAACAGTACCTCGTGGGAAGGCGATTGTTTATTGAAGTTTTTTAAAGTTGCACTTCTTGGCAAGTGGAGCAAGGTATGCAGTAAAGGTGCATGTCTATAAAAAGTATATATTTTTTTAGTCATAAATTGAGTCCATGCTGTTAGTTCAAAGATATGCTGTAGACAATCGAAATCCTTGAACATATAGTCATGTTTCCTTAGATGTTTAATGTTAATTTAGATATGTGTGTAGATAACGAAACTCTACTTTGTAATTCCTCATTTGTAATTCTGTTGTAACGCCTTTTGGGGATCTCTGTAAACTGATGTACTGCATGTCATTTTACAGTTTTCACGGTACTTAAGGTGCTTAAGGTGTTTAAGGAGTTAAAAGGATTAACCTCTGTGGTATTCAACCCTACTGCACACCTTTTTTTTTTTTATTTCTTTTTATTGAAAAATTTTTTGCTATACAAATACTGAGAATCTGCCAACATACCAATATTCCCAGTACATCCTTTGGCCGTACAAGGCCCATATAACATCCCCCCATAACTGCTTACCCCCCCCCCCCCTTGTCACAGCTCACAAAGCATATTATGTATCTAGTCATCCTTCAATATTTCTTAAACCATGTTTTTGGTGATTATATATACAGGGTTATAAAAAATAACAATCTGTAGTTTTTACGTCATATTACTGCCTATCTGTGTCTGCCAAACTGTCTATATCTATACCCTCATGACATTCACATTACCTATTCATTGTTCTTATTGACTACTGTGTCATTTTTTGTTAACCCACTGTGGTGTTTGAATCGTACCATACTTTCCATATTTTATCAAATTTTTTGATACATCCCCTTGCTTCGTATGTATATTTATAATAGGGTAACATTGAGTTCACCAGGTTTTTCCAAAAGTTAATGTCAGGAGCTTGAGCATTTTTCCATTTAAGCAGAATGGCTTTTTTTCCATAAAACAATAAAATAGTGAGTAGCGTTCTCATGGCTCGTTTCGGAACCACCTCTTCCACCAGACCCAAAAGACACACCCTAATAGTCAATGGTAAAGGTACTGATATGAGATCTGATATGCATGTTACAATCTCTTTCCAGAAACTTTGTATATGTGAACATAGCCAAAAAATATGTTCCGCACCGGCCGGGGATGCCGAGCATCTCCAGCATTCAGCCGATGCTCCACCATAGATCTTGGCCAGCCTGGCTGGGGTGTAGTAGCTTCTATGCAAGAATTTAAATTGTATTAGTCTGTCTCTGGCTGATACTAGATGTCTGAACGGTTGGTTCCAAAGGTCGTCCCAGTCCTCCCCCTGCAGTTCTGGAACTTCCATTTCCCATTTGGTTCGGCATTTTGATACTGCTTTTGGTGTTAAATTAAAGAATTCTTTATAAGTCACCGAGAGGACCTTACTCAAATCCTCTGCTGACAGTAAAGATTCAAGTACGGAAGGCAGAGACGCCACCCTCAGCTCTCTAAATTGTTTTTTAAATGCATGCCTAATCTGGAAGAAGCGAAATAAGTATGAGTTGGGCAATTCATGTCTTGACTGTAACTGAGAGAAAGTCATAAGTTCCCCAAATGTTGTGATATCTTTTAATGTTTTTACGCCCTTGACCGCCCAGATCCCTGGTTCAGGTAAGTTATAAAAATGGGGTAAGGTTTTGTTCATCCAGATTGGGGTCGATGGGGACAGTCCTTCATAACTAGGTAGAAAAAAATAATAAACTGCGCTAAACAAAAATTATGTGTGTTGGGGTGAGTAGATAGTGTGATCTATCACCAACAAAAATATAATACAAATAAATAAAGTCCAAATTCCCAAAGTGGTAGGTATTCAGTATAAATGTGGATGCTGATCCAAATGAGCTATGATTGCTCTTACCAGAACTCCAAAAGTATGAGCGGATGGCAAAAAACCCTTGCCAGGGCCTCTGGGGTATTGGACCAATCAACACCGTCCGTGGTCAGATCAAAATCCCCTCAATGGATACAGGAAAAAAGCAAACACAAGAAAAACTGGCCATAGTGTAGTATGTTAAATGCTGGATATAGACATACGTACATACCAATCACCCAGGTGTGCACATAAAAACAACCAAAAAAGGGGGGGGGAGGGAAGTGAAAAACCCCACCACCGTGGCTGTAGATTGTGCTTACCGACTCACGGTGATACACAGGCTTTTAGTAGATTAGGAGCTGTCATATAGCTGGCAAGGAGCACCTTAATACGTCCTCATTACTCGGAGTCCACATCATCAGTAAATCACCCAGAATATAAATGATAAACTCTCCATGGTGAAGTACGTTTAAAAACAGATTTAATAAATAAAGTATTGCACTTACAGAATAAAAGCACTTATATCGCATAAGCATATGTCGCCGGCCGGCATACAAGCATGGAAGCGAAGCTCGTCTTACTTCCTGGTCACGTGGTAGCGTCGCTGCGTGCGTACCCAGACGCGTTTCGTCATCAAAAGGACGTTCTCAATGGGGATACTAGGTGAAACCAACCTTACCGCCATTTCCCAGGCCTTAATAGTAACTTTCATAGTTATGGTCAAGGGTAGGTCAGATTTTGTACCACGAAACAGTGCCAATCTCAGGCTTTCATAAGCTCCCAGATGTGCCGCTTCAAGTACAGTGGCAGAGTCCCCGTCATCCGCCACCAACCATCTCCGGGCAAACACCATCTGGCCTGCCAGATAGTATTTGTGCCAGTCCGGTAGCGCCATTCCTCCCTGATCACAAGGTTCTTGCAATACATTAGTTCCTATCCTAGGGGGCTTAGGGGCCTACTGCACACCTTTGAGGCAAAAGAATAAAAGTACTGCACCCGTCGGAAGCTCTCCTCTCATTATTTTCTCAAATCCAATGGGGCCGCTACAGTGAAAACTTGTCGCTGCGGTGGAGACTCGACGCCGCATCTCTGTCATCACTGACTGCGTCGATGTCTTCATCAAACTGTGAGTAAAGGCTTCCCAATGCCTCGCAAGGACACGTGCGGACGCCATGTTAGCAACAGAGAATAGGCTGAAAAGTAAATGCGTCACGTGGACATTTAAATATAAGCGAGCTGTTCTTTACGTAGTCCCGAAATCGCCCTTAATTAGTATACGAACCAATTAATTAATATTTTACTAAAGCAATGATTAAGTTATTATATTCGTGATATGAGTGGATAGTGTTTAGAGGCCTAGTGTTGAATTGTAAGCAACTCCTAAGTTCCTGATCCACTAAACTGTTGTTAATTACGTAAAGGGTAAATTGTCTGGTTAAAAAATATCAGCAGTATATTCGTTTAACAACATTTTGTCGTATGGTATGCATTGTTTGCTAATCTTCATAAGTTACAAGTGTAAATGCCTATTTTCTTTCGTAGCCCCTTTGGTAGCAAGTTTGAGTCAACTCTCATTCAAATTAGGTTTCAGGCACACACACACTTGAAAGGCAAAGGCACACTAGAACAAAATATTGTCATCCACTAAAGAAACAGACAAGCCCACCAAGTCACAACAAGTGCGGTTCAGCTCTAGAGAGCGAAGCTTAACAGAAAAGGTCCAAGAAATGCACAAAGAAACAGTTAAAGCGGAGTTCTGCCAATCTTTTTTTTTAAAAGTCAGCATCTACAAATACTGCAGCTGCTGACTTTTAAAAAATGGACACTTACCTGTCCAGGGCGCCCGCGATGTCGGCACCCGAAGCCGATCTGTCCCTCGGCTCTCGGGTGCTGCCGCCGCCATCTTCGTTAAGGGAATCAGGAAGTGAAGCCTTGCGGCTTCACTTCCTGGTTCCCTACTGCACATGCACGACTCGCGCTGCGCGTTCCCACTGGTCCCTGCTGTCTCCTGGGACCCGTGTGTCTCCCAGAAGACAACAGGGGGGATGAGAAGTGGCATAGATACCCGCGGGTGGCGCGGGTATCTTTGCCTGGAAGTGGGAGCAAAATACCTGTATTAGACAGGTCCTCCCTCCCCCCTGAAAGGTGCCAAATGTGACCCCGGAGGGGGGGAGGATTCCGAAAAGCGGAAGTTCTATTTTTGGGTGGAACTCCACTTAAGAAAAATGAAATAGCATTCAACAAGGTGTACAACTCTTGGAAGGAGCTAGCAAGAGAAATTATGACAAAATTAAAGAACTTCTGCCTAGCCGAAGACCTTGATACAAGAATGAAGGAGATTAAAGCCAAAGGAGCGTTAGTACACCAACAGTATGAGTCCATTTCCCGTAATCAATCCACTACATTATACATTGTTAAAATAATGGATGCATGCACTACGTTAACAGCTGAAATCTGCAACTTCACCAGCAAATGGCTAGAGAATGTAGAGGAAACTTTTAATGATCAACTTGAGAGGGAAAGAGTGAGGATGGTACTTAATAAAGAAGAGCACGAGTCAGTCTTTGGAAACACACAAACAGAAACTGTCCTCTCAGAGTCATTACTAGAGTCTACTACTATTACTAGAGCTCCCTGAAGAACGTGTAGAAGTTTCAGCTCCTTTTACATACTGTGGTATAGATTGTTTCGGTCCCTTTATCACCAAACAAGGTCGTAAGGAGTACAAGAGGTATGGTCTCATATTCACTTGTTTCACCTCACATGCAGTCCACATTGAGATGTTCAAAGATTTATCTACAGATTCCTTCATCAATGCCTTAAGGTGCTTCATCAGTTTGAGAGGAGTCGTTCGCCAGCTCCACTGTGACCAAGGCACAAACTTCATAGGAGCAAAGAACGAACTTAAAGAAGCTCTGAAGAAAATGTGACATCAAGGCACTAGAAACTTTCCTAGCTGATAAACAGTGTGAGTTTATCTTCAATGCTCCTTCTGCAAGCCAAACAGGTGGAGTCTAGGAGCACCAAATTAGAACCATTTGTAATGTGCTAAGCGCTACAACGGTCCAATGTTCAAGTAGACTAGATGATTCTTCCCTATAGAACACTATTTTATGAAGTCATGGCTATTGTCAACAGTCGTCCTTTAACTGTCGATGGAATCAATGACCCCTCTAACTCCAAACCACTTCATCCTGATGAAATCCAAGGTTGCATTACCTCCACCTGTGAAAATTATAAGGGAAGATGTATATGCAGCTAAACGGTGGCGTAGAGTACAGTATTTAGCAGAACAGTTCTGGAGTTGGTGGAAAAGGGAATACCTCATGAGTGTCTCCACAAGACAGAAATGGCACACACCTCGACGTAACCTGAACGTAAACGACATAGTTATAATCAAGGAAGATATGTTGACAAGATGCCAGTGGCAGCTAGGACATGTGATTGAAACTACAATAGAAAAGGATGGTCTAGTTCGTCGAGTCAAGGTGTTAGTGGGTGACAGAAGATTGCAAGATAAACCCTCAATTATTGAACATCCTATTCAAAAGCTAGTAGTTCTCATTGAAAGTAAATGAGTTGTCAGTTTAGTGATTTACAAGCATACCACCGCAATACAATATCCAGTTTCAGAGGTACCTATAAGCTGAATTGTGTAAGACTCACTTTTTTTATAGCGGCCATGGTTATGTTCTGTAAATAATGTATGACTCAAAGTCATATTCATCATAACATCATACATCATAACATAATTTGGTGGGAGTGTAACTGTCCGCTTGTTACTTTAAACCCTTGTTCAGCACTGACAGGTGGAACCTTTATGCCTTACCCTTGTTTCCCTGGGGAATATTTTGATCATCAGACCCTTCCTGCTTCCTCTAGTTTTGGAGAAAGGGGGCTCTCGTGATTCAGCATTCAGAGGCAAAGCAAGTCAGCAGTACTTCGTGGGAAGGCGATTGTTTATTGAAGTTTTCTAAAGTTTAAAGTTGCAACCCTTGGCAAGCGGAGCAAGGTATGCAGTAAAGGTGCATGTCTATAAAAAGTATATATGTTTTTAGGCATATATTGAGTCTATGCTGTTAGTAAAAGATATGCTGTAGACAATCGAAATCCTTGAACATATAGTCATGTTTCCTTATGCCGCGTATACACGGTCGGACTTTTCAGCTACAAAAGTCCAACAGCCCGTCCGACTGACTTTCGACAGACTTTCGACAGACTTTTGACGGACTTTTGGCGGACTTTAAAAAGACTTTCTAACGACCGGACTTGCCTACACACGATCACACCAAAGTCCGACGGATTCGTATGTGATGACGTACACTGGACTAAAATAAGGAAGTTGATAGCCAGTAGCCAATAGCTGCCCTAGCGTGGGTTTTTGTCCATCGGACTAGCATACAGACAAGCGGATTTCTGGGTCCGGCGGAGTTACGACGTAAAGATTTGAAGCATGTTCCAAATCTAAAGTCCGTCAGATTTGCAACTGGAAAAGTCCGCTGAAGGTCTGGAGAAGCCCACACACGATAGGATTGCCTGCCGGATTTGGTTCGTCGGCGGCCGGCAGACAAGTCAGGTCGAAAAGTCCGACCGTGTGTATGCGGCATTAGCTGTTTATTGTTAATTTAGATATGTATGTAGATAACTGAACTCTACTTTGTAATTCCTCGTTTGTAATTCTGTTGTAACCCCTTTTGGTGATCTCTGTAAACTAATGTATTGCATGTCATTTTACAGTTTTTAAGGTGTTTAAGGAGTTAAAAGGATTAACCTCTGTGGTGTTCAACTCTACTGCACAACGTTTAAGGCAAAAGAATAAAAGTACTGCACCCGTCGGAAGCTCTCCTCTCATTATTTACTTAGATCCAATGGGGCCGCTACAGTGTCAATATTTTGTGTGGCCACCATTATTTTCCAGCACTGCCTTAAACCTCTTGTGTATGTTCACCAGAGCTTCACAGGTTGCCACTGGAGTCCTCTTCTACGCCTCCACGACAACATCACAGGACTCTCTTGTGCATCATCTTTAGAAGAGGCTTCCTTCTGGGAGGACAGCCATGGAGACCAATTTGATGCAGTGTGCGGCGTATGGTTTGAGCACTGACAGGCTGACTCCCCACCCCTTCAACCTCTGCAGCAATGCTGGCAGCACTCATACATCTATTTCCCAAAGACAAGCTCTGAATATGACGCTGAGCACGTGCACTCAACTTCTTTGATCAACCATGGTGAGACCTGTTCTGAGTGGAACCTGTTATCAGGGACCATGAATCAGACCGAGACAGAAGTATAGTTAAATCACACTTGTTTAATAATAATAATGATAAGGTAAACAGAGTAAGCGTAGTCAAAACAAGCCAGAGTTCAGTAACCGGATCGGGTAGTCAGGCAAGCAAATGTCAGAGAGCCAGAGATAAACGTAGTAGTACAGCAAGCAGGATCAGGAGCCAAAAGGAACATCAGCCGAGCAAGTCTTCAACAGGAACGCAGGAGAAAGTCTCTGTGATGTTGACAAAGGCGAAGGCAGAGATCAAGTGAGCTGCACGACTTTAAGTAGGCAGGACTGACGAGCAGAATCAACAACAGCTGGGTAACTGTGGAGAGAGATGGGAGCTGGCAATTAGCCGACAGCTGAGCGGCCAGCTCAGAGAAGGAAGGGCTGAGCCCAGCCCTGACACCTGTCCCGTTAAACTGCTGTATGGTCTTGGCCATCGTGCTGCAGCTCAGTTTCAGGGTGTTGGCAATCTTCTTATATCCTAGGCCATCTTTATGTAGAGCAACAATTCTTTTTTTCAGATCCTCAGAGAGTTCTTTGTCATGAGGTGCCATGTTGAACTTCCAGTGACCAGTAAGAGTGAGAGCGATAACAACGAATCTAACACACCTGCTCCCCATTCACACCTGAGACCTTGTAACACTAACGAGTCACATGACCCCGGGGAGGGGAAATAGTTAATTGGGCCCATTTTGGACATTTTCACTTAGGGGTGTACTCACTTTTGTTGCCAGCGGTTTAGACAATAATGGCTGTGTGTTGAGTTATTTTGAGGGGACAGCAAATTTACACTGTTATACAAGCTGTACACTCACTACTTTACATTATAGCAAAGTGTAATTTCTTCAGTGTTGTCACATGAAAAGAAATAATAAAATATTTGCAAAAATGTGAGGGGTGTACTCACTTTTGTGAGATACCGTACATACTAAGCATAATTCTTCTATGAGGTCGTTAAAAAAATTATACATGTCAGTGGCAGGAGAGCACAGGCCCGGGGGCCCAACTCAAGATCTTGCACAGACCAAGCGCATAAAGAAAATGCCCTGGAAGGCTTTGGATATGCTTTATTTCAAGAACAGATGGGTTATTCAGCCTTCACAATAACATTCCATTATTTTAGGCAGTTTGCATTGCAAAATTGATTATTTTAGACTATTTGCATTCAGACTATTTGCGAAACTCCATTAGGCACAATTTGCTTCTAAACGGACCACACCATAGTTTAAGAAAAATGACAACTGTGAAAACAAACTCACTCTTGTGTCAGTAGCCAGATGAGGAAAATTACAAAATGTATTCTAGTGTATGGCCACTGCTCCACATCTTCCCCCATCTGAGTATGTCTGAACTAAAAAAAAATACTGAGCTCCCATCATACAATAGTAATTCGCTCTATTTAAGCTATGTGCTCAGTCAGTGAAATAACATTTACAAAATGAGGACAGACAACATTTTTAGGAATGCCAAGTAATAGACCGAATATTATTAGTTCTTCTGTTGCTATTGGTTCCCAGGCCTCTAACAGGCAGGTATATATAAAAAAGAATTAAAACAATATGATTTGTGGGTGGCTATCCTCTTGGTCTTCTCTGAGATCTGTAGCATGGGGTATATATGGCATGCTGAAAGCCAGAGTAAAACAGTTAGCCACAATGGTGTTAAATGAGGAGCTGCACTGATGACCTCTGGTCATTCTACAGTCTTATCGGCTAGTCATGGCCTATTACTTTGCTTTGACACCTCCAATTCTCAGAGAAAAGTTTTACAGTCTTATCCTCTGGCAATGGATTATGCCTTTGCTATGGCACCTCCAAAGGGCCACACCGTAGTGCACATCCATGGCTTTTTCTCCATGGGCCCAAGTGGAGAAGCATGCAGGGAAATGTCTTCACCTTTACAGGCTATAGAGATAAGGTCACACATGAACAGTACACAATGGTCTGTCTGCTTAGAGTTTAGGACTGGAGTCATCCAAGCTAGAGTAGCCTGTGGCTGATGGAGGAGGTCAGTGGATGATCTAAGGTCAGTAATCGGCGATGTATAGGCAGAAGTGGCAGCTGTCCCAAATTTTAAAGATGAATTTCACATCACCGCCCTACCTCTCCCCCTTGTTCAATCAGAAAATGCTTTGCATTCACTCAGAGAATGCAAAGAATTCTCTGTTTGCCGTACCTGTAGGCAGGTACAATCTATTTTCTCCACTGCAGGTGGCGCTTGTCTGCAGCGGCAATGCAGGTGGAGGATGCAGTTAACAGGAACCTATTTCCTCTATTGTTTCCTCAGTCACAGGGAGGCAGCTTTCTAATTGGATGCTGGCATTCTATGTGACTTTTACGGCCATATTGGGTCAAGCAGAGTTTATTTAAGACCCTAGATCTCGGGTTTGGCATGCATATTGCAAGTGGCTAGAGTAGGGACAGGTCACCTGTTTGTCAGGGACAGCGCTTAGGATCAGGGAAAGGTTCCGGAAGAGTAGGGAAAGTGCAGAGACACACCATCTTTCTTGGAATCTTTTCCATTTTGGGTGCAGACCGGCTGCTCCTCGAGACAAATGCTGCCAGCAGCTCTGGTCCACTATTCTACTGCCGCTTTGCTATTTTCCTTGTCAAAAGAAGTTTATTGAGTATACAATATTATAAAGATACATAAAGTAAGTTTACAAGGATCTATAAAGTAAGCTCATTGTTTTACAGTAGGGTTTATATAGGTAAATATCATGAAATTTCAAATATTAAACATTGGGTTCACGTAAACCTAAATTAAAGATATATATCATTTCCTTAGTTACTTTTGTAGGTATTTAAATGATTTATACCTACTATACATATTGTTTACAGGTAGAGTGTATATAGGTCAAATAAATTCTGATAATGAGCTTTAATCGTAAGGTGGAGAAAAGGAAAGAGAAAGAAGAAAAAGGGTTGAAAGGTAGAGGTATGGTCCACAAGGTTGTCCCGCTTGTCAGTTTATTATTCTTTTTAGTTCTCTTTGAAGCCTTAGAATGGGTGTCTCTGTAAGTCATTTAATCTGTTACCATGGCAACAGGACAGAGTCATTGAAGTTTGACAGGAACTGTTGTTTTATCCAAGGATGCCAAAGTTTTTCAAATTTTGGAATTTGATTTTGATCGATGGCTACCATCTTAGCATGGGACATTGTATTATTCATTCTGTGAATTGTTTCTGCTAGTACCAATGTAGGAGATTTCCATGCCTTGGCCACTGTTTGTTTTGCAGCCGTTATTAGTTGGATCATAAGTTTGAATTGAGAGAGTGTTAACCATTCCGGTTTTAGATTAAGTAAAGTTATATATGGATCTGGTTGTATTATTTTTTTAAAATATTTTAGATGCAATCACGAAGACTTCCTTCCAGAAGGTTTGGATTACTGGGCACGTCCACCATATGTGTAAATGTGTGCCTATTTCTGGGCATCCTCGAAAACAAAGAGCTGAGGTATTAGGTGAATATTTTGCCACTCTAGCAGGTACAAGGTACCAGCGAGTTAGGACTTTATAATTTGTCTCCAGTGCTAAGATGTTGGGTGAAGATGACTTAGATGTGAGCCATATGTTAGACCAGTCCGTGTCTTCTAAAGTTCGTCCCAGGTCCTCCTCCCACCTCTGAACGTAAGAGGGTCTATTAAGATTTGCTACTCCATATAATTGATTATAAAGTGATGAAATTGTACCTTTAGCAAATGGATCTTTTGTACAGATTGATTCAAAAATGGATAATTGGGATAATGGTGTATCCCCCTTTAGGAATGGTGTATAGAAATTTTTGATTTGGAGATATCTAAATATCTCAGAGTTTGGTAGATCATATTTTTCTCTAAGCGATGGAAATGAAAGGAATGATTTAGATGCTATGAAGTCATTTAGTGTCTGAATGCCTGATGTTGTCCAAGCTTTAAAAGAATTTGGGTAGATCCATGCCGGATAAAAGGCCGGATTTCTGATAAAAGAAAGGAGAGGATTGTGTGGAGATTGTAACTGATATTTGGTTTTTAGTTTATCCCAGAGAGATAAGAAGTGTTTAGTTATGGGATTATGAATTTTAAAGCGGTCTTTCGGATCAAGCCATAATAAGTTTGATATTAATAGAGGGTCATTTTCTGAAGCCTCTATAAATACCCATAATGGGATTTCCTGTTTTGCATGGTATTTGGACAGACTGGCCAAATGTGCTGCTCTGTAGTAGTTAGTAAAATTAGGGTATCCCAGGCCTCCTTTATTTTTGGGAAGATGTAGTGTGTGTATAGGTATACGTGGTTTAGAAGAGCCCCATATAAACGAAGTTGCTCTTTTTTGTACTATTCTCAAAAAATAGGAAGGAATTGGAATAGGGAGGACTCTGAATAGATAAAGCAATTTGGGTAGAATAGTCATTTTGATTGCATTAATCTTCCCTATCCAGGATAAAGGAAGTTGCGACCATTGTTTTATTAGATTTGTGATCTGTCTTAATACAGGAGGATAATTGGTTGAGAATAAGTCAGAATGAGATGCTGTTAAATGAATTCCAAGATATGGGATTGATTTTTCTGCCCAAGTGAATGGGAGTGCAGCCCTAGCCGGGATCAATTCCATGTTTGTGAGCGAAATATTAAGCACTAGGCATTTCTTAGGATTAATCATAAGGCTGGATAGGGCTGCAAATCCATCAAGAGCTGGTATTAAGTTAGGACCAGAGACCTGTGGTGATGATAGAAAAAGTAATATATCGTCTGCAAATATACATAATTTGTGTGTAATACCTCCTACTTCAATGCCAGTTATAGTTTGGTTTGTTCTGATGTATTGGGCCATGGGTTTGAGTATAAGGGCAAATAATAAGGGAGATAATGGGCAACCCTGTCGGGTACCTCTTTCGATATTAAAGGCTTCAGATTTGTATCCAGCATATTTTATATAGGCTTTGGGTTTATTATATAATACTTTGATCCATGTTAAAAAGTGGGGTCCAAAACCCCATTTTTGTAATGAATATTGCATATATTGCCAGGATACTGTGTCAAATGCCCTCTTAATATCGAGAGATAGAAAACATTAAGGGATTTTCCGTTTTTTAGCAATATGTGCCAATAACACTGCCCTGTGTATATTATCGCCTGCCTGTCTATTTGGCATGAAGCCTACTTGATCTCTATGTATTAATTTTTCTATAATGCTATCGAGGCGTTTTGCTATTATTTTTGCTAATAATTTAATATCAAGGTTTAACAGAGAGATAGGCCGATAATTCACACAGGAAGTATCATCAGAAAGGGGTTTTGGGATCATACAAACAATTGCCATTAGTGTTTCTTGCCGAAAAGAATGTCCATCTAGAAGTTTGTTAAAAGTTTCAGTGAGAATGGGAGAGAGTATTTCTGAGAATGTTTTATAGTATAAAGCCGAGTAGCCGTCTGGGCCTGGTCTTTTGTTAAGTTTTAGGTCTTTTATGGCGTTAGCAACTTCATCTATAGTTATAGGCTCATCCAAACTGCTTTTTTAATTCTGAGATAACTCAGGTAAGGTTATTTTTGAGAAGAAGGATTCAGCCTCTGTAGGATTAAATTCATTGTTTGTCTTGTATAAAGTTGCGAGATGTGAGTGAAATTTATGGACTATTTTAACTGGATTACAAGTATAAACATTTTTTGATAATTTCAAACGTATTGGTTTGAAAGATTTGTTAGTTGAATTTAATGCCCGAGCCAAATATGTACCTGGTTTGTTTGTATTCATGTAGAAATTGTGTTTGGAGCGTTTGAAGGATTTATCAACTGACTCAGTGAGAAATAGATCGTATTCCAATCTAGATTTTTCCAGATGAGATTTTGTACTCTGAGATGGATTATCTTGGAATGATATGTAGGCTGCATTAAAATTGAGTTCTAGTTTTTTTGCTAGATTTTTGCGTTCCCGTTTAAATAGTGCCATTTGTCTTTGTATTGTACCACGCAAGACAGGCTTATGAGCTTCCCACAGTGTTATTGGGGAAATGTCTGTTGTATTATTAATTGATATGTATTCCTTTAAAGCTTGTTCAATGGCCATCTGATGTAGTGGGTGTTTGAGCATTATGTCCGGTATGTACCACGTTGGGTCATGCGCTTTTGGTATGGCTGAGGCTATAGTAGTGTATACTGCATTATGGTCAGACCACGGAATCGGAATTATATCTGATGCAATAATTTCTGGTAGCATTCCTATTGTTAGAAAAATATGATCTATTCTGGTGAAGGTTTGATGAGGGTGCGAGAAATAAGTGAATTTCTTTTTCATTGGGTTACTTTCTCTCCACGAATCTACCAGATTGTATTTGGAAAGAAGTTGAGAAAAAGGTAATCTAGAGGTTATTTTGGATGGTGTAAAAGGTGATTTATCTAGAAATGGGAGGAGGACCTGGTTCGAATCCCCACACATTATCACTGTTCCTATTTTGTGTGTATTAATCACTTGTAATATATGTGAGAGGAATGGTGTAGGTTGTTTGTTAGGAGCGTAGTAGGAAATCACCGTGATTGCTGTATCCATTATATAACCCATGAGTATCAGGTATCTACCTTCTGGGTCTTTAATTTCTGATGATAAGGTGAATGGTGTGGATCGGTGAAATGCAATTAGAGTTCCCCTTTGCTTGGTACAGGCAGAAGCCGTGTAAATTTGTTGATAAAAAGGAGAAATATATTTTGGAGTAGAATCTTTGGTGAAGTGTGTTTCTTGGAGGCATACTATGTGAGCCTTCTTATTATGGAAAGTACGGAAGGCTTTGGTCCTTTTTTGAGGGACATTTATTCCCTGAACATTCAGGGAAAGTATATTCAGTGGTGCCATGGCAACAGATCAAATAGTTTTGACTTACTTTTTGTTATGCAGAGCTGACTGCGCAGATCAACCTGTGTGGACTGAAGAGATGAAAAGATAAAAAAGAAACCAGTGAATTCTGGAGTAAAGAGTAAACAAAAAACATATGAGATTAGATGATACATTGTATAAATTATTTTTTGCAAGTAATCACAATTTATCCGTGAAAGAGAATAAATATCTCTCTCAGGGGAATAAGTGCCTTCGTCACACTCCCACATAATATGGTTGGGTGAATGAGGAGGGCTAATGGGGGTACACGGATCTTCCGCTTACAGGAGAGAAGTGCTATGTCAAAAGACATCAAAATGATGTTTCATTAATTGGAGTGCAGAATATAGTTTTTGTTGAAATTATTTATTCCAGGGTGGTTGTATATGGTTAGTCTTGCCCTAGGCTAAATAATTCAGTTAGAAAGGTACTGTTAATAACTTTGGTATTGATGAAGATAGTTTGAATTATTTTGGGATTTTAACCCTTTTAGAGTAAACAATTACATATTTTATTCATATGTAACTGTTTAGATATGTTAACTCATAAAATTGAGGTTGTATTGCCTCAGATTGGAATAAACAAAAACACAATTCTAGGAACTAGTTAGGTAATAATATATTTGTTTTAAGAAAAAAAAGAAAAAGCTTCCATTACTTCTGGATTATTGAACATATTTGTCCTAAAAAGTAATAAATCTATTGTTATTACCTGATAATATATAACTGAACAAGAATTTCCTTATTTCACTTATATATTCTAAGGCTATATGAATCAGAAGCAATAAGAAATTAAACTGGAATGTAACATGATCCCACACAGTGTGTGACTATCAGAATGCAGTTACATTCAGTTATAAATACAGGTTTTTTATAGAGAACCATCTCTTAGTATAATAAATGAAGAGATATCAGGAATTAGGATGTCAGTCCATTGAATCTTCTTGGTCCATGGATGATGTGGCATAACGGCCTCTTTTGTGAGAATGATGATTCCCATTTTGTTCTGGAATTTTCTGGGTGCTGCCTGAAGGTGAAGATGCCATTCTTCTGCGTGTGGGAGAGTTGCTGCTTGTGGGTTCTGTCAGATTTAATTTTAAAAGGGTTTGTTGTAGTTCATCTGCTGATCTGCTTCTGTAAATTGTACCTTGGTGGTTAAATCTGACTGAAAAGGGGAAGCCCCATTGATACATAATGTTTTGGCGTTGCAGTTCCATTAGTTGGGGTTTCATGGATCGTCTTTTAGTAATAGTAAGTTGGGATAGGTCAGCAAAAATTTGATAATTGTGTCCTTGAAAATTAAGTTCCTTTTTTTCTCTTGCAGCAATTAGTATTTGTTCTTTCGTTCTGTAATAATGAAATTTTGTGATTATATCACGTGGGGGTCCATCTTTCTTTTTGGCTGTGAGGGCTCTGTGTACTCTGTCCAGTTCTAAACGTTCAATAGGGATATCTGGCTTTAGTTCTTCTAATAGAGCAGTAATAGTAGATTGCAGGTCTGTCACAGTTTCAGGTATTCCCCTTATGCGCAAGTTTGAACGTCTGGCTCTATTTTCGTAATCTTCGAGCTTAGTTTGAAGTATTAAATTCTCTTCTTTTAATTGTTCCAATTCTGTTATATTTTCTTGGGTTGTAATTTCAATTTCATCCATTTTTATTTCTAAGGCTGCGGTGCGGTTTCCCAGCTCTCTTATTTCTTTGGTTAGGCTTTTTGTTATTTGGTCTGAGGTTTGTTTTAAAGCCTTATGAAGCATCTTTTCAAATTGTAATAATATTACTGGGGATGCTGAGGAGGCTTGTGGAGAAGTTTGTGAGAGGATTTGTTCTGTATCTGACTCAAATGGAGAGTCTTGCTGTGACATTTTCTGTCTGTGAGAGCTCCCTGATGCTGTATATTGTGAGGTGACTGGAGCTGCTTCAGCTGCATGAGTGCCTGTGAGCTCTTTGTGAGGTGATTTTTATTTCTGCCACGATTTCCTCCCAGTACCATATTTCCTGCCCAAACTTTCACAGTTTGTTCCCAGGGGCAAAAAGGTTCAAATGGATACCCTTTGAGCCTGCAGGCTCCGCTTTGTCCTTCTCTTCTCTCCTCAGCGGTGTGGAGCTCTAACAATGCATGTCTGCTCTGTTAGGCTCCGCCCATCTCCCCCGCTTTGCTATTTTCAATTCGTGAGTGCTCCCAGTTGGGTTGCATTCCTGCCAGACTTGTTTGTATAGCTGGACTTCTGTTAGGTTAGGTCGAGTATTCACAGTGCTCCAAGTCAGCCACTCTGTACGAGACTTAAATGCAAGTGATCACTGAAATAGCGTTGTCTACTTCTGTGATTTCCAGGGGCATCGGCCTGTAGGTGGGGTGCAGGGGCAATGACACACATAGTCCCAGTGCAATAAAAGAGCTTGTATTAAAATAATGCAGACAGTTTACAAATAATTTGGTGGGAAGACTGCCCAGCCAGGAACACTCACAGTTCCAACAGTGAGAATTCAGCCGAACTGACAGGTCTTCTTGAGAGGGGTAGAATGCGGGCTGGCTAACTTGTGCCCAAGCAGGAAGATGTCCAGGGAAGTTGCGATCCCTATGCTTTCCCTTCTTGTCAGAAGCCATTCCATGCCACTAGTTCTGTCCCTACCAGGTGTCGTACTTGTCCCAACTCTACCAACTCGCAAAATGCTCACTAAACCTGGGAGCCAGGGCCTTAAAAAGGCTCTGCCTCCCCAAGATGGCTTCTGGAGTCACATGGGGCAGCAGCGTGCACTGCGGAAGAGCACCACCTGCAGTGGAGAAAGTAGTATGGTATTTACATAGGTCCAAGCTGGATCAATGTAACTATGTAAAAATATACCATGCCTGGAAGTCTTCTTTAAATAAAGTGGAGGTGTACTTTATCTTTTATTTAAAGAACACGTTTAATAATGATATATTACTTTTACCAAACTTACTTAGCTTTCCTAGTTTGTCTGGGCCTAACTCTTGGCTATGAGTCAGGCATGACAGATCAACTTAAGAGAAGTTTGACATTTTTCCTTTCACAAGAATCATACTTACCTAGGTCGATGCAGCATCGGTCCAATGCTGCATCTGTCCCCCGCTAGCTACTAAGAGAGCAAAGCGATCAAACACTGCTGATCTAAATTGTGAAAAAAACAATCAGCGCCAAAATTAATAAAAAACTTCCTCCTGTAATAGAATAAATGTGTAAAATTACTGATATATGTGACTGAACAGCTGCTGAACACTTACAGTGATACGCCACACCAGATTCAATATTGTTTTCTAAATAGTGCAGCGCTGTGTCTTATTAAACAATGTGCATACAAAGTTTATATTAAACATTCCATAATAAAATTGAAAAACTAAAAATATCAAAAAATTATAAAAGACAAACAAAAAAAACAGTTCATCTGTGTCAATGCTCCCAAAGCAATCACCTGTGTGTGTTCATCCTCAAAAGGATCAATATCCAGTGCACACCTCCACCAGCTAAAGTGCCTGCTCATCTCAAAGATGAATGTAAATACATAAACAAATTACTCCTCGTGTCCACCACAATGGATCAACTGTACTCTCCAATGACAATCCTACAGTCTCCAGACTGCTCCTCTGTGTGGGTAATCAGCGTTGGAATTGCCGACAGACAGAATCTTCCTTCACTTTCTCATTAATGCTCAATCCCGTTTTTCTTCCATAGGTTAAAGACATGAAGTAACAAACACAAGTGCCATACTGTAGTCTGTATGTTTATTAAAAGCCCCCAAAAAGAATTCACTCACAAAATAAAAACATTAAAACAGCATGTCTCTAATCATCAATTCATTCACCCCAGCTCTACACTCACAATGCTTCACAGATTCGGCTCCTCCCCTCTAAACGAGTGTCGGCCTCTCACTGGCCTTGATCAGTAGATGTGAAGCATCGTGAGTGTAGAGCAACAAAGCGCAAACAAAGTAATTCAGTTTAAGTGAGAGATGTTATACATCTTTTATAGATAAACCTGAACAGTTATACTAAGGGAAAATATTCAAATTCTCACATAATTCCAAGTTCTCTTTAACACGCACCTGTCAGTTGGGTAACGTTATAAACATCTAAAGGCAAGCACCTAGAAATGCCTGCACGAACCTTGTTCAATTTACCGACATTCCACCTGGAAGGTTGGATCTGGGCCACTTTCTCTCTGAATACACACCTCCCTGTTGCTCATAGAGGAAGGGGGGAGTTCTGTTATACAGCTCAGACTACTGATCTGGTTGTTTCCCTTTGGATACAGTACACCAGGAGAAGATCAAATGACATCTGTCTAACTTGGCGACAGGTTTGCTTTATTGCAGTGTTGCATAATGTGAATTCAACAACTATTCCTTTTTTGTAGAGAGGAGCCTTTTTTTCTTTAGAAGAACAGATAAAAGCATTGACTGAGCTACCAATTCCTGCAACTATGCTAACATCAGAATGTTCACTGAATTTACTAGCAGTTCACAGCAAACAGGAACTTCACTTTTAGGGCGTGGTAGCCCACTTTTATTAAGAGTAAAAGAATTAAAGTTCATACATGCATGGATTGCCCACACAGGGGTTCTTCTCCAGCAAAAATACAACAAATGAAAAATGTTAAATCACCTGTTTATTAAGGCTCTCTCAGCCTCGGTCGCAAGTCCAAGCTATGCAGGCCCACTCCTGGCCTCCAGGAAGGCGTTCTCATGATACTCCAGGCTTTCTCACTCCTCCGAGACTCAGGGTTTCTTCTGGTCTCCAGGACTCTCTCTCCCAGTTGTCTTTGCTATGGTCTTCCAGACTCTCTCTCCCAGATGTCTTTGCTATGGTCTCCCAGACTCTCCCAACTGGCCCAACTCTCTCAGTCCACTGACCTGGAACCTCTCCCACATGGAGTGCCATCTCAAGGATAATGCCTTGGTTCCTAAACAGGAGCACACCTCCCTCCTGGCTGCAGTAACTGCTCCACCACCATCTCCTACTCCACCTCCTCTGAGCTATGCTCAGATCTGCTTATAACTGGTGTGTGCACCTGGACACACACAACTTGCAGAATTTCTGGAAAACCTGGACACAAAACTGAAGACTCCATCCCACCCAATGCTCTTTGGAGTCTTCAAGTTTCCAGCCCCGATCCAGACTTATCAAATCCAGAGAACTTAAAACATAGTTTTCTCTGCTCACAAAACTTCAGCTGGAGCTTCTCAAACTGGCACTTTGGGAGTCCTGTGTCCATTTTAAACCCATTTTCCCAGAGACAGGGAATCTCACTATCACACCATACATAAAGCTCCTTATAAGATCAATGGGCAAATGCTTTGTAAAGCCTGTGTTGCATAAAGTAATTTCCTCCCTGTCTCTGCTTCCAGGTGTACCAATCACATTTAACATTCCAGGGTGGATCTAATCCTGATTGGTGGGAGAAAAACTCACCCAAGCTCTACCGCTAAATAGTATAGTTGGTGTGTAGAGTAGTCGGTGCTTTGGCTAATTTAGCTCACAAAAGATCCATAGAAAATACAGGTTGGCAACTCGGCAGCTTCTCTTTAGAAAATATTTATTTGAGCATTAGAGCAATAACCTCATCCAAAAATGTTGACGCGTTTCGGCCTTAAGCCTTCCCCAAAAGCTGTACTTTCTACTAATCCTTATTGGTGGTTGTGAGAAACTGTGACCTTTTTTACACTGGGATTTTTATGTGTAGTAGGCAGCAAGGAGAGTGTAACAAAAAGGAAACTGCGCTAAAAAACAAAAAACAAAACTCAGTGTATGCACACATAGAGTTTAAAGTCCATCCGTAGCGTATACACAGGTATCAGTTAACAGTCTGTGCAGAGTTCACAAAGGCATCTGTCCACATTTCTTATCAGGGTGACAGCACACTCTTAACCACCGCAGAAACAAGTGTAGAAGATAGGACAGTCCTCCACCTCTAAGCCAACTGCCTCTTACCAGCTCCCTTGATCTCTGGTAAGGAGATCACAGACGCTTTTTAGCTTATGACCCAGCTACAGTCTTGGGATGGAACATCAGATAAAATCTCCGTGGTTTCTTTACGTGAGTCTCATCAGCATATCCATGGGCCAGTCATATGAGAAAAAGAAAGGCTTCCATAGTGTGTAACGTCTAAAACTTTTATTGTATAAAAAAGTAATGCACTTACATCAATCCAGATAAGATAAGGCATCAATCAGAAAGTAAGCCGGCCGGCTCTCTAAAAACAAACGCCCGTAACTTCCGGGACTGCGTGTTGGTGTGTTGGTGGCGTCAGCACGCCGCTCTCCCTACGCCGTTTCGTCAAACCTGACGTCGTCCAGGGGCACGGGCGGCGTGCTGATCACCACCAATTATATCCCTATTCATCAGAGAAGGGACCGCCCAGTCCTGAAGTCCGAGCTGTCCGTGATGCAAGTGCCGCCATATTGCAATGGGGCAGATGCCAGTACATTGTCAGGGAGACATTCCGGTAGTTAATGGATGTTCCCCCTTAGCCTAAAGTGAAAAAGTGCATACATCGCTTGTATTTAATAGATAAAGAGGGGGCAAAACTCTAAGAATGCACCTCTCATTCGCATATAAATTACTATCAGTGCCGACAAAATAAGATCAGCAGAGCGGAGTGGTGACATCTAGTGGTCAGATTCCAGATTGCATGTTTGGTTACCCTGAATGTGACTACCAGGTCCAAACTTAGGAATCTGAAGGCCTAAACATTAGCACATATAATGAATCCTATACTGCCCCCCCCAATAGAAAAAAGAAAGAAAAAAGAAAAACTACAAAAAATACTGGTACATAATTAAAAACAAGGAAAAAAGTTAAAAAAGTGCTAAAGATACAGGTGCACTTGGGCTCCATAGATTATCTGTTGTCTGGCCACAGAACAAATTGAGCACTCTTCTAAATACTAGAAAAGGCAAAATGGGCACAAAAACAACCACAATGGCACAACCCCTACTTGGAAGGGATTACTCGTCATGGCTGAGGTTAGGTATGTAAAACACCACATTGTAAGGTATAACCTACCAAAACGAAAAGAATATACAAAATGGACCTTAATGTATACCTCCCACCCTCACGGAGCCACAAGGAGCTCAGGACTGGTTCACATATGGTTTCCTTAACTATTATCGATAAAGGAGTTGACATCTGTGTCTATATTGAGGCCATAGGGAGTGTAGCATCGTACTCTATGAATCCACGCCATTTCCATCTTGGATAATTCCCTGACTAAAGATCCACCTCTCCAGTGTGCTTCATACTTATCTATTGCTAGAAAGATTGTGTTGGCCGGGTCACGATGGTGGACCAAATCGTAATGTTTGGAAACAGAATGGAATTTAAAGCCTGTTTTGATGTTGGTTATGTGTTCCCCAAGACGGACCTGCATGGTGCGTTTGGTTCTGCCTATGTATTGTAAACCACATGGGCATTGGAGCAGGTATACTACCCCAGTGGAGCTACATGTTATGAATGGTTCTATTTTGTGCTCCCTAGAGTTATTAGTAGAAGCAAATGATAGTGTTTTCTTGTTTTTAATTAGATTGAGCTTACAGACTTGGCACCTACGGCATTGGTGGTAGCCAGAGAGGCCTTGGAAAAAGGACAGTCTTTTACCAGGAGGGTCAACTACGTTTGGGGCAATAATGTTCCTCAACGAGGGAGCCCCTCTAAATATTACCTGAGGTTTTTTAGGTAAAAAAGTATTGATCAGTCCATCGTTGCCCAACAGGTGCCAATGTTTACTGATAATTTTTTTAATTTGGTAATGTTGAGTTGAATAGGAGGTAATAAAGGGAATGACAGGGCTCTCCTTCCTTCTTTTAGGGGCCATATCTAAAAGTTCTGATCTGTCCCGTCTTTCTACTTGCTCTATGAGGATCTCCAGTGGCTCACCCTCATACCCCTTTTCCAAGAACCTTTTTTTCAGAATATTTGCTTGAACTCTGAAGTCTTCCACATTTGAACAGTTACGCCTCATCCTGACAAACTGGCTCATAGGTACCGACTTGAGCCAGCTGTCCTTATGGCAACTGTCAAGGGGTATAAATGCATTTCGATCAGTTTTTTTGAAAAAAGTGATCGTTTTGAAAGAGTCCAATTCCCTAAAGATGGTCAAATCCAGAAAATTGATCTTTTCTTGGCTGGCTTCATGCACAAACCTTATCCCCCTCTCATTGTTATTAATATGGGAGAAAAACTCATCCAATTCGGGAATGGATCCTTCCCAAAGGAGGAGGACGTCATCTATATACCTGGCCCAAAAAAACAGGTGTGGACTGCGGTCCTTATAGATGACGTCCTCCTCCCACTTGGCCATGAAAAGATTAGCCAAGCTAGGGGCGTACTTGGCGCCCATAGCAACCCCTCTTTGCTGACGATAGTACTCCTGATTGTACCAAAAATAATTATGGTTCGCCGCAAAGTCCAATAACTCCATGATGTAGTCCTGCTGTTTCATTGGAATTTTGGAAAGTGCATTAAGAAAATGCTTAACAGCTGCAAATCCCAGATGATGTGGGATTATGGTGTATAATGAAGTTACATCCGCTGTAACCAACCATGTTCGACTATTGGGTTTCAACTGGGATAATAAATGTATCACGTGCTTGGTGTCCTTTATGTAAGAGGGCATTTGCTGTACTAAGGGTTGCAGAAAGAAGTCTATGTACTTGTTTTTGTGCCCATTTTGCCTTTTCTAGTATTTAGAAGAGTGCTCAATTTGTTCTGTGGCCAGACAACAGATAATCTATGGAGCCCAAGTGCACCTGTATCTTTAGCACTTTTTTAACTTTTTTCCTTGTTTTTAATTATGTACCAGTATTTTTTGTAGTTTTTCTTTTTTCTTTCTTTTTTCTATTGGGGGGGGGGCAGTATAGGATTCATTATATGTGCTAATGTTTAGGCCTTCAGATTCCTAAGTTTGGACCTGGTAGTCACATTCAGGGTAACCAAACATGCAATCTGGAATCTGACCACTAGATGTCACCACTCCGCTCTGCTGATCTTATTTTGTCGGCACTGATAGTAATTTATATGCGAATGAGAGGTGCATTCTTAGAGTTTTGCCCCCTCTTTATCTATTAAATACAAGCGATGTATGCACTTTTTCACTTTAGGCTAAGGGGGAACATCCATTAACTACCGGAATGTCTCCCTGACAATGTACTGGCATCTGCCCCATTGCAATATGGCGGCACTTGCATCACGGACAGCTCGGACTTCAGGACTGGGCGGTCGCTTCTCTGATGAATAGGGATATAATTGGTGGTGATCAGCACGCCGCCCGTGCCCCTGGACGACGTCAGGTTTGACGAAACGGCGTAGGGAGAGCGGCGTGCTGACGCCACCAACACACCAACACGCAGTCCCGGAAGTTACGGGCGTTTGTTTTTAGAGAGCCGGCCGGCTTACTTTCTGATTGATGCCTTATCTTATCTGGATTGATGTAAGTGCATTACTTTTTTATACAATAAAAGTTTTAGACGTTACACACTATGGAAGCCTTTCTTTTTCTCATATGACTGGCCCATGGATATGCTGATGAGACTCACGTAAAGAAACCACGGAGATTTTATCTGATGTTCCATCCCAAGACTGTAGCTGGGTCATAAGCTAAAAAGCGTCTGTGATCTCCTTACCAGAGATCAAGGGAGCTGGTAAGAGGCAGTTGGCTTAGAGGTGGAGGACTGTCCTATCTTCTACACTTGTTTCTGCGGTGGTTAAGAGTGTGCTGTCACCCTGATAAGAAATGTGGACAGATGCCTTTGTGAACTCTGCACAGACTGTTAACTGATACCTGTGTATACGCTACGGATGGACTTTAAACTCTATGTGTGCATACACTGAGCTTTGTTTGTTTTTTTTAGCGCAGTTTCCTTTTTGTTACTATCTTGTTTAATGTGGGTATCCCATATTTTTTAACTGCAGCTTAATGATATGTACAGATAGCAGATCATATTTTGCATGACATATAACTCTCATTGACAGCGCTGTATTTTCTTTACATTTTGCTGTTTTAACTGGAGATACAACTTATACAGCAGCAGTCAGATATACTTAGTTGTATATCACAGATCTGACGGATTTATTTCGCACGCATCTGTTGGTTTTTTGTACCCACCTGACTCTATTAACTATTTCATTAGATATCACTTAAGGATTTTTTACAATACCTTCTGACAGCACCTATAATGGATATCTTTGAATATAGGGCGGCTAAGGTGGTTAGTACAGAAGGTGTATTTGAAGTATACAATGAAAGAGAAAATGACCTTGGTGGTCTTTTCGTACGATTGAAAAATTTAACAATCTCAGAAATACATACTCAATGGGATGTGGCCTTCTTGGAGACGTACATTAAGATCGGTATGGTCCCAAGAAGCCTTAGATGGGAAGTATGTCCTCAGAAAGGTGAATCGGAACTGGAAGAATGGTTCCGTTATTTTAATGAGGCAGGAGTCAACTTCCTAAGGTTTCTGGTGGACAGAAAAAAGAGCAAATTGACTAGACTGGATGGGGAGATCAAAACTCTCAAGGATAGCCTTTTGCCTTATAAAGAAGGGGATGAATATAAAGAAAGAACCAGTAATTTATTAAAAACATTGGATAAGGAAGAAAAAGAACAGAAATTTAAAAAAAGAAAGAAATACAATAGGGATTATGGGGATTATCAAGCTAGCAGTGTGTTTGCCTGGCAGAGGAAACTAACTATGGAAGCAAGTGGAGGTCAAGAACCCACTATGGAGGTTACTGTGCAGGGAAGTGATGTTCCAACACAACTCCCCGTTCAGAGCCAACATCTTCCATCTAGGATTGCCTCTCAGAGAACCCCCAAAAAATTCAAATCCAAACAGACTAAAAAAGATAGACGAGTACCCTATAAATCACCTCAGAGAGCACCAGTCCCCAATAGGGGTAGCCAACATACACGGAAGGTTGGTGGTTACCAACAACATAATCCTAATGCAAATCGGGAACGCAGACAGGTACAACAACACAATCAAAATCAATATCAGAGTTATAGGACAACCCCATATTCTGGTAATGATCGCAATCAATCTAGATACAATGAGTATGGATACGATACGCCATCTAGGCAGTACCACCATGCTGAGAATCCCCAGCATTATGAGAATGAGGGGGATGAGGATGAGGTGGATTATGGGGTTGATACTCATAACCGCTTCTACCCTCTAAGGGATAGAGTAGGCCCCACGCAATATGATAGAGGTGACCATCCTAATTACGAACAAGGATACTACAGGTCAGTAAGGGACCCCCCTGCTAGTACCTATGGTGGGAATCAGGAATCACACCCTTGGGGTTTTCCCAGATCCAATCAGGGATTAAAAAGGCCCGTAGAAAACAAAGAGGAACCAGAGGGGGGAGTAAAGCAAGATCCAAAAAAGAAAAAAGTTTAACGGGGGATGGCATCTTTAATCTCAGCGCTCAGGTTCTGTCTCAATCTGAACTGGCGCTACTGAATAAGGGTTTAAAATTTGCACCTCCAAAAAAATTAAATAAATTCCAAACATACATGGACGTTCACAAATACATCAGAAGGATCAACATCAAAAGACATTTCGCCAACATTCCTGAAGGGTCAAGACCATCGGTCCAGCAGGAGTATCAACATACTGGGTTAACCAATGCTTCCACTTTTAACCCTCCTGGTTCCTTGGCACCTTCTCTAAGGGTATTTAGGGATGTGGTCCTTCGAGATCTGGATTCCCTCAGAGTGGTTAATCATAAGATCAACAACACACTGAGGGATGGATTGGATTCCCTATGTAACAATAGGGGAATTGTTATCCGGCCTGCCGATAAAGGTGGGGGGATAGTAATTCTTGATAGGGGCGACTATTTAAAAGAAATGTCTAACATTGTGGGTGACCAAGATACGTACACCCTCCTACCAGGCAACCCAGTGATCAAATACAAGAGTGACCTAGATAAACTAGTAACCAAGGGGTACCAGGAGGGGATACTCAATGACAAAGAGAGAACCTTCTTGGTCCCTAAGGCTCCACGGGTCCCGATACTGTATTGTTTGCCCAAAATCCATAAAAGTCTGACTTGCCCCCCGGGACGACCCATAGTCAGTGGCATCGATTCGGTCACGTCCCGGGTGGGCAAGTACATAGACTTCTTTCTGCAACCCTTAGTACAGCAAATGCCCTCTTACATAAAGGACACCAAGCACGTGATACATTTATTATCCCAGTTGAAACCCAATAGTCGAACATGGTTGGTTACAGCGGATGTAACTTCATTATACACCATAATCCCACATCATCTGGGATTTGCAGCTGTTAAGCATTTTCTTAATGCACTTTCCAAAATTCCAATGAAACAGCAGGACTACATCATGGAGTTATTGGACTTTGCGGCGAACCATAATTATTTTTGGTACAATCAGGAGTACTATCGTCAGCAAAGAGGGGTTGCTATGGGCGCCAAGTACGCCCCTAGCTTGGCTAATCTTTTCATGGCCAAGTGGGAGGAGGACGTCATCTATAAGGACCGCAGTCCACACCTGTTTTTTTGGGCCAGGTATATAGATGACGTCCTCCTCCTTTGGGAAGGATCCATTCCCGAATTGGATGAGTTTTTCTCCCATATTAATAACAATGAGAGGGGGATAAGGTTTGTGCATGAAGCCAGCCAAGAAAAGATCAATTTTCTGGATTTGACCATCTTTAGGGAATTGGACTCTTTCAAAACGATCACTTTTTTCAAAAAAACTGATCGAAATGCATTTATACCCCTTGACAGTTGCCATAAGGACAGCTGGCTCAAGTCGGTACCTATGAGCCAGTTTGTCAGGATGAGGCGTAACTGTTCAAATGTGGAAGACTTCAGAGTTCAAGCAAATATTCTGAAAAAAAGGTTCTTGGAAAAGGGGTATGAGGGTGAGCCACTGGAGATCCTCATAGAGCAAGTAGAAAGACGGGACAGATCAGAACTTTTAGATATGGCCCCTAAAAGAAGGAAGGAGAGCCCTGTCATTCCCTTTATTACCTCCTATTCAACTCAACATTACCAAATTAAAAAAATTATCAGTAAACATTGGCACCTGTTGGGCAACGATGGACTGATCAATACTTTTTTACCTAAAAAACCTCAGGTAATATTTAGAGGGGCTCCCTCGTTGAGGAACATTATTGCCCCAAACGTAGTTGACCCTCCTGGTAAAAGACTGTCCTTTTTCCAAGGCCTCTCTGGCTACCACCAATGCCGTAGGTGCCAAGTCTGTAAGCTCAATCTAATTAAAAACAAGAAAACACTATCATTTGCTTCTACTAGTACCTCTAGGGAGCACAAAATAGAACCATTCATAACATGTAGCTCCACTGGGGTAGTATATCTGCTCCAATGCCCATGTGGTTTACAATACATAGGCAGAACCAAACGCACCATGCAGGTCCGTCTTGGGGAACACATAACCAACATCAAAACAGGCTTTAAATTCCATTCTGTTTCCAAACATTACGATTTGGTCCACCATCGTGACCCGGCCAACACAATCTTTCTAGCAATAGATAAGTATGAAGCACACTGGAGAGGTGGATCTTTAGTCAGGGAATTATCCAAGATGGAAATGGCGTGGATTCATAGAGTACGATGCTACACTCCCTATGGCCTCAATATAGACACAGATGTCAACTCCTTTATCGATAATAGTTAAGGAAACCATATGTGAACCAGTCCTGAGCTCCTTGTGGCTCCGTGAGGGTGGGAGGTATACATTAAGGTCCATTTTGTATATTCTTTTCGTTTTGGTAGGTTATACCTTACAATGTGGTGTTTTACATACCTAACCTCAGCCATGACGAGTAATCCCTTCCAAGTAGGGGTTGTGCCATTGTGGTTGTTTTTGTGCCCATTTTGCCTTTTCTAGTATTTAGAAGAGTGCTCAATTTGTTCTGTGGCCAGACAACAGATAATCTATGGAGCCCAAGTGCACCTGTATCTTTAGCACTTTTTTAACTTTTTTCCTTGTTTTTAATTATGTACCAGTATTTTTTGTAGTTTTTCTTTTTTCTTTCTTTTTTCTATTGGGGGGGGCAGTATAGGATTCATTATATGTGCTAATGTTTAGGCCTTCAGATTCCTAAGTTTGGACCTGGTAGTCACATTCAGGGTAACCAAACATGCAATCTGGAATCTGACCACTAGATGTCACCACTCCGCTCTGCTGATCTTATTTTGTCGGCACTGATAGTAATTTATATGCGAATGAGAGGTGCATTCTTAGAGTTTTGCCCCCTCTTTATCTATTAAATACAAGCGATGTATGCACTTTTTCACTTTAGGCTAAGGGGGAACATCCATTAACTACCGGAATGTCTCCCTGACAATGTACTGGCATCTGCCCCATTGCAATATGGCGGCACTTGCATCACGGACAGCTCGGACTTCAGGACTGGGCGGTCCCTTCTCTGATGAATAGGGATATAATTGGTGGTGATCAGCACGCCGCCCGTGCCCCTGGACGACGTCAGGTTTGACGAAACGGCGTAGGGAGAGCGGCGTGCTGACGCCACCAACACACCAACACGCAGTCCCGGAAGTTACGGGCGTTTGTTTTTAGAGAGCCGGCCGGCTTACTTTCTGATTGATGCCTTATCTTATCTGGATTGATGTAAGTGCATTACTTTTTTATACAATAAAAGTTTTAGACGTTACACACTATGGAAGCCTTTCTTTTTCTCATATGACTGGCCCATGGATATGCTGATGAGACTCACGTAAAGAAACCACGGAGATTTTATCTGATGTTCCATCCCAAGACTGTAGCTGGGTCATAAGCTAAAAAGCGTCTGTGATCTCCTTACCAGAGATCAAGGGAGCTGGTAAGAGGCAGTTGGCTTAGAGGTGGAGGACTGTCCTATCTTCTACACTTGTTTCTGCGGTGGTTAAGAGTGTGCTGTCACCCTGATAAGAAATGTGGACAGATGCCTTTGTGAACTCTGCACAGACTGTTAACTGATACCTGTGTATACGCTACGGATGGACTTTAAACTCTATGTGTGCATACACTGAGTTTTGTTTGTTTTTTTTTAGCGCAGTTTCCTTTTTGTTACTATCTTGTTTAATGTGGGTATCCCATATTTTTTAACTGCAGCTTAATGATATGTACAGATAACAGATCATATTTTGCATGACATATAACTCTCATTGACAGCGCTGTATTTTCTTTACATTTTGCAGCAAGGAGAGTGTGCCAGGATCACCAGTAGATATTTTCCAGGATCACCAGTAGGTGTGTACCAGTATCGCCAGTAGGTGTGCTCCAGGATTACCAGTAGGTGTGTTCCAACATTGATAGCAGGTTTAATCCAGGATCACAGTAGGAAGTTTCCAGCATTGCTAGTAGATGTGTTCCAGGAACACCAGTAGGTATGTTCCAAGATCACCAGTAGGTGTGCTCCAGTATTGCTAGTAGGAGTGTTCCAGGATTACCAAGTGGTGTTATCAAGGATCACCAGTAGGTGTGTTCCAGGATCACCAGATCATTGACATATTTTTTGTTGTTGTAAAGAGGAACTTTAGTAGTTTTAATTTACTTTTAGCATAAGCAATTACAGGGAAAAGATAAAAAAAACCTTAATTGAGCCAGTGCCAGTGAACATTGCAAGTATGTAAGTATGCTAATATCAGAATGTTCACTGAATTTACCTGTAGTATAAGTACACAAAGCTCCATATAAGATCAGTGGGTGAGTGCTTTGTAAAGCCTGTGCTGCATACAGTAATTTCCTCCCTCTCTCTGCTCCCTACTCTACCAATCACATTTTACATTCCAGGACAGGTCTGAACCTGATTGGTGGCTGTGAGAAACTGGAATTCTATTTTTACATTGGGATTCTTGTGTGTAGGGGCAGCAAGGAGAGTATTCCAGCATCACCAGTAAGTGTGTTCCAGTATTGCCAGTAGGTGTGCTCCAGCATTGCTAACAGATGTGTTTCAAGATCGCCAATATGTATGTTCCAAGATCACCAGTAGGTGTGTTCCAAAGTCCACAACACAAAGCATACACCGCTCAGGCCAACGAGGTGCTATGTCTCTCCAGGTGCTCGCCCTGGCGCACCACCGTTGCTGAAGTATGTAGCAGAAAGAAATTGGCCGCACACTGGAACGAGTAGTTTGCTTGACGGAAATCTTTATTGTCGCATGCCAGACAGATGATACAGGACCAAGGTGTGTTCCAGCATTGCTAGTAGGGGTGTTCCAGTTTTTTTTTTTTACTTTAACTGCAGTAAAGGTACACAAAGCTCCATATAAGATCAATGGGTGAGTGCTCTGTAAGGCCTGTGCTGCTTACAGTACTTTCCTCCCTCTGATTGCTTCCTGCTCTACCAATCACATTTACCATCACAGGGCAGATCTGTACCTGATTGACGGTTGTGAGAAATTGGATTTTTTTTTCATTGGGAGTTTGGTGTGTAGGAGGCAGCAAGAAGAGTGTGCCAGCCTTACCAGTAGGTTTGTTCCAGGATCACCACTAGGTTTGTTCCAGGCTCATCATAACATTGACAAAATAATGGGAATGTGAAGGTTTATAGCAGTATTTGGGCGAAAATGTAACGTGTTAGCAGGTAGACTATGATCCTTATATGCATCTTAAGGTTTAATTTTCAAAATTGACTGAAGCTTACATTTTAATTGCAAACGAGAACAACAAAATTGATATAAATATGGACATACAGTACATTAAGATCTGATTCCAAATTTTAGGTTAGCTATAATCTTTACTATGCTGTATTTATTTATTATGCTTTTTAAAGACATACATTTATACATAGGGGCAGCCAAATTTGTTCTTTTCATAAGCAAGCTCTTCTTTGTACTTTGTCAATCTTCTTATCTCACTGCAAGTTCAGGTATTAAAGGATGCATCTGAGAACAAACTCTGCAGTCTTTACTGGTTGCCAGCCAGAGGCCATGTGATCTAAGCTGCCTAGGATGACAGCTAAAAGAACAGGTTTTTTTTTTCATTTAGGGCAAGCAAGAGTTACTTGTTTACACAAACTAACAGTGTGATTTAGTAATGCTGACGTGCAGTGTTGATTAATGAGAAGTATACATTTTAATGATAGATCCACTTTTAAGACCAAAGATCTGTTGTAAGTGGATGAATCTTGCATCTCAATTCCTGGGAGTGTTCCAGGTACAGAATAAACTTTGACAGATCTAGTCAAAGCAAAAGGATATTCACTATTCTGACAAATGTATGTGTACTCACATCTAAAGATCTGCCCATAAGTCATAATGTACATGACAGCTCATTCTGTATTTTTCCTATAAAGGAACTGAATAACATCAAGCTTCTACTGGAAGAAAAAAAAGCAATTTAGTTTAAAATATTTCATAGTAGCTTAAATTTTAATCTTATCTGAACGTGAGCAGGTTAAAGTAAGCTTTCCCAAAGAACAACGTGGTAAGGCAGCACCAGTACTGTAAAGCAGGCCTCCTAAAGTACCTGCAGCTCCCCATAATGCCTTATCAGGCACCTTGGCACCCCCAAAAGCCAGGGGTACTGTTATATCAATCTTGCCTTTAGTTTCTTAAAGTACCGTATAAACTCTAGTATAAGTCAAGCTTTTCAGCACATTTTTTTGTGCTGAAAGTGCCCCCCTCGACTTATACTCGAGTCAAGCACTTTTCTGCAGCAAAAAATTTCATTTTCCGAACCGACTTTGGGGCCCGTATCTCAGGGCCACTTGGTGCTAGGAACCCCACATGTGGTGTGCAAACCCAGTGGAACTAGTACCACAACATATCCAAAGCTGGAGTTCCTAGCACTAAGTGGCCCCGAGACACGGGGCCCCAGAATTGGTTCGGAAAATGTCATTCTCTGCTGCAGAAAAGTGCTTGACATTTTGTGAACCGATTTTGGGGTCCCTATCTCAGGGCCACTTGGTGCTAGGAATGCCAAATTTGGTGTGTAAACCCAATGGAACTGGTACCATAACATATCCAAAGCTGGAGTTCCTAGCACTAAGTGGCCCCGAGATATGAGGCCCCAAAAACGGTTCGGAAAATGTCATTCTCTGCTGCAGAAAAGTGCTTGACATTTTCTGAACCGATTTTAGGGGCCCCGTATTTCATATAACCCCAAATTTGGGGTTCCTGTGTCCATCTGCAGCAATGTCATTTCGGGACCCTTTGGGTTCAGAGACCCCAAATTTTGGCTCCAGCTAGGGGGCATCTAGGAATCCTTAACTACCGAGTTTGAAGTTCGGGGGACCTATGGCTGCAAATGGACACAGTGAGGCATGCAAATGGGCACAGTGAGGCTGCAAATGGGCATTGTTGACCCTCTTTTCCACTTATAGTAGCTGTGCATTTCTCACCCTCGTCTTATACTCGGGTCAATACGTTTTTCCCATTTTTTTTGTGGTCAATTAGGGCCTCGACTTATACTCGGGACGACTTATACTCGAGTATATACGGTAGTATTAAATCCTCCCTGTTTTTTAGTTCAGCATATTGGGAACAATAAAATAAACTTTCCCCAATAATCTATTAAACCACTTTGATTTAAGGTGTGCTTACATATGCCTGGGACCAGGCAGGGCTGTGGTCATGTGAAGAATCAAACTTTAAGGCGGCCACATGTGTGTAGTACACAAAATACAGATTTCCTCCATAAGCTGCTTCGTCCCATGTCCTACACACTTGTTTTGATATATGTATAATTCCCCCATACACATGACCGGTTTTGCCATCGGAATAAACTCTGAACTCTGACACAGTCACACCAAAGTCCGACTGTCAAGAACGCAGTGACGTACAACACGTACGATGGGACTAGAAAAAAGGAATGCAATAGCCAGTGTGCCACCCTTTGGGCTCCTTCTGCTAATCTCGTGTTTATCTCGTGTTAGTAGAAGTTTGGTGAGAGACCATTCGCACTTTTCAGCTTTCGTGCTTTTCAGTCCGTTACTGCTCTTCAGTTTGTGCTTGTGGGTTTGTATCTGCTTTTCAGTGCATGTAGTCAGTTTGCATCTGTTTTTCAGTGTGTTCAGTCTGCTCATTTCTGATTTTCAGCTCGCTCTTCACAGGCCTTGCTGTTCTTCAGTGCGTTCTGTTAGTTCGTTCTGACCAGCCGTCTGTTTTGAAGCCATGTTGCGGGTACGTATTCATCGTAGAGTTCGTGCTGTGTGGGGGCTTGGTGTTGGGGTTCATACTTTGACCCAAGCCCAGTCCATGAACAGGGTGGGGAGGAGTTCATGGACCAAGAATTGGTTACTCCAGCATGACCAATTCTCTCATATGCCTTTGCTTAGTGAGATCCAGGAGAATAATCCTGATGATTTCGGGAACTTTCTCAGGATGACAGACCCCGTTTTTCACCGTCTGTTGGCTTTGCTGACCCCTTTTATTAGCAGGCAGGACACCTGCTTGCGGCAAGCCATCAATCCGGAGCAGAGGCTAGTCACCATGTTGCTGTACTTGGCGACTGGGAGAAGTCTACAGGACCTCAAGTTCTCTATAGGCATCTCCCCCCCAGGCTCCGGGGATCATTATCCCAGAGACCTGTTCTGCCATTATTCAGGTCCTGCAGAAAGACAGATTAAGGTAAGATTTCTCCTTTAACATCACATTATATGTATTTAATGTTTTCTAATGTATTGTATTTCTTTCATCATTCCCTAATTACCATGATTGTAATATGCTGTGAATGTCCCCTATATCCTCATGCATGCTGGAAGTTTTTAATGCTCCTTTTTGGCCTACATGCATATTTGCCTTTACTAACCTCCCCAGAATGCTATCCTGGGCCCATATACACCTAGCCTAGTCACTTAACAATGTATTTTGTCAGCTCCATTGTACTGCTTTACAGTACAAATGTGTACAAATGTTATTGTTGTCCTTAAATTCAGGCAGAGTGCCAGAGGCTTTTTTTGGGTCCCAAACTCATTTAGAACCACCCCCCCTCTAAAATTTTTACAATGAGCCATCAGAGGGGGGGGAGGGATCTGATAAGTGGACTTTATATTTTTGTCTTTAAATACTCCTTAAAATAAATGTTATACTGATGTTGGCCAAGAATGTTTTTGTGTAATCTGCTTGCAATGTTATGTGCAAAAGTACTATTTTTTTTTATTTCTGGTTTGACTCCACAGTTTCCTTCAATGCCACAGGAATAGCAGACTGTGGCCTCCCATTTTGCAGACCGTTGGGACTTTCCTAACTGTGGAGAGGCTATAGATGGGAAACATGTCCACATCATGCCACCACCCCATTCGGGGTCTTACTATTACAATTATAAGGGTTTTAATAGTATAGTGTTGATGGCGGTGGTGTCGGCACAATAAGAGTTCCTCTATATGGACGTGGGGAAGATTGGCCGGATGTCGGATGGAGGAGTCTTCGCCTAGACCGAGTTCTACCGACGTCTACAGACTGGTGGCCTGGCACCTGCTGTGGACAACGTTGAAGGACTCCCGTTCATCTTTATTGCTGATGAAGCATTCGGTCTGAGCGAGCACCTGATGAGGCCATTCCCCCAGAGGACCCTCACCCCGGAGAGGAGGGTTTTTACCTACCGGCTGGCCAGAGCCAGAAGAGTCGTTGAGAATGCCTTCGGGATAATGGCCAGCCGGTTCCGCCTGTTTCTTACAGCAATACATATGGCGGAGTACAAAATTAACCACATCATCTTATCCTGCTGCATATTGGCACCCCAAAGCACCCGTGAAGTTCGGCAGAAATATGTAAATTATTTTACGGGTGGGGGGGGCATTGCTATGCCAGACAATGTCTAAATAAGTTTTTAATGAAAAACAAAAAATTATCTGATAAAATCTTGAAATTTCTTTATTGCTTGTGTTTCTTTTTAGCTGTCTCCTAGGTTCTCCTAGTGCACTTGTAGTGCCAAGTGTATTTTTCTTTAGTAAATAAGCCCCATTGTCACTGTAAACACAAAATTACTTACAAAACTGGTATTGAGCATTGAAAGAAGAAGCCACACATTGTTGATTATCAAACTTTTTACTCTGTGAACATTCAAATGTGCGTTATAAAATTTTTGGGGAAAATCATTTTTTTTTCTCAAGTTTTTTACAATTTTTTGTTTTTTTGGTCTAAACAGGCATGTTTCAAAATGTAACATACACAACTCTGGAACTTACAAAGTTCCACGTAGAAAAAATGAAGGCAATATCAGACATTATAGTATGTCCAAAATGTGTTGATATTACCTTCATCAGATGGGATGATGTCACCCCTGTAAAAGCCAAATTTTGAAGATGCACACAATTTGGGAGTCAAAATGGGTATTTCCCTCCTGATCCCATGCCTAATGTCAACATGTGCTATCTCCCATCATAGGTGATCAATGGACGTGTTTTGGGGGTGCAACCCCTTTCTCTCACCAACAAATCAATCATGTTCTTCATTTGTTGTTCCATAACATTGAGTTTATTCCTTATGATGTCAATTTCACGATTCCACACCATGATGTCCTGGATTAGCCTTTATGCACTGTCACTTGTGAAATGTTCAGCTTGCTCTTCCACAACCAGCACATCACCTAAAAATATGAGTTTAAACATGTATTATAAATATGCAGGCATACATATATTACCTGAAGCTGGGGTGTCAGACACTCACCTGTTGTGGTGACAAGTTTGCCAACTTCCTCCACCCCTCCTTCCTCCAGATCCTCGGGATGTGGTCTTGTGCTGAGTTCCCCTTCTTTGTGAGGTGTGGGGTTCCTGGTGTCCTCTGAGTGGTGTCCTCCGAGTCTTTTCTCCCCTATGAGAATGAAACAAAAGGTATACTTAGCACACAGATATTTGAGTCCAGATATAGGAATATGAAACATTGCGGGGAAGTGGGGTACAATTGTCTGTTTTGGGCAGAGTTCCAAGCTGAAGACATGACCTTACCAAAGCTGGAATAAATACCTTTTTCTGACAATTTTCACACATGGAGACACCCCAAGTATCCACTGGAGCACCTGTGTGGGACACCTTAAAAAGTTTGTTCTTGTGTCCCACACTAGTGTTCCTGAGTCCAGATGTGTAAACAGCTGCTGAGTTTCCTCTCCTTACGATACACTGAATCAAGCTTGCATTTCATTCTAGTTACAAACACATCTCGACAGCAATGTACAAAACTTATTTTTAGACAAATAGGCATGACCAAATGTATTTAACCTGTATCTGCCCAAAACATCTTATTTGATGAGCGAACGTTGTTTCCTACGACCGATTACTGTGCCCACGAACATGAAAGTCGCCATTTTAAACTGTACAACAGTAACGAAAAGCACATGGAGCAGCATGCAAGTATAAAAATAATGATAGGAACACACGACATGTACTTACTTTTTAGAAGCACTCTCTTGATTCTCCTATACTGATCCTGCTCCCTCAGTTTCAGGTCTGACCAGCGTTTCCTCAATTGCTCCTTGGATTGTCGTACCCCAAAATTTCTGTGCAGACTCTTCACAACTTTAGTCATGATCTTGGCCTTTCTCACATTTGGGTTTAGGTGCGGTCCATGCTTCCCATCATAGTCGTTCCTCCTCAAGATGTTCACCATCTCCACCATCTCTATAAAGGCCATATTTGAGGCCTTAAATCTTCTCCTCCAGGATCGGGACGTTTCTGGCTCTGGGCTTTCCTCCTCCTCGTTACTGCTATTATCACGCACCTGCTGTTTCTCCACCATGTCGCTCCTACTGCACGACGAAAGAGAAGGGGCGGGAAATATTCTCGAAAGAACGTCAGGGACAGTCGACGCGGGCGGAGTTTCACGCATGCGCAGTGTATAACAAGCTAACACGCATGTGTCGTACGTACAATCTGTGTGCGGAGGACGGAGGAACGGAAGTGGCGAGCGTCCTAAATGAAGGTAAAATTTTAACTTGGGCCATTAGTGGCCTATACTGCTTCAAGATTGAGGCCTATATTGGGATAAGATTCTGAGAGTTTAGGTTGACATTAGTGTTTTTGTCTGGTGTATTGTCTTACAGTAAATATGAATCACTTTAAGGACCCAGAATTCATGGCCAGTTTCATAGACAGGTACAGGGAGATGAGGAATTTGTGGAAGGTGAAACACAGCTTATATTATAATAAACAAGCTAGGAGGTCAAGGCTGGAGAAACTTCTGGAATTTGTGAAGACTCGGCTCCCCGTTGCAACCATCGTGTTCTTGGAAAAGAAAATTGGGATCTTGAGGAACATGTAGAAGAAGGAGCATAGAAAGATCCAGAAATCACTCAGATCAGGAGCAGAAGCAGCGCAAGTGTATGTACCCAGGCTGTGGTACTTCAACAAACTGCGGTTTCTGGACGACCAGACTGAAGCCAGGGAATCCCTTTCTACCCTTCCCTGCAGTTTTCCCTCCACCCTTCCCTCAACCCCAGCAGAGGCTGACGAGGAACAACCTGGGCCTTCCATCCTGTAAGAAGTGGATGCGCCCAGCTGGAGTCAGGTATATTATTTTTATACATATTTATTGTCCTAATATTAATGATGTTAACTAGATGTTATAATTGCTAACAAACTAATGATTTAAAAAAAAAAGAGATTTACATATCAATTGACAGTAGTGACCAATAATGTTTGGGACAAGAATGAAAAATGCTGGGCTCAGAATGATAGTCTTTCCTATTTATTAGCATTCACTTTGCAAGTCATGAGCTGAAAATTGTGTGTGATTGATGAACCAAAAAGTAAAACTATGTCCTTTTTTATACATAGGATGAGCTCAGCCAGGAGGAGGGTCTGGAAAGTGGCAGGCAGGAGGAGGCCGTGCCCAGTGTCAGCCAGGAGGAGGCCGTGCCCAGCGTTAGCCAGGAGGTGGCCATGCCCAGTGTCAGCCAGGAGGTGGGCGGGCCCAGTGTCAGCCAGGAGGTGGGCGGGCCCAGCGGCCTCACCCAATCACAGGTGCCTCCCCTCCGCCTTCCAACAAAAAGGCCCAGGAAGGGGACGATCATGGAGGAGGCAGCACTGGGCCTCATTAGGGAAGCAAGTGATGTCCTTAGAAGCCCCCCCCCCGACACTGAAGAGGCTTATGGCTGCTATCTAGCCACTAGATTGCAGAAATTGGAGGAGGGCCAACGCTTCCTCTGTGAGGGAATTTTTGCTCAGGCCCTTCAGAAGGGGTTGAGGGCCCAGCTGACTGAGAACAGCCACGTACAGTCAGGTCCATAAATATTGGGACATCGACACAATTCTAATCTTTTTGGCTCTATACACCACCACAACGGATTTGAAATGAAACGAACAAGATGTGCTTCAACTGCAGACTTTCAGCTTTAATTTGAGGGTATTTACATCCAAATCAGGTGAACGGTGTAGGAATTACAACAGTTTGTATATGCCTCCCACTTTTTAAGGCGACCATAGAAATGGGACAATTGGCTGCTCAGCTGTTCCATGGCCAGGTGTGTGTTATTCCCTCATTATCCCATTTACAAGGAGCAGATAAAAGGTCCAGAGTTCATTTCAAGTGTGCTATTTGCATTTGAAATCTGTTGCTGTCAACTCTCAATATGAGATCCAAAGAACTGTCACTATCAGTGAAGCAAGCCATCATTAGGCTGAAAAAACAAAACCAACCCATCAGAGAGATAGCAAAAACATTAAGTGTGGAGAAATCAAACTCCAAAAGACCCGGAAGACCACGGAAACAACTGTGGTGGATGACCAAAGAATTCTTTCCCTGGTGAAGAAAACACCCTTCAAAAAAGTTGGCCAGATCAAGAATACTCTCCAGGAGATAGGTGTATGTGTGTCAAAGTCAATAATCAAGAGAAGACTTCACCAGAGTGAATTCAGAGGGTTCACCACAAGATGTAAACCATTGGTGAGCCTCAAAAACAGGAAGGCCAGATTAGAGTTTGCCAAACAACATCTAAAAAAGCCTTCACAGTTCTGGAACAACATCCTATGGACAGATGAGACCAAGATCAACTTGTACCAAAGTGATGCGAAGAGAAGAGTATGGAGAAAGAATAGAACTGCTCATGATCCAAAGCATACCACCTCATCAGTGAAGAATGGTGGTGGTAGTGTCATGCCGTGGCCATGTATGGCTGCCAATGGAACTGGTTCTCTTGTATTTATTGATGATGTGACTGCTGACATAAGCAGCAGGATGAATTCTGAACTGTTTCGGGCAATATTATCTGCTCATATTCAGCAAAATGCTTCAGAACTCATTGGACAGCGCTTCACAGTGCAGATGGACAATGACCCGAAGCATACTTCGAAAGCAACCACAGAGTTTTTTAAGGGAAAGAATTGGAATGTTATGCAATGGCCAAGTCAATCACCTGACCTGAATCCGGTTGAGCATGCATTTCACTTGCCGAAGACAAAACTGAAGGGAAAATGCCCCAAGAACAAGCAGAAACCAAAGACACAAATCAAATTGGAAAAATTCTGTGAGCCACAATGATCTTATGCCTTGCTTGTGCTACCTCCAGCTGCATGCGCTAATCACGCTTCATATAACGTGCATAGGATAAATTTACAAGTTATGCGCTGCGCTTGGGTGACCCCAAAAACAAAATTAATAATAACCAACTTTGTGCTTACTAGTGCGATAATATTAAATACAAATAATATGAATGTAGAATAAATAAACAAGGTGTGAAAAAACAAGTGCTTGTTACACCATAAATTAGTGCTTATTAGTGCTTTTTACACCATACATAGTGTCTTAATCAACATAAAAAGTGTGCTTAGTGCTCAATACACAGTAACCTACTTTTCTTAAATGAAAAAAAAAAAAAAAGTTCTCTATGGCACTCTCAATAGTGTGTGCAAATAATGTCCAGCAGTGATAATAAAACAATGCGTGCAGGTGGTGTTCAGCTGTGACAACAATCCAACATCATGCCGAAGATATCCTGAGTGCTGCAAAACATGCTCCTGTGCTCCTTCGTGACCCCCTTAAGCTAATGTGCTCAACTCAGAGCGTGTGACTCAGCTTCTACCCTGAGTCCAAAATTGCTTTGGAGCCACCCCTGGGCTCAGTCTCAGGATATTTATTAGGAAGCTCAACATTAAAAAATACTATGCCATTAATCCGATGGAAAGGGCGATTACGAACAACAGTTTCACTAATTTGAGGAACAACTCTGTATTCAACCCCCACATAACCAACAATAAATATGTTGACCTATTCAAAAAACTAGTCACGAGTGAATTAGAAAGACTACCTATCAAGAAGGTGTATGAATCCATTGATCTCAGGAAGGGGTTGGAATCATTGGAAGGCAGGACTGATATAGTGATCAGGCCTGCGGATAAAGGGGGGGGGGGGGGATTGTTGTCCTATCCCTTGAACAATATAAAGCAGAGATGAACAGAATATTAAATGATGAGGACACTTACCAGCCTCTAAATGCTGATCCCTCTAAATTATACAAAGAAAGATTAGAACTAATCGTGCAACAGGGTATGGAGAACAAACTTCTCAGTAAACGGGAAGCAAAATATTTGGTTCCCATGGTCAGTAAAATCCCGGTAATATATTACCTTCCTAAAATTCACAAAAATAGCGTTGAACCTCCCGGAAGACCTATAGTAAATGGGATCGAGTCTTTAACCTCGAGATTGGGAGAATATATCGATCTCCACTTACAACCACTAGTAAGGAAAATGGATGCCTACCTCAAAGATACCAAGCACACTTTACAATTATTAAAGAGATTTAACACCAATGAAGATCTTATCATGGCCACAGGAGATGTAGCCTCGCTGTACACTAATATCGATCATGAAGGGGCCCTGGATGCAGTCAAGTGGGCTCTGGAAAAAGAGGATGATTTAACGCGAGAGGACCTACACAAATTTATTTTGAAGTGCTTGGACTTTTGTCTACATCACAACTTCTTCTGGTATGATAACAAATTTTATCTGCAAGTACGAGGAGTAGCTATGGGCGCCAAGTTCGCCCCGAGCGTAGCGAACCTCTATATGGCCAAGTGGGAGGCTGAACGAGGTCTGGGTGATGGATTTGGAGATATCCGGTTGTACAAAAGATTTATTGATGATCTCCTGATTATCTGGAGTGGAAATATGGAATCACTGATGAGGTTACTGGAATCAATGAACAATAATGACCGGAGTATCACGTTAACCTGGGATATTAGTAGGGATCGGATACACTTCCTTGATCTAGAGATATTTAAAACTGTTATGCCGCGTACACACGGTCGGACTTTTCGTCTACAAAAGTCCAACGGACGCTGACGGACTAAAGCTGGCTGGTAATCCGATCGTGTGTGGGCTTCTCCGGACTTTCAACTGACTTTTTTAGCCTCAAATCCGACGTACTTTAGATTTGAAACATGCTTCAAATCTTTCCGACGGACTCGAGTCCGGTCGAAAAATCCGCTCGTCTGTATGCTAGTCCGACGGACAAAAACCCACGCTAGGGCAGCTATTGGCTACTGGCTATGAACTTCCTTATTTTAGTCCGGTGTACGTCATCACGTAAGAATTCGACGGACTTTTGTGTGATCGTGTGTAGGCAAGTCTGTTCGTTAGAAAGTCCGCCGCAAGTCCGTCGAAAGTCCGCCAAAAGTCCGTCGAAAGTCTGTCGGACAGGCTGTCGGACTTTTGTAGCTGAAAAGTCCGACCGTGTGTACGCGGCATTAGTGGTATTGAAACCAAGTCCTTTTTTAAGGTTACGGATCGTAACTCATATATTCCCACATCAAGTTGTCACCATAGGCCATGGCTTGACAACATTCCCAGAGGCCAATATATGAGAATGCGGAGAAATTGTACGCGGGATGTGGATTTTGAAACCCAATCGAACAGGTTGAGCGCAATGTTCTCTGATAAAGGTTATGGTAATGAATTTCTGAAAAAAGAGAGAGATAAAGTCAGGCATCTGAATAGGGAAGATCTTTTGAGGGATAGAATTGGAACAAGGGATGATGACGATAATGGGAGCACATCTGTCATTTTGGACTACAATCTACAGAGTAAGGAAGTGGAAAAAATCATAAATAAATATTGGGATGTATTAAAACAAGATGTACATCTTAGGGATACACTCCCCAATAAACCTAAAATTGTGTATAAAAGAGCGCCGAGTCTACGTGACAAATTGGTACATAATGTTGTAGAACCGCCCCTTTCCAGACCCAAGATGTTCTGGGATCTAAAAGGATTTTATGGTTGTGGAAGATGTTACAGTTGCATCAGGGTTCCTACTAATACTAAAAGGGTTAAGGAATTTCAGCATCCCCACACTAACCACATATACGCGATAAGGGATTTTATATCCTGCAATACAGTGGGAGTGGTATATGCGGTCAAATGCCCATGCGATTTTCTTTATATTGGGCGCACCACGAGAGCTTTAAAAGATCGTATGGAGGAACATGTGAGGAACATACGGAAAGGTTTCGATAAGCACTACCTTTCGATACATTTTAAAGAGGTGCATAACAAAAGTACAGTCGGGATGCGATTTTGGGGAATAGAGGCACCTAAGAAACATTGGAGAGGTTCAAATTATACTAGGGAGATTAGCAAGCGTGAGTCATGGTGGATACACCAGTTAGGCTCCCTCTTCCCGGGGGGGTTGAATAAAGAATTTGACCTTAGGTGCTTCCTTAGCAATTTTTTACCCTCAGATTGAGCATTCCTGGTGGTTTTTCAGGCCTATTCATTTCCCAGCTTAAATGTTTGATTGATGCGTATCAATCACGTATTTCTAGGGTTAAGGATTATATTAATATATAGGATTTGAGCGATGGTTGGTACGTACATGAGGATCGAGCGATAGCCTTTTAATGGTCTTCTATGGTTATCTTTTTATTTCCTAATTTTATCTATTTTATCTATTTTTTATTTTCATATTTTATTCATTGTACATCATACTGTATTAAAATATTGACTCATAATGGGGATATCTATTTACCCCACACGTTTATTCAGATCACTCTGATGAGACGCATTTTAAAATCGCATGGACAGGGGATTCGTGGTATAATAATTTTATTGTATAAAAATATTGATTCATAATGGGGATATCTGTTTACCCCACACACATATTCAGATCATTCTGATGAGATGCATTTTAAAATCGCATGGACAGGGAATTTGCGGTATAATAATTTTAGTTTTGATTTTAATCCTAGATTACTGTTATTTATTATATTTTATATGTAGATATGCATTTATCTGTAATTTTGGAGGTATGCTGTGGTATGCGCTGTGCGGGGTACCAGAGCTCTGTCCTGTAATTACACTTACAAATGAGTCTCATTCGGCTGTTATTGACAGGTCGTAAAATAACACTAGGCAAATTTTCCCCACTTACTATTTTCAGCAGCAGTTAGGGTTAATGTGATGGGATAGGCTTATTAGTCGTAACAGAAGTTGTAGCCTAGCATTAAAGTGTCTGCGATCAAAGGCAAAATGGCCGCGATCGCCTTATATAATCCTGTAGAGCATCCGTCTAATCATATCCCCCTGATGATGACACGTGATCCCTGTGTCGAAGACGCGTAGGGGAGGGGCCAGGATGGAGAGACTGACACAGACTTTACACCAGCGCTGTCTCAGCACAGCATACCGCACCAAACTTCCACTGATTTTGCATAGAAAGCCGTTATAGTATGGTGCACTGACGCACCAGTGCCATGTGAGTACCCCGGTGTGGGGAGCGTTTTCTTTTAATAAAAGCATTTTGACTATATTACACTATATAGTTTCCTTTTCATTCTATGTATGGAGCCACATTGTTTCCAGCTGGAGGAGTGGAGCAGACACTGAGACTGAGCCCAGGGGTGGCTCCAAAGCAATTTTGGACTCAGGGTAGAAGCTGAGTCACACGCTCTGAGGTGAGCACATTAGCTTAAGGGGGTCACGAAGGAGCACAGGAGCATGTTTTGCAGCACTCAGGATATCTTCGGCATGATGTTGGATTGTTGTCACAGCTGAACACCACCTGCACGCATTGTTTTATTATCACTGCTGGACATTATTTGCACACACTATTGAGAGTGCCATAGAGAACTTTTTTTTTTTTTTTCATTTAAGAAAAGTAGGTTACTGTGTATTGAGCACTAAGCACACTTTTTATGTTGATTAAGACACTATGTATGGTGTAAAAAGCACTAATAAGCACTAATTTATGGTGTAACAAGCACTTGTTTTTTCACACCTTGTTTATTTATTCTACATTCATATTATTTGTATTTAATATTATCGCACTAGTAAGCACAAAGTTGGTTATTATTAATTTTGTTTTTGGGGTCACCCAAGCGCAGCGCATAACTTGTAAAGAAACCGAAGACAGTTGCAGTAGAAGCCTGGCAGAGCATCACCAGGGATGAAACCCAGTGTCTGGTGATGTCTATGCGTCCCAGACTTCAGGCTGTAATTGACTGCAAAGGATTTGCAACCAAGTATTAAAAAGTGAAAGTTTGATGGATGATTGTTAATCTGTCCATTTACTTTTGGTCTCTTAAAAAGTGGGAGGCACATATACAAACTGTTCCTACACCATTCACCTGATTTGAATGTAAATACCCTCAAATTAAAGCTGAAAGTCTGCAGTTAAAGCACATCTTGTTCATATCAAGAAGAGGAGGGGGAAGGGTGACGGCCGCAGTTGCTGCTCCTGTCAGCCAATGTCTCCACCCCCCAACAGGGAAAACTGACTTCCGGGTTGGGGAGCTCTTATAGCGGCCAGCAATGGCTGCTATGTGAGCATCATAGCCTCCTGACGCTGCGCTGGCCGAGGATCGCCCCTTACAGGTGAGTTTCCTCTCTCCCTCGCTGTCTGTCAGCTTGTTCCCTTTCACTCTTTACCCTAGGTCCTGCATGATCGTAACCTTGCTCGGCGCCCACTGCACAGCCCTGTATGCAGTGTTGTTAGACACTCTATCCACTGCCATATCCTTATTGTGTATCCTTACCTCTGATACAAGCGCCTTTCAGCCTTGAGAGGGCTGCCTTATACTAATTGTTATGGTTTTCATTACTTCTTCCCCCATGTAATCAAGTACCTTTTGTCTATATGCAATTGATCTCCATAGTCTGTACCTGTATTATTATGTTATCTGTGGAATAACCCTTTTTATATCAATGTGTATGGTAACCTTTACACATTAATTTTGTTTTCAGCTGTTGTGACTCTCTTGTTACGCACTGACGGCCCCAGCCCCCGGGGGGGGGCTCGTAATGCTAACGTTTTTCATGGCCCTTTTTGACCTTTCTGACTTACGGTCCTTCTAATGGAAAGCTTTCATCCATCCCAGCTCATGCGTCATATAGTCTTTTAATCTTTAGGTGGTGAGTGCCAGTCTTATTACTGTCAGTGTGCAGCCTTTCCATCCTTTTTATATTTCTCTCTTGCATGGATGGGATTACTGGGTTCTTTTTTCTCCCCCCCCCTTTTCCCCTCCCCCCTTCCCCCTCTCCCTCCCCCCCCCTTTTTTCCCCCCCTCCCCTTCCCTCCCCCTTTTCCTCCCCCTCTCCCCTTCCTTTCCCCCTCCCCCTCCCTCCTTCCCTCCCCCCTCCCTCTCCCTCTTTCCTTTCCCCTCTCCCGTTCCTTTCTCTCCCCTTCCCCCCCCTTTTTCTCCCTGTCTCCTCCTTCTCCCTCCTTCCCCCCCTTTCCCCCCCTTCTTCTCCCCCTTGCCCCTCCCTCTCCCCCCCCCCTCCTTCCTCCCCTTCCCTCTTCTTTTCCCACCCTTCTTCCCCCTCCTTTCCCCTTTCTTCCTCCCCCCTCCCCCTCTCTTCCCCCCTTTTTTTGCTCCCTCTCTTCCCCTATCCTTCTCTCCCAACTCCTGGTCACCTCCCCCCCCCTCCCCTCTCCTCCCCCCCTTCCCCTTTTCCTTCCTCCTCCCTTTCCTGTCTCTTGTCCCCCCAGTACTTTACATCTATACGTAACACCACACAAATTCCCTCCACTGCACCATTATTTCGGATTTTCTGAAAGACATGTTACTGGCACCTACACCCCCCCTTTCTTCTGGATATCATAGTATGGTGACTTGTACAATCTATTAATTCAATATTTATTCATCAGAGGCTGTTTGTTATCCCCTGTGTCCGCCGCAGGGGGAATCACATGGGGTCTTGCATAGTTGCATACCCACAGAGAATCCCTGAATGGGTGAGCTTGTCCTTAATGTTTATGTTTTGTATGGAATGGTTTGATGTATCACTAATAACTCTGCTGCAATAATAATTTTTTATGTGTACTTGCTAATATGTTTGTATATGTTACAACTACTCTATGTCATATTGTAGATATGGCTCTCCTGAAGAAGCGGTGATAACCGCGAAACCGGTCGAGAAATTAAGCTGTATACATATCTGCCATCAAAATTGTGTGGAATCCACTGGCTCAAACTCTGTGGTATCCCCCCCCCCCCCCTTTTTTATGGTTATATGTAATGTTGTTGTTGTTTTCAATCGCAATTGTATGCAGTATTGTAATTTTATGAATACTGTTTCTATTAAAAGTGAACTTTTATACAACCTGTCATTTCCCTTTTTACTCCTTACCTCTACTGTATACCTACACTGAGTACCGTAATAGTCCCCCTCTTTTCCCTGTTGGGGGGTGGAGACATTGGCTGACAGGAGCAGCAACTGCGGCCGTCACCCTTCCCCCTCCTCTTCTTGATCTTGACATTTTGGGATGATGGTACCTATCCAAGGAAGGCTGCAGGGAAGTGTAGAGGGAAGGCTGCAGTATAGAGAAGAAAATGATGGCCTGGGTTCAGTCTGGTCTGACAGAAGACGCAGACTGGTGTAGTACCACAGCCTGGGACCATATATGTCATCTGCTGCTGGTCCCGATCTTGGGGAGTCCTGGACCAGAATGGACTCCAAATTATATGGACTTCTCAAGCTAGCAATTTTATTTTCCACAGACTTGATGTCTGCCCTGGGGGCCAAAAGGCTTCGCAAATTCCAAAAGTTTCTCCAGTGTTGCCTTATGCACACACGAGCGGACTTTTCGACCGGACTGACAATTCAACCATGTGTGGGCTTCATCAGACCTGTAATGGACTTTTTCGGTCGAAAATCTGACGGACTTTAGATTTGGAACATGTTTCAAATCTTTCAGACGGACTCGAGTCCGGTCGAAATGTCTGCTCGTCTTTATGCTAGTTTGACGGACGAAAACCGACGCTAGGGCAGCTATTGGCTATCAACTTCCTTATTTTAGTCCGGTCGTACGTCATCAGGTACAAATCCGTCGGACTTTGGTGTGATCGTGTGTAGGCAAGTCTGTTTGTTCGGAAAGTCCGTCGGAAGTTCGCCGAAAGTCCGTCGGATAGTCTTCGGACCAGTCCGGTCGAAAAATCTGCTCGTATGTACGCGGCATTATTCTCTATTTTGTTACCCAGAATAAATTGATATTTTTTTTTCACAAATACTTGCCTATGTGTTTTTCTACAAAAAGGACAGTTTGTTTGTGAGTAGGCAGGTACATTTCATAAATACAATGTCAAATTAACAAGGGACATCAACCAACCTCCTTGAGGTTAAAAAATACAAGATAATAATGCCGTTGTGGTAACTTGACACACACGCAAAAAAAATATTATGGAGATCGCTAGAAAATAATTTTTCAATAATCCAAAAAAATGGAGATCTGGATGAAATTGAAAAAATTAATAATTGTAAATATTATTCTGGAGATCTGGCTTTAAAAAAATAAAAGATTATTCATGAGATCACAAGAAATAATAAAGAAATAAGTTTGTGAGAACTCTGTGTGAATATCAGCAGCAAAACAACTTCAATCTTCTAGCATTATGAAGCACAAAAGAATGTGCTGCATTAAAAGATCACAGAATTTGCAGCGTGAAGAATGTGCTATCTCCATTACGAATGCTAGTTTTACCAGACCGATCGCTTCAGTCTCATACTTAATTCTGAGTATGCATCGTTTTTGGTGCGTCGGAATAGCATACAGACGAGCGGTTTTTCTGATAGTAATATGTTCCATCGAAAAATATAGAACATGTTCTCTATCTAAGTCCGTCTGAATTTTTGATGGAAAAAGTCCGATGGGGCATACACACGGTCGGAATATACGATGAAAAGCTCCCATCTGACTTTTTCTGTCGGAAATTCTGCTCGTGTGTACGCGACATTACATTCTGAGGGACAGGCTGAGCCTCTGTCCACTCCACCAGTCAGCGTACCTCTGTTACCTCATTCCCAGTAACAGAATGGGGTCCCACTGAGCACATAGCGCAGACCTCATACGTGATTACACTTAACTCTTCTCTTCCTGTACCTAGTGATAAGGCCATAGAACTCTATAACGTTAGTCCACTCCCGGTAACTGGTGGAGATGGACAGCTAGGGAGAAAGTCAGAGCACCAACCCCCTCGCTACCTGAGGACCTGTCACCTAACCAGGTACCATGCCAACAAATGGTTGCTGTTCTTCCTTGCGATTACTCATGGCCACTCCCCTGTTCCTCCTTGTCTTGCTAAATTAACCTTGGTCGTAGTGATGAAACACATGCCCCAGATTGCTGTCATGTTCTTTAGGAATATGCCTAGACCCCACATGCAACCCTTGAATAACTTCAGAGCAGGCTCTGAGCAGTTGAATCAACTTTTACTGTGGCACAACATGTATAACATGAAATAATGTCTTTTTCCTAACTAAACTGTGGCTTCTCCAAGTTACCTGCACAGGTGAAGCCTCTTTGAGAAAAGTCCATACTTGACTCGAACGGAGAAGTCTATTTCTTTGGGGTGTTCCAGTGAATCAGTGTTCCAGAGCAAACCACAGGTCCCAGCAAGTCTCTGCACATATCCCTAGTTGCATGACCCCGACCCCCCCCCCGGGAACCGGACCTCTTCCCTTTTCCCAGGAGGGAGGCTGAACCCCAGAGAAAGCCCACAAACACATCAGGAAAGGCAGCAAAATATTTATACCTTTCCCCCCGACCTGGGCAGCAGGCTCAACTAAACGAACAGTAGGCCACCTACCTACAAGTTGACTCTTTCATTAACTAGAGCCTATTACTATAATCCCAAACAACGACCCTAATTTAACCCCTAACCCAACACCCAATGGTAAAGAACAGTACCATGATCATGTGGCTACAACCATATTATTGCCAAAAGATCCCTGTTCAGCTCTCTGCAGCACCAAGAACTCAGTTCATAGTTATTGAATTATTAGTCACATTATTTGTTCCACCATCATGTCACACGCTGGATTCCCTGTCATTTCTAGTTTACATGAACACAGTACAAAGTGAAGAACATTTGTGCGCATTGCCTATTATCTGCTGAGGTGGGTTGCCAGTCTCGCCAGCCTGAGTTCCCACCACATTTTATATCACAGCAGCTGAAATCTTAAATCATATAAGCAGCTGCCAGGATCGTTCCCCGGACACATTTTTCTTTATTGATTGGTGTTTTAGGAATGTATACATAGTGACATTTTCCTGACAGATTATTATATATCTATATTACAGACTGACATAAGACACAGTGTGCAAGAAAATGCAATTCATGTGCATGCTGGGAAAGAAATGGAAGGGGGTGAGTGGGAGATATTACTAGTTCAGTATGTACATTAAGTCCAAAGCAGCAATGTTTATTAGTTATAAATCTCTACATTGCAGACAGACAAAAAAGAGCATTGTGTAATCTAGCTGTTAAAAACGGTAATTTATTTTTGCATTTACCAATCAGAGCCTGACTGCTTTTGCACAGTGCTGTCAGTCTAGCATTGTAAACATGCTTACATGAGGGCAGAACACAAGAAGTACATCAATGTACTGCTGCTTCATTGACCAGTCACATGCCAGGGAAGGTCCGTCACCACAGTATGGCTTTAGTACAGATCTGGGAGAATGGTGGGCCAGTAAAAAACCTGAGGGTCCGAAAAGGTGAACTCCTGGCTTTCGTTGCTCCATGCCTGAAAATGCTTTGGCAGTGGTGAGTGACGGCAGAGGAAATTATGTTTCATAGGAAGGCCCTGGAGAGGAGGGTTGTTGAAACTGCCTTTAGTGAGCCACAAGGGATTGCCCAGGCCCGGTTAAGAGGGAGGGTCTGCATTTGATTAATCTGGAGAGAATGTTTCAGGATTTAACCTGGCACTCATTCCATGGCAGACTCTACGTGATGGGCAACTTGAAGCATCGTTCTGTGAAGAACCGTGGTTGTCCAAGAGTAGAGTGTGGTGGAGGAGACAGTGGACCATTTCTTGCTTCACTGCCCCTTTAACATATAAGTCTTTAAGTGGGTATCTCTTTTCTTTCCCGCGTGAGTTACACAGAGTGGTCATATGGGGCTTTTGTGACTAATCGGGATTTTGATTTTGAGACACTTTGTCTAGTTCTAGTGTCAGGTTTCCACTTGGAAAAGAGTCCTTCCTGTCGAAGATGCGGGGTCTTGAGAAGGACAGGTGGCGGCTGGGGGCCTGGACAAAGGCGTGGAGGAATGTCAGGTCTTTGTAGCCACTGTCTGTCAGTCACTTGGTGTGCAGCTTTTCTATCCTTTCACATCCCCTAGATTTTGTTATGATCCTATTTTTGAAAAAAGGCTGCATGCATGGATTAAATGCTTAATTGTTTCTTAGCCTGAGGGTGTGTTTAGGTGGAGGTTAGGGTTTTGTTGAGAAGCATTATGATGATGATAATAATAAGATTAAAATATGTCTTGGTTTGTATATTTAGATCTGTTTGATTTTTTTTTCTGGCAAAAAGCCATTTTATGTTTTCTTTGCTGCAGAAGGTTTTTTTGTTTATTTATATGTATATTTTCTATTTTCTACATCTACTTCAGGGGGAAATAATACTTCAGGGGGAACTATTTCCCCCTGAAGTAGATGCGTAATCCCTGCATGGATACGCGTTGGGGAGGGGTCAGGATGGCACGGCAGGCATCTTCTGCACTGAGGAGGACGCCCGCATCATCCCAATACCACCATTGGTATACACCAGTATAGGCCTACTATAGAACGGTGCACTGACGCACCTAATCTGTGTGAGTACCCCTGAAGGGGATCTTTTTTGCTTTATTTAATAAACGGTTCAAACTGTACTTGCACTATTGAGTTTTTCCTGTTTCATATCCCGGTTGGTGTATGCTGAGGAATCCAGGAGCCCAATACCATCATAGAGCCCAGAGGCGGTTCGCATGCGTGTTTTGACTTAATCGCAAAGTCGCATGCTCCAAGGTGAGCATTTATTACCTAAGGGGGGCACCTGAGTGATGACACCTTAGCACGGCTTGGATCACATCTTTTGGATCTTACAGGGACCTTTATCAATACTGGATTAGTGACGCAATTGGTCGCTACTTATATGCACATGAGCACTTTATTATATGATTTAAATCACTTACAGCATCATTTTTCAGCACGGTCATTATTGACTTATTTGGACACTGTATGAAAGCACAGAAGCACTTTGATATATTGCTACTTTTTTAATATATATATATATATATATATATATATATATATATATATATATATATATATATATATATATATATATATTTTGATTTTTTGGCTTGTACTACACAGTTATGCACTAGGCACTTTAACTATATCCATAGTATGATATGTGTGTATTAACATTTATAATTCACTGGTTCATTATTTTTATAGCAAATATATAGAAGACTATATAAAAGACTAATAAAAAGAGGTGAGAATAACTGGTAAAAGTCAAATACACCAAAATGTTGCCTTTAATGGTTGTTTGATATCTTGTTTATTTTTCTTCTTATTACATTTTCTTGGATCTGGTTTCATAAATATTTAGGGTGTTATTAAAAAGAGACATGAGGCTGAATTCAAAAAAGCTTTAAAAGTTAAAGCGGTTTTAAACCCAGCAGTAAACATTTATTATATTGCAGCTTAGCAATTCTTATGCCGCGTACACACGAGCGGACTTTACGGCGGACTTTGCCCGGCGGACTGGATTTCGTCGGACAATTCGATGTGTGTGGGCTCCAGCGGACTTTGTTTGCTCAAAAGTTGGACGGACTTAGATTTGAAACTTGTTTAAAATTTATCCGTTGAAATCGAGTCCGGTCGAAAAGTCCGCCGTCTGTATGCTAGTTCGACGGACAAAAAGCCACGCTAGGGCAGCTATTGGCTACTGGCTATGAACTTCCTTGTTTTAGTCCGGTCGTACGTCATCATGTACGAATTCGACGGACTTTGGTGGATTGTGTGTAGGCAAGTCCGTTCATTCAGAAAGTCCGTCGTAAAGTACGTCGAAAAATCCTCCGGGCAAAGTCCGCCGTAAAGTCCGCTCGTGTGTATGCGGCATTACATGTGATGGCTGTATTTGTTTCATCTGGTGATCCAGCCAGTAAGTCTGTTGTTTTTCAAAAGGACAAGCTGTCCAGCAGAATGTATCAGTTAGGGCTCGTTTACACTTACTTCAAAACATGGCATTGGACACGCTTTTTTAAAGCAGCCTGAACTCCAATCAAAGCACCTGTCTCTAAATAAAATGGTTACCTTACAGCCCTGTTCATACATTGTGTTTGCTTTGCTTTGTTTTAAAAAATTATACCCAATGTAGCATTAGTGGTGTCTTCAAAGCCTTCATAGAAGTCTAAGACAAAGCTCACTTGCAGCACATGCAGCTTTTGAGAGCCTTTTATTCTGCTTTAGCTTCGCTTGGTTTTGGAGGTATTGCAGGCAGTGACGGGCCAACCATAGGGGGCACACGGGCGCTGCCCCCCCCCCCCCCCCCCACCCAGCAGTCACAAAAAAAATAAAAAATAAATAAATTTTTTTTAAAAAAAGGTCCCTTTAAAAAAAAAGGAAAAATAGAAAAAATTGTTCTTTAAGTGCACTGTGTTTGGGTGCCGGACACAGTGCACTATGGGAAGTGCCACGTCAATGCAATCACAAGATGCAGATGAGACGCTTCATTTGCAGGCTTTTGACCTGCTTTGCGGTGCAATACAAAAAGCGCCGAGCAGCTTTCGCCCATAGTATTACTACAGGCGGGAGCTTTGTTCTTCTAGTTAAAAGGTTACTTCCGGTTTCCCTGTTTCAGGGAAACCGGAAGTGATGTCGGCAGCTACATGGAACGCATGGGCAGAGGGGAGCTGCCTGTAAGGTAAGTGAGGCTGCATTTGATGGGGCACAGTAAGGCTGCATTTGATGGGGCACAGTAAGGCTGCATTTGATGGGGCACAGTGAGGCTGCATTTGATGGGGCACAGTAAGGCTGCATTTGATGGGGCACAGTGAGGCTGCATTTGATGGGGCACAGTGAGGCTGCATTTGATGGGGCACAGTGAGGGTGCATTTGATGGGGCACAGTGAGGGTGCATTTGATGGGGCACAGTAAGGCTGCATTTGATGGGGCACAGTCAGGCTGCATGTGATGGGGCACAGTGAGGCTGCATTTGATGGGGCAGAGTGAGTCTGCATATGATGGGACTCAGTGAGGCTGCATTTGATGGGGCACAGTGAGGGTGCATTTGATGGGGCACAGTAAGGCTGCATTTGATGGGGCACAGTGAGGCTGCATATGATGGGGCATAGTGAGGCTGCATATGATGGGGCACAGTGAGGCTGCATATGATGGGGCACAGTGAGGCTGCATTTGATGGGGCAGAGTGAGTCTGCATATGATGGAACACAGTGAGGCTGCATTTGATGGGGCACAGTGGGGCTGCATATGATGGGGCACTGTGAGGCTGCATATAATGGGACACAGTGAGGCTGCATTTGATAGGTCAGAGTGAGGCTGCATATGATGGGGCACAGTGGCTGCATAAGATGGGCACAGTAGCTGTATTTGATGAGGCGCAGTGGCAGCATTTGATGGCACAGTGGAAGCATTTGATTTGGCACAGTGGCTGCGTTTGATGGCACAGTGGCTGCGTTTGATGGGCACAGTAGCTGAGTTTGATGGGCACAGTGGCTGCGTTTGATGGGCACAGTGTTGGCAATTGATGGGCACAGTGGTTGCACTTGATGGGCACAGTGGCTGCGTTTGATGGGCACAGTGGCTGCGTTTGATGGCACAGTGGCTGCGTTTGATGGTACAGGGGTGTCAATTGGTGGGCACAGTGGCTGCATTTGATGGCCCAGTGGCTGCGTTTGATGGCACAGTGGCTGTGACTGATGGCACAGTGGCTGCGAATGATGGTACAGTGAGGCTGCAATTGATGGGGGGGTTTTTTCAGAATTTTTCAGTTTGTTTGTGCCCCCCCCCCCCCCCAAAAAAAAATTTTTGAGCACCAGTCGCCACTGATTGCAGGTATGAGATAACAAAACACACAGCGTCTGCCAAGCTTCATTAAAGCTTCACCGCAGCATCCTCAAAGCACCACCCAAGCATCACAGAAGCATTAAAAACACATCAAAAAATTGTATTAAAGCGGTAGGTGCTTTAATACGGTATGTTTTGAAGTCGAAGAGAGTGTAAATGAGCCATAAAAGAGATGACAGACCTCATCTGGGGTGCTTACAATGATCAATCCTTATTTATTCATGTAAACACGTTATCCTAAAAGGGGAAAAAAACTGTTTGCTTTACCTGCTTTGCTTATAAAGTGTGTGCTGGAGTTTGGCTTCAATATGTTAGTGTATTTAAATCTGCTAATAAATCTAACTTCCCCTTCCCCCACCCCAGATTAACAATGCCGCTATCCTAATGTGCCTCTAGTGCTCCTTCATCCAAAGTGGGGGCACTCTAATACAGAAGGTGTGTTACTGGGCAGATCACCTGGAGGAAAAAAGCCTTAAAAAAAGAAAACCAATGCAGCCACCACATCTAATGATTGGTAAGCTGCAATAAATTACATTTTTGGTTTCGGGTTTAATACCGCTTTAAGTTCACTTTTTCCATAAATCACCTATGCAGCCAAGGAGCCCCAATAGGTATTAAAAACTGTGCTGTTTTGTAAACTGTTCAATGATTTTAATGTCATACCTGTAGGCCATTTGGGCTCTCCCAAAAGCCTGGCTGAAAAAGCCCCAGCTAGGATTCAAGTATAGATGTAGCTTTAAAGAGATTACCCTAGTCCAGTGAACCTTGGCACCTGAGATGTTTTGGAACTTCATTTCCCATGATTTTCAACTACACTGCAGAGTGCATGAGCATCAAGGGAAATGTGGTTCCAAAACAACTGGGGTGTCAAGGTTCGCCATCACTGCCCTAGTCCATCCTTTTTTTAAACAGGCTTTAAAGTGTTACTGAACCCACAACAGTAAATCAGTCTGTATATGCAGTAATGCATGCTTGTTACACTCACTGTGGAACCTAAGGGGCTAATTCTACATATTGTGTAAAAAGACTGTTTGATCCTGTCTTCTCTGATCCTTCCCTTCTTCCACTGTCCCCAATTTATCTGCTGATAGTACAGAGCCTTGGAGGCACTCTGCACATGCTCCATTGTGTGTGTATTGCTAGACATGTTTTTTTCTTTTGGGGAGAGTGCATATGATTAGCACAGGGCCAATCAGCACTGTCCAGACAGAAAGTCAGGGGTCCTGCAGCCTTATATGACAGTTAGAGCAGAATGAAAACTCCTCCTACAAGCTTTAATCAGTACACTGATAGAAGTCATAAGACTGCTATATACTGGTGATGAGAAAAGCTAGTTGGCAGTTTATATTTACTAAAATACTGTATTTATTGGCGTATAACACGCACTTTTTCACCCTGAAAATCGGGTGCAAATACCATGTGCGTGTTATAGGCCAATACTTCAATTTTAGCAGCCTCTGAGGGGACAGGGAGGGGGGGGGGGGGGCAGGACGAGCTCCGTCAGATTACATACAGTGAGAATCTCCTGTTTACTTGGTGGCCTCTGTAATAGGAAGTCCAGTCTCCTGGGCCGCCATTGGACCACTGTTCTGTCTATCATAGGAGATTCTCACTGTATGTAATCTGTCGGGGCTTGTCCCGCCCCCCTCCTTGTCCCCTCTAGGCTGTAGATGGGCATCAATCAGGCTGCATTGATGGCAATGATGAGGCTGCAGATGGGCACTGACCCTTTTTTTGCTTCAAAGTTCCTTATTTAAAATTTACATTTTTTTCCTGAAACTTCCCTCTTAAAATGAATGTGCGTGTTATACGCTGATAAATACGGTAATTACATTTTCATGTTCTGTGTATTGTAGGAGACCAGATATAGTAAATGGTTTTAGTAACACTTTAAGGATTGGGCATTAGGGGTCTATTTATAAAAAACAATTGCATAGTCCTTCATCCAGTGAATCTGCGTTCTGTGCAGAGATGAGGAACTACATCTTTGTAATAAGAGATACAATGCAACGATTCTAGATTCGATTAGGTAGAATAACCACTTGCTTACTGGGCACCTAAACCTCCTTCCTACCCAAGCCAATTTTCAGATTTCAGCGCTGTTACACTTTGAATGACAATTGCGCCATCGTGCAACACTGTACCCAAATTAAATTTTTATCATTTTTTTTACAAAAATAGAGCTTTTTTTTGGTCATATTTAATTACTACTGGGTTTTTTATTTTTTGCTAAAAAATTTAACAAAGACCGAAAAAAATAGTTTCATAGTTTGTTATACAATTTTGAAAACAGGTAATTTTTTCCTTCATTGATGTGCGCTGATGAGGCTGCACTGATGGGCACTGATAGGCTGCACTGATAAAGCTGCACTGATGGGCACTGATAAGGTGGCACTGATGGGCACTGATGAGGCTGCACTGATGGGCACTGATAGGCTGCACTTATAAGGCTGCACTGATGGGCACTGATAAGGTGGCATTGATGGGCACTGATGAGGCGGCACTGGTGGGCACTGATGGGTGGCACTGATGGGGGCTGATAGGTGGCTCTGATGGACACTGGTGGGTGGCACTGATGGGTACTGATGGGTACTGGTAGGTGACACTGATAGGCAGCACTGATAGGTGACACTGATAATGAGGCATTGATTGGCAGTACTGATAGGTGGCACTGGTGGGCACTGGTTGGCACTATAGGCAGCACTTATATACACTGGTAGGTGACACTGGTGGGCACTAGCAGGTGGCATTGCATAGCAGCAGTGGCTCTCCATGATCGGGACCGATGTCCCTCTGACAGAAGCTGCTAATCGGCTTTTTTTCTCTCCTCACGCTGTCAGCATTAGGGGAAAAAAGCCGATTACGATCTTCTGTTTACATTGTGTGATCAGCTGTCTTTGGCTGACAGCTGATCACGTGGTAAGGGGCCGGGATCTGTGATCAGCCTAGTCTCATTGACGCAGGCGGCGCATTCTCGGGAGGACGTACATAGACGCCCTCCCGGCAATTAAGGCCTGCGCTGTAGTCATCTTACGGCTATAGCGTGGGCAGAAGGTGGTTAGATTAAAACTTTTTTTTTTTTTTGCTAATTCCCTCTAGCATTCTCTAGAATTGTTACATTGTACCACTTGTTACAAAGATGTATGCATCTCCTATGGCCTTCAGCTCCATCTAGCGGCCATAATGTGGTCTTTTAATACTGCCCAAAACCAATAGCCCAAAGAACACTTGTTTATGCCTAATTTGCAGATTCAATGGACAAATGGCTATGCAATTTATTTATTTTTTGTTTATAAAGAGACCTCTATATGTCTTTTCCTGGAGAAAATGCTGCGTCAGACTGCCTACAGCGATGGCCACATGTCTAAAGGCTTAAATACGCTGCTGTGGAGGATCACAGTTCTATTACCTTTATTTATCCATCCCAACATAACTTTGTGTTAATCTTTACACCACCAGCTTGATCATCGTGTATTCACTTGGCAATAGTGCTAGAGCATAAGGAACATTACACTATTTGGATTGATGTGCTTTATTGCCAGAGCTGAATTTCAATCCCAGCCCTGAACAAAAAAAGATCCAAGGTAGAAAATTCCATTTTAACAAGCACAAAGTACCTCTTTAATCCATAGCTGAAAGTTTTGCCCACTTTGCCCCCTTCTGTGCGCAAAAAAAGGCTGATTGTCCATTTAGATTCTGTCATTTCTTTAATGAACTGCAGACTGGCTTTCCTGCCTCCTCCGTGTTCCCATTTTTAGCATTGAGCGGCTCGTCTCTTTCACTGAGGGTGACCTACCAGGTACCAAAGCAATGCATTATGGGACCTAATTCCAGACACAATATTTCCAGAAAAAAAAAATTATATATATATATATATACATACAGAGAGAGAGAGAGAGAGAGAGGGGGGGATCGTGAATTAACAGTGGGCAGAATTCTAGTGTATTGGAATTTACACAAGCAGCTTCAGAACAAAGAGTGCTGAAAGTGAAGATTTCTATTGTAATATAAAAGCATCAAACACATTTTACAGCAAGAAGCCATGCTGGGGAAACACTGTTACTAAGTTTGGAAGAAAAAAAAAAACTGTTAAGGTCTGTGTATTAAAGACATTACTACACTGCTGTAGTCTATTACACCTTAAAGAGACACTTTTGTTAGGATTTATATATCCTAATGACGGTTTCCATTTAAAGTACATTAATAAAAGAACCCCCAGGAGCTGTATGTCAGATTCCTGCTAGTATTAACCACTTGAGCCCCGGACCATTATGCTGCCTAAGGACCAGAGGTCTTTTTCCAATTTGGCACTGCGTCACTTTAACTTTTAATTGCGCGGTCATGCAATGCTGTACCCAAACGAAATTTGCGTCCTTTTCTTCCCACAAATAGAGCTTTCTTTTGATGGCATTTGATCACCTCTGCCGTTTTTATTTTTTGCGCTATAAACGGAAAAAGACCGAAAATTTTGAAATAAAATGATATTTTCTACTTTTTGTTATAAAAAAAATCCAATAAACTCAATTTTAGTCATACATTTAGGCCAAAATTTATTCGGCCACATGTCTTTGGTAAAAAAAAAGTTAATAAGCGTATATTTATTGGTTTGCGCAAAAGTTATAGCGTCTACAAACTAGGGTACATTTTCTGGAATTTACACAGCTTTTAGTTTATGACTGCCTATGTCATTTCATGAGGTGCTAAAATGGCAGGGCAGTACAAAACTCCCCCAAATGACCCCATTTTGGAAAGTAGACACCCCAAGGATATTGCTGAGAGGCATGTTGAACCTATTGAATATTTAATTTTTTTGTCCCAAGTGATTGAATAATGACAAAAAAAAAAAAAATTTACAAAAAGTTGTCACTAAATGATATATTGCTCACACAGGCCATGGGCCTATGTGGAATTGCACCCCAAAATACATTCAGCTGCTTCTCCTGAGTATGGGGATACCACATGTGTGGGACTTTTTGGGAGCCTAGCCGCGTACGGGGCCCCGAAAACCAATCACCGCCTTCAGGATTTCTAAGGGCATAAATTTTTGATTTCATTCTTCACTACCTATCACAGTTTTGAAGGCCATAAAATGCCCAGATGGCACAAAACCCCCCCAAATGACCCTATTTTGGAAAGTAGACACTCCAAGCTATTTGCTGAGAGGCATGTTGAGTCCATGGAATACTTTCTTTTTTGACACAAGTTGCGGGAAAGTGACAATTTTTTTTTTTTTGCACAAAGTTGTCACTAAATGATATATTTCTCACACAGGCCATGGGCATATGTGGAATTGCACCCCAAAATACATTTAGCTGCTTCTCCTGAGTATGGGGATACCACATGTGTGGGACTTTTTGGGAGCCTAGCCGCATACGGGGCCCCGAAAACCAAGCACCGCCTTCAGGATTTCTAAGGGCGTAATGTTGTGATTTGACTCCTCACTACCTATCACAGTTTTGAAGGCCATAAAATGCCAAGATGGCACAAAACCCCCCCAAATGACCCCATTTTGGAAAGTAGACACCCCAAGCTATTTGCTGAGAGGCATGTTGAGTCCATGGAATATTTTATATTTTGACACAAGTTGCGGGAAAGTGACAATTTTTTTTTTTTTTTTTTGCACAAAGTTGTCACTAAATGATCTATTGCTCAAACATGCCATGGAAATATGTGAAATTACACCCCAAAATATATTCTGCTGCTTCTCCTGAGTATGGGGATACCACATGTGTGGGACTTTTTGGGAGCCTAGCCTCATACGGGGCCCCGAAAACCAAGCACCGGCTTCAGGATTTCTAAGGGCGTTAAGTTGTGATTCCACTCCTCACTACCTATCACAGTTTTGAAGGCCATAAAATGCCAAGATGGCAAACCCCCCCCCAAATGACCCCATTTTGGAAAGTAGACACCCCAAGCTATTTGCTGAGAGGCATGGTGAGTATTTTGCAGCTCTCATTTGTTTTTGAAAATGAAGAAAGACAAGAAAAATGTATTTTTTTTTTTCTTTTTTCAATTTTCGAAAGTTTGTGACAAAAAGTGAGGTCTGCAAAATACTCACTATACCTCTCAGCAAATAGCTTGGGGTGTCTATTTTCCAAAATGGGGTCATTTGGGGGGGGGGGTGTGCCATCTGGGCATTCCATGGCCTCCGAAACTGTGCTAGGCAGTGAAGAGTGAAATCAAAAATTTACGCCCTTAGAAAGGCTGAAGGCGGTGCTTGGTTTTCGGGGTCCCGTGCGCGGCTAGGCTCCAAAAAAGTCCCACACATGTGGTATCCCCATACTCAGGAGAAGCAACAGAATGTATTTTGGGGTGTAATTTCACATATTCCCATGGCATGTTTGAGCAATATATCATTTAGTGACATCTTTGTGCAAAAAAAAAAAAAAAAGATTTGTCTCTTTCCCGCAACTTGTGTCACAATATAAAATATTCCATGGACTCGACATGCCTCTCAGCAAATAGCTTGGGGTGTCTACTTTCCAAAATGGGGTCATTTGGGGGGGTTTGAACTGTCCTGGCATTTTATGCACAACATTTAGAAGCTTATGTCACACATCACCCACTCTTCTAACCACTTGAAGACAAAGACCTTTCTGACACTTTTTGATTACATGAAAAAAATAAAAATTTTTTGCAAGAAAATTACTTTGAACCCCCAAACATTATATATATTTTTTAAAGCAAATGCCCTACAGATTAAAATGGTGGGTGTTTCATATTTTTTTTTCACACAGTATTTGCGCAGCGATTTTTCAAACGCATTTTTTGGGGAAAAAACACACTTTTTTAAATTTTAATGCACTAAAACACACTATATTGCCCAAATGTTTGATGAAATAAAAAAGATGATCTTAGGCCGAGTACATGGATACCAAACATGACATGCTTTAAAATTGCGCACAAACGCGCAGCGGCGACAAAATAAATACATTTTTAAAAGCCTTTAAAAGCCTTTACAGGTTACCACTTTAGATTTACAGAGGAGGTCTACTGCTAAAATTACTGCCCTCGTTCTGTCCTTCGCGGTGATACCTCACATGCATGGTGCAATTGCTGTTTACATTTGACGCCAGACCGACGCTTGCGTTCGCCTTTGCGCGAGAGCAGGGGGGGACAGGGGTGCTTTTTTTTTTTTTTTTTTTCTTTATTATTTTTTTGGTTTTTTATCTTATTTTTAAACTGTTCCTTTCATTTTTATTTTTTTTTAATTAATTTTATTGTTATCTCAGGGAATGTAAATATCCCCTATGATAGCAATAGGTAGTGACAGGTACTCTTTTTTTAAAAAATTGGGCTCTATTAGACCCTAGATCTCTCCTCTGCCCTCAAAGCATCTGACCACACCAAGATCGGTGTGATAAAATGCTTTCCCAATTTCCCAATGGCGCTGTTTACATTCAGCGAAATCTAAGTCATGAAATGCTCGTAGCTTCCGGTTTCTTAGGCCATAGAGATGTTTGGAGCCATTCTGGTCTCTAATCAGCTCTATGGTCAGCTGGCTGAATCACCGGCTGCATTTTCAGGTTCCCTGTTGGGACAGGAAAGCCAGAGAAAAACATGGAAGACGGTGGGGGAGGGGGGGGGGCATTCCCTCCCACTGCTTGCAAAAGCAGTCTAGAGGCTAATTAGCCGCTAGGATTGCTTTTACATGAAAGCCGACCGCTGGCTGAAAAGAATGATACCAAGATGATACCTAAACCTGCAGGCATCATTCTGGTATAACCACTCAAAGTCCAGCAACATACCAGTACGTTGCTGGTCCTTGTTAGGCATATATTGTAAACTTTTTTTTCATGCAGCCTGTGGGCTGAATGAAAAAAAGATATTGATCGGTGGGTATGCCCACCATTAGAATACCTCCCTTCATCCACCCACTTCTAATGATGGGCATACATGCACCATTTATATATGCCGAAGCATGGGGGCATCCTCCCGCAAAAGGCAGGAGCAAATTGCTCCTCCACCCACTGCCCCCACGCTTCGGCATATATGCTGAAGTATGTAACTGTGGTGGTGAAATCACCTCCGACAGCGCTGGAGTCACGGCTTTATATATCGTGGGAGCAAACGCTGTTGCTGTCAAGATAAATAAATCCGCGCTGCAACTGAATGGCGTACCTGCTAAGCAAATGATGGTTAACAATAAAACAAAGTAACATTACAGTATAACAGTAAGACTTACCATACCTGCAAAGCAAATACAAAAAAAAAAATAGTAAAAAATAAAACATTTAACACAACCTGTGCCTAAAATATATATATGACGAAGCATGGGGGCATCCTCCCGCAAAAGGCAGGAGCAAATTGCTCCTCCACCCACTGCTGCCCCCACGCTTCGGCATATATGCTGAAGTATGTAACTGTGGTGGTGAAATCACCTCCGACAGCGTTGGAGTCACGGCTTTATATATCGTGGGAGCAAACGCTGTTGCTGTCAAGATAAATAAATCCGCGCTGCAACTGAATGGCGTACCTGAAAACAATAAAATGGTTACCAACAAAACACAGTAAACGGTAAAGTATGAAAAATCTGAAAAGGAAACATGGTAAAATATAATAACAACAATAAAACATTGCAGAATAGAATAGAGTAAAAAAGAGAAGAACAATAGAGAGAGAAGAGAGAGAGAGAGAACAATAAAACAACAACTATTTTTGTTTTTTTTATTTTATATTTTTTTTTGTGTTTTTATTTTTTTTAATTTTTTTTTTATTTATTTTTTTACACTTTTTTTTAGTAACTTTTAACTTTTGTAACTTTTGTTCCAGGTTTGGGTCTCTCAAAATGCAATGGCATCTTGGGAGACCCTGTGTTAGTGTGCCTAGTCTGTGCAGTGCTGAACCCTACACTAATACTCAACTAATGTATGGTAGCGTTCAAAGCATTCACCCATGCAAAGACCAGGATTGCCAGGACAGGAGGTACAATAAGACCGGGTGTCACGCCTAAATCCGCGCTTGCTGCAGACACGACATCTTTTTTGGGGGGCTCGTTGGGTAGGGGTACTCGGGATGGCATAAAGAAAATGCCGCTCATGCAGCCGGCTTACTGCATTTGGTTGGGGAAGGTGAGGTAGAGCACCGTCTGGAAACAGAAGGGCTCTGACGATCTCTTCCTGGAATTTAAGGAAGGATCCAGTCTGTCCTGAAGCTCTGTATAGCACATGAGCATTCAGCAAAGCCAATTGAAATAAGTATACAGACACTTTTTTGTACCAGCGTCTGGCCTTACGGGCAACTAAGTACGGCGCCAACAACTGGTCGTTGAGGTCCACCCCTCCCATATTAAGGTTGTATTCGTGGACACAGAGGGGTTTCTCCACAACACCAGTCGCCGTAGAAATTTGGGTCGTCGTGTCTGCATGAAGGGAGGTGAGAACGAAAACATTCTTCTTATCCCTCCACTTCATAGCGAGCAAATTATTATACTTCAAGCAGGCTCTCTCCCCCAGCCTAAGACGGGAATCTACAAGCCGCTGGGGAAAGCCCCGGCGATTAGATCGCACGGTGCCACATGCTCCAATCTGCTGATCAAACAAGTGACTAAAAAGTGGCACGCTCGTATAATAATTGTCCACGTACAAGTGGTACCCCTTTCCGAATAAGGGTGACACCAAGTCCCACACTATCTTGCCAGCGCTTCCTATGTAGTCAGGGCAGTTTGTCGGCTCTACGTGACTATCTTTTCCCTCGTAAACCATAAATCTACATGTATAGCCTGTGGCCCTGTCACAGAGCTTATACATCTTGACCCCGTATTTGGCACGCTTGCTGGGAAGGTACTGTTTGAATGACAAGCGGCCAGAAAACTTAATCAGGGACTCATCAACGCAGACAACTTGATGGGGGGTAAACAAGTCTGCAAAACGTTGGTTGAAGTGGTTTACGAGGGGCCGAATTTTGTAGAGCCGTTCGTATGCAGGGTCTCCACGAGGACGACAGAGTTCATTGTCGTTGAAGTGCATGAACCGCAAAATCTGCTTGTATCGTGCCCTGGCCATGGAAGCAGAGAACAAGGGTGAATGGTAAATTGGGTCAGTGGACCAATATGACCGCAACTTACTCTTTTTATTCAACCCCATGAGGAGGGAAAGGCCCAGAAAGGTCTTAAATTCGGAGACCGTAATTGGTCTCCAATCTCTGGCAAGGGAGGACTGGGGATTAGCGGCGATGTGTTGACCAGCGTATAAATTGCTTTGGTCCACAATAGATCTATAGAGATCTTCGGTGAAAAACAGTGAATAAAAATCCAGTGGCGTAAAGTCAACTGTTTCCACCTGAATTCCGGGTTGGCCAGTGAAAGGGGGAAGTACGGGTGCTGCAGAAGTGGAAGGTTCCCAATTCGGATTGGCCAATGCAGCAGGAAGGGCACTATGGGCACGACGGGCCTGTCTTTGTCTTCTTGGTGGCAGCGGGACACTACTAGTGCTTGCCACCTCGCCAGCTTGAACTGCACTTATGGGACTCGCCACGTCACCACGTGATACTGCAGTGCTGGATGTACGACCAGGGTGTACTAGGCCGCTGGTGCTTGCCAGTTCACCAGAAGGAGTAGCGGCGCTAGTACTGCTCTGCTCCATACGAGAGCCCTGCGGTTCTTGCACTTCAAGGACAGAAGAAGATTGGGGTCTGGTACGCCTGACCTTAGCAGGGACCACAACTCTGTCGTCAGAGCTATCTGTCATGGAGCCGCTGTCCTCTACAGGTTCGTATTCTGAGCCTGAACTTGACAGATGAGTGACTTCCTCTTCACTAGGGATGAGCTTCGTGTTCGAGTCGAACCCATGTTCGACTCGAACATCGGCTGTTCGACCGTCCGTCGAATTGCGAACGATATGGGCCGTTCGCGCCAAATTCGTGTGGCGCGTCACGGCCCATAATTCACTGCGGCATCGCAGTGCATTGCTGGCTGATGATTGGCCAAGCATGCACTATGACCCGCATGCTTGGCCAATCACAGCGCCGTCAGTAGAGAGAGCTGTAATTGGCCAAAGCCAGGGTGGCATTGGCCAATTATGGCTCAGGGGATTTAGTACACACCCCACACTATATAAGGCCGCCTGCACGGCGGCCCTGTGTAGTGTGTGTTCCGGTGTGCTGAGAGATAGAGAGAGAGAGAGAGACAGTGTCATTTGATTTGAGTTAGATAGATTAGGCAGAACAGTCAGTCAGTTAGCTGCACTTACAGTGTATTGTGTATATATATGCATCCCAGGTGTTGCATATATATATACACTGTATTCAGTTTAGCTAGATCCGTTCCTGTTATCTTCTATCTAGACTATTTAGTGCAGTGTGTCCTGCTCACAGTGTTCAGCTAGATCCGTTCCTGCTATTTACATTCAGTGCAGTGCGTCCTGCTCACAGTGTTCAGCTAGATCCGTTCCTGCTATTTACATTCAGTGCAGTGCGTCCTGCTCACAGTGTTCAGCTAGATCCGTTCCTGCTATTTACATTCAGTGCAGTGCGTCCTGCTCACAGTGTTCAGCTAGATCCGTTCCTGCTATTTACATTCAGTGCAGTGCGTCCTGCTCACAGTGTTCAGCTAGATCCGTTCCTGCTATTTACATTCAGTGCAGTGCGTCCTGCTCACAGTGTTCAGCTAGATCCGTTCCTGCTATTTACATTCAGTGCAGTGCGTCCTGCTCACAGTGTTCAGCTAGATCCGTTCCTGCTATTTACATTCAGTGCAGTGCGTCCTGCTCACAGTGTTCAGCTAGATCCGTTCCTGCTATTTACATTCAGTGCAGTGCGTCCTGCTCACAGTGTTCAGCTAGATCCGTTCCTGGTATTTACATTTAGTGCAGTGCGTCCTGCTCACAGTGTTCAGCTAGATCCGTTCCTGCTATTTACATTCAGTGCAGTGCGTCCTGCTCACAGTGTTCAGCTAGATCCGTTCCTGCTATTTACATTCAGTGCAGTGCGTCCTGCTCACAGTGTTCAGCTAGATCCGTTCCTGCTATTTACATTCAGTGCAGTGCGTCCTGCTCACAGTGTTCAGCTAGATCCGTTCCTGCTATTTACATTCAGTGCAGTGCGTCCTGCTCACAGTGTTCAGCTAGATCCGTTCCTGCTATTTACATTCAGTGCAGTGCGTCCTGCTCACAGTGTTCAGCTAGATCCGTTCCTGCTATTTACATTCAGTGCAGTGCGTCCTGCTCACAGTGTTCAGCTAGATCCGTTCCTGCTATTTACATTCAGTGCAGTGCGTCCTGCTCACAGTGTTCAGCTAGATCCGTTCCTGCTATTTACATTCAGTGCAGTGCGTCCTGCTCACAGTGTTCAGCTAGATCCGTTCCTGGTATTTACATTTAGTGCAGTGCGTCCTGCTCACAGTGTTCAGCTAGATCCGTTCCTGCTATTTACATTCAGTGCAGTGCGTCCTGCTCACAGTGTTCAGCTAGATCCGTTCCTGCTATATACATTTAGTGCAGTACGTCCTGCTCACAGTGTTCAGCTAGATCCGTTCCTGCTATTTACATTCAGTGCAGTGCGTCCTGCTCACAGTGTTCAGCTAGATCCGTTCCTGGTATTTACATTTAGTGCAGTGCGTCCTGCTCACAGTGTTCAGCTAGATCCGTTCCTGCTATTTACATTCAGTGCAGTGCGTCCTGCTCACAGTGTTCAGCTAGATCCGTTCCTGCTATTTACATTCAGTGCAGTGCGTCCTGCTCACAGTGTTCAGCTAGATCCGTTCCTGTTATCTTCCTACTGACAGGCAGGCTTGTCTGGTTACAGTATATAAAGCTACCTGAAGAAAATTACAGGTGTTCTTTTTGATCCTATTAGTACCACGGTCAGGCAGCTAGACTATTTACATTTAGTACAGTGTGTCCTGCTCACAGTGTTCAGCTAGATCCGTTCCTGTTATCTTCCTACTGACAGGCAGGCTTGTCTGGTTACAGTATATAAAGCTACCTTAAGAAAATTACAGGTGTTCTTTTTGATCCTATTAGTACCACGGTCAGGCAGCTAGACTATTTACATTTAGTACAGTGCGTCCTGCTCACAGTGTTCAGCTAGATCCGTTCCTGCTATATACATTTAGTGCAGTACGTCCTGCTCACAGTGTTCAGCTAGATCCGTTCCTGTTATCTTCCTACTGACAGGCAGGCTTGTCTGGTTACAGTATATAAAGCTACCTGAAGAAAATTACAGGTGTTCTATCCCAGCTTAGTGCAGCTACAGGCCATTAGTATGTCTGGAAGGCCAAGAAGGAGAGGCAGACAGTCACAAGCCAATAAGAGAGGGCAAGCAGGCTCTGTGTCTAGTGCTGGTCGTGGAGACGGTGCATCCTCATCAGCACGTGGCCATGGGACACGCTTGGCCTTTTTTTCGGCAGCTGGCCGTGTTGAGCCGCAACATGCGGAAGACTTGGTCGAGTGGATGACCAAGCCGTCCTCATCCTCCTCATCCTCTCTCACCCATGCCCAGGGTGCTTTGTCTGGCAAAGCAGCGGCCTCTTCCCTCAGCTCAATGTCATCAGTGACTCCTTCCCTAGCTCCACCATGTCCTCATGAGGATTCCCTCGAACTGTTTGACCACAGTGTTGGGTACATGCTCCAGGAGGATGCCCAGCGTTTGGAAGGCTCTGATGATGATACTGAGCTCAATGAAGGCAGTAACATGAGCACGGACAGAGGGGGTGCCCAAGAAGGACAGCAATCTGGCAGTCATGCTCCCCCTGCTGCAGCATACTGCCAGGTTTGCTCCAGTGATGAGGAGGGAGGGGATGATGAGGTCACTGACTCAACGTGGGTGCCTGATAGGAGAGAGGAGGAGGAGGAGGAGGAGGAGGTGGCACATCACCAACTAGGCAGGATGCCCTCCAGGGGCCAGCCTAAGGGCAGCACATTGACTGCATCACACCCCAAAGCTCCACATGTGCAGGGCGCTGCAGTCTCTGCGCGTTATTCAAAAAGTTCTTTGGTGTGGGCCTTTTTTGAGACGAGTGCATCAGATCGCACCGCTGCTATTTGCAACATATGTCTCAAGCGTATCTCGCGTGGCCAAAACATCTCCCGCTTGGGTACCACATGCTTGACCAGACATATGTTGACCTGCCATGCAGTTCGTTGGCAAGCGTATCTGAAAGACCCACACCAAAGAACAAAGACGATCTCTCCTTGCTCCTCATCAGCTGAGATTTCCAACCCCACTAGACCTTCAGTCCTCTCTGAGACCTGCAGTGAGAGGAATGAAGGTGTAGAATTAGGTGTGTCACAGCCAAGTACTTGTGGGCAATCTGCTTTTGGTACACCGACGTCAGATTGTACCAGGCAAATTTCCCTGCCCCAGCTGCTGCACCGCCGAAAGAAGTTTGCTCCCAGCCATCCACATGCCCAGCGGTTGAATGCTAGCTTGGCAAAATTGCTAGCACTTCAACTGCTGCCTTTTCAGTTGGTAGACTCTGCCCCCTTCCGTGAGTTTGTGGAATGTGCGGTTCCTCAGTGGCAGGTACCCAAACGCCACTTTTTCTCACGGAAGGCGATTCCGGCTCTCTACCGGCATGTGGAAGGCAATGTCCATGCCTCGCTGGACAGGGCGGTCAGCGGTAAGGTGCATATTACCGCTGACTCATGGTCCAGCAGGCATGGACAGGGACGTTACTTAAGTTTCACGGCGCATTGGGTGACTCTGCTGGCAGCTGGGAAGGATGCAGGACAAGGTGCAGTAGTGTTGGAGGTTGTTCCGCCACCACGCCTCCAAAATGCTGATTGTGACACACCTCTCTCCTCCACCCCCTCCTCTTCTTCTTCCTCCATGGCCTCTTCCTCGGAACCAGCGGTGCTCCGTAGGCGTTCAAGGGGCTACGCAAGTACGCAGGCCAAAAGATGCCATGCGGTGCTTGAGCTGGTGTGCTTGGGGGACAGGAGCCACACTGGGGCAGAGGTTCTGTCAGCTCTGCAGGGGCAGGTTCAGAGGTGGTTGACGCCACGCCAACTTAAGGCAGGAATGGTGGTTTGCGACAATGGCACCAACCTCCTCTCTGCCCTCCGACAGGGACAACTGACCCATGTGCCCTGTTTGGCTCACGTCCTTAACTTGGTGGTGCAGCGGTTCTTGGGCAGGTACCCGGGCTTACAGGATGTCCTGAGGCAGGCCAGGAAAGTCTCTGTGCATTTCCGCCGGTCATATAATGCCAGTGCTCGGCTGACGGACCTCCAAAAGGAGTTTAACCTGCCCAAGAACCGCCTAATCTGTGACATGCCCACCAGGTGGAACTCGACGTTGGCCATGCTGCAGCGGCTGCACACGCAGCAGAGGGCCATCAATGAGTACCTGTGCGACTATGGCACCAGGACAGGGTCAGGGGACCTTGGTTTTTTTTCCCCACGCCAGTGGGCCATGATCAGGGATGCATGCACTGTCCTGTCACCATTCGAGGAGGCCACGAGGATGGTGAGCACTGACAGTGCATGCATCAGTGACACTGTCCCCCTTGTCCACCTGTTGGAGCACACGCTGCGTGGAATAATGGACAGGGCACTTGAGGCAGAACAGAGGCAGGAAGAGGAGGACTTCCTTAGCTCTCAAGGCCCCCTTTATCCAGACAGTGTTCCTGCGTGCCCGCCGATCACACAGGAAGAGGACGAGGAGGAGGAGGAGGAGGAGGAGGAAGATTGTGTCAGTATGGAGGTGGAGCCTGGCACTCAGCATCAGCAGTCTTTAAGGGATCAGTCCCAAGGAACACATGGACTTGTACGTGGCTGGGAGGAGGTGGCTGCGGACGTTGTTGTCCTTAGTGACCCAGAGGACTCCGGACCGAATGCCTCAGCAAACCTACGCTGCATGGCCTCCCTGATCCTGCAAAGCCTGCGTAAGGATCCTCGTATTCGTGGTATCAAGGAGAAGGACCAATACTGGCTGGCAACCCTCCTTGATCCACGTTACAAGGGTAAGGTTGCGGACCTTATCTTGCCATCGCAGAGGGAGCAGAGGATGAAACATCTTCGGGAGGCCTTGCAGAAAGGTCTGTGCAACGCGTTCCCAGAGACTGGGAGGTTACAAACTCCTGTTTCTGGACAACGTGTTGCTGAGGCTTCGGTCAGTCAAAGAAGGAGCGGTGGAGAAGGTGGCCGTCTGACCGATGCGTTCAGACAATTTTTTGGTCCGCAGCCCCAAGGTATGATCGGTTCCAGCAACCATCGCCAGCGTCTGTTTTACATGGTGCAGGAATACCTAGGGGCAAGATCAGACTTGGACACCTTTCCCACCGAAAATCCTCTGGGTTACTGGGTCTTGAGGATGGATCACTGGCCAGAGCTTGCACAGTATGCAATTGAGCTACTGGCCTGTCCTGCATCCAGCGTTCTTTCGGAACGTACATTCAGTGCTGCTGGAGGCGTGGTAACCGATCACAGGGTGCGTCTGTCCACTGACTCGGTCGATCGGCTGACCTTCATAAAAATGAATCAGTCTTGGATCACCACCAGCTACCAAGCACCTGATGCTGATGTAACTGAATAATTTTTTTCAGATCCCTTCAAAGACTGCCTATGCTGATGCTGAGTGATTATCCCTGAGTAATTATCCTCTTCCTCCTCAATCATCACGCTGATAGCTTGTAAGAACATTTTTGGTTCTGGGCGCCACCACCAGTGCCTAAGGCACAATTTTTCAGCCCCTGTATAACAGGGGCGTGTAATTACAATTTTTGATGTAATACTTTGCAGCACGGCTCGTTCCTGCATTCCAACTAGAGTGTCTGTGAGGGGTTGCAGTGTTGTGGCACCAGCACCAGTGCCTAAGGCCCAATTTTTCTGCCCCTGTCTAACAGGGGCGTGTAATTACAATTTTTGATGCAATACTTTGCAGCAGTGCTCGTTCCTGCGTTCCAACTAGAGTGTCTGTGAGGGGTTGCAGTGTTGTGGCACCAGCACCAGTGCCTAAGGCCCAATTTTTCTGCCCCTGTCTAACAGGGGCGTGTAATTACAATTTTTGATGCAATACTTTGCAGCAGGGCTCGTTCCTGCGTTCCAACTAGAGTGTCTGTGAGGGGTTGCAGTGTTGTGGCACCAGCACCAGTGCCTAAGGCCTAATTTTTCAGCTCCTGTTCAACAGGGGCATGTAATTACAATTCTTGATCTAATATTTCACAGCAGGGCCCTGTGAGGGCTTACAGTGTTTTGGCCACAGCAAATTTCTGCTGAGTATATAGGGCAGGACCCTACTTTCAAACATCTAACTTACAAACGACTCCTACTTGCAAACGGAAGGAGACAACAGGAAGTGAGATGAAATCTACCCATAGGAAGGGAAATTCTCTCATGTAAGAGTTAATATGGGAAAACAATTTCTCCTTTCCACTGATGCTTTCCAATCCTTGTTCCACAAAAAAACCCAAATTTTCAAAAAACATTTTTCATTGGGACAAAAAAGTGAGGTGAAATCTTCTGAAGAGGAGGAAAGACGCAAAACAAATGTCACAGGGGTGATAACCCTTCCCTATGTTTTCCAAAAAGCTTAGAAAAGATTTTTTGGCTGGAGCTAAACACATTAAAAATGTTCAAAATTACAAACAGATTCTACTTAACAACAAACCTACAGTCCCTGTCTTGTTTGCACCGCCTGTATACTGCTGTTCAGAGTATATAGGGACCTTTCCTTATTTTAATTTGGGTGCGGGGTTCCCCTTAATATCCATACAAGACCCAAAGGGCCTGGTAATGGACTGGGGGGTACCCATGCCGTTTGTCTCACTGATTTTCATCCATATTGCCAGGACCCGACATGACATTAAACCCGCAAGCAGTTTTAAATGAGATTTTTTCCTTTAAAAATGACATTTGGTGCAGGGACTGTTCTAAACATGGGAAACACGCGTCACTTTACAGGCATACTATAGACACCCCCCAGGTACGATATTTAAAGGAATATTTCACTTTTTTTTTTTTACTTTAAGCATCATTAAAATCACTGCTCCCGAAAAAACGGCCGTTTTTAAAAGTTTTTTTTGCATTGATACATGTCCCCTGGGGTAGGACCCGGGTCCCCAAACCCTTTTTAGGACAATACCATGCAAATTAGCCTTTAAAATGAGCACTTTTGATTTCGAACGTTCGAGTCCCATAGACGTCAATGGGGTTCTAACGTTCGTGCGAACTTGCGGTCCGTTCGCGGGTTCTGGTGCGAACCGAACCGGGGGGTGTTCGGCTCATCCCTACTCTTCACTATCTGTCATACTCAGAAACGTGTAGGCCTCTTCACTAGTGTACCTTCTATTTGCCATTTTGGGCTCTAAATTTAGGGGTACACTAGTGAGACTCACAGGCAAAAAAGTTCCTGACTGTTGGCGACTGTATCAAAACGCTACCAAAAAACTGTTAGCGATCGCAGGGATCAGGCCTGACTCTGCGAACGCTGCAGTTATGTGTGCTTAGTGTTTTGTAAGTGACAGTTATCGATCGATACTGCACTTGGGTGGGCTGGGCATGGCTGGGCCGAGGAGCAAAACGCAGGTGCTAGCAGGTATCTGGGCTGATCCCGCTAACACTCAGGGGGTGATCGGGGGGTGATGGGGGGTGACAAGTGTGCCTGGCGTGTTCTACTGAATGTGTAGTGTTGTGCAGACTTACTTGGATGTCTTCTCTCCTCGGCGCGGCGATGAAAAGACCGGCTCGAGGAGAGATGACATCACTTCCTTTCCCTCTGTTTACATTACAGAGGGAAAGGAACGCATTTTCATTCGCCGGGAGCGATCGGGAGGGGGTGGCCAACAATGGATGGCCGCCCCCTCACCTCTCATCGCCCGGGAAGAAATGGCGACCGCCTTGGGCACCGGGGGGGGACCGATCGGACCCCCCACCCGCGGAAGGCAAATCACGTACATGTACGTGATTTTGCCTGTCCGTGCCACCTTGCCGACGTACATCGGCGTGAGGCGGTCGTCAAGTGGTTAAATGGTTTTGGTATGATGTTTTGGTGGAGGGGGAGTTAATAAAAACTTTGGTAGTAGGCGGGGGTGGGGTTTTTTTTTTCTTTTTTTTCTTTTTTTTTTTTATAGTATGGACACAGAAGGTCACGGTAGGAGAACACATGATTTTGAGTAGAAGGAATGGGGTGAGAAGTAAAGGGATAGATGAGCTCCACTACAACCAAGGATGGCGTAGAGGAGGGAGGGGGAGAAGGGAAGGGGTAAGGAGTGAACTTTCCTGGGTTTTTTTATTTTTTTCTTGATATGACTATATCTTCTTGGAGGGGGGGGGGGGGAGGTATCACAATTGGTAAATATAATATAAGATAGTTTTGTATCTAGCTTTTTCTTGTAACTACTATTCTCTTTTTATTATATACTATTGGAATATGGAATACAAGAATGTATAATATTGAATGGATATGTTGAACTGATACATTCTACTGGAGACTTATATTTACTGGCTGGATCACCAAGTGAAAAAAAGCTTTAAAAATAAATGAATGCAGCCAAAACATGTAAGAAAAGGTAAACTGCAATACTGTATAAAAAATATTTATGAACACAAGGATGTGATTTTTAAGGAGCCAACAAAATCAATATACCAACATTTAATTCCTAAAATCACAAAATGTTATTGTAAATATTCAAAAGTAAAAAACAATATTTTTTAAAACCATCATGTGCGCAGACGTGCAGTGTGACAGCTTTTGGGGCCATTAGGCCTATTTAAAGTAGCCTGTCAGCATGCCTCCTTGCTGTCCGGTCTACAGCGTTCCCTGTGACCCTAAGCTATCTAGTATACCTGCTTACCTGATTCCTGTTACCCAGCTTGTTCCTGACGTCTCCTGTTTGCTGCCAGTCCCCGACCTCGGCTTGTCTGACGATTCTCCTGCCTCATCCTACGGTTGTTACCTGCCTGTCTGTTGCCGATCCGGTCCGTGCCCTGACTACTCTCCTGATTCCGTTTGGTACCTGCTCTGTTTGACCCGGCCTGTCTGACTTCGCTAGTGCTTCCAGTGGTACTACAGAACACCTCCCTGCTGCCTGCTTGTTCCTGGGTTCCTGCTAGCTACAGTGCTTCTCTATTCAGTCAACAGTTCCAGTGTTCCTGCCAGAGTTCCGGTTCATCTACCAGTTGTTCCAGTGCTCCAGTTGTACTACAGAACACCTCCTTGCTGCCTGTTGTTCCGGAGTTCCTGCCAGCTACAGTCCTTCTCTGCCCTATCGGTGGATCCAGTGTTCCTGTCAGTCCTCCTTCTGCTGCACCAGAGGTCCGGATCAGCTCTACACCTGCCACTTGCCAAGCACTTGTGGCCCCCTGCGCTCTTGAGTCCCTGTCTTCTCTATCAGGGGCTCTCGAACCAGAGGCACACGAGAGGCTACTCCTTGCATTCTGGGCTCCACCACTAGGTACCTGACAGTACGGGACAGCCATGTCTGAGCCCACGCAGGGAGCCTCTCCCATGGATGAACTCTGCCGCCATCTTGCTGGACTTACCCAGGCAGTAAAGAGCTTACAAGAAGGCTACACCCAGCTGGAAGGCCGAGTTCAGGCTCTAGCAGCTTCCACACCCCCAGTATCCGGGACTTCTGCTTCACCATCAGTGGTTATGTTGCCGCCTGAACCCAGGGTCCCCACGCCTGAAAGATTTTCGGGTAACCGGAGCAAATTCAGGTCCTTCCGCAACTCGTGTGAACTCTTTTTGCCCTTCAACCAAGGACTTTCTCCCTGGAGGCCACCAAGGTGGGGTTCGTGATCTCACTGCTGCCGGCGAGCCCCAGTCCTGGGCCCATCGCTTATTAGAAAAGAAAGATACCTCACTTGATACCCTGGATACCTTCTTTCAGGCCATGTCATCATTATATGAAGACCCACAGCTGACCGCCACGGCAGAGGCAACCTTGCACACCCTACAGCAGAGCCGCAGACCTGTTGAGGACTATGTGTCGGAATTCAGACGCTGGAGTTCCGACACAAATTGGAACAATGCCGCCCTACGGTATCAGTTCCGTATGGGCCTTTCAGAATCCTTGAAGGATGAACTAGCCCGAGCGGGTATTCCTGAGACTTTAGAGGACCTCATAGACCTTGCCATCCAGATAGACAGATGCCTGAGAGAACGACGTACGGAGCGATCTTCTGGTCCTGCTCGTCCTGTCTGGATACTGCCCCGGGTGCCTAGTTCTCCCCACTCCGCTCCTCCAGCTTCTACTACCATGACCTCAGATACACCGGAACCAATGCAGCTGGGACTCTTACGGCCATCCCTCACTCCTGAAGAGCGTCAACGCCGTCGGGCTGGTAACCTGTGCCTATACTGCGGGGAACCCGGACACTTTGTACGAACATGCCCGGCCAAGCTTCGTAAGTGCCTCTCTGTCTCTCCTGCTCTTACCCCAGCTGCACTGAATAATGTGTCTCACCTGGCTGTGCCGCTTCTTTTACAGCTCCCAGGAGGGAATATACCAACCAGCGCTATCATTGATTCCGGGGCCTGCAGTGGCTTTATAGACTTTTCCTTCGCTTCCAGACATCACATTCCCATCCGGCCCAGGGCGAAAGGACTTTCAGTATATCTGGCCGATGGTTCTACCCTCAGATCAGGACCAGTAACCCAGGAAACAGTACCCATGCTCACCACCATTGCTGGCACTCATCAGGAGCTACTTTGTCATCGAATCTCCTCTATTCCCCATCATATTAGGCATGCCATGGCTCAAGGCCCATAACCCGCAAGTTGACTGGGCCTCAGGGAAAATTGAGTTTCCTTCCTCTTATTGCCACCAACACTGTCTACCAGAAGTTACTCAAGCTCCCTCTCCCCTGTTGTGCATGGAAACTGATGCAGAGACCCGTCAAGTTGTACCTGAAGTCTACCATAACTTTCTGGACGTTTTCAGTCAAAAAGGGGCCGAGACCCTTCCTCCCCACCGGCCATATGACTGTCCGATTGAGCTCCTTCCAGGGGCAGAGATTCCTTTTGGGAGAATATTCCCTTTGTCAGAGTTAAAACTAGGAGTATTAAAAACCTACATTGATGACAATCTAAAGAAAAGCTTCATCCGATCTTCCATGTCCCCGGCAGGAGCAGGAATCTTTTTTGTGGAAAAGAAAGACCATTCCTCGCGCCCTTGTGTGGATTATTGGGCACTCAATAAAATCACGATCAAGAACCGTTGTCCCTTACCATTAGTGCCAGAACTTTTTCAGAGGCTGGGGTCTGCAGTAGTGTTCTCTAAATTAGATCTTCGTGGTGCCTACAACCTTGTCCGCATTCGCAAGGGAGACGAATGGAAGACTGCTTTCCGTACCCGGTTTGGGCACCTCGAATATTTAGTCATGCCTTTCGGACTTTGTAATGCTCCTGCTACATTTCAGCATTTTGTGAATAACATTTTCAGAGACTACCTTGACCTGTTCGTTGTTATTTATCTAGATGACATTCTAATATTTTCTTCTTCCCTAGTTGAACACCGTGAACATGTCAGAAATGTTTTGACCAGACTTCGCCTGCACGGCCTTTACGCCAAGCCTGAGAAATGTGTCTTCGAACAAGAGAGTATTCAGTTCCTTGGTCTTATTATTTCTGTGGAAGGCATCAAAATGGACCCTCAGAAGGTCTCTGCCATTCTGGACTGGCCCGCTCCTACTGACAAAAAAGGGATTCAACGTTTTGTAGGATTTGCGAATTTTTATAGAAAATTCATCAAGGGATTCTCCACCATCATTTCTCCCATTACAAGATTAACCCAACAGGGCCTCAAATTCCACTGGTCTACGGAAGCTCAGATGGCCTTTACTACACTGAAGGATCTGTTTGTCTCAGCCTCAGTTTTAAAGCATCCTGATTCCACATTGCCTTACATCCTGGAGGTGGACGCCTCGGAGATAGCGGTCGGTGCAGTACTCTCCCAAAGACAGGGGCCTAGGGCTCTTCTGCACCCAGTCGCTTTTTTTTCCCGTAAATTATCGGAAGCAGAAAGGAACTATGACGTGGGTGACCGAGAATTGTTAGCAATCAAAGCTGCGCTGGAGGAATGGCGATACCTGTTAGAGGGAGCAGCCCACCCGATTGTTGTTTATACAGATCACAAGAATCTGGAATATTTAACCACTTGACGACCGCCTCACGCCGATGTACGTCGGCAAAGTGGCACGGACAGGCAAAATCACGTACAGGGTACGTGATTTGCCTTCCGCGGGTGGGGGGTCCGATCGGACCCCCCCCGGTGCCCGAGGCGGTCGTCTTTTGTCCAGCGGCGATCGGTGATGAGGGGGAGACCATCCGTTCGTGGCCCCCCCCTCGCGATCGCCGCCGGCCAATGAGAACACTCCTTTGCTGCTGTATGCTAAACAGCAGCAAAGGAAGTGATGTCATCTCCCCTCGGGTCGGTATTTTCCGTTCCGGCCCGAGGAGAGACGACATGTGAGTGAGTGCACAACACTACACACACACAGTAGAACATGCCAGGCACACAAAACACCCCGATCCCCCCCCCGATCGCCCCCCGATCCCCCCCCCAATCACCCCCCCCCCCCTGTCACAAACTGACACCAGCAGTTTTTTTTTTTTTTTTTTTTTTTTTTTTTCTGATTACTGCATAGTGTCAGTTTGTGACAGTTACTGTGTTGGGACAGTGAGTATTACCCCCCTTTAGGTCTAGGGTACCCCCCTAACCCCCCCTAATAAAGTTTTAACCCCTTGATCACCCCCTGTCACCAGTGTCGCTAAGCGATCATTTTTCTGATCGCTGTATTAGTGTCGCTGGTGACGCTAGTTAGTGAGGTAAATATTTAGGTTCGCCATCAGCGTTTTATAGCGTCAGGGACCCCCATATACTACCTAATAAATGTTTTAACCCCTTGATTGCCCCCTAGTTAACCCTTTCACCACTGATCACCGTATAACCGTTACGGTTGACGCTGGTTAGTTCGTTTATTTTTTATAGTGTCAGGGCACCCGCCGTTTATTACCGAATAAAGGTTTAGCCCCCCGATCGCCCGGCGGTGATATGCGTCGCCCCAGGCAGCGTCAGATTAGCGCCAGTACCGCTAACACCCACGCACGCAGCATGCGCCTCTCTTAGTGGTATAGTATCTGATCGGATCAATATCTGATCCGATCAGATCTATACTAGCGTCCCCAGCAGTTTAGGGTTCCCAAAAACGCAGTGTTAGCGGGATCAGCCCAGATACCTGCTAGCACCTGCGTTTTGTGCCTCCGCCCAGCCCACCCAAGTGCAGTATCGATCGATCACTGTCACTTACAAGGCACTAAACGCATAACTGCAGCGTTCGCAGAGTCAGGCCTGATCCCTGCGATCGCTAACAGTTTTTTTGGTAGCATTTTGGTGAACTGGCAAGCGCCAGCCCCAGGCAGCGTCAGGTTAGCGCCAGTACCGCTAACACCCACGCACGCACCATACACCTCCCTTAGTGGTATAGTATCTGAACGGATCAATATCTGATCCGATCAGATCTATACTAGCGTCCCCAGCAGTTTAGGGTTCCCAAAAACGCAGTGTTAGCGGAATCAGCCCAGATACCTGCTAGCACCTGCGTTTTGCCCCTCCGCCCGGCCCAGCCCAGTCCACCCAAGTGCAGTATCGATCGATCACTGTCACTTACAAAACACTAAACGCATAACTGCAGCGTTCGCAGAGTCAGGCCTGATCCCTGCGATCGCTAACAGTTTTTTTTGTAGCGTTTTGGTGAACTGGCAAGCACCAGCCCCAGGCAGCGTCAGATTAGCGCCAGTACCGCTAACACCCACGCACGCACTGTACACCTCCCTTAGTGGTATAGTATCTGATCGCATCAATATCTGATCCGATCAGATCTATACTAGCGTCACCAGCAGTTTAGGGTTCCCAAAAACGCAGTGTTAGCGGGATCAGCCCAGATACCTGCTAGCACCTGCGTTTTGCCCCTCCGCCCGGCCCGGCCCAGCCCACCCAAGTGCAGTATCGATCGATCACTGTCACTTACAAAACACTAAACGCATAATTGCAGCGTTCGCAGAGTCAGGCCTGATCCCTGCGATCGCTAACAGTTTTTTGGTAGCGTTTTGGTGAACTGGCAAGCGCCAGCGGCCTAGTACACCCCGGTCGTAGTCAAACCAGCACTGCAGTAACACGTGGTGACGTGGCGAGTCCCATAAGTGCAGTTCAAGCTGGTGAGGTGGCAAGCATAAGTAGTGTCCCACTGCCACCAAGAAGACAAACACAGGCCCGTCGTGCCCATAGTGCCCTTCCTGCTGCATTCGCCAATCCTAATTGGGAACCCACCGCTTCTGCAGCGCCCGTACTTCCCCCATTCACATCCCCAACCAAATGCAGTCGGCTGCATGAGAGGCATTTTCTTTATGTCCTCCCAAGTACCCCTACCCAACGAACCCCCCCAAAAAAGATGTCGTGTCTGCAGCAAGCGCGGATATAGGCGTGACACCCGCTATTATTGTCCCTCCTGTCCTGACAATCCTGGTCTTTGCATTGGTGAATGTTTTGAACGCTACCATTCACTAGTTGAGTATTAGCGTAGGGTACAGCATTGCACAGACACTTTCACAGGGTCTCCCAAGATGCCATCGCATTTTGAGAGACCCGAACCTGGAACCGGTTACCGTTATAAAAGTTAGTTACAAAAAAAGTGTAAAAAAAAAAAAAAATAAGAAATAAAAAAAAATAGTTGTTGTTTTATTGTTCTCTCTCTCTCTATTCTCTCTCTCTATTGTTCTGCTCTTTTTTACTGTATTCTATTCTGCAATGTTTTATTGTTATTGTTATTGTTATTATGTTTTATCATGTTTGTTTTTCAGGTGTGTAATTATTTACACTTTACTGTGCTTTATTGTTAACCATTGTTAACCATTTTTTTGTCTTCAGGTACGCCATTCACGACTTTGAGTGGTTATACCAGAATGATGCCTGCAGGTTTAGGTATCATCTTGGTATCATTCTTTTCAGCCAGCGGTCGGCTTTCATGTAAAAGCAATCCTAGTGGCTAATTAGCCTCTAGACTGCTTTTACAAGCCGTGGGAGGGAATGCCCCCCCCCACCGTCTTCCGTGTTTTTCTCTGGCTCTCCTGTCTCAACAGGGAACCTGAGAACGCAGCCGGTGATTCAGCCAGCTGACCATAGAGCTGATCAGAGACCAGAGTGGCTCCAAACATCTCTATGGCCTAAGAAACCGGAAGCTACGAGTATTTCATGACTTAGATTTCGCCGGATGTAAATAGCGCCATTGGGAAATTGGGGAAGCATTTTATCACACCGATCTTGGTGTATTCAGATGCTTTGAGGGCAGAGGAGAGATCTAGGGTCTAATAGACCACAATTTTTTCAAAAAAGAGTACCTGTCACTACCTATTGCTATCATAGGGGATATTTACATTCCCCGAGATAACAATAAAAATGATTAAAAAAAAAAATATGAAAGGAACAGTTTAAAAGTAAGATTAAAAAAGCAAAAAAATAATAAAGAAAAAAAAAAAAAAAAAAAAACACCCCTGTCGCCCCCTGCTCTCGCGCTAAGGCGAACGCAAGCGGCGGTCTGTCGTCAAACGTAAACAGCAATTGCACCATGCATGTGAGGTATCACCGCGAAGGCCAGATCGAGTGCAGTAATTTTTCAAGTAGACCTCCTCTGTAAATCTAAAGTGGTAACCTGTAAAGGCTTTTGAAGGCTTTTAAAAATGTATTTATTTTGTTGCCACTGCACGTTTGTGCGCAATTTTAAAGCATGTCATGTTTGGTATCCATGTACTCGGCCTAAGATCATCTTTTTTATTTCATCAAACATTTGGGCAATATAGCGTGTTTTAGTGCATTAAAATTAAAAAAAGTGTGTTTTTTCCCCAAAAAATGCGTTTGAAAAATCGCTGCGCAATTACTGTGTGAAAAAAAAAAATGAAACACCCACCATTTTAATCTGTAGGGCATTTGCTTTAAAAAAATATATAATGTTTGGGGGTTCAAAGTAATTTTTTTGCAAAAAAAAAAAACTTTTTCATGTAAACAATAAGTGTCAGAAAGGGCTTTGTCTTCAAGTGGTTAGAAGAGTGGGTGATGTGTGACATAAGCTTCTAAATGTTGTGCATAAAATGCCAGGACAGTTCAAAACCCCCCCAAATGACCCCATTTTGGAAAGTAGACACCCCAAGCTATTTGCTGAGAGGCATGTCGAGTCCATGGAATATTTTATATTGCGACACAAGTTGCGGGAAAGAGACAAATTTTTTTTTTTTTTTTTTTTTTTTTGCACAAAGTTGTCACTAAATGATATATTGCTCAAACATGCCATGGAAATATGTGAAATTACACCCCAAAATACATTCTGCTGCTTCTCCTGAGTACGGGGATACCACATGTGTGAGACTTTTTGGGAGCCTAGCCGCGTACGGGACCCCGAAAACCAAGCACCGCCTTCAGGCTTTCTAAGGGCGTGAATTTTTGATTTCACTCTTCACTGCCTATCACAGTTTTGGAGGCCATGGAATGCCCAGGTGGCACAAAACCCCCCCAAATGACTCCATTTTGGAAAGTAGACACCCCAAGCTATTTGCTGAGAGGTATAGTGAGTATTTTGCAGACCTCACTTTTTGTCACAAAGTTTTGAAAATTGAAAAAAAAAAAAAAAAATGTTTTTTCTTGTCTTTCTTCATTTTCAAAAACAAATGAGAGCTGCAAAATACTCACCATGCCTTTCAGCAAATAGCTTGGGATGTCTACTTTCCAAAATGGGGTCATTTGGGGGGGTTTTGTGCCACCTGGGCATTCCATGGCCTCCGAAACTGTGATAGGCAGTAAAGAGTGAAATCAAAAATTTTCACCCTTAGAAATCCTGAAGGCAGTGATTGGTTTTCGGGGTCCAGTACGCGGCTAGGCTCCCAAAAAGTCCCACACATGTGGTATCCCCATACTCAGGAGAAGCAGCTAAATGTATTTTGGGGTGCAATTCCACATATGCCCATGGCCTGTGTGAGCAATATATCATTTAGTGACAACTTTATGAAAAAAAAAAAAAAAAAAAAGTGTCACTTTCCCGCAACTTGTGTCAAAATATAAAATATTCCATGGACTCAATATGCCTCTCAGCAAATAGCTTGGGGTGTCTACTTTCCAAAATGGGGTCATTTTGGGGGGTTTTGTGCCACCTGGGCATTCCATGGCCTCCGAAACTGTGATAGGCAGTGAAGAGTGAAAGCAAAAATTTACACCCTTAGAAATCCTGAAGGCGGTGATTGGTTTTCGGGGCCCCGTACGCGGCTAGGCTCCCAAAAAGTCCCACACATGTGGTATCCCCATACTCAGGAGAAGCAGCTAAATGTATTTTGGGGTGCAATTCCACATAGGCCCATGGCCTGTGTGAGCAATATATCATTTAGTGACGACTTTTTGTAAATATTTTTTTTTTTTTTTTGTCATTTTTCAATCACTTGGGACAAAAAAAATAAATATTCAATGGGTTCAACATGCCTCTCAGCAATTTCCTTGGGGTGTCTACTTTCCAAAATGGGGTCATTTGGGGGGGTTTTGTACTGCCCTGCCATTTTAGCACCTCAAGAAATGACATAGGCAGTCATAAACTAAAAGCTGTGTAAATTCCAGAAAATGTACCCTAGTTTGTAGACGCTATAACTTTTGCGCAAACCAATAAATATACGCTTATTGACATTTTTTTTACCAAAGACATGTGGCCGAATACATTTTGGCCTAAATGTATGACTAAAATTTAGTTTATTGGATTTTTTTTATAACAAAAAGTAGAAAATATCATTTTTTTTCAAAATTTTCGGTCTTTTTCCGTTTATAGCGCAAAAAATAAAAACCGCAGAGGTGATCAAATACCATCAAAAGAAAGCTCTATTTGTGGGAAGAAAAGGACGCAAATTTCGTTTGGGTACAGCATTGCATGACCGCGCAATTAGCAGTTAAAGCGACGCAGTGCCAAATTGGAAAAAGACCTCTGGTCCTTAGGCAGCATAATGGTCCGGGGCTCAAGTGGTTAAAGACTGCTAAGAGGTTGAAACCACGACAGGCCAGATGGGCACTGTTCTTTACTAGATTTTCTTTCCATATCACCTACCATCCTGGGTCAAAAAATATCAAGCCTGACGCTCTGCCACGTATGTACAGTGATTCAGAAGCACCTTCTCCGCCAGATACCATCTTGTCCTCAGGGAACTTTCTGTTACTCCAAGGGGATCTACTGTCACAGATCAAGCAAGCCTCCAGGAACATCTCCACTCCACCTGATGCAGCCCTACAGGCCAGAGATGATCTTCTGTGGTTTAGGGATAGGATCTTCGTACCTCAGGAGATGCGAACAGCAGCTCTTAGTTCTTGCCATGATCATATGTTAGCCGGCCATTTCGGAGTACATAAAACATCTGAACTTCTTCAGCGCACGTTCTGGTGGCCATCATTAAGAAAGGACTGTAAGGACTATGTGGAAGCATGTGCCACCTGTATTCAAAATAAAGGCAGCAAGTCTAAAGCCTGGGGCCTGTTAAAACCACTATCTGTCTCGGAGAAGCCATGGAGGATGATCTCCATGGATTTAATTGTCGAGCTGCCACCTTCTAAAATCTACACTACGATCTTCATAATAGTGGATAGATTATCCAAGATGGCACATTTCCTACCAATGAGGGGTACCCCTACTGCTGCTGACACTGCCAGGACATTTATTAAGGAGGTGGTGAGGCTTCATGGCATCCCTGCCAATATTACTTCTGATCGGGGGGGTACAATTCACCTCCAGGTTTTGGAGAGCTCTTTGTGAACCTCTGAAAATTGATCTTGCGTTCTCTTCTGCCTATCACCCCCAAACAAATGGCCAGACGGAGAGAACGAATCAGACGCTGGAGCAGTATCTGCGCTGCTTTTCCTCGTTCTCCCAGGATGATTGGGCTCCGCTTCTTCCCCTTGCTTAATTTGCATACAACAACTCTGTTCATTCTGCTACAAAGCAAACACCATTTTTTGCAAATTATGGGTTCCATCCTCTGTTCTTGTCCACTAACATCCCGGAGTGTCCAGTACCAGCTGTTAAAGAAAACCTAAACTTCTTCGAATCAAATAATAAGCTTCTGCAAGAGACTATGGCAAGGACCCAGAACTACAACAAAGAGGTGTATGACAAGAAGAGAAGGGGGGAGCTTGATCTTAAACCTGGAGATTTGGTTTGGCTATCCACTTTGAATCTAAGATTGGCTTGTCCTTCCAAAAAATTGGGTCCCAAGTTCGTGGGTCCTTTTCCAGTGATAATAAAAATTAATAATGTGGCATACGAACTAAAGTTACCAGAATCATTCCGGATTCACCCGGTCTTTCATGTTGCCCTACTCAAACCTGCAGTTCCTGATCCTTTTGTCAACCGGAGGGTCAATCCCCCTGAACCCGTGATCATTGACGGAGAAACCGAATATGAGGTTGAGTCCATTCTGGATTGTAGGAAGAGACGTAACCAAGTCCAGTTTTTGGTAAAATGGAAGGGGTACGGGTCTGAGGAAAACTCCTGGGAGCCGGAGTCCAACATCCATGCGAGGAGGTTGATTCTTGCCTTTAAAACATCTCATCCAAGTAAGATGGCACAGTTGGGCATCCAGAGGCTGCCCCTTGGGGGGGGGGGCAATGTCATGAAAGACGTCCTGTTAGCTCAGCCGTCGGCGGAAGATCGGTTAACAGAACTACTGTCAATAGAGCCAGAGGACGCGTGCGGAGGCGCGTTGACGCGAACGGACGCTTTCGGGTGCGCGCTAATACGAGCGGGTGTACGCGGGTACACGATGATACGAATGGGCACGTACGATCGGTACTCAGGCGTGCACGTGTGCGCGCGGATGTGAGCAGACGTGCAGTGTGACAGCTTTTGGCGCCATTAGGCCTATTTAAAGTAGCCTGTCAGCATGCCTCCTTGCTGTCCGGTCTACAGCATTCCCTGTGACCCTAAGCTATCTAGTATACCTGCTTACCTGATTCCTGTTACCCGGCTTGTTCCTGACGTCTCCTGTTTGTTGCCAGTCCCCGACCTCGGCTTGTCTGACGATTCTCCTGCCTCATCCTACGGTTGTTACCTGCCTGTCTGTTGCCGATCCGGTCCGTGCCCTGACTACTCTCCTGATTCCGTTTGGTACCTGCTCTGCTTGCCTGTGTTTGACCCGGCCTGTCTGACTTCGCTAGTGCTTCCATTGGTACTACAGAACACCTCCCTGCTGCCTGCTTGTTCCTGGGTTCCTGCTAGCTACAGTGCTTCTCTATTCAGTCAACAGTTCCAGTGTTCCTGCCAGAGTTCCGGTTCATCTACCAGTTGTTCCAGTGCTCCAGTTGTACTACAGAACACCTCCCTGCTGCCTGTTGTTCCGGAGTTCCTGCCAGCTACAGTCCTTCTCTGCCCTATCGGTGGATCCAGTGTTCCTGTCAGTCCTCCTTCTGCTGCACCAGAGGTCCGGATCAGGTCTACACCTGCCACTTGCCAAGCACACGAGAGGCTACTCCTTGCATTCTGGGCTCCACCACTAGGTACGTGACATAGTTGAAATACATATGAGGCACGGTTCACACTGGTGTGATGCTGGAAACCCTGGGAATCCAGTGCGGGTTCCTGTTTCGCACCCGAATCACAGGCAGTCCACACTGCCCCCTGCTAACCAATGCGGGTGTCAATACAAAATTAATGACACCCCCAGATCGGTTCGCAGATTGCAGTGCAAACTGTGAACTCGGACAGGAATCGGAACGCATGGGTGTGAACACCCATGCGATCCGATTCTGGTGCGGACAAAAAAAAAGGGGTCCTGCGCGATTTTGGTCTGAATGTGATGCGAATTCAGCCATACAATCTGTATGGCTGTATTTGCATCACACAGACATCACATGTGATCTGCACAGCAGTGTGGTGCGAATCACATGCAATGTCTGACATCGCACAAGTTTGAACCGGCACTGAAACTGTTTTACCTGCCAAAAGATTTGAAATGACTGTAGTTAAGCAATACAAATTGCTCAACATGCCCCAGCCTCCTTACTGGGAAAGAGAGAGAAGCAAACTCAAGATATCATCATTCTCCTCCGGGCATTCTCAATCAGGGTTCCTCCTGAAATAGCTAAGGGTTCTTTGAGCTGTGGCTAACTGACCTCCCATTTGATGGTGCCTGCATAGATCCAAGTCGCCAGCCACATGACTGAAAGGGTTTCATTCTAGCCACCCCTGTGGGGATTTTGCCCACTTACCACCCCCAATGTAAGGAGCATTCTTCCAATGACCCTCAATAGACCTATATTACCAGGAGTTCCCGGAGACCTTAAAATTATTTCAAGGGTTTCGCCTGGGGTAAAAAGTTTGGGAAAGGCTGCTCTACTTTATCTGATCTCTCCTCCTGTCAGATCTGTGGAATGCAGGAGAACCTTATTTTCCCCCAATGCTTGCCTTCCCTTTCACAGTCCGAGTCCTGTTGTGCTGTGGATCATAGAAAGCTAATTAGAAAAAAAAATGTCATTAGTACGTGTCTGTATTAAAATAGTGATCTTTCTCAAAAAGCAAAGCAAATGAAAAGTGCAGTCATACAACCAATCACAATTCACTATAGTGAACTTAGACCAATACAAGATAGATTATAATTGGTTTCTATAGGTACTGCTTTATACTTTGCTGCTTGCACTGCTTTATTCAACAAGGCTAGAATTGTTGCTTAGCAGACAATGAATACACAAGGCTTATTAAAATGCACGTTATTAATCAAACGGTTACAAACAACTCACGACATGCAGTCAGATTGACCCCAGTATTGGAAATTAGTGGTCAGAGAATGGCAGTTTGAACCTGATTGGTTGCCTAGGACTGTTTTCCCTTTAATTATATAAATGCGGCTCCCTGATACACAAGGGGATGCTGAGGCACATGTGTTCTCATATCTTCATTACTCATATGAGCATGCAAGGACTTATCAAACGAGCATTAACAGTCAACTCATATTCCACACCAGTGATATGACCGAATTTTCTCCATGTAATATCTCAGTGGCTCTGTGTTTTCTGAAACAAAGAACAAGAACATTAAAAGTTAATTCCATCCAATATGAAATGAACCATTCAGGGGAGTACATAGATCCATTTGTGTTTGCCCCTACCCCGTTGAAGATTGCAGTCTAACATCCTGACTACAGTTAAGCCAGCTTAGCAGAAGGCAATAAAAGAAAGGTTCAGTCGGGAAACAAGCCAACAGTCACTGTCAAATTCAAATTATATTTTTTATTTTGGCTCAAACTGCTAAATGTCAGGGGTTAGGTTTAGGATGGTGTTATAATAACCGTACAGATCAACTCAGCAGAAAAATTACCAATTTTGATGGATTAACCGAATCTGTCCAACAGTAAATTCCAACAATCTTTTAATCAATATTTGATTTTAAAAGTTAAAGATATATGGATTTTCTATTCTTATAACTGGGACCATCTAGTACACCTACAACCCATATATATACAGTGGGATAAATAATTTGATACCCTGCAGATTTTTTAAGTTTGCCCACTTACAAATAAATGAAGGGTCTATCATTTTGATCATAGGTGTATTTTAAATGATGGAGACAGAATATCAACAAAAAATCCAGAAAAAAACACGAAACAAATGTTATAAATTGAGTTTTGCAGTTCAGTGAGTAAAATAAGTATTTGATCCCCAAGCAAAACATGACTTAGTACTTGGTTGAGAAACCCTTGGCAAGCACAGAGGTCAGACGTTTCTTGTAGTTGGTTACCAGGTTTGCACTCATCTCAGGAGAAACTTTGGTCCACTCCTCCTTACAGATCTTCTCTAAATCCTTAAGGTTTCTTGGCTGTTGCTTGGCAACTCAAAGTTTCAGCTCCCTCCAAAAATTTTCTATAGGATTAAGGTCTGCAGACTGGCTCGGCCACTCCATGACCTTAATGTGCTTCTTCTTGAGCCACTCCTTTGTTGCTTTGGTGGTATGTTTTGGGTCATTGGTATGCTGGAAGATCCATCCATGACCCATCTTCAGTGTTCTGACTGAGGGAAGAAGGTTCTCACCCAAGATTTTACAATACATGGCTCCGTCCATTGGCCTCTCAATGCAGGAAAGTTGGCCCGTACCTTTAGCAGAGAAACAGCCCCAAAGCATCATGTTTCCACCTCTGTGCTTGACTGTAGGGATAGTGTTCTTAGGGTCAAAGTCAGCTTTTTTCTTCCTTCTAACACGGCGAGTCAAGTTAATACCAAAGAGCTTAATTTTGATCTCATTTGACCACAGCACTTTTTCACAGTCCTTCATTTAGATCATTTTTAATAATTTAGATGTTCATTGGCAAACTTCAGACATGCCTGTACATGTGGCTTCTTGAGGAGAGGGACCTTGTGGGGGCTGCAGGATTTCAATCCATGGCGGTGTATTGTGTTACCAATGGTTTGTTTGGTGACTGTGGTCCCAACTGCCTTGAGATCATTCACAAGCTCCTCCCGTGTAGTTCTGGGCTTATCCCTTTATTTTCTCATTATCATCCTTACCCTATGAGGTGAAATCTTACATGGAGCTCCAGATCGAGGGTGATTGATGGTTATTTTGTATTTCTTCCATTTGCAAACAATCTCTCCAACAGTTGTCTCCTTCTCACCAAGCTTCTTGCTGAAGGTCTTGTAGCCCATTCCAGCCTTGTGCAGGTCTACAATCTTGTTCATGATGTCCTTTTACAGCTCTTTGGTCTTGTACATGATGTACGTGACTGTGAGTGGCAGTCACTTTGATTTTGGGCACCACGGTCACTGCACCATAACACAGCTTTTTTTGCACCTGCCTCTTGGGCCGGGCCTTTTGGCTAGGACCAGAGGAATTTTTTATTCCTGGCCGGAGGGCCTGGTCCTTGTGTTACACAATGGCCACTTCTTTTCACTCTCCTCTCCACTATCCCTTCCCCCACTTTTTATTTATTTTGAACCTATGTAGTCTGGTCACGTCTTGTTTTTGTCACGTTTGTCCCACTGTGTGATGAGTAAGGATGGTCCTCGGGCCAGCCCTGAAAGTCTTGGGAAGGGGTGGACATGGCCTTTTGGCTTAGTTCGCCCTCTCTCATGGGGTCTCCCTTCGGGGGAGCCCCACCTAGTACTTGGGTGGGTCCTGTCTCGGCAGGCCCTCCAGAGAACGGGGTCTGTCTGGTTTTGGCCAGATGGACCACAGTAAGTACCTTTGTCTCCGTCTGGAGCCTAACGCCCCGGGGGATAAGGGAATTGGCACGTCTTGTGTACCCGTGGCACTTTTTTGTGAGCACTCTTTATGTGTGTGCACATTTTTTATGCACCGGGTGAACCTTTTTGGGTGTGTTTTGCACGCCATAGGCTTTCAAAAAAGAAAAAAAAAACATGATGGTGAGGTTTGAATAGAAGAAAGATTCTGTGGACAGGTGTATTTTATACACATAAATTGTTTCTAGGGGCACCTTCTTAAATTGGCAGGACTAATCTGAGTACCACATGAGCACAAACTGTAGCCAGTCTGTGGGAGCCAAAATTATTGTTGGTTGGTAGGGGATCAAATACTTATTTTACTCACTGAACTGCAACTCAATTTATAACATTTGTATCATGTGGTTTTTTTTTGGTTGCTATTCTGTCTCTATCATTTAAAATACACCTATGATAACAATTATAGACCCTTCATTTCTTTGTAAGTGGGCAAACTTACAAAATCTGCAGAGGATCAAATAATTATTTTCACCACTCTATGTATTAAAAATAAGGCCACTTGCAAATAGGACTTTCATGGTGTCTCAAGGGTACATTAGTCATCCAAATTATAAAAACGTATGTTTCTTGTTAAAAACAAATATATTCTGTTTTAATAAATCTAGTTAAATGTGTTTGCCAAAAATTAGCCTGGAAAACCCCCACCCTCTGTGTACTAGCTGCCCAAAATAGGGCCACACAAGCTATGATTCACGCCAAAATAGAAGCTGTGTTGCTAGATAGGATCCCTAAATATGAGAAAATTTGGAACCCTTTCTCCTATATACACACATAGAGCTATTTCCACAGCTCTCCCAGATGACCCCCTGGGGATATTCACAGTGGCGGCCCGTCCATAGAGGGCACACGGCGCCGCCCCCCCCATCCATGCATTCGGCCCCCTGATCTACATATCAGGGTGCCGGACTATGGATTCCAGTGGGGGGAGGAGTGTTTTTTTAAAGCACCTGATTATAGCCAGAGGCTCTAATAGGCTTCAAAAAAGGATGGGCTTGGGGTGCAGAACACTGCACCCCGAGCCCACCCAGTTGTGTGATGATAGCGAATTCATTTTTACTATTTTCACACTAAAGTTCCTCCCCGCCAATCAGCAGACAGGTCGTGAGACTTGTTTCCCGATTGACCAAACCGTCAGGCGATCCTATTGAATGCCTAACACTTAGAAGGAACAGAGAGGAGACACACGGTGGAGGAAACCACGGGAGGAGCGGATACCGGAGCTGTTGCCCGCACCCCAGGAGAGGAGGAGAGGACACCACAGCCCGACAGGCCTAGATTGGGTAGGTGCCTGTCCGCCGGCCGCCACTGGATATTCACCTCTTACCGAATTAGTTCTTCTACCTTCCCACTTTTCTCCAGCTATGCGCTTTTCCTTTTAACCTAATACTTTTTAACATGTCTCTTTCTTCCCTCTTATGGTTTACTGAAGCGATTACACATCCCACCTCCAATCATCCCCCAAGTTGACATTTACCACACAATTCTTTGCCCTCCCTGATACTTAGGAATTGGGGCGTCCAAGTTAAGCCCTTCTTAACCACACCCCCAGGCCCTGGCATACAATTGTTCTACCCAGTAATGTTTTTAAGTATTACCCAGAATTACTTCATTATATGGGCACCACTACTCTAACAAATTTTTAACAATCTATCCTTAACCACCTCAATACAGTGCATTTTCACCCCCTTCCTGCCCAAGCCATTTTTCAGCTTTCAGCGCTGTCGCATTTTGAATGACAATTGCGCGGTCATACAACACTGTACCTAAATGAAATTGTTATCATTTTTTTTCCACTAATAGAGCTTTCTTTTAGTGGTATTTGATCACCTCTGTGGTTTTTATTTTTTGCGCTATAAACAAAAGAAGAGTGACAAGTTTTAAAAAAAACACAATAATTTTTACCTTTTGCGATAATAAATATCCAATTTTTTTTTCTTTAAAACAAATTTTTTCTCAGTTTAGGCCGATATGTATTCTTGTACATATTTTTGGTAAAAAAAATCGCAATAAGCGTATATAGATTGGTTTGCGCAAAAGTTATAGCGTCTACAAAATAGGGGATAGTTTTATAACATTTTTATTTTTTTTTATTTTTTTACTAGTAATGGCGGCGATCTGCGATTTTTATCGTGACTGCGATATTGCGGTGGACACATCGGACACTTTTGACACATATTTGGGACCATTCACATTTATACAGCGATCCGTGCTATAAAAATGCATTGATTACTGTATAAATGTGACAGGCAGGGAAGGGGTTAACACTAGGTGGTGATCGAGGGGTGCTAGGGAGTGATTCTAACTGTAGGGGGCGGGGACTCACTAGGGGAGGAGACCGATCGGTGTTCCTCTGTACTGGGAACATACCATCGGTCTCCTCTCCTCTGACAGGACCGTGGATCCGTGTGTTTACACACACAGATCCACGGTCCTGCTGTGTTACCGGTAATCGCGGGTGCCCGGCGGACATCGCGGCCGCCGGGCACGCGCACCGCGTGCCTAGTGACACGGCGGGCGCGAGCGATCGCCGGCGGCACGCGCGCGCCCCCTGGTGGCCTAGGAAAGCGAGGACGTCATATGACGCCCGCCCGCCCGCCACGAGAGCTGCGTCGCCTGGCCGTCAATTGACGCCCGGCGGTCGGCAAGCAGTTAATATGATTGTTTCACCATGTTCTACTGTTGCTAAGATTGTTCCTATTCTTGTTTCAAAA